>JAZKJV010000419.1:313621-1040735 GCA_037367405.1 Ottelia alismoides
TCAACAACTGCCATCTCTGCAAATAAGGAGAGTTCAGCCAAGGCGCTATTTGAAAAAAATTAAATCACTAAATGGTATCCAAGTAAACGAAATTAAGAAAAAAAAACCACTTTGGTCAGCCATCTGCAGAACCTAGGATAACAATCTTCTCGAAAAAAAAACTTGTTAATACATTTTGTAAAATTAACATATTTGATAAAATTAAGATTAACCTGTCTTCTACTGAGTCCAGGTTAACTGATGTATGACGATCCAATTTGACACGATGGTGCCAGCCATTGAAGCTACCAGCTATTTCAACCTTGTGACCGTGCCCTTGGTACTCAACTAAAACCTGTTTGCGAGTTAAATTTCGCATCCCAACCACAAAAAAATTGAAGATTAAGTGACCAACAGCGTGGCGAGAAATTGGAACGAAAATGAGTGGGATGTCCATAATACATGTTATGGGGTAGCATATAAATAAAGCTAAATGTGCACTATCCAACAAATAATTCACCTCTTTGAGCCCTAAAGGCGCTCTTCACTTGCAGAGATTTCTGAATCCTTTTGTGACATAAGATTATGCATGTACTCCATTTCGGCAGATGCTTTATTTTGAAAAATTGACAAGGCAAGCTAATGAAGACTGACAAATTTGCCATTAGGTTACATGTAGGGTGGTTATAGCAGAAGAGCATAAATGCAAATTCTAGACTGTACTAGATTATGCCCGTAAATAACTGTTAGTCAGTCCAGGTTCAAGCTAACAAAGACAGTGACAAATTTGGCATTAGTTTACATGTAGGATAATTATAGCTGAAGAGCATAAATGTGAGTTCTAGAGTGTACTAGATTGTGCCCATAACTCTAAGCATGTCATATCTTACCAATTGGAAGATAATACATAAACGTTATTCTTCCCAGGTGAATTACCAACATAAGATTTTGCCAGATTTGTTGAGATTCAGCTTTACGGGCACATTTTTAGGGTTTCTTTATTAAAAAGAGATAGGAAGTTATCTACTTTCAGAGATCCTATGAAATACAAGTTTTCCATGGTAGATTAAGCACAAGTCTAAAACAAGGCAAAGTCAATGCACTGCCATGGGGACTTAATATATTTCAGTGCATAATAAAAAAATGAGTGATTTCTTCGTGAATGTAGTCATGGAACAACAAAGAATACATTTGATAATACATTTTTAATGCGACAAACAATGGTTCACATTTAAAATAGTGAAGCTAGTATTCAGATGCTGATAGCTTAATTCCAAGTATAATCGGCCAACTGTGGATATCAACTATGTTAAACAAATTAAAATTATACTAAGTCACCAAACCCTTCCTTATATTTATATAGAGACAAAACCACGTACATCAGAAAAGGGTAGCAACCGAAGGACTACCATTCAAATGTGGGACATCTAGACATGTATATAACTTACTCTGACTTACCTTCTCCTTCTCAGTTTCCTGTCTCAGTTGCAGCAGTTCCATCTCTTTTTCTTGCTACGTGAAACAGCCGCAAAAAACACAATTAAGGTGTTTATTACTTTAACAACTTGTTGAAGCTAGTACGGGAGTTACCAGCATCACTCTCAACTTTTCAATTTCAGTTTGCTTGTCGATTTCATCAACCTGATGTACAGAGAACATCATAAATGATGTATACAAATGCAAAATATGTTCAGATATACCATGATAAAAAATTAGAAAAAATTCACCTCAGGAGAAATAACCCCATAGCATTCATCGCTTAGAGTATTTCTTGGTATTGCATCATTCCTGAAAATCCAATCACATAAAATATTATAAAACCAAAACTTCATAGTATCGCATTCATTAGATCCGGATATAGTTATATAAAGAATTAGCAAAGCCAACAAGGGACGATGGAAGCTAAATTCGGGATACATGAAACAGCTGCTAAAGACAGAGAACAGACATGCATCAATAGGAAACAGAGAATAGACATGCATCAATAGGAGGTAACTGTACGACCATTTCAAGATAACTCATTATTACATCTAGGGATTTTTTACCCGGTAGACCCTGTAATCTTTGTCAATGACCTCTACGACCTTTGAAATATCGTAATTCCTCTCTCACCCCCGTAAACTTGTTAACCTTTATCCTACAGACCCTATGATTAACTCCCATCCATTTAACCGTTAAACCAACCGGATTCTGTTATCTTGTTTTATACTATACCCAGTTTATTTATCAAATTTACTAGAAGTGCCATTCCCTCCCACCGTCCACCTCAGTGGCCCCTCCCTCCCATCGTCCACCTCCAGCTGAACACGTCGCCTCCCTCCCGCATCCCTTCCCCCGGTCCGCCGTCGCCCCTGCTCGAAAACCCCCCTCTCCCATCGGCCAGCCTCCCATGCTCGAAGTCCCTCACCCACTCATCACACTCCTGCTCGAAGCTGCAACCGCCGCTCGAAGCCCCTCCCACGCCCCGCTGGTCGAAGCCCGCTCCCACCACCTCCCCATGTCCCCCGCTCTAAGCCCACCTGTCGCCTCCCTTGCAAAGTCCCCCCCCCCCGGTCTCGTCGCCTCCACTGCAAATCCTCCCACCCCCGATCCCGCCGCCTCCTCTGCAAAGCCCCCCTCCCCACCCCCCCGGTCCCACCGCCTCCACTGCAAATCCCTTCCTCCCAGTTCCGTCGCCTCCCTCTGCTGAAGCCACCGTCCCACCGCCTCCCCTTGCAAAGCCTCCCCCCCTGTTGCCTTCTTCCCCTACGGAAGCCCCCCTTTCCTCTTCCGATTCCGCCGCCTCCCCCTGCAAAGCCCCCTCCCCCCACTTCGCCTTCTTCCCCTGCGGATAGCCCCCCCACCTCCCAGTCCCCACCGCCTTCCCCTGCAAAGCCCCCCCACGTTCGCCTTCTTCCCCTGTGGAAGCCCCCCCCACCCCGCCTATCGCTTCAAGCTCCTGCTCTTCTCCAACGTTGGCTGGTTGGCTCCCTCGACCCCCGCCAACCTCCTTCAGTCGAGCCCCCCCCCCCCCCCCCCCCGGCGATGTAGTGGGAGGGGAAGTTAACTCTAGATGTTTGGATTATTTTTTACTTTTCTTGATTAATTATAGCCGTTCGATCATGGATTGGTTAGATTAACTCGTTTCTAACTCAATGAAGTTAACTCTAGATGTGTCAATTTAACGGTAGGGTTTGTGGGGTAAGATGGAGCAAGTTTACAGGGGTGGGGGAGGAATTACGATATTTCAAAGGTCGTAGAGGCCATTGACAAAGATTACAGGGTCTGCCTAGTAAAAATCCCTTACATCTACGTCAGAATTTCCTAGTCCATACCAAAATGATTCGAGCATTGTTATTCTTCGTAAGTCTGCACAGGATAAATCCATAATCCAATCGAATCAGTTATTGGATTGACTTGATTTTGTCATTCTAATGGATAGGATCGGATTGCAATTTCTAAAATCTATTAAACTATGGATTGTATCATATCATTATAAACATCCAAGACAATCCACTCCCGTCCATCTGTTGATATTCTATTTTATATATATACATACATATATACATGTACACATACATACATATAGAGAGTACGAGGAGTAAGCATCGGGAATAACAACCATTGGATTAATTTCATCCAACGGCTTCCTTTAAACAATGTTTCCCTACTAAACAAATTAGATCCAGCATCTGTTCCCTAAAGGTTTGGATCCTTCGATAACTTTTTCTCTCTCATGTTTGCATTTTTATAAGTAAAAATTTGTGTTGGATCATGTTGAGAAGAACTACATTATCTTTTCCTATTTTTATGTATTCTATTTTCTTTTTGGCTCTAGTATGCAGTTTGCACAACAGGTTTCTCCTTTTGTATAAGAGAACCTTAGGGCCTCATTATCAATCAAACCATCATTATATTCCACATGATATTAGTGCGACGATCCTAAACTGGAGTTCTTGTACCATGTGCCCTAGCCCCACTCACCACCATCTCCGACCTAGCGTCACTGCGAGGCCACCCCCATATTGCATCACGCCACCCTAGCACCCTCAAATTGTCGTCGGGACCCACATGCACCTCCACCAGTGCTTCCAGCCCAAGCTTCATCGAACGTTGGTGGTCCCAGTCACCACCGCCAAGCTGTGACGCCTCCTACATAGGGATGCAAATGGAGATGGATATATTTGTATCTGATATGTCACCATATCCATTTTATACAGATGTTGACATCCGTATTCTATCTGTTTTAAACGGATACAGATATCACTTTGATGCACATAAATATTTGTATGTATATCCTTTTTCATAAATAAATATTATTGTAAACATATTTTTAACCATATATAACGGAATTTTCTACCTTCTTTCACCATATTTGGTATAATTATTATGATGTAAGCATATTTAGTATATTTATAACATGTGTATTCCATCTATTGAAATCTAGAATGCGGAAGCGAATCAATGAATAGAGCAAGAAATAATGAAAGAACAAACATGAACGTTTGGGATTTTACGTGGAACCCTACTTCCTAGTTCCTAAGGAGTGGGATGAAACCACGAGAGAATGTCTCAAAGGGTCCTATGCTTCTACTGAACTTTCTCATTGAGTACAGGAGGTGTGGGGATCCTTATATAGCCCCATAGACAGACCAGAGTCTCACAGATAGTAGATGTGGGACTAAACATGAGTGGATGGTAACTAGATCCTGGAGAGATCCAATTGCCATTGTATTACATTCTCCTACACTCCCCTTCAAGTTGGAGCTAACAAAGTTACAACTTGCAACAAAAAGAAAAAGTATGCAGCACATTTTCACACAATACATCACAAGAAGAATATATATCTGCTGCTAGTAGAAGACCTCACTCGAGGACGATTCTGCAACTTTCAGGTCACCGGAACGTATTCTCCACCATGTCTGTAGAGTCGTTGTGATACCAGGTCACCGTAACGTATCTCTGTCATGCTTGGATAAGAGTGCACTAGAAGAAATCCATCGCGGAGTAGTAGTCAGGTAGTGAAAGAAGTACACCTCGACGAAGAAATCGATGTTTGGTCAAAATGGATTATCACAATATCAATCTAGAGTGTCGGTCTATCAGTCGTGGTCGGGCAGTAGAAGTTTTGAAGAATCCATTTCAAGAAGAGGAATATGCCCTCTCTCACTCCCCTCTTTCTCTCATATTTGACAGTATAAGAACATGATTTATCAAATTGGACTCGCTCCCCCTTACTCACTCCCCCTTTTGATTTGATGAGAGGTTGAGAGGGGATGAGGGAGCGTGGGGAGTCCGACGGTGGCTAGACGCTAGTCGTGGGGAGAAGGTATGTCGGCAAAAGGGGGTTGGGAGCTCTCTGCATGTGTTCTCCAACCCATTCGGGAGGGGGTGTTTTCGATGTGGCTACCTTTCGCACTAGCGTGATAATGCCGAGAGTCGATCTGCTGCTTCCGTTGTCGTCACTCGCACAGGTCCCACAATTGTCCTCTAAACCAGGGAGCACCCTTGGGGGAGAGGAGGTACAATGTGCTAGTGGGCGAGGGTGGAAGCACTGTAGAAGCCCTGTTTCATGGGTCTTCTGACATCAATTTGATCTCAGCGGCGCAATTCAAACGAGATGTCGTGCACCTGACGCCATGGCGTGTGGTGGCAAGAGGACTAGCTAAGACGGAGGCCAAGGAGTTGATACGTTGGTCGAGAGAGGGGTGGTCACAACTGAAATGGTGTTGGCCAAGGAAGATTGACGGTTTGGCTCAGCCAAAGTCGGCCACCCGCGTCCGTATCTCGGGTGTGCATGTATCTTTGTGTGGCCTGGAGGATATCCGGGCATTGCTCGAAGGTGTAGTGGGGTTGGCATCGGTTGAAATCACAGAAAGTCTACCGGGGAATCGCCGGACCCGGTCGTCTTGGTGAATGATCTCCCTGAGGAGATGTTGGGCTGGAGGAAACTCTATGTTAAAGGGGAGCAGCTGCTCATCCACTTCGTTGCTCTGGATCCAGTGGTGCATGGCAGATTCAGGGGAAGGGTCAGTGCTGCGGAGGTGGGAGGGCCATCCTCCCAAGAGTGCGGTAGACATCACGCGAAGGGGCGTTCGCCTGAGGAACCGAGACCGGAGCCGAGGGCGGCTCCTCGATTGGAATTTGAAAGGTCTTGGGGAGCGGGGGTGGCTCTTCCGTCGAAAGTTGGAAGGTAGGGGAACAGAGTCGGGGGCGCCTCTCCCATTGGAAGTTGAAGCGTCTTGGGGTGCGGATTCGCCTCCTCGAACCGCACACGTGGGCTTGGAAGCCGAGGCGCCGGGGGCCAAAGAAGTGCGGGAGCAAGGGATCCGCTTCGGAACTTTCCACAACATGGGATGTTACTTTTTACTAGGAAAGTCGAAGGGTGGGGACGTCTTCATTGCCGGACCTTTGTTAAATGGATCTTTGAGTCCGTCGGACCTTCCAATCTCGAACCTGATTCAGTTAATAGAGTCTACGGATCTTCCCGATGGGGGTGTGGTCCGGACCCAAGCTCTGATGCGGCCCATCAACCGATTCATACAAGGCAGTGCTCTCAACTGGTCTCTGGACCAACGCTACAGAGAAAGGGATGTGAGTTCATAGAGGCATTCCCAGGTCGGTCTTTCCGAACAAGGAGGGCTCTAAAACAAATTCTCGAGGGTATCTCGCACGGTGAAGGTGGGAGCACGAATCTGGTTGGTCCCGCTGACGTCCAGAGTGGTGAGGGAGTGCAGGATTCCGTCGGAACCCAAACCGAATCGACTAAACTTCTTGGCGACGGCGAGCTAATGCTCGGGCACGGCGAGCCGGGCTTAGCGAACTCTTCCTTGGAGGCCAGCTCGGATGAGATCCATTTGCAACAGACCACTCAGGTGGCCATCCAGGGGGATTGCTCTAAGGCAACGAGGGGTGGGTCATCGATGGTCAATGTGTACACAGAGCTCTCGCAGAAGGAGGTGCCTCGAAAGACCTCTGTGGAGAAGTTGGAGGTGGAGGTTGGTGCGAATAGGTTTGGAGCTCGTTATACTAGATGAGCAAGCAGCGGACGAGAAAGAAGACTGTTACTAGTAGGGAGCAGCGTGGGGGCGAGGATCGTAGAAGCTGAGCAGAGAGGAGTTTCAATTGGGGGGTCGGTACTGTCCTCTTCGAACCGGTTCCAAATTTTAGACAGGTCGATAACAGAACGTTTGGGATTCATCCCACCAAGGAGGTCAGCAATAAATTTATGCCGTTGAAGATCCTTTCTTGGAACGTAAGAGGGATGGGTCGGTCGGAGAAGAGGATGGCTGTGAAAAATCTAGTTCTCGAAGTTGGGGCAGACATTTTCCTTCTTTAAGAAACCAAGCTAGCTGTGGAGAGGGATGTTGACTACAAGGATCTGGGCGGGAGTGACCGATTTGCATCAGTGCAGTTAGCGGCTGGGGGAGCGTTAGGAGGCTTGATGACTAACTGGAAGAAAGACCTCTTCGACCTGGTGGAGGAATCCAGGTTGCAATTCTGTGTATCGATGCTTCTTAGGCGACAAGACAGCTGGGAGAGCGTACGGAACACGAATGTTTACGGGCAGAAGCGGAGCTGGTGCAGATTGGCACCATCGGCGCGGGCGACGTGTGGATCATTGGTGGCGATCTTAACGTTACCCTCCTACCGGAGGACTGGCCTCAGAGGGGGGGAGGGGGGACCCGGGCTCGGAGGACTTCCGAAGGGCGACCCACTCCATGGGGTTGTCGATCATTGATGTTGCTGGATGCAAATACACTTGGCGGAATGCGAGGTCCAGATCCAAGTTGGATAGATTCCTTCTGTCTTAGTCGACCTCTGAGGTTTTCCCTCTCGTGCAAGCTTGGGCACTTTCGCGGGCTCATTCGGATTACACTCTGATCATGTGGTCTTCCGGGGAGAACGGGAGAGGCAGGTTCTTCTTTCGGTTCGAGAGAAGTTGGTTACTTGAAGAAGGTTTCAGAGAAGTGGTTGGGGGAGCAATGGAGAAGGAGTAGATCGGAGAGTTCTGCGGTTGCTTGACTGACAGCGAAGCTTCGGGAGTTGATATCCTTTCTCTCTTCTTTTGGGAGAGATGTAAAGGCGAGGAGAAGGGCAAAGAGGGCGGAGATACAGGCAGAGGTAACCAGATTGGACTCAGTAGATGATGACAGGGGGCTCAGTCAGGAGGAGATTGCGAAGAGACAAGGTTATTTGGAGGAGTTGTTTCTGAAGGATAAAAAGGAAGAGGTGGAGTGGCGTCAAAGCTCGCGGCAGCGGTGGCTAAGGGAGGGCGACGCCAACACGAGGTTCTTTCACTCCATGACATTCGGTAACACGCGAAGAAACTTCTTGCATGAAGTGGAGGTGGGAGGGATTCGGGTCTCGAGGGAGGCTGCGATAGGGAGAGCCTTGAAGGAAAATTTCGTGGAAGTCACTCGGAAGAAGAGGAGCGGTTGGGGGTGACTGGGAAGAGGAATTGAGTCCCTATCAGAAACACAGGCAAAGGGCCTGATATCTCTATTCTCGGAGGGGGAGGTAAAGCGGGCGGTGTGGAGCTTAAATGCAGACGGGGATCCTGGCCCTGATGACTTCTCAGTGTTTTTCTTCCGAGAATTCTGGGATCTCCTGAAGGATGACCTGTTAGAGATGCTTAACGAGTTCAGGGAGGGCAACAGGGGCTTTGAAAAGATCAACAGGGAATTGCTATTCATGTTGCCAAAGAAGGACGCACCCACATGTGTGGCTGATTACAGGCACAATTCCCTGTCTAACGCGGTTTACCTAATCATGGCCAAACTCTTAGCTAACCGGCTTAGGAGTATCTTGGGTTCGGTTGTGTTGGAAGGGCAATAGGCGTTCATCCCAGGGAGGCAGATGGCGGAGGGGCTTGTGATGGCATCTGAGATTTGCTTGGATTGGAAAAAGGTCAGGTGTGAGGGGCGCGCTTTGGAAAATCGACTATACAAAGGCATGTGATAAGGTTGATTGGAGGATTCTCTAGATCTCCATGCGCAGAAGAGGTTTCCCGGAGATATGGGTAGATTAGATGAAGAGATGTGTCACTACCTCCTCTTATTCTGTTTTCGTCGATGGGAAGCCCAAGGGGGGGGGTCTTCCAGCCACAACGGAGGGTAAGACAGGGGTGTTCGTTAGCCCCGATGTTGTTTGTTCTGGTGGCAGATGCTTTAGGTGTCTTGTTCAGGCAAGCGGTACAGGTGGTATGGTGTGAGGGATATAGAAGAGATGACATCTCCATCCCTATTCTACAGTATGCAAATGACAGTCCTATTCCTCGGGGTCACTCAAGAACAAAAAAATAATGCGGTGGACTTAGTGGAGATATTTGGTGACCTGGCGGATTAAAGTTAAATAAGAGCAAGTCGGTGGTGATAACATTTGGGATGAATGAAACGGAGCGGAGCAATGTAACGGCGGCTATGGAGTCCACTTGGGGAATCTCCTGATTCACTACTTGGGCTTACCTCTCGTCATGGGGAAACTCAAGAAATCAAATTGGGATGACATTATTCAGAGAATGGAACAAAGACTGGCGAGCTGGAAAGCGGTTACTCTGTCCAAAGGCAAGAAGCTGGTTCTCTTAAAGCAAGTACTCCACGCTATACCAGTCTTCTTCTCCACCAGATTATTACCGGTTGGGGTTAGAAGGAAAATTGAATTCTTGATGAGGAGGTTAATCTGGTCAGACGGAAGGCAGCAGGGTCCTGGGATGCACCACGTCAACTGGGAGGAGATGACTAGAGGCCGCGATGACGGGGCTATGGGAATCCGCGACGTGGGGTGTATGAACATGGCGCTTCTTTCGAAGTGGGTTCTCCGCATTGGGAGCCATCGACATCGCTCGTGGCAAGACTGCTGAGGAATATTTACCGGGTCACGAACCAGCTTTCGGCTGGGAGAACGCGGTTTGAGTCCCCTCTCTGGGTCGGCATCCGCGAGGCCCTTCCTCGGCTCGCGAATAGATTTAGACGCAGGGTTGGTGATGGCAACCTGTTTAGATTTTGGAGAGATTATTAGAGTAGGGAGAGCAAGCTTGAAGACTGTTTCCCTCGTTTGTTTGCGCTAACGCCTCTCAAGGAGGCATCCCTGGCCCAGACGGCGGTGACGGGTTCATGGGCGCTGGTTTTTATGTCGGCGGAGCTACCTCAGACGGGTGTGATGAGCACAGCCAAAGATCATTTATTGTGGTGGGGAAACAGGTTCACGGTGAAGAGAGCTTACGAAGAATTCAACAAGCGGGCTCCGGAGCAGGATCAAGAGCTGAGGGAGGACGTCAAAATTATCTGGGCTACGAAGATCCCGAGCAGAGTTAAGATTTTTCTCTAGTGCTTAAGAAGGGGTCGCTTATTAAACAAGTTTCGCAGGGGGAGATTGTTGGATCAACCTGACACATGTTCTGACAGATGCGACGAGGCGGAAGATGACTCATATCACCTATTCTTGGGGTGCCTTGTCTGAACCAAATTCCTAAGTAGTACCTTGGATTTACTTAAATCCCTAGGTACTACGAAAAGTTTTTTTTTACAACGAAGCTACAGTGGTGTCGCATGTTGAACAT
Organism: Ottelia alismoides; assembly: GCA_037367405.1. Taxonomy (NCBI): domain Eukaryota; kingdom Viridiplantae; phylum Streptophyta; class Magnoliopsida; order Alismatales; family Hydrocharitaceae; genus Ottelia; species Ottelia alismoides. The sequence goes on from JAZKJV010000419.1 coordinate 324,141, forward strand.
GCAACACTTGAAATGTTTTTTTACCTCGGAACTACAGAGGTAGCGCATCTAGAAGATGCGATATACGGTGATCTCCCTGGATTAGTTCCGGTATAGTTCCAGGAACTTTCTCACATAGTGCATGTTCAACATGCGCCATATGAGAAACTTCCTGGAACAATTCCAGGAAGTTTCTCATATAACGCATGTTGAACATGCGCCATATGAGGATCTTCCTGGAACGATTCCAGGAAGTATCTCATATAGTGCATGTTCAACATGCGCCATATGAGGTTCTTCCTAGAACGATTCCAGGAAGTTTCTCATATGGCCCATGTTCAACATGCGCCATATGAGGTTCTTCCTGGAAAAAATCCAGTAATTTTTGCTCATAACCCTGCTTAAACACGATTTACCAATCTCCTAGTTGCATTTTAACTTGCAGAAGGTCGTTCTTCGTAAGGAATACACGTCTCGACAATCACATGAGTGGGTTATTGATGCACACACATTCACGATATATATTGATGAACAAACACAATAACACAAATTACATATACTAAATTGTCCACAGAGATACATTTTCATATTTGTATCATATTAACAACCACAAAATGTACAACTCAACGCCTTCTCCTACGTTGATATGTTCTCGTTGTATCACGAAGATGGAAGGGTAGCAAACGGTTTGTCTCGTCTATCATGTTGATTTGCGAGGGTCATGCACCGTCTTCGTCGAAGGTGGCATCGATGGCGGTGTAAGCGTGCAGTAAGTGGGCTGCGTTTCTCTAGCGTCCATACCTTGCCTCAACGGTGCCTGCGACGTTGGCATGTCGTCACGTGGTCGCTTGACAACTGGTGTGACGAAGTCGCTCTCCAATTCCATTGACGCAAGATCTTCATCTGCCCCAGCGGCTGCCTCATTGTCCACGGGTTCCGTCACCGGTTCACGTGCTCTTCCTCTTCCTCATCCTCTTGCTCTTCCTCGTCTGGCCTCCGCCTGAGACACATTAGCATGGTCTTCATGTATTGTGACGGCATCTGCAAATTGAAATGCCAACCATTGCTCCATTTCCGCTTTTGCTTGTATCGCAATCTCGCGGCATTCCTCGTGTCCAATATCGTATATCCGGCCCCACTTGGCGAGTTTCATTCAAGGAAAAAAATACATATCGGTTAATTTGATGGAAACTTCTTGAAGTAATTTACAACAAAGTTTGTCAGAGCACTTACGTTGCTTGCCAAAGTTGCACCTAACCGTCCAACAAATCTTCTTGTAATCATCCTATACCATTGCTCGTAGGCGGGCGTCGCGAAGATCCCATTGGACTGGTCGAGATCAACGACTCTATCTTCCCGATCATCCCATTGACTTATATGCAACCGTTGTTTCGCCATCCAATCCACATGCACCTTTCCCCTCAAGTCGATGGCGTGGAGGTCCTGGAAGGTAAAGCAAGGATGTGGAATGTCCTGACGGGCGTCAAATTGTCTCAGAAATCTGTCAGGGAAGTAATACTTCACAATGATGAAGTATATCAACGGTACACGCGCCCTCCAAATGCTTTCTCCTTCAAGACAGTTGGCAGGGAGACTTGCGCGGATGTCATCGGTATACGACGCTCACAATACCTGGATGGGAAAATTGTATTTAGTTCAGTAAATTTTTTAGGTTGAAATTGAATTAATTTGTGGATGCAAATTTACCTGCTCAGGTGATTGCATGTCGAAAGCGTCGCGGTATGGTCTCACGTGTGTTGGTTGTCGACGATGCGCAAACATCGTTGCCCAACGAACCCCTAACGGACGCCCGTGCCATTGTCTGCCTTCCCTCACAACTGGAGCAATGTAGGGGAAATGTTCCCATGCCCAGAGCTGAAGCAGTATGACCGAGCCTCCAATCTCCTCGGTCACCATATCCGTCGCTAAACAGAGGTGTCTATATATATACGCAAGTACGACGAATCCCCAGCTCAACGTCCCAGAGTACTCCATATCGTGCAGAAGTGGTAGCGCAATAAGGGAAACCAATGATCCTGACTTATCCGTGAATAATACACCACCAAGAAACTGCAAGATGTAAGCACGAGCATGTCTTTGTAAGACCACCTCTTCTGCATCTTCTGGCAATTCTGCAAAATGGGTGAATAACCAAGTCGCTAATACCCTGCTGCCAACAATCTCGGATGGAAGAGTCCTTACACCCAACAGCTCCTCGCATGTATACACCCATGTAGCTCCAGGTGTAGTCTCCCCCGTAACAACAGGTCCATCAATTCGTAACCCCATTATGAACGCGACGTCTTGCAAGGTGATGAACATCTCCCCACTAGCCATGTGGAAAGTATGTGTCTCGGGCCTTCAGCGTTCAACCAAAGCCGTTTCCAAATGCCAATTTAGGGTGATGAATTCCAGCTCAGATATGCATCCAAAGCCTGCTTGAGCTACATACGGCTGAAGTCAATTATCCAAAGGAATGCGGCGAACATGTGTCTCCCGACGTCGATGATGCAGCCATGAAGATTCCTACAAGATAATTGTTATAACCAAAACGAGTAAAGAAAATTATTTTAAAAGCCTTACATCGCCAGCCCAGACATGACGAGAACGATGTTGCTCCCTCACAAGAGTTAGCAACGATCTGGACATGAATTTGTAGTCCAACTGAGGGTGATCACGATTAACTGTAGGGTTTATACAAGTGCGTGCTCCAACAACCTTAGAAATCACCCACAGTCCATCTTTCTAAAATGTCCTCGTAAATACTAAACACATCCATTCGATCTGTGTGTGCAAAAAACCGACCATATCAAGCTGGTGGATACCTTGACAATGAAGTCATAGTGTGCCAGAATGTGATACTTCTTTACAGCATAAATCAAATCTTCCCTACATTTGAAGGTTCTACCCTTGAGTATTTCGTCAACGACGCCATCAAGTCGAGACTTCTTTCGAATGTCATCTTCATAGGTTGAACGAGTATTGGATCCTCTAACCCCAAAAAAGGGTAAACGGGGTACAATTTGTTGCGTGCTTTGTTCATCAACTTGGATCTCCTCGTCTACCACATTATCGTCGACATCTTCTTCACTACCTTCTTCCAGGTCATCATCGGTTCCCCAAGGGATGAAATCATCCAAAGCATGATTAACCTCTCGCAGCAACGAGTCACTCATGTGTCATTCCCGATCCGTACATGGCTGCGTTATAGGCACATCAGTGTCAAAGGAGGGTTCCATGCTAGGGACAACTGTTGGTTGTATGCTAGGGAAGATTGTTGGTTGTGTGCTACGGATAACTGGTGGTTGTGTGCTCGGGACAACGGTCGGTCCCCTGTTAGTCACAACATTGGGGACTTCGCTCACAGAGACATCTTCAACAATTGTCAGTAGGCATTGATTTCCTAATGGTCCGAGCATACACAAAAACTCTCTGCACATCATCATCATCAACGATAGACAAAAATGATGTTTCTTCCCCTGGGCCTCGAGGGATGCGATATAGTAATCAAATTTTTTGACTATTGGCATCAAGGTTGAACTTACGGTAAACCAAGTTCAACATCTCATCGAACGTCATATTAGGCATTAATCCAAACCCCCGTACGTTGCTTGTCGAATCGCCAATAAGGGTACCCTTCAAATGAAACATACAATACAACGGCTCCATTCCGACCTAATACGTGACACAACGTACAAGTAAAAAAATACATTCATGAAATGAAGAATAATATGCATATTATATAATCAATAATCTCAAGAAAAAATTTTTACCAAGTCTCAATGTATGCAACAATGGATAAGCCCTAATGGGAGGCGGTGGCGGCTAGGACGGTGATGAATCTCGTATTCATCACTCTAAATCTCATTTATTAAGCTCAAATCCCTCAAAATCAGCAGCATTTTAGCATCTATTCTGCATAATTAGCATTCATGCATGATTTCATAAGAATTGCATTTTAGCACAAAAATCTGCACAAAAATCAAAGCCAAAATGACCTGTAATTAGCCTAACTTCCCTGATTTTTAACTCATTCATGCTAACTCCGAATAACTCAAAACCACTTCCACTGTGTACATATCACTAATAAGAATAAAGGAAAAATACAAAAAAATAACTAACCCAAATAAGTGGACCAAAAACCCAAACCCTAATTTCAGGATTTTCGGACTAAAAGCCCCATATCTTCCTCATCCAGTGTCCGTTTTAATCCTACTCATTTTGAACTAATGTACATTCAATTACCTTCAAAACAAGACCAAGTTCAAGTGAATCGGAGCTCGTACGTGAAAGTTGGGTTTTGGGCTTCTTTTGTACATTGTATATTTTCGCGGCTTTTCTAACCTATATTTTATGTATATATTTTCTTTATTAATAAAAATCCAAAAAAATAGGTTTAGATGTCTTTTATTTATCTTTAATTTTTTCATATTTTTCCGGATTTTTATCTTCTCAAAAATGACCAAAAAATTACAAAACCCCAAAATCAAGGTGTCCTATGTACATGGGACGCCCCAAAAATACCACTTTATGCAAATGATCGATTTTGGTTTTGATGTCTTCATGAAAGTTGTAGATCTCATCAAGACGAACAATTTTCGTGAAGAAACTTTTTCAATCCGAGGCCATTTGCTATTTATTTTCGATTTTACAAATTACGAATTTTCTGGTGCTGACACGTGGCAGCACCTGGTGCCGCCACGTGTCAGCCATTTTTGGGCTTATTTTAAATCGTTTTTATTAAAAAAATTAAAAAAAATAAAAAATAATGGACGCACGTGCGTCGCACGTGCCTCTAGGCCCTACTCCGCCCGCCCGCCACGTGGCGCGACAGGCGCCATCCGATCACGCGCGATCGGACGGCGCCTGTGCGTCGTCAACCTCGAGCCCCCACTTTCCCTTTTCAGCCACCCGCTCCCCCGAAATCTCCGCACACCGCCGTGATTTTCGCCGCCGCCGCAAATCTCGCCCTCGCCGATCTTCCTCCTTCACGGATCCCCATCATATCACCCCCGATCTCCTTCCATGCTCGACCTCCTCCTATTTAAGAGCCCCGCCGCCCCTCCTCGCATTTCATCCGCCGACTGCACGAAAGCGACTCCCCGCCGCGGTGACAGCGCCGGCGAGGAGCCTTCACGGCGAGATCCGAGGGTCTATCGGCCCTCGTCGCACAGCGGCCCTCCGCCGCACTTGCTCTGCTCCGACCTTCACGCCGTCGAGCCAACGCGCTATTATATCCGCTTCGCCGCCATCGCCGTTCCTCTTCTCCGACAAACCACCACGACTCCGCCTCCGCCAAACCAGCGACTTCAGCAGTCCCCACCGACCTCGACATCGACCACCTGCTCCTGCCTCGACCGACTTCGACACCGCCGTGAACTTCATCTCCACCGTGACTCCGCTCCTCTGCTCCGCCGTGGACCGGTCGAAGGCACTCCAGTAGCTCCTCTGCCAGCACTCCAGCGCCACCTCCCCTCCGCCTCGGCCGTGCGCTTCCGCCGCGCCACCGGGCGGCTAGCCCGAGATCCCTCGCGAACGTGCGAGGCACGTGCGTCCGAGGGGGACGACAGCGTGACATCAGCCCCCCGGGTCACGTGTCCCGCACGTGACCGCGGGGGTAAATTCCTTTGAAGCCCCCCGAAGTCTCACCAATTGCGCCAAAAACCCCTCCAGCCAGAAGTCACGTGCAGCGCACGTGACTGTCTGGTAAAATTGCTGTGGACCCCCAGTCATTTAGGTAATTGTTCTTAGGTCCCCCTGAGTTTTATATTTATTTATAACATTTGCATCTGTACCCCTGTGTTTCCCCATATTTTTGGACTTTGTCTCTACATTATTTTATTTATCTAAAAATAGCATTTTGTTTGTCAATTGATTCTCTACGCTTTGACATATTGTGGGTAATTTTGTGACTGATGGTTAATTAATAAATAATTATTTTGTGGAAATTTGCATATTTTGCCTATTTCTTGCTTGGAAATTCATAGCTAATTAATCATTGCTCTAAAAATCCTCGAAAAATCATATCTTGTAGAGTTAATTATTCTTAACATCGGGCCCAAAAAGATTTGCATTTGGATATATATTTTGTCCTGCAAAAATCATTTTGCATCTTTTAGTATTTAATTTTTAATAGGTATTAAACCCCACATTTTCGAGGTTTAGGATTTTTCTGAGATCCATCACCTAGTGATAGATCTTAGATAATTTTATTTCTTGAAAATAAGTAGGTTTAATATTTATTATAATTAAATATTAAAAATCATTCTGTTTGCATTTAAAAATCCATAAAAAATTCATATTGCATCAAAAATTCCAAAAAAATTACAGTGCGCTTATTTCATCATATTTTACATCTCGGCCAAGTTTCGTATTTTTCGGACATCATTTGAACGTAATTCACATTTTAAGTCCTAAAATAGTCCGAATTTGCATTGTGCACCCTATATTGCATTGAAAATTCCAAAAAAAAGACCGCTTCGAAAACCGAACATAAACTTTGATAGACATCTTTCTAGGTTGTTCCTTTGCCTCCTTGTGATCGACCTTGGAACTTGCCCAAGTAAAATAAACATAAAACCACGAGATTAAAAATTGAATAATTTATTTGTGGTATTTTCTTGATCGTTTCCGATTGCCGCCTACAACGCACGACACGATAAAAACACAGTTTTTAAAAGCGACATCTTCGGATTCGTCAGATGGCGCCGTTGCCGGGGAGGCAAACGGCTTAGTTTTTTGTCTAAAATTTTTTTTTCGGTTTTTCGTATTCGGGTAGTCTGACCCCCGAATTTTCGCATTGTAAATTTCATTTTTTTTCCTGCAATTTATTTTCAGCCTTTATTTTTCATATATTCTTGAGTCACTCTCTTACATTTTCTCTCTTATTTTTTTTGCGAGGTACCTTGTACGTGGATCGGTTTTCAATAACCGACGCAACTTCACCGACTCTTGCAAAAACCGCAATTAATTTAAGATCGAGTCGAGTCGTAAGAGAGCGTAGAGTCTAGGTTTTTAATTCTTGCAATTTTAAATTTTTGTAATTTTACAGCGGTGTCCGTTTGGACTCTCGCGTGTGTAGAAAGACCTCTGACTTTATTCTGTGGTGTGTCGTGGCCTGTTTCACTCTTCGGAGAGGGTGGGGCCCGACTTGAGTGACGATTAGGATAGACTTGCACATACGGCTCTCAGAGCATTTATATTTTTGCTTGTGCTCGTAGGATCTTAAGCCACACTGCACTTAATTGAGACGTACATAGATCGTTCAACTTAGCCAAAATTAAATCAATTCTACCCGCTAATAGAACTTTCTGCTTAGGTGCGGTTTTTCCATCGGTTTGCACATCATATAGAATAATTTTTAAATTCTGTCTAGCATCCCACATGGAGATTGCGAGGATTCACTGTAAGTCTTCTAACTGAGCATTCATCATAGTTTTCCGCGTGCATCGGCTTTTCCCGAATTCCTCTCTCTCGTTTTATAACATAACTTTAAAGGAAATTGGGACTGGACGGTAGACGTGTATATGTGCTCATCTAATTTTTCAGTGATCACCTCATTAAAATCAGGACTACTAAATATATCTGATCTTAAATAACCCATAAAATCAAGAATTTCTGCGGGAGAGCAACCCCGACCTTGGATGTTTTATTTTTCTGAGTGAGCGAGAGACGACACTTACGGCTAGAGCCCAAATCCGAAATTTCAGCTCGCTAATTTTTTGCCAAGATTGATTTATCACCAACTAAAATTGAAAAGATAATAGCCGAACTCTTACGGCTTCACTGTGTGAGTTGGTGAACCCGGGGTTTGATTTGTGTTTGTATTGGTGTGCGTGAACCGATATCAAAGATCAACAACCGCACATTTGATAAAATTTCTATCCCATACAATCATTTCTCTCATCTCTTGATTTTAATCTCATCATGGAAATTTTTCCAAATTTCAGATCCAACCCATCATTTCTCTCAACTCCTTCAAAAATGACCGAACATCACTATGAAAACAAATCTGTCTCGGTTTGGCCCAAATCAACTTTCAATAATCCTCCAACATTTGTGGGTAACTTTCAACCGCAAACGAATTCGACCACCTCATTAAATCCTTTCTCAAATCATCCAACCGCACCATCTTGGACTGAACCGTCTTATTCTCACTTTCTCTCCAATGAAGCATTTCAAGATCAAAATCTCTTTAAATCCCATGACTGGCAGAGAAACCAAAACCAGATGAAAGGACATGCACTTAATCATCAGCGTCGGATTGACCACGACAGACTCCTCGTCAGACATGAAACCCATACAGAGGACTGGACAGACCTCCTAGACACATATAAACCATGTATGTTGACTCCACAATATCAAGAGCTGACCAATCATGATCAAAGGACTGAACTATACTCAGATCAAATACACATGCCTGTACCATATGAGCAGCCTCCTTCCATAATTTTTGAGAAGAAATTTTCAAGAAATGATCGTATAATGAATATTCCAAGAAATTCTCCTCTCCGCACGTACAGAAATATGGAAGACGGAATCATTGAACAAAATCCGAGTGCTCCCGTGGTTGATCATGAACAAAATTGTGAGGATAATGCTTCAAGGATAAGAACAAAATTTGAATTGATGGAGGATAGATTTCAAAAATTTGCCGACCGAGTAATCTCATTCTACGGTGGATCGGGTGTAAAACTAAATGAGGAAATGATTGGATCCCATGATAAAAATTTGGAGGATATTCAAAAACCTAGGGATGAGTCTAATATCAACACCTCTGCTTATTATTCCCCTAGGAATGACTATGCCTCTGACCCAAACTCTGAATATCAAGGCCCCTTCTCATCTAAGGAAGACACCACATCACCACACCACACAGAAAATACCAAAAAAATCGAAAATCCAGAAAATCTCATAAAAATTGAATCTGAAGAAGACCTGAAGAATTTGGATCCTGCTTTACGGGAAGCATTGGAAAAATATTTGATTTTTGAACTTCCCATTATAAAGGCCATTGAACACTTCCCCGACCTTAAGAAATTTTTAATGGATAGGTCAATCAAAAAGTCGGGAAGGATTAGAACAAAAACCAAAAGACATATCTTGTCAATGGCCTCCTCCTTGGTGTTGAGAAGAAAACCAAGAGCCGCATAGTGAAGCGGTTGCTCAGATTTGACTGTAGAATCAAAGACACAATTTTCACCCATGCCCGAATTGATGATGATTCACCGGTCAATATCCTCCCGACCTCTGTAGTCCACGAACTCAAACTCGGACCGATCAGGAAAATACGAGAAATTGTTCAATTGGCGGACCGATCAAGAAAGCGGCCGAGAGGAATCATTTCTGTCATCGTGATATTCCAAGGTGCTCCGCTCAAAATAGAATTCACAATCATTGATATTGAGCATCAAGGAGAGTTCACCCAGTCTCCAATTATTCTTGGAAAACCATTCTTAGCATTGTCTAAGGCAATTATTGATTGTGAGATTCGGCAAATAAATTTCACGGCATTGGAAGCACTTCGAGTTGACACAGTCTTTGAGGAAGCACGATTTTCTGAGGCAACTCATAAAGTCCCCAACAACTGCAAACATAAAGAGCTAGAAGAGCCCTACCCCGCTATGACACCTAAGATAGCGGTTGTTGTTGAGACCAATGGTTTAGAGAATCTCCCCAGTCTTTCAACTCTCCCGGATCTCAAAATAGACAAATCCTTCTACTACGATCCTGAGACATATGCATGGTCGCACCCTGGAGCAACATACTCTGATTATCTTGACCAAATCCTCCCAAATCGAGAGTGCACCAACATCTAGGAGACTAAAAACAAATCTGCAGCACAAACACCGACCAAGGAGAAGAACAGTAATGGCTACTCATCTGGATACTCAAGTGAACCGACAACTTCACGAAAGAAGAAAAAAAAGTCACCTTTGATCTTTCGGAAGAGGAATCGGTTGATGATCCCTCATCAGGTCCGGAAAAGGTAGTCTACATGAGTGAAGTCTGTGCGGCAGCTCTAAAGCCTGTGCGGCAGCTCTAAAGCCTTATCTTCGCAAGGATCCAACATTCGATTCTCGTTGGACAACTCCCGTTCCTAATTATTATTCATCCAAAGCTGATGCTCCTACCTTCCACAAGTACACTGGAATTATATCTTATGAGCTGACTGAGACTGGAGCATCTGAAGATTCATTTGAGGATAAAACCGATTGATCTTAAAAAGGAACGAATTTTGAGGAAACAATTGAAGGAACAAAAAGACATGAATATCTGGAGTATGTCCACTTTCAAATACTATTCCTCTGAGGATAACTCTGATGATGGCTACCTTTCATCTGACTCAAATATTTCATCTACTATCCATCATGATTTTTCTGAGGATGACACTGATAATGGTGGGGAATCATATGTTTCATCTCCATCTCATCATTACGATCTCCCACCACATGCTCACAAAAAGATCAGCCGTAAACCGCCTTAATCATCGGCTACCACCCTCCCTCCCGACCACATCGATCCCCTTGTATAACTTCTTCCTCTACTTAGGTCAAGGCCTAAGTATAGGGGGGGACCGATGCCATTTGTATATACCATTTCCCTCATCACATTCCGATCTCTCGATCACTCCATCCTTCTTCTATACTTAGGCTGACCAGAGCCTAAGTATAGGGGGATCCGCCACCCATCTGTTTATACTCTCCTCATTTACATATCCCGTCCGCTTCTTTTTGCGCTCTTCTTTTATACTTAGACTATTCACAGTCTAAGTATAGGGGGACGAACCATTGTATAATTTTACTCTCTTACGCTTAGCCCGAGCTATGTCTTCATTACGCTTCTTGTGCTCTGAGGACACAGCACTCGCTAAGTATAGGGGGTCTGTATATATACTATGTATATATTTTAGCCATACCTCGTACTTGTGCATAAGTCTATATGTATTTACGGGGTGGGTATTCTTAAAAAAAACAACAAACAAAAAAAAGAAAAAAAAGAAAAAAAATGTTTCTAACACTGACTGTACCCAATTTTTTTTTGAAAAAATGGCTTCTTATTCATTTTTTTGCATAAAAAAAACAAAACAAACAACAAAAACAAAACAAACAACAAAAATCCTTTGCATAAAACAAAAAAAAAAGAATTAAAAAAAAATGTCTGCATTCCACCTGCATTTCATCAAGCATCGCATTTGCATATGTGAAAAGTCTTTGGGTTCTGAACCGAGTTATGAGCCGAAACTGAGAGTGGTTTGGACTTAACCTTAATCAACCTAATTTTCAGAGGAACTTCACCGAGAAATAGGATTTTAGAGTCTTCAGGTCTGTGACTTAATTCTTTGAGTTCCACATGACAATGCACAGAGTTTGACTCTTAGTGTCTAACCTGGTCTCTTCATTCTGGGTACAACTCTGGAATAAGGAATTAATTTGTACTCTCGCACTATGCATTTAGCTCAACTCAAACGGGATGTTGGAAGACTGTGTAAGTTTCTTTTCTGGTAGCGTGGAAATCTAAAGACCGGAGTACGGGTTGAAATAAAGCTTCGGAAAAGGGATGGACGGCTGGGCACAATTTTTTGTAAGACCCCAAAAAATGTACGGAAATAAAAGATGCTATATCCGTAGGGGCAAAACAAGATCCAAGCAGAACCACCAAAAATTCCAAATACAAAGAAGCAACTACCAAATAAAATCTGACCAAAAAGGTCCAAAGCTTCAACAAACCTGCAGATCTTGGTGGAGACTCGGCTACACTGGCCAGCTTCACAAGGAGAGGTGAACTACACTAATCACCCTCCAGTTCTTTTCTCATTCTTCTAACTTCTCCCCCCAATTCAATTGTGAACACAGCGCGACAGACCTTAGAAGGGAATACCTGACTCCCCGAGGACGAGTTATTGGAGAGGAGGTTTGCGCAGTAGTCCGGCATTCTGGGTGGGAAGAGCTAAAAACCTTTCACACACAAGAGTCGGTTATTCAATGTTCATAGGGTATACTTTGGGAAGAGGATTGATCTAAGATGACTTCTGAGCCGAAACTGTAAGCAATGATTTGTAGAACTCGAGGACTGTTGATTTTAAAATTCTAAGTCTCACAGAAGTTCCGACACACAAATAATCCAAAGGTTGAGTTTAGATTCATTTTCACCCTCATCTCATGGTCTTGGTATGGAACCCAATCTCATTTCACTTCATGGCATATCTTTTTAATGCTCAGGGACGAGCATGCTTTAAGTATAGGGGGATGATGAATCTCGTATTCATCACTCTAAATCTCATTTATTAAGCTCAAATCCCTCAAAATCAACATCATTTTAGCATCTATTCTGCATAATTAGCATTCATGCATGATTTCATAAGAATTGCATTTTAGCACAAAAATCTGCACAAAAATCAAAGCCAAAATGACCTGTAAATAGCCTAACTTCCCTGATTTTTAACTCATTCATGCTAACTCCGAATAACTCAAAACCACTTCCACTGTGTACATATCACTAATAAGAATAAAGGAAAAATACAAAAAAATAACTAACCCAAATAAGTGGACCAAAAACCCAAACCTTAATTTCAGGATTTTCGGACTAAAAGCCCCATATCTTCCTCATCCAGTGTCCGTTTTAATCCTACTCACTTTTGAACTAATGTACATTCAATTACCTTCAAAACAAGACCAAGTTCAAGTGAATCGGAGCTCGTATGTGAAAGTTGGGTTTTGGGCTTCTTTTGTACATTGTATATTTTCGCGGCTTTTCTGACCTATATTTTATGTATATATTTTCTTTATTAATAAAAATCCAAAAAAATTAGATTTAGATGTCTTTTATTTATCTTTAATTTTTCCATATTTTTCCGGATTTTTATCTTGTTCAAAAATGACCAAAAAAATTACAAAACCCCAAAATCAAGGTGTCCTATGTACATGGGACGCCCCAAAAATACCACTTTATGCAAATGATCGATTTTGATTTTGATGTCTTCAAGAAAGTTGTAGATCTCATCGAGACGAATAATTTTCATGAAGAAACTTTTTCGATCCGAGGCCATTTGCTATTTATTTTCGATTTTACAAATTACAAATTTTCTGGTGCCGACGCGTGGCAGCACCTGGTGCCGCCACGTGTCAGCCATTTTTGGGCTTATCTTAAATCGTTTTTATTAAAAAAAATTAAAAAATAATAAAAAAATAATGGACGCACGTGTGTCGCACGTGCCTCTAGGGCACGTGCTCCGCACGTGCGCCCTACTCCGCCCGCCCGCCACGTGGCGCGACAGGCGCCATCCGATCACGCGCGATCGGATGGCGCCTGTGCGTCGTCAACCTCGAGCCCCCACTTTCCCTTTTCAGCCACCCGCCCCCCTGAAATCTCCGCACACCGCCGTGATTTTCGCCGCCGCCGCAAATCTCGCCCTCGCCGATCTTCCTCCTTCACGGATCCCCATCATATCGCCCCCGATCTCCTTCCATGCTCGACCTCCTCCTATTTAAGAGCCCCGCCGCCCCTCCTCGCATTTCATCCGCCGACTGCACGAAAGCGACTCCCCGCCGCGGTGACAGCGCCGGCGAGGAGCCTTCACGGCGAGATCCGAGGGTCTATCGGCCCTCGTCGCACAGCGGCCCTCCGCCGCACTTGCTCTGCTCCGACCATCACGTCGTCGAGCCAACACGCTATTATCTCCGCTTCGCCGCCATCGCTGTTCCTCTTCTCCGACAAACCACCACGACTCCGCCTCCGCCAAACCAGCAACTTCAGCAGTCCCCACCGACCTCGACATTGACCACCTGCTCCTGCCTCGACCGACTTCGACACCGCCGTGAACTTCATCTCCACCGTGACTCCGCTCCTCTGCTCCACCGTGGACCGGTCGAAGGCACTCCAGTAGCTCCTCCGCCAGCACTCCAGCGCCACCTCCCCTCCGCCTCGGTCGTGCGCCTCCGCCGCGCCACCGGGCGGCTAGCCCGAGATCCCTCGCGCACGTGCGAGGCACGTGCGTCCGAGGGGGACGTCAGCGTGACATCAGCCCCCCGGGTCACGTGTCCCGCACGTGACCGCGGGGGTAAATTGCTTTGAAGCCCCCCGGAGTCTCACCAATTGCGCCAAAAACCCCTTCAGCCAGAAGTCACGTGCAGTGCACGTGACTGTCTGGTAAAATTGCTGTGGACCCCCAGCCATTTAGGTAATTGTTCTTAGGTCCCCCTGAGTTTTATATTTATTTATAACATTTGCATCTGTACCCCTGTGTTTCCCCATATTTTTGGACTTTGTCTCTACATTATTTTATGGGATATTTACCCAGCGAACCCTGAAATCTTTCAAAATTACCTCTACGACCTTTGAAACATCGATATTCCTCCCTAGACCCTGTAATCTTGCTCCGTCTTACCTCACGAACCCTACCGTTAAATTGGAACACCTAGAGTTAACTTCTTTAGGTTAAAAACGAGTTAATCTAACCACCTATGATCGGATGGCTATAATTAAATAAGAGAAAAAAGGGAGGAGAACTTTTGCAGGGGAGGTGGCAGGATCGGAGGAGGCTTTACGAGGCCGGCCGTGGGTCTTCTAGCTGGAGCAGAGGAGGCAGCGGATGCATGCGGGGGGGCTCGAGCAGGGCAGCAGGGTCGGGGGAGGGGGCATCGACCTGGGGGGATGCATCGTGCCTGAAGCGAGGGATGAAGCGGGCCGAGGGCGAGCAGCGGGGGAGGAAGGCCTGCGGGGGCGGAGGCCTGCAAGGCAGCGGGGGTGGAGGCCTGCAGGGACAGTGTGCAGCGGGGCGTGGAGGCCTGCAGGGTAGCAAGGTGTGGATGCCTGCAGGGTAGCAGGGGGATGCAGGGGGTTTGGGCGGGGCTTCTCGATGGCGGGGGGCTCGAGGAGCTGTGCGGGGCTCTTCGAGCAGTCGGGAGAAGCTCGGGGCAGGGGGAGGTCAGGACCGGGCCTCGACGAGGGAGGGAGGGTGGGTGGGAGGGAGGTCAGGACCAGGCCTCGACGAGGGAGGGCGGTTGGCGGCGGAGCCTGGAGCAGGGGGGAGGGCGGTTGGCGATGCCCCGGAGGGAGGGGCGGCGCAACCGTTGGGTTGGTGCAGGTGGCGAGAAGGAGTGGCGGAGGGGGAACCTGCTGGACGCAAGCGGATGGAGGGCGCATCCCTGGAGCAGAGCAACAGGGGCGTTGGGGGCGCATCGTTCGCTCGTGGGAGTTGTGGGCAGCGCACGGTCAGGGCGTGGACGGCGGTTGCGCAGGCGGCGCCCCGGAGGGAGGGGCGGCGGTCGGCGGGGGCTCGACTTGGGGCTTCAGGCGGTGCAACGTGAGCCGGGGCTTCGACGAGGACGACGGGGAGGCGGCGGTGGGAAACGGATGTGAGGAGGGAGGGGTGGAATGGCAATAACTGTAAATTTGACAAACAAGATGGGTATATTGTTACATTTAATAACGGAATCTGGTTAGTTTTAACGGACAAATGGATGGAGGTTAACCAGAGGGTCTGCACGGTAATGGTTAGCAAGATTACAGGGTCTAGGGAGGAATATCGATGTTTCAAAGGTCGTAGAGGTAATTTTGAAAGATTTCAGGGTTCGCTGGGTAAATATCCCTTATTTTATTTATCTAAAAATAGCATTTTGTTTGTCAATTGATTCTCTACGCTTTGACATATTGTGGGTAATTTTGTGACTGATGGTTAATTAATAAATAATTATTTTGTGGAAATTTGCATATTTTGCCTATTTCTTGCTTGGAAATTCATAGCTAATTAATCATTGCTCTAAAAATCCTCGAAAAATCATATCTTGTAGAGTTAATGATTCTTAACATCATGCCCAAAAAGATTTGCATTTGGATATATATTTTGTCCTGTAAAAATCATTTTGCATCTTTTAGTATTTAATTTTTAATAGGTATTAAACCCCACATTTTTGAGGTTTAGGATTTTTCTGAGATCCATCACCTAGTGATAGATCTTAGATAATTTTATTTCTTGAAAATAAGTAGGTTTAATATTTATTATAATTAAATATTAAAAATCATTCTGTTTGCATTTAAAAATCCATAAAAAATTCATATTGCATCAAAAATTCCAAAAAAATTACAGTGCACTTATTTCATCATATTTTACATCTCGGCCCAGTTTCGTATTTTTCGGACATCATTTGAACGTAATTCACATTTTAAGTCCTAAAATAGGCCGAATTTGCATTGTGCACCCTATATTGCATTGAAAATTCCAAAAAAAAGACCGCTTCGAAAACCGAACATAAACTTTGATAGACATCTTTCTAGGTTGTTCCTTTGCCTCCTTGTGATCGACCTTGGGACTTGCCCAAGTAAAATAAACATAAAACCATGAGATTAAAAATTGAATAATTTATTTGTGGTATTTTCTTGATCGTTTCCGATTGCCGCCTACAACGCACGACACGATAAAAACACAGTTTTTAAAAGCGACATTTTCGGATTCGTCAGACGGTACCGACTAAGGAAGCTACGGAAAAGGAGTTTTTCGCGAGGCTTGGAGTGATCAAAATGGAGGTTTGTGGGAGAGGGGGAGGCCAAGCTTGGCGGGCGGCACAGTGGGAGTCGGCGGGCGGCACAGGACGGTCTGGCGTATGAGGAGCGCGTGGGGAGGGAATCTGATATACGTGTGTTTTATTTAGCTCACAAATCGCATCTTTGATATGTGTTTTATATATCGCATCTTTAAAATGCGCTACCTCTGTAGTTCCGAGGTAAAAAAAAATATTTCCAGTGTCGCATGTTCAACATGCGACACCACTGTAGCTTCGATTTAAAAAAAATCTTTTTGTAGTACCTGAGGATTTAAGTAAATCCAAGGTACTACTTAGGAATTTGGTTTGCCTTGTCTCGGCCTGGGTTCGGAGAGAGGTGGTGATCTCGTGGATCCGCACAGACGACCTCTCGTTCTAGGCTTCCGTTTGACGGATCGGGGGAGGTTCTACTGACGACTGCTCGTGGTCGTTTGGTGTGATGTGGGCCATTTGGCTCAGACAAAACGATGTGATATTTAAAGGCCAGAGATGTTACTGGGAAAATGTAGTCACCCACTACACCGCGCTTTATAATTTCAGGTTAACGCAGTGATGTAAACTTTCATTACATTTAATATGAACCAAGCAGTGACCCCACCATGGGGATTCACCCACCTTTCAATCAAAAAATCAAATGGGAGAAACCAATGAATAACATGCATTTTTTGTGCTTTCTTTTTTACGCAAGTCATATTTTTTGCAGCCATTTTCCTTTTTTCTCAGATGTCATCCTTTTTTGTGTAGAGATTTCTTTTCGTAAGGACATTTTTAAATAACTTCTTTTTTTGAAGCCATAATTTTTTTTCGAATCCCCCCTTTTTTTGTTCTAACGGCCCTCCAGTTTTTTATTGGGCCCTCCTTATGTTTTATTTTTCTTTCGTCTCTCAAAGAATTAAGTCAACTAAACCTGAAATACCTCTATTCAAATTCATATAAGGTTCCTGTGATTAGGTAGATTTAAGGTCCAATCAAGCTCCAATCTTCAGATTTTACTTAGACTTGTTCAATTATCAAACTCAATCCGAAAAATGCAAATGCTATGCACAATGCAAAAAAATATTTTAGTGATCCAATTTTCAGATTTTGAAGCTTTTATGGATTTTTTAAAAAGGTTTTGCAAATTTTTATGTATTTTTCAAAAAGATTTTGCAAATGTTTTGGAATTTTTGGTTTTGCAAATGTTTTGGCAAAGAAAACTAGGTATAGATATTTATGCAGGAATGCATCTTATTTTTTATAAGAATTGGGATTTTCAAGGATTTACACAAGGGATATGTTATTATTTTTACATACCCCTTCATGGGCCTTCTTTTATTTAATAACTTCAATGTGATACATTATACATAGAACATATTATTTCCTCCTTCGAACATAGGGCTTCAAAAGAACCCAAAGGTAAAGGTGTCGCCGCCTGCAACTTGAGGAAGGAAATGATGTGGAGTTTGGATCATCACATGACGACGACGTCAAGATGCGCTAGAGATGAGGGCGACGAGATTTGGATATGCGTGTCTTCTAGATGGAGGAGGCTGCAAAAATGCAGCATGTAGATAGCTACGTAGGAAGAGGGCATTACTGGAGATCTCAAGGGGGTGCGGCTGATGGGCATCGCCTGGAAGGGATGTCCTTAGAGATGAACAACAACTGTCATCGACTTGGGTTACTGGAAAAGAATAATGATGAGATCGCGGGCATTCTGGTGTAGAGAACGGTCATTCTGTTTGGTCGCGTATATATCAAATCGAAGCTGAAGAATCTTGGCCTTGTTCTTCGCTTGGGCATACATGGTTGCGAAAATATTCTACATCACCTTGGTGGTGGACTGGTTCACAATGTCATTGGCGACCTCTGTGGTGAGAGTCCCAAAAAGCCAAAGGCGCGCATACACGTCATCTTGCTTCAACAAAGCATTGTCTCAAGTCTTATCCGTCGGCTTGAGTTTTGTCAGAATGTGATCCTTTTTATTGTACTGCATAATGGTGAAAAACTGCATAGGCCACAACTCGTAGTTGGTCTCATCCATCTTCACGATGGGAGTCGGGCCCTTGAAGGCACCAAACGAAGGGAAGATATCACCCTTGTTTTCTGACATGATGAGAGAAAAAACGTTGAAATGGAGTTTGAATGGGGAAGTAGATCGATCTGAGAGAATCTACACGATCATATAGAGGATTGATTGTACGTGTAGTACAACCATCCTTGTTAATCCTCGATCAGCGCTAGGGCCGTAAAAAGTGATTTATACGTCTGAAATCACCTTTTGATGTTAAAATCAAACCCGTTTTAGAGTGCAGTTTGACGACAATGAGGAGAGAAAATGACCACGAGGTCATTGGAAGCATTAGGAAGGGTTGCGGAGATGCGGGAGGCCCGTGGCGATGCACGGAATCGCGTTGGGACATTCTGCATCGCGCAGCAGTGAGCATGGAAGCATCGAAGGCGTGTTGTGGCACTGCAGATGCAACAGCGACATTGGGTTGCCTCCGATGGAGAGGTAGCGACGAGCGGGGCTATCGCATGGAGAAGTGACGGATAGGGTCTAGGGCACGAGTGGGGTACAAGGACTTTGATCTAGGACTGCATGTTCGAAGAAAATAATGAGTTACTTATTCATAAGTCCCTACGGTTATATTATATAGACGAGAAACCTGTAGGGAAATTACATAAAGAAGATGGAAAGAATAGAGAATACATAAAAGAAACAAAAGATAACTAATATCTCAAAAGATGGTACAACAGACTTTGATATGTTCATTGCTCTCCAGAAACAGAGGTGCATGTGTGATATGTATCCGCTTGTTGTCTATATTTCTTTGCGACGTTTCAGCAGATTTCAGGAGGTTTTTCATAGGTAACTCAGTTGTGGAGATCCCATGAACATCTCAGGAGGTATACGAGACAGTTAGTGTCATCTGGCTATGGAGGAGGAGATGTAAGCACTCCAATTGCATGGCACATGGAGCTTGGTTATTGCCACCTATAGAGGCATTCGTGGTTGGCTGCAAATTGGCATTTACATTGAAGCATCGTGTAGACAGTAGTGTTGATTGCTTCAAGTCTAGGCTTGTGGCTCCTGGGTTCACATAGACTTATGGGTGGACTATCAGGAAACGTTCTTTCCGATGGCACGTCATTCTTTCAAAAAATTAAATCAGCCACATACGTTCACTGTTGAGGAGAAGTGTCAAAAGGTTTGCAGACTTCACAAGGCTATCTACAACCTTAAGCAAAGTCTCAAAGCATGGTTCCAGAAGCTCTTGTAGAAAACGATACTAGTGCGAAAGCATATTAAAGATAAAGAATAAAGAACAGTGGAAAGAACATCAAGATTTTACGTGGAACCCTACTCCATAAGGAGCAGGATGAAACTACATGGGAAGGTCTCTCAGGAAAGGGAGATTCTTTATTACTCTCTCTCAACTGTTACAGGTGGTGTAGAGCTTCTTATATAGCCACAACAGTAAGACCAAGTCTGACTCACGGTAGATGTGGGACTAAACCTATATATGTGGTAACACTCCCATCAACCTGGAGCATGCAATGCTCAGCTTGGATAAATAGAAAGAAATCACTCACTCATAATACAAGACACTACAGAAAATATCAACTCAACGCATGCCCTACTGGTTGCTTGTTGAGGACGTTGTTTCTCATGTCATGCTGGTAAAGAGGAACTGAAGGGATGGAGTGTGAACTGAACTGGGTTTCCTCGTCGAAAAAAGTGGACTCTGTACTGCGTATACTGTGGAGATATTTATATATTATGTGTACCGTGTCTACTAATTTTATTCTTTTGTTTCCATCTTATGTAATTTATCCATAGGCCTTCTCTATATAAGAGAGCCTAGGGTTCCTTGGAATAATATCGAATCATTTTCTCCCAACATGGTATCAGAGCCAAAACCCTAATCCATCGTCCCCCCTCCTTCTCCCTCCCGTCGCCGTCGGCCTCTCTCTCTCGCCGGCTCCCCTCTCTACCGTCGCGCCAGCCCTCCTCTCTACCACTGCCATCCTCCCATCGCCGGTCCCCTCCTGCCGCCCCTTTCAACCCCCCCCCCCGCCCGGCCCCCCCACGTCTATCTGTGGGTTTGAGTGCATAGGTCTACATATGCAATCAAATCCTTTGGAGTTTATGTAGACATTTGTTCTTTGGTCTACAAACCCTAATTCCTTATCTCCGACAATATGTCAGATTATGAGGTCGATATGCCCTCTATAGGTGTTTTCAAAGGTCCAGCGCTAATTCTCAAGATGGATGGGACGAACTATGAGCCCTGAGCGATGCAGTTCATGAGTCTCGTGAAGTCGAATGTTAAGAAGCACATTCTTACCGAAGATGAGCCGGCAGAGAAGACTGGGGTTTATGTCTCATGGGAGGCTGATGATTCATACGCCAAAGTCTGGCTTTCAGGCATACTGTCAACGAAGATTGTCAATGATGTTCTCCATCAGCCCATTGCTAAGGCAATGTGGCACATACTTGCAATAACAATTTGCAGGTGCAAAATGAAACCAAGATCCTTCAGCTTCAGCATGACATATTTACAGTCAAGCAGAATGGACGACCCCTTCACTCCTTATATACATCTTTGCGAGGGATGTTTAAGAAGCTCTACAGCATCATTCCTCTTACGGCGACTCCAGAGCAGCAGAAGACCTTTCGAAATGCTACCATAGTGGGGGTCCTACTTGCGACACTTGACCCTGAGTACGATGTTGCTCGCTCGCAAATTCTTGCAGATGTCATCATTCCTCCTATGGAGGAAGTTTACCGCAGGCTTAGCTGCATTACAGTCTCGTCCGATGTTTCCACTCAGCCTCCTTTGGTGACGGTTACCTCTAGAGGCAGAGAAGGCTCTGCTTCATTCCGTGGCAGTGGACCACAAGGGAGAGGCGGTCGTTTTCGTCAGTCGTGCACCTTTTTTCATCGACCAGATCATGCAGAGGATACATGATATTCTAAGCATGGTTTTCCGGCCTTGGCACATGTAGCCGAGCATGTTGCATCTCCATCAGCATCTGCTTCAGATCAGCGATTCGAGGAGCTCGTTGCTAGATTGGGTGACATTATGCCCCCCGCCTCTACAGACACTCCAGAGGCACCTCGGATATTGTTGCTTCAGCCTCTGCCACTGCCAGCACCTCAGGTAGTGCTTATGCTTTAACCTCATGTAATGGATCTGATGTCTTAGATTGGATTATGGATTCCGACGCGACATACCATCTTTGTCGAGATAAAGATAAACTTACGTCATATAGGGAGATTCTACCGGGGCGATCCGTCATGATAGTAGATGGGATTTATTCTCCCATTATTGGACAGGGGGAGTTATTTTATCGCCTTCCATGCGTCTACAAAATGTGTTACATGCTCCTGATTTTTCGATGAATTGACTTTCTATCAGTCAGATTACGAAGGATTTGCACTGTCGCACTATATTTGGCCCATCGTTTCTTGTTTTTCAGGACATTCTTACAGGCAGGGTGATTGGTTGTGGCTCTGAGCAAGATGGTCTTTATCGTCAGGTCCAAACCTCATACGTTGGCATCTCCTTTCACTCAAGTGGACCATTATCTCCTTTTACATGGCATCTACACTTTGGCCACCTCCCTCTTCAGAAGATGCGTCATATCTTGCCTCAGATTTTACTAAGTTCTTCCTTTTAGTGTGAAGCATGTCAATTGGGAAAGCACCATATGTCTAGCTTCCCTAGTCATCAGTCTCGGAGCAGTAGCTCCCCTTTTGAGTTATTTCATGTTGACATTTGGGGTCCAAGTCGTGTTCCTGATCACCAGAGACACATGTTTTGTCTTGTTGTCGTTGATGATTTTTCTCGCCAGTTGTGGGTGTTTTTGTTGAAGAATAAATCTGAAACAAGGGATGTGATCAAAAATCTTATAAATGAAGTACAGAATGTTTTTTCCTCTACTGTGAAGTATGTGCGTATGGATAATGCTTTGGAATTTTGCACTCATTCTCTTTCACAATTCTTCTCATCTAGAGGCATTATCCATCAAACCAAATGTGCTTACACGCCTCAATAGAATGACGTTGCTGAGAGAAAGCTTTGTCATTTCTAGATATCACTCGGATGCTTCTTATCCAGAGTTGTGCCCCCATTTCTTTTTGGGGAGATGTAGAACTTACGGCATGTTATCTTGTGAATTGTATGCCACTTCAATTTTAGGTGAGAAAATTCCTCTTTATGTTGTCTTTCCTGATAAGGAGTTATTCTCACTTACTCCTCGTGTCTTTGGTGTTGTTGCATTCGTTTACCAGTTGTCTCCAAGACTTGACAAGCTCTTACCTAAGGCTGTCAAGTGCATTTTTGTTGGTTACTCCCGGACTCAGAAGGGTTACCGATGCTATGACCATGTAAACAGGAAATATTCTGTCAGTGTTGATGTCACATTTTTCGAGTCGGTCATGTATTTCTCCCCTGCAGGTGACAGGTTGGCCTCGTCCACATCTGACGATGAGATCTATGTCCCTCCTCCTTTGTGTCCACCATCTCCTACTCCTATTCCCGTTAACATACCACCACCACCTCCTCCACAACCACCTGTATCACCCTTACTAAAATTCTATACCCGTCGGTCTGTTCCTGCTCATGGTGCTCGTCAATCATCCAGCATGCCTCAGGTTTGTCCAGATATTATTACTAACGATTGGTCAGATAATGTGCAAGTGCAGGAATCATCGTTGCAGGAGAATAGTATACTGGCAAGGACTATTTCTGATAATCTGGATGCTCCTATTGCCATACGGAAGCAGAAACGTACATGTACATCATATCCGCTTGCCTCAGAGGTTTCCTTCCATCGTCTCACAAGGGACTTTCAGATGTTTGCTATGGCTTTATCAACCATGAAGATACCACGGACTCATCAGTATGCCTTGAAGATTGATTGTTGGCGTTCTGCCATGGAGGAAATGGCTGCTCTACAGTCGCGGGATACATGGAGCTTGGTTCCCGCTCCCATAAGTGGGTGTTCACTGTCAAATATCATGCATATGGTACCCTTGACTGTTAAAAGGAAAGGCTAGTGATGCGAGGGTGAAGGATACGGAAGGATCCGTAAGCGCACCACAGAAGCGTGGTGATCGTATCATATACGATCAAGAGCGACTAGTCATACTAGTTGCTCGGTGCAGCGGAATTAAAAAAAATTGAATGACGAGACCGCATGATCCATAAACCATTTATGAATCGTTTCGTCTAACCACATAGTAGATATAGGAATACATGTTGTAGCGTGGTTGCGATCGAGCTTCTAAGAGAAGAAGCTTCCTGTCTCAAGTCTGACCTTCGGAGGAGACGCTTGCGAGCGCGGGGATGAGTCGCGGGGATCTCGCAATACAAGTAGTTGTCCAAGCAAGGGAACTCCTGATCTCGTCACACGAGATCGTATGTCTTCTTCGCGAGCGAGATGCACCAAAGAAGATGGAATACCGAGAGTCATCGAAGCGACAGCACAACGGCAAGGCGATGACGAGGGCCATCTTCCTTCAAGGGTTAGGGTGGACGGCCACCCCAAGAGAGAGGAGGAAGAGGACACGTGAGAATGAGAGAGAGTGAGAGGAGAGAGAGTTGTTGCACAACTTGTTGTCACCTTGAAGAGCACGGTTGCCTCTTCTTATATAGTATTTTGGGGATCCACGGACTACACAAAAACAATGGATGAGATTGATTTGTGTTTCTTTCAATGGCCAAGATTTTTGTTGTAAAAACACAACACAAATTAATTTAACTTAGATTAAATCTATATTGATAAATCAATATACTTTAATTCCACAAATTAAATCAATTAATCAAGGAGATAATGGAAAGGAGACTTCCTCTCTAAGAAATAGAGTGGACGGCCACCCTTTCCTTGTTGGAATTGGCGATTGTCACCCCTATAATCAAGGGGAGTGGAGATTACATGTAATCTCCATTATCCCTTAATTATCTCCATGTTTTGCAACAACAATTGTTGCAAATTATTCACCAAAACTAATTCATAATTATTTTGTGAATATTGCAATCATGCCATTGGAAATTTGTGAATCAAATTCACAACCCAAAATAAAAGGTGATTTATATTTTCAATTAATAATCCAATGTGAATCCAATTCACATCAATAATTAAACAACAAATATAAATCATAGTAAACTCTCTCGAATTTATTATAAATCATATTTCTAACATATTATAAATAATATGGAAACTCTTATCCATATTACACTTATCCACAATAACTAAATCATATTTAATTATATTGGATAACCATTCTCATTCTCTAATATAATGTGAATCAAATTCACATTATTCATGATAATTAAATCACATTTAATTATCTATTTCTCTATGCTTTCAACAATGGAATTATTCATGAACTCTTTTGAGAATAATGTGTATTCTCCGTAGGTACTTGGAGATAAGGACAGGGCGATTGTATTGTTCCACGTATAGTGATTTGGATATCGAGATCACATCTCAAATCCAGATCTCACGGACCTCCCATAGGTGCTTGATTAAATCAAGTCCGTAAACCTAATCTTCTCATTGCATCTGAATCTCATTCAGATCAATGTCCAACACTTGGACTAAGATCAAGTTACTTCTCTACTGAGAGGAGTCACTAAAATCCAAACCTGTTTCATCACTCCCTCGGAATGGAAGCGTCATGGTTATACAATCGTTTATGATCACATCACCCTTAGGTATTCCCAATACCTATACATCATGCATATTGGAAGACCTTCGAATAAACCCGAAGTTATAGATCTCTTTTAGACTATCACCTTCAGGGTTTATCATTAAGGTTCTCATTTGATCATTGGGATTTGGTATTTGATCATAAGCTTTCCAAAAGCATGTATCATACCTATAAATTTTGTCAAGCTTCATAAGCGAGACGACCATGCATGGAATTTATCGATCCCAATATCTCATGAGTGAGCTCATGTCTTCCAGTTCATAAGTGAACATGTATGATCCCTTTGAGAAATCGTATTACTCATATGCCCTTATATGCACACCATTTCGTCGGTATATAGACCTTGGTTAGGTCATCAACCTATTGGTCTACTAAATGTACATACTCAGACATATAGTAACACATCTATCTCCGGTCAGAGGATGTGTGCCTATATCGCGACAGCATACGATGTAGGACTTTGGTTATCTCGATCTCGTTAAGTCAACTCTTTGACCTAACTAATCTGACATCTCTGAATCTCTATTTCCATGCAGAGGACCTGCATCAAGAGGTCAGTCAGATATCAACCAAATGAGAAAGGATTGTCATCTCCTACTCAGGCTGGAGATCATCTCTTAACAATCATTTGTCATGCTTGATGAGTCCTCAATCTAACTCTTTAGATGCTCATCCAAGCACCAGTCTCTATGATTTAATTATTGAATCAACAACTGTATGATCATTAAGATGGCCATGGTACATAACCCTAATTGTACTAAGGGGCCTATTATACAAATTAGTTATTCTTCATTTCAGATCAAGGAATGATATTTGCAATAACATTTATTGTATAATGGCTACCCGTGGACTCGCATGTCCAACAGAGGGTTCACTCAAACATACGACATGGATTATATGGATACCTTCTCTTCAGTTGCACACCATTCGATTTTACATGTCCTTCTGTCAGTTGTTGTGGTACGTGATCGGCCCTTGTTTCAGCTTGATGTTAAGAATGCCTTCTTGTATGGCGATCTGCAGGAAGAAGTCTACATGCAGCAGCCTTCAAGATTTGCTGCTGAGGAGGAGAGTCACGTGGTGTGTAGACTTCACAAGGCGATATATGGCCTTAAACAAAGCACACAGGCGCGGTTTCATAAGCTTTCCCATCTAATTGAAAAGCAATGGTTCAAAAGATCAAATACATATCACTCTTTATCCGTCCAGAAGACTTCTAGAGGTACGATTGTCACCATGGTGTATGTTGATGATATACTGGTTACAGGAGATGAGACACGGGGGATAAAGATGGCAAAAGCATTTCTGGGCCATCAGTTTGTTACGAAGTATCTTGGCACTCTACGATATTTTCTGGAGTTGAAGTTTGCCAGGAATGTGTAGGATCTTGTGATGACCCAAAAGAAGTATATTACAGATATGCTTGTTGAGACGGGTATGATTGAGTGTCGACCCCCAACTACTCCTATGGACCCAAACATGAAGTTATATGCCAATGATACAGATGAGGTTGACAAGAGAAGATATAGAGAAATGGTGGGTAAGCTCCTCTATATTACTATCACTAAACCTGATATCGCTTTTCCAGTGAGTCGGGAGAGTCAGTTCATGGAACAACCTAGACAAGTACATATGGATGCCATATACATGATACTAAGGTATCTAAAATTGTCTCCAGACACAGGATTGTTGTTCAAAAAAGAAACAAACATTTATATTTCTGTATGTGCTGATGCGGATTATGCAGGATGCCCTAAGGATCGGAAGTCTACTTCAGGTTTTGCAGTATTTGTGGGTAGTTTTTTGATTTCTTAGAAAAGCAAGAAACAAACGATGGTGACTAGATCTAGTGTTGAATCTGAATATAGGGTCATGACACAAGCAAGTACTGAGATGATGTGGATTCGAGCTGTAGTAGAAGATTTGCATATAGTTGTACCTCTACCCATGCGGCTACAATGTGATAATCAAGCCGTACTATTCATTGCTAATAATCATGTTTTTCATGAAAGAACAAAACATATTGAGGTAGACTGCCACTACACTAGAGATATGATCCATAAGGGCTTGATTTCTACTTCTCATGTCAGTTCAGGAGAGAAGACTGTCGATATCTTCACCAAGCCACTGCTCAGAGGGCCATTCCATAAATGTTCTTCCAAGCTGAATATGATTGATATCGCTCCATCTTGAGGGGGAGTGTGGAGATATTTATATATTCTATGTACCATGTCTGTTAATTTTATTCTCTTGTTTCCATCTTATCTAATTTACCCATAGGCCTTCTCTATATAAGAGAGACTAGGGTTCCGTGGAATAATATCGAATCCTTTTCTCCGAACATATACCAGAGCCACCGAAGCAGGAATAAGTCTCCTTGTCGGAGAGTGTGTACTATATATTACGCAGTCGCTGAAACAGAAATGAGTCTCCTCATTGAGAACTCTAACCCACAACTGCTCCACCTCTATGAAGGGCCAAATTGGAGAAAGCCATGGAAACATCCACATCGGAGTCCATATTTAATGGAGAATATAGTCTGAAAAAGAGTCTTCTCATCGGAGAACTGGGTCTCCCATACTGGCTCAGAGAATAGGACCTCTACTATGGAGTCCTTACGAATCCACGTGGAAACCCTGGGTCCACGTTTGCTCAGAGAATGTGATCTCTACTCTGGAGTCCTATAGATTACATAAAAACTATGAGTCCAAATCAAGATGGGCCTCTTACATAGATCGCACACATGTATGCCTCAAAATGGTAGAGTCTGAAATCTGAAGAATCTGAAGAACTAGAGAGTCTAAATCTAAATCTGACATGTAGACTCTAATTCAAAATAGCAGAACTCTACAAAATACTCCTTCTTCCCCCATACTAGTCGGAACAGATGACGTCAACCAAGTTGGGAGAAGAAAAATCAAGATGGGGAACCAAAACCACTAAGTCGCCTCAATTTTTTCGGCTTTTCTTCTTATTTTTTTATGATACCTTTTAAAAAAACTATGACCCAGTTGGGACCAATACTTCTCAGACCCCCTTTTTTGAATTGGGCTTCTTTCTTTCTTTTCCTTAAAAACTCACAGTCCAATTAAGGCCCAAAAGAAGCTCCCTCTTTTTTATTTGTAGCAACAGATGGGGCCCAAAAATTGACCTCCCATGCCCCTTTTATTAATGTAGAGCAGTTACCCTCCCTCATTTAATTAAAGGGCCATCGGGTCCCTTTCTTCTCAACAAATAGGGTTCTTACATAAACCCAATTCACGGAAGGCAACACCGCCCCTTGATGGGGCTTTCAATCAGCACTGGAGAAGCTTCTTGCATTGAGGAGGTGTTGGAGTGCCACCGAGGAGTCCCCACCGCTACCTCCTGGGAGTGGAGACGGTTGTTTAGGCGGAAGCATGGAGCATACGAGAATGTGAGTAGGGTTCCTGTCGAGAACCCATCACCTAAAGGGAGATGTGCCACCACCTCCGCTTCCTAATGTATTGTTGGAGAGGATCATTGTTGATTACATGGTGAGGCAAGGCTGATTGCAGAGGAGGGCTCTGTGTAATAAACATTTTTTTATAACCTAAATTTAATAAATTCATTTATTATTTTTTATTTTATTTTCAATTAATTTTTGACAGGTTTTTTCTAGTTGGTCCACGTGGACCAACTAGGATCCCCCACCCGTTGACCTTGGTCAACTCTCTGACCGAGGTCTCCAGGTCTATCAGACCTCATTTCTCGCCACTTTCATAGATTTTTACAGCCCCTCCTTTTACCAAATCGCTTCGACGTCTTCTTCAGTTTTTCTCCTCGTGGATCCCTCTTACACGCCCAGACATTTCCTTAAGGAATGCTCCATCGATTTGTCCCATCTACCTCGATCTTCCCCCCTTCTTGAACATACTATACATAAGCCTCCTCCAACTTTCCTTCTCCTTTTGAATTCCTTCTGGCATTGCTTTGACCCGCTCTTCCTTTCTTTTCGTTGATGGACTTTTGCGCATGGGGACTTTCGCTGATGGAGGGGGTTGCACCCATCACTGCCTGCTTGTTTGCTTATGGACTAGAGAAATGCATGAGGGTGGCTCCTTGAATCGATAGATCGACCATCAATGCACCGCTTAGAGAGACAACTCCCGGGATATGATTTGGGTTCCTGGGATCTTCGCTTAGAGATATTCAGCCTTCTTCTTCTCCACAATGGAATCCAAATTGTGGAAGATGTTGATGATGTCATGGAATCAATGGAACTTGCCTGTGTGTGTTGATAGAAATCGTCCAGAATTAGGTCTTGAACCACTATGATCGTCGTTTGCGTCAGCACAGAATTATGGGTTCTAAAAAAGCCCAAGAATTTTCTTGAATCTTGAGTGATTTCGAACATGAACATATTTATGAACACAACAACAAAGCACGTTCCCACATTAAGTATGGTCGGCTACATGGATTCTTTGCCTTCATTCAGATCTACCTTGAGTCATTTTCGGAGTTAGATCTAAAAATTAAGATCGCTTCGTATAGTCTCATTCCAACACTTCTTGGGCCTTCATCGCCCTCTCTTAGGCAGCTCAACATCCCAAAACTCGCATTTCCTAACCGGTGCATCAGCTAACCTCCTTTGCAAATGGTCAAACCATCTTAAGCGGTTTTCTCACATCTTATCCTCGATCGGAGCTATACCAACTTTCATTCTGAATCCAATCTTTACGTGTGTCCACGCATCCACCTTAGCATTTTCATTTCTGCTATTGTCATTCTCTACACATGTCTATGGTTCACATGCCAACATTCATATCCATAGAGCATAGCAGATCTCATGACTGCGTTGTAGAACTTTCCTTTGATTTTCAAAGGAATTTTCTTATCACAGAGAACATCAGAGGCTCATCTCCACTTAAGCCAGCATGCATCTATTCTATTAGTAACATCTCCATCAATTTCTCCATCATGTTCCAAAATAGATCCCAAATATCTAAAAGAATCCCTCTTCTGAATGTCATCGTCTCCTATCTTCACCTTGATTCCTTCATCATTGCTTCCATCAAAACTGCACTCCATATATCAGTTTTATCCCTACTTATACGAAATTTTTTAGTCTCCAATGCATGTCTCCAAATCTCAAGCTTCTCATTTACTCCATTTTTAGTCTCATCAATCAATACAATATCATCAGCAAATAACATACACCAAGATATCTCATCCTGAATGAGACTTGTCAAGTCGTCCATAATCAAAGTAAAAAGAAATTGACTCAATGTCAAAATAGTCACTCTTTCCAGACTGGATCCTTACACAAGAAAAAGCCCTATCATACATATCGTTAAGAGGTCAATGTATAAGACAGGTACTTGTCTCTTCTGCAAAACTCTCCACAATATCTCACGAGGGACAGAATAATATGCCTTCTACAAATCAATAAAAATCATATGGAGGTTTTTCCTTTTAGCTCTATAAATCTCCATTGTTTTCAACAAATGGATGACTTCGATAGTTGTGCGACCTGACATAAATCTGAATTGGTTTTCTTTTACTTTGAAAACTTGTCGTAACCTTCTTTCGATCACACGTTCCCAAATTTTCATAGTGACTCGCCAGCTTGATTTCTCTGTAATTTGAACAATTTTGAATGTCCCTTTGATCTTATAATGAGGCATCACAATACTTCTCCTCCAATCTTCAGGCATTTTCTTGCTTCGTCAAATAACATTGAATAAATTTGTAATCCAAGTCAAACCACCCTCACCTAAAACTCTCCATACTTATATAGGAATGTCATCTAATCCTACACCTTTTCCAGGTCTCATAACCTTCAAAGCCCCCTCTACTTTCTTTCTGTGTATTCGTCTATAGCTTGCACGATTCAAGTAACTTTCAATACTAGATAAATTACCCAAATTGATCTCTCTATTTCCTTCCCAATGAAAAGCTTATGGAAATACTGCTTCCACCTAGTCTCTATATCCTTCTGATTTAAGGAATATATATGAAAATGAATAACTAATCTTCAAGAATCGACCTTCAAGGATAACCAAGAATCGAACCCGCTTTGATAATCGAATCATGCAAGATTAGGATTTTAAAAAACCCTAGACGATGCTTGAATCTCGAAAAATCACGAACATAAAATAAATCCTTGAGAATCGAACATGTTCTAATACCATGTTGAAAACGATAGTACGGAAGCATATCAGAGATAAAGAATAAAAACAATGAAAAGAACATCGGAATCTTACCTGTAACCCAACTCTATAAGGAGCAGAATGAAACCACGGGAGAAGGCCTCTCAAGGGTCGGGTATTCTTTATTGCTATCTCTCTCTCCCTCTCTCAACTTCTACAAGTGGTGTAGGGCTTCTTATATAGTCCCACTAGTAAAACCAAGACCCACTCACATTAGATGTGGGACTAAACCTGTGGATGTGGTAATTAGACCTTGGAGGGATCCAATTACCCATCTATACATGTGACGCATACCCTAACAGCTCTCAGACTTAATAGAGCAGTAGTACCGCATTCGTATTATGTGCCAAAAATCTCGACCAGTTGTACCGCGTTCGTATTATGTGCCTCCGTTCCCCCAGGAAGAGAATCATATCATCAGCATACTGCAAACAAGGGACTGAGATGTCCTCCTTACTGAACCCTATACACCATCCAATCTCTACCGCCTGCCTTTAAAGCACACCCAGAGCATATGCTACAAGGACAAACAGCATAGGTGCCAATGGACACCCCTAGCTCACACCCCGTTGTGGTTGGAAGAAATCCCCCTCGGATTTACCATTCACCAAGATCGAGTAGGAAGAGGTTGTATTAGAAGTAGGAAGAAACCCCCCTCGGGTTTACAAATCTCTTCATCCAGTTTACCCATGTCTTCGGGAAGCCTCTCCTTCTCAAAGACACCAAAAGGAATCTCCAGTCGACACAGCCAAAAGCCTTTGCATAATCTATCTTCCACATAGCCCCTTTCGTCTTTGACCGCTTCCATTCAAGGTAAATCTCCAAGTCCATGACTAGGTCGTCTATCATCTAACTCCCTGGAATGAAAGCTGACTAACCATGGAGCACCATCGAGTCCAAGACCCCCTTAAGCTTGTTCGCCAGTATCTTAGCCACAATGAGATAGATCCTGTTGGAGAGCGCGATGGGCCTAAAATCCTCGACCCTCACGGGAGTATCCCTTTTTGGGAGTAGGAACAGCAATGCCATGTTGATCTTCTCGAAACCACAGTTTCCTTCCCTTAATTCGTACAGCACCTCAAAAATTTCCTCCTTCAAGAGATCCCAAAACTCGCGGTAGAAAAACACCGAAAAACCGTCCGGGCACGGGGCACCATCTGCATTCAAGTCCCAAACCACTCTCGTCACCTCTTTCGCCGAGAAAGGAACCAACAAACCTTCTGTCTGCTCTGCCGACAAGGTTTCCACTCCTCTCCCCAACCACCCCCAGCCATCCCTTCTTTTCCTTCGCGTCGCATGTACGAAGTGACCCCGTAGTGCACCCCCAATCATCGACTCACCAGACACCTGAACCCCTCTGACCTCAATCTCGTAAATGTAGTTCCTTCTCCGCCGACCCGAGGCCATAGAGTGAAAAAATCTCGTGTTGGTGTCCACTTCTTTTAGCCACTTTTGTCTGGATCTTTGTCGTCACTCTACCTCTTCCTTTTTGTCCTCTAGCAGCAACTCCTTCAGCAAACCATGCCTCTCTGTGAACTCCTCTTGATATAACCCTCTGTCATCATCTAAACTGTCCAGTCTGGTAACCTCGACCTGGACCTCCACCCTCCTAGCCCTCCGCCTTGTCTTCATCTCCCTCCTGAAAGCCGTGAGGAACGCCTTCAAGGAGAGTAGATTTATCGCAAGTCTCGCGACCGCCGAGCCCTCCGGCGTGTAGCCTCTCCACTCCGCCTGAAACCCTCTTCCAATAGCCAGCTTCGCTCAAAACGGAAGAAGAATTTGTTCCTTCCCTCCTCACCTGACGACCACAGAATTGGCATGTGGTCCAAGTGCGACCTCGGAAGCACCCATGCCCTTGAAAGTGGAAACATCTCTGCTCCTTCCAGAGAAAAAAGGAACCTGTCCAGTCTGGACCACGATCTCACGTTGTACCACGTGCATGCGCAGTCAACAGCATCGACGACTGACAGACCCAGGCAGTGTAGAACCCTTGATGCAACTTACATGAGCAATGGACTAAATGGTATTCCTAACAATTGAACTAAGGAATTAAATGACGAAGACGAACAAAATGATGTGCGATATGCAAAAATCAGCAACAATGGACGTAAGATACTCGAACTTTAGCACCGGTTATTCCACAACTTTAGGGCAAATCAATTAGTTAATGACTAGAGGAAATAATCAACGATGTTGCAGTATTAGAACCTCAATAAATCACCAAACTAAACAACGATATAACAGCCCGCAAATCTATCTTTATAAAGTGGAATAATATGCGGTAGAAACACTCATACCACAACCGGCAAGGGGTTCGTTAGGCGCGCTTCAGATCTGGTCGGCGGCGGACGTTGGCGTTCGGGTGCTTGCAGCGGCTCGAGAGGATCTTGACAGGGCACAGGATGGCGGGGGAGGAGTTGGTCTTCGACGGGCGGAGCCCGCAGTAACGATGGCGTGGAGGGGGTAGGGTACAGCCACAGGGGAAAGGAAAAAGCTAGCAGCGCTGGGGTGGCGAGGGAATGGAAGGGGAGGCGAGGGTGCTCTGAAGGTGCAGGCAGCGCTGGGGTGGCGAGGGGAGATGGGCGAGGCGGTGGCGGCGTCGCGGGGAGGTGGGGTCGCAGGGCCTGCGCGCGGGAGGCGAGGGTTGCTGGGCGGCGGGGTCTGGGAGAGGTAGCGGCTGGCGAGGTCGCGGGGCGAGATGGTGCTGGGGGGGAAGAGGGCTGGGGCGCGGGGGATCGGCGGGGGAGAGTGGCGGCGACAGGAGAGGTCGCGGGGAGAAGGGGCGCAGGTGGGAGAGGAAGAAAGGAGGCGGCGGAGGGAGAAGAAAGGAGAGGAGAGGTAGGCGGCAGCTGGGAAGGGTTAGGGCACGGGAGGAGAAGGAATCGGGGAGAGAGAGGGTGCGGGACCGAGAGGGAGAGAGAGAGAGAGAGAATTAGGGATGGGAAAAATAACTTCAATTTCAACTTCATTAACCCTAATACAAAGGGGCCTTTTATAGAGGCTAATCCCCGTAAAATAGCAACAAAATTCTGGAAATAAAAATAAAGGAAAGAAATCGTGCAAAAAGAAAAGAGAATAAAGGCCTTATATAATGAGATTTTTTTACATGACTAAATAAAATTTAAAAATGAAAATATCAAATAAAAAGTGGAGATGGAATCATGTTGCATCAACTCCCCCTGCTGAAAAGAATCTCGCTCCGTCGAGATGGCATCGTGGAAGCTCTGAAGTATATCGGGGCGGAGTCGTCGGAGTTCATCCTCATCAATCCAGGTGCAATCCGTAAAAGGTCGTCCCTTCCATTTGACTAGATATCGTCGGAAGAGACCGCGTCTAGTCGTCATATCTCGGATGTCGGTAATATCTTCAATCTGATCGGCATCATTCGCGGCTGGTGATTGGCGCGTGTCATCGGCGGGAACTGCTAGTGGGGTGGCATATGTCTGTTCATCTTCATGATATAAAAAGAGATCTGATATATTGAAGACTGGCGATGTCTGGACGTCTGGCGGCAAGTCGAGTAAATAAGCATTGGGCCCAATTCTCTTGAGGACTCGGAATGGACCAATCTTTCGTTCACTCAATTTTTGGTGGACTCTCAAAGGAAACCTCTCTTTTTTTAGGTGGACCATCACTAATTCTCCAACTCTGAACTCGCTCTCTCTTCGGTGTAGGTTGGCTTGGGCTTGGTATTTCTGGGTCATGGTTTGGAGTTTGGTTCGGATTTCAGTATGAATGTGGGTTAGGTGTTCGACCAAATCCTCAGCAGCTGCACTACTTCTCCCTTGCATGGTTGTGGGCTTTAGGTCTAGAAATTGGGTAAGTGGAAAGCCGTACACACTCTCAAAAGGTGATTTTCCGGTGGACCTATTAGTGGAACTGTTATACGCGAATTCAGCTTGGGGAAGAATTAGATCCCATTTAGACGGAGAGTCCCCTGCAAGACATCGCAATAAATTTCCTAATGATCTGTTAACTACTTCGGTTTGCCCATCTGTTTGTGGATGATAAGCGGTGCTATATTGCAAACGAGTACCAAGAGGGGACCAAAGCGTGCGCCAAAAATGACTCAAAAATCGGGTATCACGATCCAAAGTAAAAGAACGAGGGACACTATGCAAACGGACGACATCACGAAAAAACAGATCAGCGACATGAGATGCATCTGAGGTTTTTCTACATGCAATGAAATGTGCCATTTTTGAAAATCTATTCACAACCACAAAAATAGAGTCAACCTTCCGCACAGTGAGGGGTAAGCCTAGCACAAAATCCATGGTGATGTCTTCCCAGGGTCGCAGAGGAATTGGCAGAGGTGTATATAGTCCAGTGTTCTGCCTGTGCCCTTTGAATCTCTGACATGTTTGGCATTTCTGTACGAATTTTGTAACATCCTTTCGCATCTGTGGCCAATAAAATCGCTCTTGGAGAAGAGTCAAGGTCTTATCCCTACCAAAGTGTCCAGTTAAACCTCCGTTATGTAGTTCTGCAATTAAATTCTCACGAAGGGACGTGGCAGGGATGCACAATTGGTGGCCTTTGAATAGGAAACCCTCATGTAGAACATAAGTGGATGTTGGGTCCTACCCAGTATCAACATATTCGGCATGAACTTGCCCGAAGTCAGGATCAGTAGGGTAGAGGTCCTTGAGAGTGTCAAATCATGTTGTGCTAACGGTCATTGTGGTCAGGGCATGTGCTCGCCGGCTCAACGCGTCAGCCACGCGGTTCAGGGTTCTGGCTTTGTGCTTGAGATAGAAGGGGTATTCTTGGAGGAAACTAACCCATTTCGCATGACGTTTGTTAAGGGTCTTCTGAGAGTCCAGATACCTTAAGGCTTCATGGTCAGAGTTAAGGACAAATTCACGTTGGATCAGGTAATGCCTCCAATGCTTGAGGGCTTGCACCACGGCATAGAATTCGACGTCATAAGTGAAGTACCGTGATCGAGCTTCATTCAATTTCTCATTGTAGAATGCTACAGGTCGTCCTTCTTGGCTTAGGACGGCACCAATCCTGATATGTGAGGCATCGCAATCGACAACAAAAACCTTGGTGAAGTCAGGGAGTGCCAAAACAGGAACATGTGTCAATTGATGTTTTAGATTTTGAAAGCTCGTTTCTGCTTCAAGAGTCCAAGCGGGCGCGCCTTTACGCGTGCAATCTACCAACGGAGCTGCACAAGTGCTAAAGTTCCGGATGAAACGTCGGTAAAAAGAAGCTAATCCCAGAAAGCTGCGAATTTCGGTGAGGGTTTTGGGTACAGGCCAGCTCTGAATGGCCTGAATCTTGGAGGGGTCAACCTTAAGTCCATCAGCGGTGACAATGTATCCCAAGAAGAGGACCGTGTCAGACATGAAGGAGCACTTCTTGAGGTGGACATACAGTTTTTGGGCTCTCAGGGTTTCCAGGACTTGTCGCAAGTGAGATAAGTGGTCTTCTTTGGTCAAGCTGTAGATCAGGATGTCATCGAAGTACACAACCACAAACTTACCAATGAAGGATCTCAAGACATGATTCATGGTTCGCATGAAGGTGCTGGGGGCATTCGACAAGCCGAAGGGCATGACCGTCCATTCATACATGCCCTCTTTGGTTTTAAATGTAGTCTTCCACTCATCTCCAAGTCGAAGGCGAATCTGATGGTAGCCACTGCGGAGATCCATTTTGGAGAACAATTTGGCACCCGATAACATATCAAGCATATCATCAAGGCGCGGAATGGGAAAACGATATTTAATCGTTATTTTGTTGATGGCGCGACTGTCCACGCACATTCTCCACGTGTCGTCTTTCTTCGGGGTAAGCAGGGCAGGAACTGCCACGGGGCTCATACTCTCTCGAACATACCCACGTCGCAGCAGATCAGTAACCTGTCGGTTCATCTCTCATGCTCACTTGGGCTCATTCGCTAATTGGGGTAAGTGGGGTAGGCTGGCTCCAGGGACTAGATCAATGTAATGTTGAATGTCTCGCAACGGGGGTAGTCCTTCAGGCAACTCTTCAGGCATGATGTCAGCGAACTCTTGGATGATGGGCTTTATCTCAGGTGGGACTTCAGGTGTAGTAGTCTCTTTATTGTCCACTACACGTCCCATTAATGCATAGATGGTGGAGCTCTCCTGAATTTCACGTTGGAACGTCTGGGCTTCCATCAACAACACGGGGCCCGTGGTTGAAGTCTTTGACGGTGTAGTTTTATTACCAGTTTGGGCGGTCGCAGCACGAAGTATAGCCACTTGGTGAGGGCTAAGGGCTTCACGTTGTGGTCTAAGGGTCACACGCACTTTGTCTATAAGAAAGGTGTAAGTGTTCAGTTTTCCTCGATGCTCAGTGTCTCGATCGAATTGCCAAGGTCTCCCTAGAAGTATGTGACAGACATCCATAGGGGCTACATGGCATCACACCTCGTCCTTATATGAAGGACCAATGGAGAAGTTAACGAGGCTTTGACGGTGGATCGGGAGTTGGGTACCACCTCGAAACCATGCCACATTGTACGGTTTCTCGAGTGGTTGAGTTGGCAGACCCAACTTATCGACCATTTCTTGTGAAACAAAGTTCTCGACGCTTCCTCCATCAATGATCAGCGAACAGCGACATTCTCCAGAGGTGCAGGTGGTTCGGAAGATGCTGCGCCGCAGCCAACTATCAGCATCATGGGCAACAGGTGTAAGCAGGATGTTTGTAGGTGCGCTGTCAGGAGCGATAAAGTTCTCATGTTCAATTACCAGGAACGGACCGGATTCGTCTCCATACACTCCTAGAGGTTCATAGTCATCGGCCCCCATGGTGTCAGCAATTAATGCAGCCGGTTCTTCTTCAGGTGAGTCCTGTGGTTCAGGGTCAGGGTCTTCAGGGTCGTCGGTGGTGCATAGGTGGACGGGTCTAGCCTTAGGGTTTGGGCACTCTGCTGCTCGATGTCCCTTTTGATAACATCGGAAGCAAGTATCAGGTCCTACAATAGGTCGACTTCCCAAGATGCTGGGGCTGGGGTTTCCAGTAGGTGGTCGGGCGACGGCAGGAGTTGATGGTTTGGCTTAAGGTTTACCCGCACCGATGGATGGGGAACCTATTGGTTTGGAGGTCGTCATCGGGGTACTGGTGCGAGGTACGGAGTTCGCAGAGAAAGACATCTTCCTTGTTTGGGCTTTAGCGAGCTTGGTCTCAGCCCGTTCAGCCTGCTTATAGGCTTCGTCGACGTCTCGGCAATTGTGGAGGTAGAGTTCATCCTGGATGACTTGGCGGAGGCCTTGCATGTAGCGGATGACTTCCTGAATAGGAGTCTCCTGCAAACGGTTGCGATGGACTAGGGATTGGAACCCTTCGGTGTATTCCTTCACACTCATGGTACCTTATTTCCATGATTGCAATCGCGCGTAGATCGCGTCTATAATCTTCAGGCACGAACTTGGTCTTCAATTTGGCTTTCATTTTGCTCCAACTGCGGATTTTACTTTTTACCTTTCGTTTGCGTTCAGACTGCAAACGGTCCCACCATAACAGAGCATGTCCCTTTAACTTGATTGTGACGAACTGAACCTTTCGTTCGCTCGGCATAAATTTCCACACAAAGAAGTGTTCGACGGTTTGGAGCCAATCCAAAAAGACATCAGGGTCTCTTCCTCCGTCAAATTATGGAATATCGAGACGGATGCCTCGATCCCATCCATCATCGGACCTGGGTCCATTTTGGGGTGGGAATTGATATTCGCCAGTAGGTTGTGAAGTATAGCCGGAGGTGTGTGAATCTCGAATCTTGGGGATGAAAGGGGTGTAGTCTCCGGGTTCTTCTCCTTCACTCTCTTGTGAATGATACTCGCTAACATGTTCGTCGGAAGTAGAAGAGCTAGAGTCACGGGAAGTGCTATTCCGGGAGTGCGTTTTCCGGCCAGTACGTCGACCTTTGTTGGGGTTTTCATCACTAATGTCTGGTCCTAGCACACGACTATTCAATGTGGCAATTTGTTCATGGGCGTCAGCAACTCGACGATCTAT
The DNA here is from genome assembly GCA_037367405.1 of Ottelia alismoides. Taxonomy (NCBI): domain Eukaryota; kingdom Viridiplantae; phylum Streptophyta; class Magnoliopsida; order Alismatales; family Hydrocharitaceae; genus Ottelia; species Ottelia alismoides. Next base: position 363,533 of record JAZKJV010000419.1, read on the forward strand.
TCCGGCGATTTGTGTGCTCAGTTGATTGTTCATGTATTGTAATTGGGCAAACAAAGCCTCTAATGTTAATTCAGGGTGTGAAGTATAGGTGGATTTAAAGGCACTAGGTTTGTCGGCCATGGGAACCTTAGGGTTTCTGCTTTCTTTGTTTGGGGATTTTTTTTTGTTTTTTATGTTTTTTTTGTTTTTTTATGCAATTAATAAATGAAATGCAAGTGAGGTGCAAGATCGATATGCTCTGATACCAAATTGATGCAACTTACATGAGCAATGGACTAAATGGTGTTCCTAACAGTTGAACTAAGGAATTAAATGACGAAGACGAACAAAATGATGTGCGATATGCAAAAATCAGCAACAATGGACGTAAGATACTCGAACTTTAGCACCGGTTATTCCACAACTTTAGGGCAAATCAATTAGTTAATGACTAGAGGAAATAATCAACGATGTTGCAGTATTAGAACCTCAATAAATCACGAAACTAAACAACGATATAACAGCCTGCAAATCTATCTTTATAAAGTGGAATAATATGCGGTAGAAACACTCATACCACAACCGGCAAGGGGTTCGTTAGGCGCGCTTCAGATCTGGTCGGCGGCAGACGTTGGCGTTCGGGTGCTTGCAGCGGCTCAAGAGGATCTTGACAGGGCACAGGACGGCGGGGGAGGAGTTGGTCTTCGATTGGCGGAGCCCGCAGTAACGATGGCGTGGAGGGGGTAGGGTACAGCCACAGGGGAAAGGAAAAAGGTAGCGGCGCGGGAAAGGAAGGGGAGGCGAGGGTGCTCTGAAGGTGCAGGCGGCGCTGGGGTGGCGAGGGGAGATGGGCGAGGCGGTGGCGGTGTCGCGGGGCAGTGGGGTCGCAGGGCCTGCGCGCGAGAGGCGAGGGTTGCTGGGCGGCGGGGTCTGGGAGAGGTAGCGGCTGGCGAGGCCGCGGGGCGAGATGGTGTTGGGGGGGGAAGAGGGCTGGGGCGCGGGGGAGAGTGGCGGCGACAGGAGAGGTCGTGGGGAGAAGGGGCGCAGGTGGGAGAGGAAGAAAGGAGGCGGCGGAGGGAGAAGAAAGGAGAGGAGAGGTAGGCGGCAGCTGGGAAGGGTTAGGGCACGGGAGGAGAAGGAATCGGGGCGAGAGAGGGTGCAGGACCGAGAGGGAGAGAGAGAGAGAGAGAGAATTAGGGATGGGAAAAATAGTTTCAATTTCAACTTCATTAACCCTAATACAAAGGGGCCTTTTATAGAGGCTAATCCCCCTAAAATAGCAACAAAATTCTGGAAATAAAAATAAAGGAAAGAAATCGTGCAAAAAGAAAAGAGAATAAAGGCCTTGTATACTGAGCCTTTTTTTACATGACTAAATAAAATTTAAAAATGAAAACATCAAATAAAAAGTGGCGATGGAATCATGTTGCATCAACCCTCCGGAACTCCTCCGAGCCCGGGTGTCCACCACTTCCCTATGGTCGATCTCTGGGAAGCAATGTAACATTGAGGTCCCCCTTAATGATCCAAATCCCCGCCACGTTCGCATTGCCCAGCTGTTCAAGTTCTGCAGCCAGAGAACCCCTCTCACTGCCATCGGACCATAAACATTTGTATTGAGAAAGTTGAGGCCATCCGATCGCCGCCTCAGTAAAACCGATAGGAAGAAAAGCGACTTCCTCTCTTTCAGCAGGTCAAAGGCATCCTTATTCCATCTAGACACCAGCCCACATGAAGCCCCATGTGCCTTAAGTTCTGCCAATGCAAAGCGACCACCTCCATCTAGCGCCCTTCTTGCCTCCACCATGCCACGAGAAAGTTTGCCTCTTTGAGGAGGAATATGTATGCTCTTACTTCCGCCAACGAGTTTACTTACTCCCAATCGCTTTTCAGACCGGCTAACCCCTCACGTTCCAAGATAGTATCTTCATTGACATAGATCATGCGTCAACTTCTTAGGTGGAATGAGGCCGAGGTGCTCAGCTACTGACCTATCCAAGACCTGGAAGCGGTTCGAGAGGGCTTGCAAAGCGTTCGACAACCCCTGTACGTCCCCCCCCCCCCCCCCCCGTTCCGTTGATTCAAGCACTGACACTACGTTGTTTCCTCATCTCCTTACGGCTAACCTTTCTCGCAAACACATCCCAAACATGCACATTCTTTCCTCCAAATCCGGGAGCTATGACTCCCATCCTGCACCTCTCTTTCTGGAAAGCCTCCTCTCCGATCCCCACTTGAAGCCGCCCACCTCGGGTGTCACCTGGCCATCTCCAAAGAGCTCCGCGTCTCCATTTCCTTCCCTTCTTTCCCCGTCCTGCCTCCCCTCCCCCCAACACCTTCAGGCCCCCCATGTTCCTCAGACCCCACCAGTGTCCCGCCCTCGGGAGTTTCACTCAACCGCATTCAGTTCGGATCTCCGAAGGGGATACTTGTAGCTGGGGCTGCGGGCCCCCGGATGTGACTCGACAGAGCCTTCCAAATACTAACTAGAGAGAACGGACCATGTTCTGAAGAATATGGAATTATCCTCAAGCGCATCACGGAAGCGTGATCGTCGTATCGGATACGACGAGGAACGACTAGTCGTACTAGTTGTTCGGTGCAGCGGAATTTAAAAAATTTTATTCGATGAAACCACATGATCCGAGAACCATTCTCAGATCGTTTCATCTATAACCACAACAAGTATAATGCAATACCTCTTGAAGCGTGGTTGATCAAGTCTCTAAAGAAAGAGACCTCCTGTCTCAAGTCCGATCGTCGGCGAGACCGCTTGCGAGCGCGGGGATGAACCGCGTTGTCCTCGCAATCCAAGAAGATGATCCAAGCGTGGTTGCTCCTGATCTCGTCCCACGAGATCAAACGTCTCCTTCGTGAGAGGAACTCTCCAAGAAGACGGAGAACCGAAGAACGTCGACGGCGAGCGCGGTGGCGATGGCGACGACGATTCCCTCCTCTAGGTTATGGTGGACGACCACCACAAGAGAGGGAGAGAGGGCTGGCGTGTATGAAGAAATGAGGGAGAGAAAGAGCTCCAAATATTGCAAGTTCTTTAGAGAGCATAGTATGCCTCTCTATTTATAGGGTTTTGGGATCCATGGATCTCAATCCATGGGACACAACAAATCAATGGGTGAGATTGATTTGTGTCAATCCAATGGCCAAGATTGTTGTTGTCAAAAGCAACAAATTTAGGTCAAATATATTTGATAAAATCAAATATAATTTATTCCTAAATCAACCCAACAAATAAGGAGAGAATACACATGGAGATCAAATCTCCATGTGTAATCAAGAGGGGACGGCCACCCATTCCATATAGGAATTGGGTGCCGCCCACTTGTTTCCAATGGAGAGCAATCTCATGGATTTCCATGAGATTGCATATCTCCTTGGATTTCTCTCCTATTAGTTTGCAACAAATTTATTGGGTTTTATTCTCCAAAAAAATAATTCACAATTATCTTTGAGAATATTGCACTCTTGCCATGGAAAAAATTGTGAATCATATTCACAACCAAAACAACATATAATTCATATTGTTAATTAATTACACAATGTGTATCCAATACACATAATAATTAATCAACACATATAAATTATAATTAGCTCTCTCTAATACATTATAAATCACATTTATAATATATTATGAATAATTGGATATTTCTATCCACATTATTCTTATCCACATTAATTAAATCACATTTAATTAAATGGATAATTTCTTCACACATCAAGATGATTAAATCACATTTAATCATTATTTCTTCATTGCTTAGATCTTATGGAATTATTCTTGAACCCTTCAAGAATAATGCAATCTCTCCGCAGATACTTGGAGATAAGGACAGGGCGATTGTATTGTTCCACGTATAGTGACATGGATATTGAGATCATATCTCAAATCCAGATCGCGGGCCTCTCATAGATGTTTGACTAAATCAAGACCGTAAATCTAATCTTCTCATTGTATCTGAATCACATTCAGATCAATGTCCAACACTTGGACCAAGATCAGATCACTTCTCTACTGAGAGGAGTCACTAAAATCCAGACCCGTTTCATCACTCCCTAGGAATGGAAGCGTCATGGTTATACAATCGTTTATGATCAAATCACCCTCAGGTATTCCCAATACATGTACATCCTGATACTGGAAGACTCAGACTAAACCTGAAGTATCGGATCAACTTTATGCTGTCTACTTCATGGTTTTATCAGTAAGTTTCTCATTCGATCATTGGGAGTTGGTATCGATCATACACTTTCCAAAAGTGTATATCATACCTAGGTCTTGATCATATACTAAAAGTATATATCAAACCTACAAATTCAGTCAAGCTTCCAAAGCGAGACGACCATGCGTATGGAATTTGATTCTTCCCAATATCTCATGAGTGAGCTCATGTCTTCCGGTTCAGTAACTGAACCTGTATGATCCCTTTAAGAGATCGTATTACTCATATGCCCTTATATGCACACCAGCGCGCCGGTGTATAGACCTTGATTAGGTCATCAACCTATTGGTCTGCCAAATGTACACACTCAGACATATAGTAACACATCTGTCTCCGGTCAGAGGATGCGTGCCTATATCATGACAGCTTATGATATAGGACTTTGGTTATCTCGATCTCGTTAAGTCAACTCTTTGACCTAACTAATCTGACACCTCCAAATCTCTATTCCTATGCAGAGGACCTGTATCAAGAGGTCGGTCAGATATCAGCCTTCAGAGATAAGGATTGCCATCTCCTACTCAGGCTGGAGATCATCTCTTAACAATCATTTGACGGTGCTTGACGAGTCCTCAATCTAACTCTTTAGATATTCATCCAAGCACCAGCCTCTATGATTCAATAGTTGAATCAACAGCTGTATGATTATTAAGATGGCCATGGTACATAACCTTAATTGTACTAAGGGACCTATTATACAAATTATTCATTCTTCATTTCAGATCAGGGAATGATATGTGCAATAACATTTATTGCATAATGGCTCGCCGTGGGCTCGCATTTCCAACAATCTCCCACTAGCCCAAAGAGCCATTAATGGGCTAATCATTTAAACCCGCACTCATGTGACAATCATAGGCTATTTAGAAAATAGCTAGGTAAGCTGATCAGTCACTCTGTTCCTACGAGACTACGCCAAGTCCTTTTACGGCACTTGCATATCCCCAGTAACAGTGCTCGCATCCAATGCGAATGTTGCATCTTATGCAACTAATACTCAATCTTGTTAGTTATAGTGTCCTTGACACTACAGCTTAACAATTATCATAACCAGTATTTCCATAATCCTTATAAGAATATCCTTATTTCTAGAGATCTCTATCTCCTAAGGTATCTTTAGTTAAGACCTTTTAGATCACTATCTATAAAGTCTTAAACTTTTGAAGATAAGACTTTGATATCACTATCTCAAAAATCTTGTCATCTATGAAGATTTTGTTATTACTGCAACCAAGTGTTTTATTCCCATAGTAGGACTAGTAACAGTTTACTACTCCCACTGCATGGCAGCCATCTGGCTTTCGTACACATCTAGCATACACCCGGCTTCTCAGAACTGATGCCCAAAGGCATGTAGTTCTAGCATTCACTTCCTCAACTCTTTGAGGTACTATCCCTTTAGATAGGTCAGTACCATATCTTAAGGGATGGAAGCCATTACTGGAATTTTCCATAAAATGGAATATGTCCAAGATGTACTATAAATGTGATAGTCCCATTATCCTCTTCTCTTTGCTTTTGAACAACTTCAGAACTAAGATCTGAGAGGCATCTTTGAAATCATATTTCAAGTTATGGAACAACCAGATTATAAAACACTAATTATTATCCTTATATCATTTTTAAATGATTAGGATATTATCTACATTTAGCACGATGAACACAAAGGCACTCCTACTAAGCTTCACATGGCTCATCCAGATTCTATCTGAAATCATAACATTTATAATTTCATCAAATCTTATGATCCAACTTTAAGAAGCTTATATGAGTCCATAGATGGATTCCTTAGCTTGCACACCTTGCTTTCCTCAACCATGAAGCCCTGGGGCTACTTCATATGAATATCCTTAAAGAGGCATTCGTAGAGGAATGCAATATTGACTTTACATCTTGAAGATGCAATAGTCAAGTTATGTAGCTAAGGTTAGCAATATTCTGACGGTTTTAAGCATGGTCACCGAAAAACAAGTCTCATTGCAAGCAATGTCTTTTCTTCCAGTGTGTAGCTCATGGCTATAAACCGTGCTTTGAAGGTCTCTACCTTCTCATCAGGTTCCCTGTCTCTTGAAGATCCATTTACACCTTTACAGGTCTTACCCATATAGGTGGATCCTCGAGGGTCCATATACAACACTTGTATATGAAGTCTACATTAGACTTTTATTGCTATCCATCTATCCATGCAATGATCTTCAGAAGCTTCATCACATGAAGTTCGATCATTGTTAGATTTCTCTAATACATGGAATCCTTCGTCAAACTCATTTGAAGAGGTATCAGTGTTTCATCTTTAATTGTCCTTTTAGTTTCCAATTTCAGGAGTTTCATTATAAATGAGTTCCTACACTTCATTTTCATCTTGATTCTCAAGAGTCTCAACCTCTAAGAATCACATTCTTAGAGATGAGATACTTTAAGAATCTCAAGGTTATAAAGTAGGTATCCAATACCATCCTTTATTTTCCTAATGAAGCAGCACTCTCAAGTGCTAGATTCCAACATACATGGAACCTTATTAAGGATATACATTGTAGTCTCTACTACACATATATACCTGGAAACTAAGGGATAATTATGCTAAAAATTCAACATTGATAAGATCATGTCACACATGATCCAATTGTATCTACCTATAACTCTTTTGAGTTAAGGTGTATTAGGAGGATTGAGATAGAAATGATATTCATATCTCCATAAGGTATTCTTCGAATTTATCTAGTAGGTACTTGCTACCTAGATTAGATCAAATTCATTTTATCTTCCTTCAAACTTTGGTTCTAAACCAAAATTAATGAAATCTTTGAACATTTCAAAGGTTTCTTAGGTGAAGAGAAGAAATCTCATATCATACATAATCATCAACAGATATCACATATCCATAATGTTTACTATGATATAGATGATCCGCATACATCAATATGTATGAGATCCTGAATACCTTGACATCTTACACCATTCCTGAAGAAGGGTGTATTGGACAATATTCATAAGTATGTAAGTTTTGAAATTTTAGACTTTCTAAAGTTTCATCTCTTACTATTCTATTGATCAAATCAATAGACAAATGTCCAAGGCTTGATGCTAGATCATTGTCAAATGATCTTCATCCTCCTATTGATCTTAAGGTTTAATTTCAGTATTCAGAAATGTTAATGAACCATTCATTAATTTTTCTAATTTATGTGGAGTCCACTAGATTTTAGATTACTATCTGAAATATCTTCATCATAACTCTTTATGATAGTTCTATCTCAGAATTCATGTTTATTTCCAACATTTAGAAACAAACAATGAGTGTATTCTTATATCTAGGTCATAGAGACATTCTCTACGACTAAGGGCTCTCCCACTGAAATTAACAAGTCTATTAATCCAACAGAGATTGTTGCAACAATTGCATCAATATTCATGTGGACAACTATAAACCTTTAAGACCAAATTTTCCAGTCTTCTAAAACATATGCAACCCATTGCAAATGTCATCAGAAGATTGAGATATAATTATTTGACTTTATCTTATTCAATAAGTAAGTCAATATCAATGATTTATGTAGATTATTCTGATGTTCCATCCGAGTCCTTTTCTAAGGATTCTAGACAGACTTGATAGTCATACTATCAACACATCAACTTATTACAGTATTGGCATTCATCCAACCCTTTGGATGTCACATGGAAGTCACAGAAGTCCAGTCAACTCTTTGACTTTCCTTCTTTCTTGGGTCCAACCCATGCTTCCATTGCGCTCCCTTTATCTATAAGCAACCATTGCTTAAGATTAAGGATCTCTTACAATAAATTCAAAAGAATTCAAAATAAGAGTATTTCAACATTTATTTATGCTTCATTAAATTCACACAATATGAATACTATGAAGCTTCATGAATGACTAGAGTATAGACAGTATAATAATGACACTCATCATCTACATCCATCTAAACTCATAAAACATAGGTTCAGGTAGGTACTCAAACAATTGAATACATCATCTCTTATAGAGCTACCATTCTGCATGATGGAGAGAACCATGTCACTCATGATTAAATGTCAAGAGCACATATATGTCTGCCAAAATATCTTCATTGATTTTATAAGGATTATTTGATAATTGCGATCATCATCGACATGTTACTTCCAAAGTACATCCAATGAGATCAAGACTATAGAGACATACAAACCCTAGGGTTGTAGTCCTATTATCTATTTAACTGTCATTCCTCAATATTATGAGGAAACTTGTACATTGCAACCACATACATTATGTGTCCATTTGCAAGTACAATATCTGGATCATGAGTCCAATCCAAGATATTTCACTGGTTATTATTGAGTATATCATTGAGTGGGTTTAATGAAGGATTATCTGAAATAAGAAATTTGCATAGATGTATGTATTTATATATACATATTTTACTTTGATTTAGGAATTTTTATATCAAAGTTGTCTTGCCATGTCAACATTGAAAGTTCATTCCCTTAATCACTTTCAATGTAAGAGATATACTTACCATTATATCTCAACAAGATCTGGGATCTCCTTCCTTATCTTTGTTACATCCCAATAATATGAGAATCTGCAACTCGGATAAAAAGAAGCGGGAACACATTCCGCTTTGCAAGTCCAACTTGCATTTCCCAATTCGGTCTTTAACACCCGAGCCCACCACCCCTAAGGCGATGTTGACCCGTCGTTAATTGAACCAACCGTCAACAGGAATAGTACTCGCTATACGCAATCCAATATCGCCCCAATAATATGAGGATCCGATATTGGGGTCGCTACGTATACGGCCTTACTCTTTCGAGAAGCAAAGAGCCCGATCCAGATGCGCTTGCATACAGGAGCTGTCACTTCGGACAGGCGTTTCCTACATACAATCCCTGGCGACGGAACCCTTCGCCTTGACGGGAGACCATGGATGTCACTTATGTGATCCTCCATATCATATTCAAATTTTAATTAATTGTCGTGAATCACATTCACATAATTAATTCTTCCAAGGGAATTATTAGCTCTAATCATATTAGAGTATTTCAATTGGACATAATCAATTTAATCGTATTAAATTAATTATCAATCCAATTCAATCAATCAAACTTGATTATTTTACTTGAATACATATATGGTAATATCTCAAAATACGTATTAATTCGAATTTTAATAATTAGAAAAATACATCTTAATCCCTCGGACATTATCCCGGCCCTACCCGCTGTCATGGCCAGTACCGACGAGAGTGGGACGGACCACATACGTTGCAACCCGCAATCCCAATGCTCTCCGACTAGGCACCATATCCGCCTCGGGAAAGGATAATGCCAAATTGATTAATTTGTACTTGAGATGATCATCGGTTCTTCAACCGAAATTGTACCATATAGTAATAATCAAAACATTTTTGATTATAAGGAAATTTGCTAGACAAATTCCCAAATCCTATTCAAGCATCAAGTTTGAAAGATTGTGGTTTCCAATTATGATTTAGATCACATCTTAATCAATTATTGGTTAAGGCAATGTCATTTAAGGGAATAATTATCATCAAATATTTCACAAATATTTATGCACAATTATTCTAGGAAATTAAACAATTTAATTGCACTAAATGATTAAATGACAATCACCAATCAAACATTAAGTTTGATGAATGTGTTTCCAATTAAGATTTAGATCAAATCTAATCAATTAATTGGATGAGGCCAAGTCAATTATGTAAATAATCATCTTCAAATATTTCACAAATATTTTTCATGATTATTTCACGAAATTAACAATTAATTTCACTAATTGACAATCACTTGGTTCTTGATTAGGACTGTAATTTCAGCAGTGACCCCTTCTTACTAAAATTAGCATATCTCAATCATATTAAATCCAAATTAGACAAAATCAATTTTCATAGATTGCTAATTTGATTTAGGACAGAATCCAAGTGATGTTACACGCATTTCGAGGCAAGTCTAAACAGTAATCAACATTTTAATCACGTTCAGATCTACAGTTCCCGCAACAGTGTATACATGTTCATTAAAACAACCATATCTGGAGCATACGAAATCCGATTTACGTAAACTCAGTTCCTATGGTTTCCTTATTTAATGGGGAACAAAATCCAAGTATTAAATTCGTGTTTAAACAATTTAAACAGTGCCGAATTTATTTACTAAACAGATCTGCGAAATCAAATGCGATAAAAACTTTCGTGACCTTAACGAACCCAAGTCGTTCTCGGTTTTTCGAATCATATTCGAAACCGTCGACCTAAGGCTCTGATACTACTTGAAGGATATGGAATTATCCTCAAGCGCATCACGGAAGCGTGATCGTCGTATCGGATACGACGAGAAACGACTAGTCGTACTAGTTGTTCGGTGCAGCGGAATTTAAAAAATTTTATTCGATGAAACCACATGATCCGAGAACCATTCTCAGATCGTTTCATCTATAACCACAACAAGTATAATGCAATACCTCTTGAAGCGTGGTTGATCAAGTCTCTAAAGAAAGAGACCTCCTGTCTCAAGTCCGATCGTCGGCGAGACCGCTTGCGAGCGCGGGGATGAACCGCGTTGTCCTCGCAATCCAAGAAGATGATCCAAGCGTGGTTGCTCCTGATCTCGTCCCACGAGATCAAACGTCTCCTTCGTGAGAGGAACTCTCCAAGAAGACGGAGAACCAAAGAACGTCGAAGCGGCAGCGCGGTGGCGATGGCGACGACGATTCCCTCCTCTAGGGTATGGTGGACGGCCACCAACAAGAGAGGGAGAGAGGGTTGGCGTGTATGAAGAAATGAGGGAGAGAAAGAGCTCCAATATTGCAAGTTCTTTAGAGAGCATAGTATGCCTCTCTATTTATAGGGTTTTGGGATCCATGGATCTCAATCCATGGGACACAACAAATCAATGGGTGAGATTGATTTGTGTCAATCCAATGGCCAAGATTGTTGTTGTCAAAAGCAACATATTTAGGTCAAATATATTTGATAAAATCAAATATAATTTATTCCTAAATCAACCCAACAAATAAGGAGAGAATACATATGGAGATCAAATCTCCATGTGTAATCAAGAGGGGACGGCCACCCATTCCATATAGGAATTGGGTGCCGCCCACTTGTTTCCAATGGAGAGCAATCTCATGGATTTCCATGAGATTGCATATCTCCTTGGATTTCTCTCCTATTAATTTGCAACAAATTTATTGGGTTTTATTCTCCAAAAAAATAATTCACAATTATCTTTGAGAATATTGCACTCTTGCCATGGAAAAAATTGTGAATCATATTCACAACCCAAAACAACATATAATTCATATTGTTAATTAATTACACAATGTGTATCCAATACACATAATAATTAATCAACACATATACATTATAATTAGCTCTCTCTAATACATTATAAATCACATTTATAATATATTATGAATAATTGGATATTTCTATCCACATTATTCTTATCCACATTAATTAAATCACATTTAATTAAATTGGATCATTTCTTCACACATCAAGATGATTAAATCACATTTAATCATTATTTCTTCATTGCTTAGATCTTATGAAATTATTCTTGAACCCTTCAAGAATAATGCAATCTCTCCGCAGATACTTGGAGATAAGGACAGGGCGATTGTATTGTTCCACGTATAGTGACATGGATATTGAGATCATATCTCAAATCCAGATCGCGGGCCTCTCATAGATGCTTGATTAAATCAAGACCGTAAATCTAATCTTCTCATTGTATCTGAATCACATTCAGATCAATGTCCAACACTTGGACCAAGATCAGATCACTTCTCTACTGAGAGGAGTCACTAAAATCCAGACCCGTTTCATCACTCCCTAGGAATGGAAGCGTCATGGTTATACAATCGTTTATGATCAAATCACCCTCAGGTATTCCCAATACCTGTACATCCTGCATACTGGAAGACTCAGACTAAACCTGAAGTATCGGATCAACTTTATACTGTCTACTTCATGGTTTTATCAGTAAGTTTCTCATTCGATCATTGGGAGTTGGTATCGATCATACACTTTCCAAAAGTGTATATCATACCTAGGTCTTGATCATATACTAAAAGTATATATCAAATCTACAAATTCAGTCAAGCTTCCAAAGCGAGACGACCATGCGCATGGAATTTGATTCTTCCCAATATCTCATGAGTGAGCTCATGTCTTCCGGTTCAGTAACTGAACCTGTATGATCCCTTTGAGAGATCGTATTACTCATATGCCCTTATATGCACACCAGCGCGTCGGTGTATAGACCTTGATTAGGTCATCAACCTATTGGTCTACCAAATGTACACACTCAGACATATAGTAACACATCTGTCTCCGATCAGAGGATGCGTGCCTATATCATGACAGCTTATGATATAGGACTTTGGTTATCTCGATCTCGTTAAGTCAACTCTTTGACCTAACTAATCTGACACCTCCGAATCTCTATTCCTATGCAGAGGACCTGCATCAAGAGGTCGGTCAGATATCAGCCTTCAGAGATAAGGATTGCCATCTCCTACTCAGGTTGGAGATCATCTTTTAACAATCATTTGACGGTGCTTGATGAGTCCTCAATCTAACTCTTTAGATATTCATCCAAGCACCAGCCTCTATGATTCAATAGTTGAATCAACAGCTGTATGATTATTAAGATGGCCATGGTACATAACCCTAATTGTACTAAGGGACCTATTATACAAATTATTCATTCTTCATTTCAGATCAGGGAATGATATGTGCAATAACATTTATTGCATAATGGCTCGCCGTGGGCTCGCATTTCCAACAGTTCCCAGGTCTTCACATTGCACTTCATATCGGGTCGGCGCACCGGGTCAGGAGTTAGGGCCGCAGGAGGGTCTGCGTATACATGTGTACATTGCAGACCCGAAAACTCTAAAGCCTTCTGTGCCACATCAGCCCCTAGAGGATCTGCACTAGCATTTATCGCAGGAACGACGGGAAGCTGAACCGCCCCTGAATTTCGGTCATCAATGCTGTGATACTCGTTGAAAGATCCGAAGTGGATTCCTCGTGGGAGACGAGGAGCCATCCCCGATGATTGCACAGTTCTGCCTTCCAAGATCCTTCGTGGCTTTCTCGAAGGATCATCGACCGCTTCCTGCGCCGTTTCCTTGGAAGTCAGTCGCTCTTGCTTCTCCTCCTAATGTCGTTCCAACTCCTGACCCCGATTCACTAGCTCCGCCGAGGCGAGCTCAATATGGATCATCCTTCCTGCTAACCGAGCCTCTTCCCACCCAAATCCGTCGTGGAGAAGTTCGGCACCTCGAGGATAGGGTCTGGCGGCTCCCCCGAGTGGCACCCTGAGGTTTCGACCTCAACAACCTCCACCACGCTTTCCAGCAACTTGCGAATGCTTTGCAAACCATGTGCTATGAACAGGATCCCTTTCACGATAACACGGTCCATCAATTTCAGTTGCACCAGGCCATCAGATACCCTTGGCATGCGCCATCGCAGTTGTGACCATCCCTCCTTCGTCCGCCGCAACAACTCTTTCACCTCCATCTCTTCGAGTCCCCTAGCCATCACCCCCCTAGAGGACAGCAACAAAATGTCCCCTCCAAACTGCATCACAGAAAGCAATCCCACGTCTGATGAACCCCGAAACAATGCTTCTGTAACGCCCCCCTTCTCCCACCAATATAGTCTCTCCCCCCTCCAACCGGACAACAGAACTCCGCCGCAACTGCGGACAAGAACCACTTCTATGAGAGAACCGGTGGCATCAGAAGCAGCGAATAGGTTCACGACACTGCCGAGCCCAAGGGGCCATGGAGCCGCATCGATAGCAACCTCTTCTGAAGGGATTGGAGAAACATTGTTGATGTTTCTCACGTGCTTTTTTCGCCCACTTGTTGCACGGCCCTTCTGCAACCCTCAGCCATGTCCCCTTGACATGCCGCCCCACGGCGTCGGGCACCCCTTTTGCAGACCTTTATCCAACTCCCCTCACCTGCGACCTCCATCTCTCAAGCCTCCATCTCCTTTCAACCCAAAACCGTCCTTGTAGCATTCACTGCAACAAAGTTCATTAACACGGATTCACCCGTGTGTACAACATATCATTACATGATTCCACATCAGTTTCTTGTATAAATACAACTTTTGATCCCCGCCTCTTAAATATAACTGCCACCATCGCTATCTAATCGATATCACTTATTCCAAGTAACGACTCTCATTAAATAACCAATCCAACTCATCCCATCTAGTACGCTCTAACTGCTCCAGCAACCTCCCTCAAAATAACTACAACATGATCTCCAACCAATTGTTTGTGTGGAGTAGCCCCAACCCCTTCTACCAATCTCCGATACTTAATTGGAATCAACCCTACATGCAGTACCAAAACAGCTCTCATCTAGACATGGCTCCTGTGAAACATCTGCAACAAAGCCTCTTCCAACCACCATACAAAGCTACTACAAATTCATCCATTGTAATATTAAAATTAATCATCGAACCATTGTGGATCCCAGCCCGAAACTACCCACTCCATTCCTTCTCCACTGACGGACCTAGACCCAATTCCCATCTTCCTCTTCACTGCCATTCTCGCATCCCCACCTCCCTTCAAAGATGACCTTCTCCCCACTTGCCCTCTTCTTATCCTCCACTCTCTCCTTACTCATTCTCGCATTTGCTCACGTGCTCACACTCTATCCTCGTTCGCAGTCCATCAATAGGTTAGCAAGAGAATATCTTTCGAGTAGTTATATTAGTATTAGTCAGTAATACCAGCTCGGTGAGTCCGAGATTCCGTGATGGTATTGGCACCAATCCCAAACACCGGATTCCACATTCCCAATCCTAGTAACGAATAAATAAATTCATATAATCCCCTTGGCCAATCCACATGTTTTTTTCAAAGTTCATCCGACAAGCATCACCCGTTCTTTGTTAAGACCTTTAGAACCTGTAATTTCGAAGTTCGATTCTGAAATTCCAAAAGAAGTTATCAAGAACGACTTCTTCAACGGTGGCAATAACCATCTTTAAATAAAGAACATGTAAACACATTGCAAACCTTCCGCGTTTGGAGAGCTCAGCTGTCGAAGGGATACGTCCTTCCGGAAGACCTTCACCCGATACGAAGTCAATGAATTCCTTGCGAAGATTCGAGTCATTCATGCTGGCCCTTGACTGCCTCTGCTTCTTACCACCACTGCCAAATAGAAAAGGCCAGTAGTATAAGAATCAACGAGCAGAAATCAATCGAGACGAGCATGCATGCAGTGTACCCTAGATTCTTGGCAGAGCAAGAAAGAGGGAGGCTTCTGCAGGTGCCCTTCCTATAGACTGCCCATCTGATGTACCCATCTCTTGTGGTGAAGAGCCACAACAGAGGAGCCGGCGGAGGAAGTTTGTGGGTGGAAAAACCGGTGTTAGGTGAACGCCAAAGGGCCATGCGAGCTGGTGTTTATGCTTACAAGGAAGAGTAAGATAAGGAAGAAGGCCAGAAGGTGGAGGGGAATTTCGGGTACAACGGAAAAATGGTGGCGGCTTTTGGAGCAAACTTGCAGGGAAGCATGCAAGCTGCGACGAAACTTAACCGGTGGAATGGGAGCCTTCATCATTTCGTTGATCATTTATAATGCCTTCTTGATTCACCTTATCAAAGGGATGTCCATGTGAATCTATCCACGAACCCGCTATTAAAGGACCTGAAGCTCATTCTATTTATTTTTGAACAAGTTTAGATTTTGAATTTTGAATTGACTACACATACATACATGTATAGATATGGATTTGAGATTGCTTTGTGGTATCCGAACTTACCCTAAATCCGAATAAAGAATGTGTATAAAGATAGATGTATATGTTGCATTTTAGTCAAACTAGCCAAATCCATTTCATATCTAATATGTATCTAATCTACATGTATAAACATTCAGCTCAATTTTCTCCACTCTTCCATTTATTCATATTCAATTAACTTTTGTATCTTTAATAAATAAAAACTATCAACCTAAAAGAGTTAAACACTTAACGTATATAAATCTTTAATTTTCCCTACATATTACACATCATTATGTATCATCATATTACACGATCTCACTTTATTTCGTTCTATTTATGAAAATCTTACCTATATAAGATTTACCATGTCGAATATAAGGATATCCATTTGGGTATATGGGTATCCGACAGGTATATGGATACCCGCTCGAAATTACACATTTAACAAATGAGTGGGTATGGGTAGTGATTTTATAAATCAGTATGGATTTGAGAATATTGTTACCCATCCCAAACCAGACCTACTGACATCCCTAGCTTATCATGTTGTCATTGTTACCGGGATAAGGGGTATTTAAAGAGAAAGGGATGTCAATGTGGGTGGATCCATTAGCTATTCAATCCGAACCTACTCCATTTAATGGCTCAAAACCCGTCCCATTTTGTGTTTGAGTGGGTTTGGATTTGAAACTTGCTACCTATGTGGGTACGAGTTCGAGTTTGGGATTTCCTTATGGTATCCGAACCCGCCCCTGAAGTCGAGCACATATACATTAATATATACATATATATGTGTTTATGTGCTACACATTATTCAAGCTAGTCAAACCTAACCCATATCCAATCATTTTCAACTAACACATATAAAAATTGTGCTATCATTTACCCTGTTTATTCCCTAATTTAGATCCATTTGTCTCTTTTATGTCTCTGAAATAAATATATTTTAATCTAAAGGAGATAAATCATCCAATTAATATAAGTTCGTGATATGATCTGCACATATGTTGCATGTATTTGACTTTCCCACATTGACTTCACATAATGTGTGTTTCCACGACCTAATAGTCATCTTATAATACATCTCTAATACTTCCATTCAATATATATCTCAAGCATCGTTAAACAATTTATTCCCCTTAATGGTTTAGAATTGATTCCACATTGGATATGTATGTCAAGTTTCTACATAACTTACTTTTATTATCTTTCTATGAGAATACATTGTATGTGTAGTTACTTTACGGTTGACTATTTATTGGATATGTGGATACCCATTGTTATATGGATACCCTATAGGTATATGGGTAGACACTTAGAACTACACATTAAATAAATAGATGGGATTGGTAGTGATTTTATAAATGGGTACGAGTTTCGGAATACTAAAACTCGCCTCGAATTCGACCTGTTGACATCCCTAGTGTCAGGAGAGCTCCGACTCAATGAGTCCAACTCGGTCTCAAGTCGATAAGAGCTCGTGAGCCAAACTCGAATAGTTATTGAGTTCGACTCCAAGTCAGGTAAATGAATCGTTAAGGTTATCAAACCATGTTCGAGTTGAGGTGTGCTCAACTTGCTAACTCGACTCGATGAGTCATTTTGATTTATAAGTTTATTATACATCTTCAATCCCACGCATGCGTACATGGTATATGAATACAAGAGAAAATGATCTAGCACCAACAAACTATTTGGAGTTGTGCAATATTTATCCATTCTCTCTCTTAATTCATAACTTCTCTACAGTTTCCGATTCCATACGTTAAAAGGTTAACAAAAGTTGAAAAATCTATATGGAGGCATACCCTTCTCTCTCCCCATGCGCAACCCTACAACTCCTCATCTCTCATCCCCTCTATCATCTCCCATCAGGCTTCTCTTTCATGCACAAGAAGCACAACCACTGCCAATGTCCAACATGGCTCTATATCTTCTGTTTTCTCTTTCGTACACAAGCACCACAAGCCGCCATACCAATCCCTCTCCACACTCATGGTAATATGGCTCCTCTCCCATATCCAAACATTATTTTTAATGATATTACTAATTAGTTCAATTACTTTTTAAAGAAAGTTCACATACAAAGAATATCAAAACAACTTACTACAAAAAAATTCATTAAGAGTCTCGTAAGACAATTCGAACTCATCGAGTTCAATTTTGAGTCAGCATTCATGAGCTCAAAGCTTATCGAGTATGAGCTCAAGTTCAAGTTTTGTCATCATGTTTGAGTTCGAGTCAGTGACTCGACTCGTTCAACTCAATAGACACCCCTCCATTAGTGTTTGGTTTGCAAGGATAACATTTTGAGGGATAAGATCGGATAAGTGATAGTTATTGATTATTCTTCATTTGATTGTAAGACAGAAGATATAGATAAGGGATGGAAGTTAGTTATGGTAGGTATGATTATTTTATATTGAATTATATACTTTTGAAATTTTATGAGGACTTTTATAGCTACTGACATTATGTGTTTTAAAAAATCAAATCATATGACGAGTTATGTTATATTCTAATGGTTGATGGAGTAGTCAAATATGGCATTATAATCATCTATAAAAAATGTACATAATAAAAAATGTGTACATATGACAATATTTTCAACATGTAATTGACATAAAATGTTATCCATGCTAATTGATTAGTTACATCTATTAAGAAAACTAAAGATGGGCTCTTCCGTCTCCTTTCATTGTGCTGACATGTGGATGCCCTAACTTCTTCCCATCCTCTTTCGAGTTTACTCCACGTGTACTCTCTCCCCCCTTCTTGTAACGAACTCTCTCTATATCTATACGTTCTTCTCGGTTCCCTCCCAACTGTTCAACACGTGGAGCATTCTTGCGTGACTTCTCATTCCCATCTCCCCATCATTTATTTGATGCGTGTCAATTTCTTTCAAAATTTCCCCCCTCCATCCTCCATATGACACTGTCCTTCTCGCTCTCACTACCTTTACTATAACATGTGTCGAGAGCATTGCCTCACGTTCGAGATATCTCTTCAGCTTTCATTGTCCCTCCACCGAAAAACATCTTCCCCTCTCTTGAAGGTAAGGGTGAACTGCATGCTAAGGGAGGCGAGGAAGGTGCCACAATAGGAGGTTGTTGATGATGAGGTTGAGATAGACGAGGTTGTTGGCATCAGAGAGAGAGGCATGGAGGAGCAGGCAGAGCAGGTTACACCATGCCATGAGGACGGTGAGTCTAAGGTGTTCCAATTGAGGTTGGAGCGGCGGCCCATGGCACCTTCCCCTCCCCCACCCTTTCCAACCCCTCCTCCCTCCGCATGCTCTCCATCCGCTTAATCGGGTTGGTGCTTATGTCGAGAACGGTGACTCTCTCCAGACAATTGTTTCATCTGCTCCAGACGGTGGATTTGATCGCATCTGCAGATGAAAGCCAAGTGCATCTCCATGTGGTGACGTCCTTCGTAGTTCCAGTGCTTGATTATGACTCGATTTCAACCTCCATATGTTGGGGTTGAAGAAGAGACATATCTAGGAGCTTTGGTCAGATCAGAGTAACTGAAAATAATGGGTTGGCTCGAGGTACACAAACTTCGACCTGGAGTTATGTGGCCCACTAAAACACCTACTCCCTCGTTTTCTCACCCTCATGTGCCTCCTCTAATCCGGTAAGCAATAGCCGACCCACCATTGTCAGCCGCAAACCTTCACCATATTGTGCTTCTCTTGTGCATCCATTTCCACTAAAAGCAATCGCTTAGTAACATTTCGAAATCGTTATATGTAGCTCAGCCGAAATGATATGGTTGTTCAATCAATATAATATGCCAAAATGAGAACCAAGCTAAGTGTACTTAGCTTGGTCCAGTAATAATAATAAATTTATGACACGCTGCTAAGTATCTTCATGTTGAATTAACATGAAGATATGATACTTATCTTTATTTCATAGTTCTTTAATTTCCTATTTCAAAATCAATTAACAAGGTTATTTAATGTCTTTGTACTACAACCAGATATCAATAAATTATAAGGGGCCAACGACTCTGGATTAACCACATAATTTTATACTTATCATATCATTTTGGTTGAGTTGTAAAATCGCTATATTTATATTGAACATGTTAATTATGAGGGGCCAATATCTCTGGATTAATAACATAATTACATAAAATCAATTAACAAGGAAGCTAAGTATCATATCGTAGTGGCATGTTTTACAACTCAACCGAAGTGATATGGTTGTTCTTTGGTTATACTTAGCTTGGACCCTCATTAACAATGTGACATGGTGGTGTTCAAGTCTGATGGTAGGTTAAAGCGAGTGTGCGAATATCTATTTATATTATATAAAACTACTATAAATAGTTGTAATGATATTAACCAAATTATATTTAAATTTTAGATATGTTTGATACAATATTCGTTGGAAATGAATTGCTTGAAAGCAAATATTACGAAATAATTAATATTTTTCTATTGAAAATGATCGCAATGGATAACAAAGTGACAACATTAGAATGATGATTGCAGTCATAGCATATACTATATAATTTTGATTGAACTGATTTTAAATTGTAGTACATAAATCCATAATCTATGTTGTAGATACTATATCATATCATATAGTCATATCATATATTATAATGTGGATATTTGATAAGAAAAAAGAACTTCGTTTCATATTCACTGGCGTTGTAATAGAGAGATATACATTACTATATAGTTCTAATTTTAAGAAAGGTTTACAAAATATAATGTGATCGCTCTTGACGCATGCAAGACATGATTATAAAATTGTGGAAGATCATGAATCTCATATTTGACATCGTATGCCTTCAGTGAGACATCATTGTCTATTCTTCAGGGACTATGGCATATTTGTTCTAATTTCTACATTAAAGATATTACAAATGATTGTATTTGCTCCAGCCCTCCGTGGAGCGCGAGATCATACACTAGCGAAGAGGTAGTAAAGAGTTACATTACTTTGACATAGACACATGGATACATGAATTAGAAGCCATGTGGGAAGCAACATAAAGGAGCATAAGCAATCGAAAATCTCGAGTCTCCTCAAGATTCAACAAATATGGGTTAATTTGCAATCAGTTGATCAAGAAGGATTTGTTTGCAAAATAGTGCCAAAAAATAGATAAATTGAATAATTCGAGAGGAAGTTGGATGACCTGAAGATGCAAATATTATGTCTTCAGGAAGCACAGAGTTCCAAGGATTAGGAGGAACCTGTGGGTGGCTCTCGAGAGGGAATCTTGTCAACTCCCCAACAACCGGTTCATCATGTACGTCATATCCAGTAGGAGTTGTCACAGTTCGTTCCAACATAGCTGCCATTCTAGCAGTCACATTTGACTTATGATTATGAGAATCAAATAGTCACTTATTATCCAAAAGCAACGACAGTTGTATGTCCTTCAACATTCTCAATTTGAATTTGATTATGAATGTGAATCAGGGTTAGTACAACCGACATCAATGCATGTACACTTGAGATCATCTCGGTTTCAGATGGTCGTCTAGGAATTCATCTTCACTCCAGCCCTCCCAACCCTAACATACTCAGGGATCCAGCTTTTACCACGAGTCGTGTCAAACCATCAACAACAATCTTGGAGGTGGAATTGGTTGCTCACCACAACACATACCATATATGATAATAAAGAGGTATGTCTAAGATGGTTGGATGTATGAAAATACCATCTTGTGAGAGAGACAGTGATGGATTTACCCCGATGCCTCATGTTGAGATATGTCATCAATTCTACTCTCATCAGTCTCCTCAACACAACCAACCAATAAATGTATCATTACCAGTAGAAGTAGAATAATCGATTCAGTGGGAACTCCTCAAGGTCACCACAAATGCAATAGTTGTGTTTTAAAAACCTATCCTTGAAGTCCTTATCATGCATGATTGAGGAGGAGCAGAAGGCATACAAGAAAGATATGGAGGAGTTCAAGAATGAGATGACAAAGCTCGTCATGGGAAAGCCAATCATTCCTACACATATCGAAGTAAATCCCACTATATGAAGTGAAAGCTCGACCAGGTTGAGCTAAGAGATCCCATCACTCCATTTTTTATCTCTTAGGAGCAATAGATAGTCAACGTAAGCATACTGAAATGAGCGCTCTGTAGATATCACACTTAATGATGCACACGAGCTACTTGAGAGATTTGACAATGAAAGAGCAGTACTTAAGCCATAACTAATGCCAGAGAAGGAGAGTAAAGAAGAAGATCTGGAAGAAAATTCAAAAAAATAAAAAATCCATTAAGGAAATAAAGATGAAGATGATGCAGTTAAGATGAATGATGCATATTCATATGTCGATTCTACCACATATATTCGTTATCCGGATATAGAGATAGATTTTGCTTAGGTTGATAATAAAGACACTTCTTCCTCCCCCATTGTAAAGGTTGATTCTGATGTGAAATTACCCTTTGTGGAGCACTTCACTCCTGAAACGGATTTATTAATGAAAAAATGAAACTTAAAAAAAAGATGGAAGAGCTCTGTCAAAAATTCAAACTTGCATTCTCTCTCCAGAAGCCACGGAAACCATTCCTCATATGTAGAAATTCTTGAAGGACAAGAGAACTATTTGCAGAGGAAAGAATAAATGGATTTCACCAAGCAGAAAGATATGTATTCACGGTGGCCCCATCCAATGTTATCTAGAATGTGCATCCCAAGAAGAAATTAGACAAAGTTGCCAACCTAGCCAATGCAAGATTTTCTGACATTTCTTTGATTGCACTCTATTGTACAATGGCTCCTCAATGAATATACTCCCTTACTCATTGCTCGACAATTTCGAGCATGTTCCTATGAAAGCAAGAAGGACAATCCTTCAATTTAATGACCGTTTGGTTAAGAGGTTGAAAGGAGTACTCAAGGACATTATGATAACAATTCAGGCCATGCAATTCCCTGTGAATTTCATTGTGTTAGACATGGAAATCCCTGGATGGTTGACTTGGACCTACTCACCCTCGGACGTCCTATTTTGGTGACAACTAAGGATGTGTTCGAACATGAAATCGGGGAGGTGTAATTTCACATCGAGGGAGAGAGTATATAAATAGAGATGTTCAATGAATCCAGCTCTAGACCACCATTAGATTGGGAAAACAAAGAATGCTTGAGAATTGTTATTTTAAAAGGAAAATAAAGGATTCATTGTAGGAAATTCCAGAGGGACATTAGCGAGGAAGACAAGAACAACACAATCGTCGAGCACTTCACTGAGTCCAAGGATGAGGAAGAGAAACAATAGGATGCATTGGAGATCGATTCAGATTCCTCCGGGTCAATAAGAGCGATTTTGGTTAGACTTGTTTTGAGTGCTTAGATATTCTTCTAATCTCCAATGAGCTGAGTATTAAATTAGGGAACAAGTACTTATAGTCATTTCAGACTTTAAATGCAACAACTTTAGCAAAGAGAGTTTTTAATAAGGTAGACTTAAAACATGTAGATCCAAATGCCTTCGTGCTCACATTCATTAAGTTAGTAGTGCTAGTGGCTTCTCCTTCAAAACATAAGCCATTATCTCCCAACATAAATTATAAATTCCTAGTACATGAATCTAAATACCTTTTGTCATAACTTTTAAAAATTTAACATATGATCAAGCATCTCATTTGATGGAGGTTATTGAACGAAACTGCTAGATGATAGGATGTGTTGGAGTATTTGTTATATGCGTCTATTGAGTTGTAGTAGGGTAAATGGATCCTAGAGAAGATCCATTTACCCCATCCAGTGTGTCCAACATCTTCCAGTGGTGGGACTTGGAGGGTTTGTGGAGGCTATATAAGGAGCCCCTGACCTCCTGTATCCATTGACAAAGTGCAATGCATAACATGCCCCTTTGAGGGCTTCTCCAGTGATTTCATCCCGCTCCTTAGGGAGTAGGGTTCCACGTTAAATCCCATTGTTCTTACTCTTCTTTATCTTTTTCTATGTTCGCTTCCGCATGTTTATTTTCTAATCATTGACCTTCGTAGGAAAAGTCTGAGCATGTTCTCCCACCACATTTATTTAAAAGATGATGCCAAACCTTCCTAGAGTTTTAATGTCATGAAGGAAATTTCCAAATGATGGAAAATATCCCACCTCTGACTTGAAATGTGTTAATCTGCTACACCTTAATCAAGCTACCAAAAAGGACTACTTCTCGTTTCTCTTGATAGACTAGATCGTCTAAATACTAGCGTGGAAGGGGTATTTCAACCTTTTGAATTGGTACTTCAGATAAAACCAGGTAGCTATAATTCCTGCGGACCAGGAGAAGATTGTGCTCACATGTTTCTTTGGACGGTATACTTTCAAAAGGATGCTCGTTGGTCTATGTAAATCTCTGACATTTCAAAGATGTGTGATCTCTATCTTTGCAGACATGGTGGGCAAGTTCCTCAAGGTCTTCATGGATGACTTCTCCATCTATAGTGATGATTATGACACATGTCTTATCTATCATGAAAGGGAAAACATGGTAAATAAAAAAAATGGTCCAATTATTTAGAGAATGAAAATCATGAATTGAATATTTTAAGGTTCAGTAAAAAAAGAACCCTTGTTTCACGACCCCTGATTCTTCAGGTGGAACTTTAGGTTGCGAACTTAGGGTGGAACTCAGAATGCTGCGAAGATATCAATATCTTTGTTTTCATATTCAAGAAAATTTCATATACATATAATTTAAACACACAAAAACCTCATTCACTTTATATACTAATGGATATAGGTCTAAGTGATTATCTAGGAAAAGAATATTACATCTACAAAAAAAATATGGAGAAAAAATATTTCAATTGTAAATTTTTCCCTTCTCTTATGGAAACAAAATCATGCCACTTAGACTTATGGTATGGAGTCTTGTATAGTATATCATAGTCAAAGTAATCCAATTTCTACCTATTATGATATTACAATCAGATTGGTTACCAAAAAGACTTAGAATTTAATCTGCTCTTTGTGGATGAAATAAATACAAAATAATATAAATATAATTAGGAGAAGTATATAATTTACTTTTATTTTAACACTTAATATTCAAAAAAAAAGTTCGCATCACTGGTATGAATAGGATACGACTTATTTGAATGAATTGAATGAATAAACAACTCATAGAAATAAATGTTTTTCTGGGATTCCAAGTATTCCACGGTTCCTTTTCATTCCAGGAGCTCGTAACATGGGTATTGACAAACCCCAATTTATTGCTTCTTCCCCCCACTAATAGCATCTATTCCTTCAATTAGTTCCGAAAAAGGGATTGCGAGTGGATAGATTGATCAATAACTTTCAATTGGTATTAGCAAATAGCACTTTTTAAGCTTTGGATCTTCCAAATCATTCCCATCATGGATCGAGACCAATTTTTTTTCTGATCCTTCGATAAAAGGATTCGTTCTCTTCATAAAAAGAGGGGGTAGAACCAACAAAGACTTCTTTGTTGATTTATCTTTGAAGTTGAATGCCCCATTCAAGATTTTTTTAATCAAATCCCTAGAGTTTTGTAAGATGTTTGATAAGCCAAGAGAATTGAGTCCAACAACTGAGACCAGTTCTTCATGATGGTATGGAATAGCAACACAATGGTAAATGTTGTATTCCTATACATGTGCTTTAACCACCAAATTGATAAAATGGCTGCCCTCATATGAAATGAGTACTCTAGGGATATCAGACCATGAAACGATGTTCTTCCTCAATAGCTAGCAGATTGCTCAACTATTTACAGCTCAAGGGGGAACAACCTTTGTCCACATGCTAACATAATAAATGGCCTGCGGAATGTATTCGTATCCCTGATTGATAAGAAATCAACCAAAAAAGTTGATTCTCTACGCATCAAAAACTTCACATAAGTGAATCAATTGCATGGGCAACAATGCCTGCATGTTCCTTATTTTAGCAATCAACACACTTTTGCACGTATGTAATTGCATCCTTGAAAAGTTTTAGCCACCATAGACGAGACTATAATAATTTTGATGTCATTCTCTTTCCAAAGTGGTGTCCCCCTACCTCTGACCTATGATAGTAAGTGAAGACACTCATGTATTCCTCTTGGTGAAGACATCGATGCTAAATACTATTTGATCCTTCATGAAAGAGGATCAGATATTTCTAATGGTATATAGCTTGACTTTCGAAAGAAAAGTCTCAAGCTTCCTCTTAGGAAAACCTAGTGGAACTCTCTTGGAGACAAGGTAGTTCATGAAGTCGGCAACAATGGAAGCAAGACAATCGCAAGTATCACCTCATTGGAAAGTTCTCGATGATGTCTAGTGTAAACTCATCAAAAGTCCCCCCAAGCTCCAGTCTATAAAGGCGATATGCTACCGCATTCTTAACTCTAGGTTTATTCTTTATCCATATATCAAATTCCTAGAGTAAAGGATCCATAGGATGAGTCGTGCTTTGGCATACTTTTTGGCCATGAGGTATTTGATGGTAGTATGATTCGGGAATATTGTTACCTTAAAACTGAAAGTAGGATAAACTTATCAAATGCCAGCATTTAGACTAACATCTTTTACTCTGTAACAATTTAGTTTCATTACGCAACATCCATAGTCTTGCTAGTGTAGTATAATGCAAATGCAGTTCAATCTTTCCTTTGTAGCACAACTCTGATGGAGATATCTAAAGCATCCATCATGATATCCAATGTGAGAGACCAATTTCGTGGTTGGAGGATCGAAGCTAGAGTAACCATAGATTTCATGTATCGGAGGATCGATGGTCATTCATCATCAAATAAGGACTCTCTATCTGTCTCTACAAGTTTATGACGAATCTCGTATTCATCATATTAAAATCGACTTATTAAACTCCTATCTTAAGTAATCCAATAAATATCACTGATAATTCATTCATTTTATCTCGTATAATATTATGTATAAATTGTGTATAATTAAACTTTATTTATTGTATTTAATTACTATTATTTTATTTGTTTTTAATTCTCACTAAAACCCATAAAATTAGGTTAAGTAATTGTCTATAATTATCCTAACCTTTAAAAGAGATAAAAAATACAAAAAAAATCAAAGCTAAAAATAAGTGTTTTTATCCCTTTAAAAATACCCTCAAAATACATTTTTGTACAAATGACCTCTTTTGGCTTTTTGTTCAACATGAAACTTATATATCTCATCGAGATCTACAACTTTCATATTTTGACTTTTTTTCTAATTTTGCTTCTAACTAATTTTTTGATTTTTCTTTATTTTCCTTTTTCTGATTTTTTCTATTGGGCCAGGCGGCGCCCTCTGGGTCGCCCACGTGGCCCTCTTCTCTCCTCTCTACCCGACGCCCCTCCTGTCCGCCGGATCCTCTGGCCCGCCTCCATCCTCACCGCCCATCACACCCCTGATTTCCACCATATGATCAACTCCTTCCTTATCATATGGGTCATTTCCTCGCGCTTAAACCTTAGTCGCATGATCGCCTTCTCATCCTATGCCTCTCCGCTCTCCACGTTACTCACTCCACGTCCGTCATTGGATGATACCCTAAGTCCCATATGAACCATTCACCTCCGCCCTTATCCCCGTCGTTGGATGAGATCCCCAGATCTCATCCTAACCCTCTGCCAGCGCCTCCATCCGAGCCGTTGGATCGTAAGATCCAACGACTCTTGCTCATCATCCTCCTCCAGTCAAACCCCCCTCCGTCTGTTACACCTCGCGAACACCCATCCCCCTTTCCATTTTAATGACTTCATCACTATTCCTCTCCTCTCCCTCAACGGTCATGTACTTATCCATATCCTCCACCTTCCTCACATGACTACCTTCACTACGCCTCCTTCACTCCGTGTCATTAACCCACCCGTTACAATAACGTTCGACCTCCACCTGTAACGTTCCTTCGCCGCCTATAAATCCATCCACTCTGCCCTCCGCTCACTTTGTACACCATTCACGGGGCTCCTTCCTAGTCGCCTTCCCCCCCTCCTTGTAACATGGGGAGGCGGACTTGGCCAACGACGATGGAGGTTGTCCCAGGTGTCGACCCACGGTGATCCACTGTATCGCAGCGCCTCTAACGGCTGCACGAGCTTCGAGGCCCGGCTGTCCTCGTCGGGTGACGATCCTGAGCTCCAACGGAGCTCATCCCAAGCTACGTTTTTCGCCTCCGACCAGGTACCCCCTCCTTCCTCTGATCCTTTGATTTTTTCCGATTTATCCCACCGCCTACGCCCATCTTTGTTGCCACCTAACCACCCTCGCATCTTTGCCACCCATCACTGATCCTCGCACCACCTCTTCCCTTCTCCAAAATCCCTCCCTGCTCCGATTCACCTCCTTCGTCGTCACGGGTGGAGGAAGCTTCAGGCCTCCACCTCCCATCGCTTCAACGGACTTCACTCACCTCACAACTCACTCACTTCACTTCGCACACGCCTCAGCTATATTCTAACATCTGCATGTACTTTCAATCGTCAATGACTGGACGTTGCACTTGAGCTCCGACTCCAGGCTCTGCCACTGGTGGAGCTCCATCGATCAGCCACTCGAGTCACCCCTGGAGCATCGTCACACCTCTAGTGAATGAATCATTATATATGTATATATATTCATGTTGCATATATATTATGCTTTATTACTTATAACAAAAATATGACTTGAATCATTTTACATGATTAAGAATTCATATGACTTGTTGGATGACTTCTACTGTGAATAAGGGGTAATATCAATGCAAATATTTAGATATGATATGAATATACATAGGCAAGATTTACCATACAAATAGATATTTAACTCCTCAGATAGCATCTTTTAGACATGGTTCAAATAAGCCTAGGATACAGGTGTAGGGACCAGGTGTAGGGACCAAATTATATAAATGTAATATGCAACCATCATGATTTTATAGATTGTTTTTTTAAATAATGAAAGGTAAAGATGACAAAACAAGAAATGAGATTCAATGAAAAGCATGCAAAAAAAGATAATAAGATATTATACACATTTTTTTAAAAAAATCTTTTTTTAAAAAAATAGAGATAATTCAACTATTATCTTCAATATGGAATCAAGTTATTACATAGAGATTGCTGGAAGACGGGCAATAAGCTACACCGCCAATCCTTTTTGGATGACAAATCCAATTCTTCGAAACACAATATCCATAGACCTGGGAACTAGAACATTGCTATGCATAATTTTTTGGACCTTCTTAAGGAGCTCTACCGCTTCAGTTGCCAAGAACCCAAATATATCAAAATCAAAATGGATGAAAATATGTTGATTGTTAATACAAGCCATTTCAAATGAGAGGAAACGAGATTAAATCATTTTCTAATTATCACGAGATGTCAGTCGATACAAACTCCTATTGTAATTGCCCAATACAATTGAATAGCAAGAATTACAAATATTTGGAACTCTGAAATGTTTAATAATGGTTGAACTCTTAGTTTGTTATGTCCATGACAAAGTTTTTGAAATCGAATTGGTCATCGAACTGGAAGTCTTATTGAAATGATTGGATCGGGTTGAATCATGTAACCAAACCGATTCAACCGGATGATGTCATCATTATTTAAAATCGGATTAAACCGAACCGGTGAGAAAAAATGGTTAAATCGGTTAGTTAAACCTAAATGAAATAAAATGTATATAAAATACAAATATACACTTAAATATACTTAAATTATAAATAAAATACATAAATAATGTACATATATTTCATACTAATATCTAAAATATTTTTTATATGCACCATCAAATGTCATATTTATTTATATACACACACACACTAGTTGCTCTATAACATAATAGTAGTTTAAGCACATTTAAAACACATTACATCTAAAAAGTGATTTACAGTTAGGAGTTTGAAATAGGTAAGTAAATGTCACGGGTTCAAGTCTCACTACCAACATTATTTTAAAATAAATTAAAAATTAAATGTGTATCAACCTCAGTTGAACTTGGTTAAACCGGGTTAAAAACAATAGGTTGAACCAACAGATTGATTAAAATTTGTTCGAATCGAACCGGTTAACCAACCAATCCAAGCTCGGTCTGGCCGATCGGTTTTCAAAACATTGGGCCATGATGTTTCGTTTCCCTCTCATCCACCCAGTAAATAGATGTATATGGCAAAGTAAAAGACGGAGAAATCTGATTCTCTCCTATCGATCTAGAATAGACTGCAAGGCAAAAGTTAGGAGGTAGAGGAGTCTCGAAGGGCGGACCTACACAGCACATTCCACATTATTTGATCGCATTAAAATTCGGTAAAAATGGTTGAAGGGAAGGTACTTATGTGCTTCCACACCATGATCTAGTTTAAATGAAGGTAGTGATTTTATTCGTATTTAAGAATTTCATAAATTCCTTGCGCACTCCATATCCAATACAAAGATTAAACGACAGAACAGACAATCCTCCGAAGAGATTAATTCAGCTGTCCATCTACAGCACACCGCACAGAGCCTCCGAGCCGCTGCTTCGACATTCAGATCAGGTTTAGGTGCAGAAGAATGTGGACAATCAGAAACAGCCACTGCACTCGCACCCCCACCCCATCCCAGCCACACCTCTCCCTCCAACCTTGTGGGGGCCTTCGAGCTAGTTGGCTATGGTAGATTACAGAGGTAGAGATAGCTTTGTCTCTGCCACACGCCCCCACCCACGCATGACATCATAATAGCTAAGCTCCCCTCACAACACGCAATTGGGCAAAAGACAGGAGATGTCCCCACAAATCCAAAAATCGAATCAATCAGACATGTCCATCTTTGATGCTGCTTTGGTTTAGATTTTTTTAAAAAACCCACCATTATTGTACTACTGCTTACAACTAGAGAGCATGGGAGAAGAAGAAACATGAACTACCACCACACAACTGTCCAAGCCGTGATCACTAGTGTAGTTTTAATTAATTATCCTAAGGACCATCATCAATTATTTATTACTAATGGGTCGGGACTCGGCAGCTGAATCGCTTCATTCAAGCTGAGAGCACCCTGGAGAACACCTTCAGCCGACAATGTTGCTGGCTAGATACACCTCCCGCCGTAGCCGGCGTTGTGGAACAGAGCTTGCTTGATCTCCTCCACGCTGATCTCCTCCCTCTGCTCCAAAACCTGCGGACATTGATCAGAGAGCTCGATTTTGTCGGAAAGATGGGGTATTTTTTGGTACCAACCTCGGAGCAAGAAGCTTGCATTCCAAAGTCGTTGAAGCAGCTCACCACACACTGCTGGATCTCGAGGCCCAGGGCTTCCAGCGTGCTCACAGTAGAGAGCAGGAGCCCGGGCTTGCTTGCACAGCAGATCTCGATCCTGGTGTCGAGTTCCCTCCTCTCTACCTCGAACTGGAAAGCACATAGAGCAAAACTAATCATCAAATGTGACACTGGACCCTAAAAGGTGGCGGAAGATCCGATCTTTCCATACCTGTGGGATGTTCCTCACGAGAACCTCACTTGGGTTGACATTTTTGAAGATTCCCTGTAGATTCAAGCGCTTACCCTCGCCGTTGATCTCCATCTCCCCCTGCAACCCCTTGATCCTCTCAAGAAGCTCCTTCATGTAGTCGATAGTGTCCCCCAAGATGGATGTCCTGTCCATCTAAAGCGGCACAGGAGTTACCCACGGGCCTATATCCGAACACACAACAAACAATACAACTGGGTCCGTCGTCTCTGCTGCTTACCTTGCTGATCTTGGGGACGACGGACCTGAGCATGGAGAGGCGGTCGTTGAGCCTCTTCCGGCGGCGGCGCTCGGCCATGAGGTTCTTGGAGGGCTGGCCCTCAGCCTTGCGGAGGCGGGAGGTGGTGGGCTTGCAGGAGGAGGAGGATGTGGGGCCCCCTTGGTGTTGGGGCTCGGGCTTGCTGGAGGTAAACATGGGAGGGGCGACAAGAGGGATGTGTTCATCAGCGGGGAAAGGAGTGGAGAAGGGACAGTAAGGGGGAAGTGGGAGTGGAGGGGGAGGAGGGAGGGCGATGGGAAGT
Organism: Ottelia alismoides; assembly: GCA_037367405.1. Taxonomy (NCBI): domain Eukaryota; kingdom Viridiplantae; phylum Streptophyta; class Magnoliopsida; order Alismatales; family Hydrocharitaceae; genus Ottelia; species Ottelia alismoides. The sequence goes on from JAZKJV010000419.1 coordinate 395,526, forward strand.
GGTGGGAGGTGGGAGTCTTCGAAGCAGGAGAAGAGGTCGGAGGGCGAGTCGAAGGGATCGCGCCGGAGCGCAAGGATTTCCTCCAGGAAGCTCTGCTCATCTAACTCCATTGGGTTGGAAGCCAAGGTGGTGTTGCTGCAGACAAATATTCCCTGCAATTAATGGACGAGAATGAGAGTAGACAGGATGGGGATCTTTGATAGGAGGGTGTAGGGTGGAATATTAGTCCGATCAGCACGGACCGGACCCTGACCTAATTCACCAAAGCTCGGACTCAGCTTGGATATGATGTATATATGGGTGGGTCTGAGTCTTCATGTTACCCAAATTTTTATTTCGGACTGAGCCTAACTCGAACCTGTATGGACCCGGGGTGACCCGACTCGCTCCACTCTTCACCAGTGGCGGACTCAACATTACAGACTAAGGGGGGCATTCTGAATGTTTGATAAACTACGATACTAATAAAAAAAGATTGCACACCATATAAAAGAGTTGTTCTACATATAAAAATTTGAAAAATACACACCTGTATTTAAAGTTGACCATGTCTAGTTTTCGTATCTTGAAAACAAATCATACTATCATCATCAGTAATAGAATCGAATATATCTCTTTCAATGTATGCGAGTAAAACATCATTAACCCATTCATCTCCCATTCGATTGCGCAGCCGAGTCTTAACAATAGCCATTGCTGAAAATGCTCATTCAACGCTTGCTGTTGCAACTGGTAGTGTCAAAGCCAACTTAATCAACAAATACACTAGCGGTTAAACAATATTTTTTTGAGTTTTCACCATTTTTTCTGCAAGCTCTATCAAAAGATTTAACATTGAGAAGTCTGAATTCTGCTTTACATCTTTAATATATGTCAGCATTTCATTACGTAGAAGCACTAAATCTGTCGAAGAGAAATCCATCGGATATAACTGGGCAGGATGGATAAGTTTATCAATATCAAATGCTGCAAACGAGTCTTTCGAACTTATTGGCTTCAGTGAAACGATCATTCAACTCTTGGACTTGCATATCGATAACAGTGTAAAAAACCTGAATACGATAGTGATGCATAACTGTAATTTTATCAACCTTACGTCTTGATCGTCCTGTAGCTGTATATATATCATCTTCATGTGGAACATCAATATTATTCTTCTTGCAAAATGAAGAAACTCTTTCCATTAATGAACTCTACCCATCATCCCTCATCTCCTGCAAACTTTGTTTTGCTACTGACACCAATGATATTGCTTTAATAATATCTTGATCTTTCCTCTGAAGTGATTGAGAAAGTGCATATGTAACACCCAAAACATCAACCATTAAGTGTAAGCAGAAAATATATTCAAATTCTTACCACTTGCGCAAATATTCAAGTGCCTCTCCATGTTTACCCAAATTCTTATTTTCTCTCAAGAACTCCAAAATGGTAATCATGGATGGGTATAAGTCAATCAAATTTATTAAACACTTATAATGGGATCCCCAACGTGTATCACCAGGACGTAAGAAATTTTTTCTTGATTTATTCCTATTCCTGTTTCAAGTTCACCCAAATCAATGGCATCGGCAATATAGCTTCCGCTTCTCAGAGTAATTCAGTCTTCTTACATGACGTAGTAAATAAACTTGACAGTCTTGATACGTTGGTAAAAAAACATATCAAGGAGATCATGATTTCTAACAACTGCAACCATTGCCAATTGAAGTTGATGCGCAAAACAATGAATATAATAAGCAGAGCAATTTTCCTTTAAAATAATGCTTTTTAGACCATTGAATTCTCCTCTCATGTTACTCGCTCCATCATAACCTTGACCGCGAAGTCTTGATATGCTTAAACTATGTCTTGCAAATACTTCATCGACTGCCTCTTTGAGTGCCACCGCACTAGTTTCATGAACATGTACTAGTTCAAGAAATTGCTCAATTAATAGACCTTTTGAGTTTACAAATCTCAAAACAATAGCCATCTGCTCTTTATTTGATACATCTCGCGATTCGTCAAGTAATATTGTAAAAAACGAATCTCCAAGTTCTTTTAGGATGGCATTCCTTATTTTGATAGCACAAGCCCTCGTTACATCTTTCTGTATCTTAGGAGAAATGAGCTTATTATTTTCTGGAGCATTTTCAAGTACAACATTAATTACATCAAGGCTGGTTTTTGAAAAAGCTTTAAGTATTGTCAAGAAATTACCTTTGTTGGATGACTCATCAGATTCATCATGTCCTCTAAAAGCTAGTCCTTGAGAAAGTAAAACTCGAATAACATTCGCAGTTGCAAAAAGACGTGTTCGATACTCTCTCTTAGTTCGATCGTCATGCATATTCAACGTTGTCTCAATATGTTGAGCCTGCTTCATTAAATTTTCACATTTTTCTCGAGCCAAATTATGAGCACTATTAGGACCTCCAACATGCTTATCAAGCTCACTTTTGTCTTTCCAATTATTCCATCCTTTAAAAATGAATGCATCACTACCACCTTGACCTGTATAATTTATCCTGAATAGGTAACAATATCTGCAAAAAGCTGCATCTTTTACCATGCACTATTCTAACCAACTAGGATATTTTTGAAACCACGCAGAATTGAATCTTCTTTCTTTTTTTCCAATTTTCTTAATGGAAACACATGGCAGTCGATTGAGATAGTTGCATTTGCATATATGCCCTTCGAACATCATCTTGTATATTGGGATGATAAGTTGAAATTGGCAAACGCAATCCCGGATCAGAAGGCAATTCCGAAACATTCAATTCCATACGACACCACTTTGTACATACTTCTCCCACTTTATTTTTATTTAGTGATCCCATTGTTTCTTCATTTGAGGAAATTGGATCAACTAGTGGTATTTGAGATGAGGAAGATGAAGATTTTCTTATAAGAAATTTGTCCATTCCTACATGTAACATGAAATATTTAAAGTCACACAATCAAAAAAATACATGTATGTAATACGAAATACTTTATTAAATATATACAAAACCAATACCGAAAGATCCTCATTCAAATCTTAAAAATGACGAAAGTGTATGTAATAAGAAGTTTAAATGGAATTTGATGGATTGGGCATGAACTATTTCAAGCATAATTTTGATGTGATTCTCATGGCATCTTTGATGGAACCATTATTTTTTAAGGCAGAGAGCACTTTATTTAAGTTATATCATTTATTGGATACCATAGTGGAATAAGTGGCGACTAATTCCATCTTTCTTTGTCAATGAATATTTTATGGCAGGAAACTCTCTCTCTCTCTCTAAGTAATGTGATGGCTTGAACTTGTTCCGAACACAGACATTAACTTTAAGTTCAATCAGAAAAGAAAAAAGTCTGATTTTACGGATATGCTACACTAGTTAAACTGTAGTATAAAATTTTGCATTGACATTGACAAAATATATAGTCCGACAAGTAAATATAATCCGGCAACGAAGAGTTTCAATATCGGAATGAAAATTTTCAACCAGTACAATACTGCAATCATTATAAATAACAATAAAAAATTAAAAATGTGGTAAAACTGTAAAAGTATGAATGAATAAATCATCAAATTATTGTATATTTGTTTTTCTTCTCATATATCACTTACCTCTCTATTGACAAGGTGCAACTGTATGTGTCTGCGACAGAGCCAAGGACCCCACACCGATAGCCTAGTACCGTGGTACGTCTGAGAGGGAAGGAAAGTTAGCAAACAAAGGCGACATGGGAGCGAGTAAGGGGAGTCGACAAATTAAGACAAACGACGTGACTCACTTATATGATATATATATGCATATGGTGTTGCTGCTAGGCAAGGGAGCCGACACCGTGGCATGAAGAGGGGAGGCGTAACAACTAACAACTCGACGAACTCGAGTTGGATGCTTGGGCGTCCAAACTCCAAATGGAATGCGAGAGAGATTGTCTGCGATGCTGCTCCATGAAGGAGGGTAGGCACGGATTGCTGTTTTGCAAGGAAATCAGACCCGAGGATCGGAGGATGGGGGATGCCGCTAGTCGGGGAGGGAGTAGACACCGTCGAGAGGTGAGGGCTGTAAGGCTCAGGCACGCCGTAGCCGCAACGCAAAGTCTTGTGAGGGTGTTTGAGAGGGTATGCGTTCGTTTGCGAGATGGGAGGCGAGATGGGAGGGTATAAATGTAGGGAGGGCACGACGTGTGATGTGACGATTCCCATTCTTGACGGGGTCATGGGGGCACAATCATTAGGATTTAGTTAGGTAATAATTAATAGTAGATTTGTTAGGACTTTCCAAATTTTAGGGAGGGCACGTGCCCCCATGAGATGTGAATGGGTCCGCCCCTGCTCCTCACCTATGCCTATATCAAACATTAACCCCATCTTATCTTCCTACTAGTGTGTCGATCGGCCCTCCGCTGGTAGCGGATCATCTCTATTTAAACTACTAGGGAATATACCCATGCTTCGCAGTGAGAGATAAAAGAAACAACTGAGAATATATTGTCAATCATCATTGTCTATTGTAAGTATTTTTAGCATTTTTATGAATTAGTTATGCTTTTTTATAAGTTTTGATGTATATTTGATTTTGAGTATTTTTATGTTTGATATTTTGATGATTTTTTAATGATGTAACTCATTAAAATATATGTAATATATTTTTATGTATTTTTGATTTGTATTTATGTATTTTCTAAGTTTCAATGTATTTTTATGATTGATTTTTTAATTTATTAAAAATACTAAATGAATTAGTTTTACAAAATAATGCTTTTACAATATATAGTATATACAAAGCACTTTTAGGGTATTTTTATTGTTTTTTTACATTTTTGTTTTATTTGATATTAACTGTATATGGTATTTAATATACCTATATAAATGCATATATGCAATAACACCAAAGTTTATATGTGGAGAAATAAGCAGCAAAATCGATGGTGGGAGCATAAAAACCAACGTAAGGATGTGTTTGCTCATGTGAATCTATAAAGATGGGACATGCTTGCAATACACAATACACAGTAGGCAGCTGCGATTAAGCGGATAGATCATATCAAATGGCTCTTGGTTGGCCACATGGCATGCTTGAACAAAATCAAATGGTTGTAAATCATTCCGGTTGAGTGATCTTACGACACTCCTCGAATTTGGAGCGTATACATGTTCTTCCCCAATCTTCAAAACTTCGGATGCGATATTATTCAAAGCAAAATAAAGTTCATCTATTCTCATACCTTTAAGATTCAATCGACCAATTTTAAAATATTCAAAGAAAATTTTGAGATAATGTTTTTTTTCTTGCATCATCAGTCTTTATTTTTGTCTACAAAATCACTCGACCAATTTGCAAGCATACCACCATCCATCCATTAAAAAACTATCAATAAATATAAAAGTCATTTCGTCCAACAATATCTTATTTTATTCTGACATCTTGCATTCCTATTACTAATCTCACTCACAGCTACATAGGTAAATGTTTCTTTGAAGAACGGTTGGGTGAAGATCGGGAATCAACATCATTTGATGAAAATGCAAGCTCACTCCAAGATTTAGAGGGACAGACAGATGTCATTTTTATCTAATTTGATAGAAAAATTAGATGTACATTTCATAAAAAATATAACAAAGTATGACTTTCAAGAGATGGTGATCATTGTAATCAGAGGCGTGTGTGTACCTGCAAGAGTATGATGATGTTGCCATCCGCAAAGATGCGGTGGGCAGTGGTGAAGTAGAGGAGATGGGTGGGAGGGAAGTAGGGGGCGAATATGCACTTTTTGAAGGTGGATAAGAGGATAAGGTGGTGATGGTGGTGGTTTCACTTGGATCCATTAACTATAATTAAAGCAACAATGGTGGATCGTCTAAGACTAACGTTTGAGAAGAGATCCATGTTGTATTAAAATTGTATATTGGTTTTAATTGGAAAACCTATTATTACAATTGGCATTCAATTTGGTTTCAATTGGGAAACCAAATGTTTTTGGAGGGAAAGTTGGGAATTCCCAAATTTGAAATACGGAAAGTTTGGGTAGAAGTTTAGTACCATACCGGGGAGAACTAAACTTTTGGTGGACTTATATATGAGTTCACACCCCAAGCTCTTGTAGCAATAGTAGAGAGGAGGAATGGAGGACCATACACGCGCGCGCGCGCGCTCCGCTCCGGCTCCGGCTCCGGCTCCGTCTCCGGCTCCGGCTCCGGCTCGGGAGAGTCAATTCGGATCTCGATACTTTTGCTGCGGTTTTCATTTGGTAAGTCGATTAAATTAATCACACGATTAATTTGGTAAGCCGACTTAAATGGGAATTCAACTCGCCATTATGGGCGCGATTTTGGATCCGAAAGACTGCGTTTTCGGGACGCATTTTCGGAAACCAAAGGTGACCACACGCTAGGGCACGCGATCCCCTCTATATATATCCCTCACTTGACGCGGTTTTTCTTCACTCGCAAGAAAAACCTCTCTCACGCCGTCTCTCTCTCTCTGGTTCTTCCTCTCGTGGACGAACGTTTTTCCTCTTCCTCTCTCGGCTGCAGTTCTCTAAAGTACAATCGAGGACGATCCCGTTGGTGTGCGCCGACGACGATCGTGAGCCGTCGTATCCTGGAAGCAGATCGCCAGAACCCTACGCACCGGTATTGTGGGGGCGATATCTTCTCTAAGGACCAGTCCATTTCATGGACGCTTCGGTGACTTCTAAATTAATCTTTATTTTATTTTGGTTGCCGCAATATGTTTATTGCTTTACCCTTTCTGGATCATGCCCTTATTGTTGTTTCTGTTCTTTTAATCGGTTCCTGTTTGCATTTATAATCGGATAATGATTGGGAAACATACGATTAATATAATCTTATTCGGTGTTGTTTCCCTGTTAATTCATTTGGATCCGTTAATTTATTGTTTAATATGTGCATTGGTAATCCTATTTACAACAATCTTAGAGAAGATATTCCGAACCGATTATAGAATGTCGGAAACAATGTTTAAATCGAGGGTAGATATGACGGGTATGCCTGAAAAATTTGGTGGACAGAATTTTAAGCGTTGGCAACAACGCATGAAGATCTGGTTAACCACCATAGGGTTAATCTCGATGCTTGAAACCGACTGTCCTACGGTGGAGATGGAAAACCCCTCACCCGATAGCCATAAGGCGCAATCTGCGTGGAAGGAACGCGACCGTATATGTCATGGTTGCATCTTGTTGGCTCTGTCCAACACTTTGTTTGACGTATATTGTTCGTCCACGCAGACTGCGAAGGGGCTATGGGAAGACTTGGACCGGAAGTATAACACTGAAGATCTCGGTATTGAGAAATACTCCGTAGCTAAATTTTTAAAGTTTTCCTTGGCCGAAGGGAAGTCTGTTTCTGAACAGGCACACGAGTTTTTACTCCTGCTCCATGGTTTAGAGGATGCCGAAATGAAACTTCCAGAGAAGTTTTAGGTCATGTGCATCATAGAAAAATTCCCCAAGTCGTGGGAAGACTTTGGTATGACCCTGAAATACAGAAAGGGGGAAATTTCTATGGATGACTTGATGGTGGCAATTGCCATAGAGGAGGAACACAGGAAACAAAAACTTGTGCTTCTTGTTGATATTCAGGCTAAGGTCAATCTCATGACCTCGAAGGGCAAGGATAAGAAGGGAAAGGGTCCTAATAACAATAAAATAAAACCAAAGGGCAAGATCCAGAAAAAGGCAAAGAATAAACCCTGCTGGCACTGTAATCAGGTTGGCCATTGGAAGAAGGACTGTTCGTCCTTGAAGGCTCAACCTAAGGCTACAGACGGGAGTGCACAAGTGAACATGATCACTATGGGACTCGGGGCTAGCGAGGGGTATGTCTCTGTAGAACCTGAACTATACCATATCCATGATCCAAATGAGTGGCTCGTGGATACGGGAGCCAATGTAAACATATGTTCTGACAGAACGTTGTTTTCTTCATATCAGACCTGCAGCGGTGGGACTGTGAAGATGGGGAACGATTCTGCGGCCAGGGTGCTAGGATCGGGACAAGTCAACTTGAGGTTCTCCTCTGAACGTGTCTGGACGTTGCAGAGGGTGCTGTATGTTCCTGACATCAAGAAGAATGTGTTATCCGGCTCTATCTTAGTTAGAAATGGTTTTGAATAAAACTTTAAATGTAATAAAGTTGTTATTCTGAGACATGGCATTTTTTATGGAAAAGGCTATTTGGCTGATTTTGATTTGTTATTTAGAATTAGATGTGATTCAGTAAACATTAATGAAGTGAATGTTTTGAATGCTGAATGTTCTACTTCTGTGTCTCATGTTGTAAATAATCTAGAATCTTGTGATCTGTGGCATGTTAGATTGGGACATGTAAATCTAAATTCAATTAAAAGAATGCTGAATTTAGAGTTGATCCCTAAACACACTATTGATAAAACTCAAAAATGTGAGATATGTGTGCAAGCTAAGACACCTAGGAAGTCTTTTCAGTCTGTCTCTAGAGATAGTGAGATCTTGGATCTAGTTCACACGGATATCTGTGAGTTTAATGGTGTGTTGATCCGAGACAATAAGAAATACTTTATCACCTTTATAGATGATGGCAGTAGATACTGCTATGTATATCTAATGAAAACCAAGGATGAAGCCTTAGAGAAATTTCTTATCTTTAAGAATGAGGCTGAGACACAAACAGGAAAAGTGCTTAAACGCCTTAGGTCAGATAGAGGAGGTGAATATACCTCTAACTTATTTGATGAACAATGCAAATCTTTTGGCATTGTTCATGAAGTTACGGCCCCATATTCACCGCAATCAAATGGGATAGCAGAACGAAAAAATAGAACCTTAACTGACATGATCAATGCTCTCCTACAGAGTTCTGGACTTCCAACCTATATGTGGGGAGAAGCCTTGAATACGGCTTGCCATATTCTGAATAGGGTTCCTCCGAGACATATGGAAAAGTGTCCCTTTGAACTTTGGAGAAATAGGAAACCGAGTTTAAGATATCTCAAAGTGTGGGGCTATTTCGCTAAGATTTTAGTCCCAAAACACAAGAGAAAGAAACTTGGTCCTAAAACTGTTGATGCGGTCTTCTTAGGTTACTTGGAAAATAGCTATGCATATAGGTTCTTGGTAATTCGGTCCGAGATACCGGGCATAGATGTCAACACTATTGTTGAACTCCGTGATGCTACCTTCTTTGAGGATGTCTTTCCGTTGAAGACTGGGATTCCTCAGATTCTAACCATTGAGGGCGCCACCACATCAGGATCTATTCCAGATCAAGTGGAAAGGATATCGAATGTGGGGATTGAGACTCAACCTGAACCTAATGATCTTTCTAAAGAGATTGAGCCAAGGACGAGTAAAAGACCTCGGATAGCCAAGAATCTGGGTAGCGACTTCGTTGTCTACCAGATCGAGGGTGATCCACCAAGTTACAAGGAAGCCATGGCTTCATCTGAAGCAAAACAATGGAAGGATGCCATCAAATCTGAGATGGATTCCATTATGGCTAATGGGACTTGGGAGTTGGTTGATTTACCCAAAGGATGCTCTACCATTGGGTGCAAGTGGGTGTTTAAGAGAAAGCTTAGACCTGACGGATCAATTGAAAAGTATAAAGCTAGATTAGTTGCCAAAGGATTTAGGCAAAAGGAAGGTATCGATTATTTTGATACCTATTCCCCTGTGACTAGGATGACCACAATCCGGATGCTCATAGCATTGGCATCTGTATATGATCTCTCTATCCACCAAATGGATGTGAAGACCGCCTTCTTGCATGGCGATCTTGAGGAAGAGATCTATATGGATCAACCTGATGGGCTTGTGACTCCTGGGAATGAGGGAAAGGTTTGCAAGCTTGTCAAATCCCTTTATGGATTAAAACAAGCACCAAAGCAGTGGCATGAAAAATTTGACAAGACCATTTTGTCATGTGGCTTTAAGGTTCATGAATCCGATAAGTGTGTCTATTCCAAGGTGAAAGGTGATGAGTGTATTGTCTTGTGCCTATATGTTGATGACATATTGTTGTTCGGATCACATATGAGGATTATTAATGAGACTAAGGCTTTCTTGAGTAGCAAGTTTGAGATGAAGGACATGAGTGTTGCTGATGTGATCTTGGGTCTCAAACTGACAAGGTCAGTTGATGGGATTGTAGTTTCTCAATCTCACTATGTTGAGAAGATACTTCAGAAATTTGGATATCAAGATTGCAAAGCTGTAAGCACTCCTTTTGATTCATCCAAAACGTTGTTTAAGAATAAAAGTGGATTACATGTAGCCCAGCTAAGGTATTCACAAGTGATAGGAAGTTTAATGTATCTTGCAAATTGCACGAGACCAGATATTTCATTCTCGGTTGCAAAGCTGAGTAGATACACTAGCTGTCCTGACCGTACTCACTGGGAGGCTCTGGATCGAGTACTGAAGTACTTGAAGGGAACTATTTCCCTTAGTTTGCATTATGGTAGACATCCTTCCGTACTAGAAGGATACAGTGATGCAAGCTGGATAGGGAAAATAGAGGAGTCTGGGAGTAATGGTGTTACATGGTATGTATTTACCCTTGGAGGCGGTGCAGTCTCCTGGAGGTTTGTGAAGCAGACCATTCTAGCTCGATCCACTTTTGAGGCCGAGCTGTGTGCTTTGGACACCACTGGAATTGAAGCTGAATGGCTAAGGGAACTTCTGTCTGAAATTTCCATGGTAGGTCAGCCTATTCCTGCGATCTCGGTACATTGTGATAATATGACCACAATTGCCAAGATCAAGAGTTCAAAGTTCAATCAGAAAACAAGGAGACACATACAAATCAAACTTAAGACGTTAAGGGATTTGGTGTCTCGAGGAGTGTTGGCTGTGGATTTTGTTGGATCCAAAGACAACACGGCAGATCCGTTGACTAAGGGACTTGATAGATCTTTAGTCCTAAAGTCTAGGCTTGGGATGGGACTGAGACCCATTGGGAGTTCCTCTACAGTAGCAACCCAACCTATCTGAGTGGAGATCCCACAAAGTAGGTTCAATGTGGTAATAACAAGCTGTCTGGAGAACTGGTTGGCACTCTAACTTTAATGCGTAAGCATGAGTGTGTTATCCCTGGAAGCCTGAGTGCCATTTAAGCTGCAAGTTTAGGAAGAGCATAGGCTCTGAATGGGTTCAAGCCTTTGGGCAGGATGTTAGCAGTGCATCCTTGGAGAACGCCACCTATGTGAGTGTTACTGTGGGCCGCAGTTAAAGGAAGAGGGTCTTTCCTGAACACACTCATGAAACAGGATAAGGGTGCATGGCCTTTAAGAGCACCAACCCTGAAGATTATACCAAAAACAACGCTTTGTTGTTTCTACCGTATACTTTAACACTAAGGTCTGAAGTTCAAGACGTAGTTCACTTCGTTCCTGTTAAAGTGAAAGTAGTAAACTCAGGTAGAGGTTCAAACCGGAAGGTACCTTTACTGAAAGCAAAGTGTGGGCAGCCGAAAGAAGTCTTTTAAATCCTTTTGAATCTCTTTTTCAAATTGGTGAATTCGTGGGGGATTGTTGTATTAAAATTGTATATTGATTTTAATTGGAAAACCTATTATTACAATTGGCATTCAATTTGGTTTCAATTGGGAAACCAAATGGTTTGGAGGGAAAGTTGGGAATTCCCAAATTTGAAATATGGAAAGTTTGGGTGGAAGTTTAGTACCACACCGGGGAGAACTAAACTTTTGGTGGACTTATATATGAGTTCACACCCCAAGCTCTTGTAGCAATAGTAGAGAGGAGGAATGGAGGACCACACACGCGCGCGCGCTCCACTCCGTCTCGGGCTCGGGCTCGGGCTCGGGCTCGGGAGAGTCAATTCGGATCTCGGATCTCGATACTTTTGCTGCGGTTTTCATTTGGTAAGTCGATTAAATTAATCACACGATTAATTTAGTAAGCCGACTTAAATGGGAATTCAACTCGCCATTATGGGCGCGATTTTGGATCCGAAAGGCTGCGTTTTCGGGACACGTTTTCGGAAACCAAAAGTAACCACGCGCTAGGGCACGCGGGCCCCTCTATATATATCCCTCACTCGATGCGATTTTTCTTCACTCGCAAGAAAAACCTCTCTCACGCCGTCTCTCTCTCTGGTTCTTCCTCTCACGGACGAACGTTTTTCCTCTTCCTCTCTCGGCTGCAGTTCTCTGAGGTACAATCGAGGACGATCCCGTTGGTGTGCGCCGACGACGATCGTGAGCCGTCGTATCCTGGGAGCAGATCGCCAGAACCCTACGCACCGGTATTGTGGGGGCGATATCTTCTCTAAGGACAGTCCATTTCATGGACGCTTCAGTGACTTCTAAACTAATCTTTATTTTATTTTGGTTGCCGCAATATGTTTATTGCTTTACCCTTTCTGGATCATGCCCTTATTGTTGTTTCTGTTCTTTTAATCGGTTCCTGTTTGCATTGTATAATCAGATAATGATTGGGAAACATACGATTAATATAATCTTATTCGGTGTTGTTTCCCTGTTAATTCATTTGGATCCATTAATTTACTGTTTAATATGTGCACTGGTAATCCTATTTACAACATTCCATACTAAATATAGCACTCGTATGCTTCAGTGATGAAGTAGAGGGGATGGGTGGGAGGGAAGTAGGGGGCGAGGGTGCACTTGTTGGAGGTGGAGAAGAGGATGAGGTGGTGATGGTTGTGGTTTCACTTGGATCCATTAACTATAATTAAAGACAATAGTGGTGGATTGTCCAAGACTAACGTTTGAGAAGAGATCCACACTAAATATAGCACTCGTATGCTTACCTTCTTTTCTAAATATTGTCTTGCTGTTATGCGGTGAGTCTTTAATTTGTTGTGTGCACCCATCTGATGCATATGTATCATGACTGTTCATGACTTTGGGTATTAATTCATGCTACTGTTTAGAAGGTTGATTTTGTGTAAGTCCCATACAGTATAATAATTGATTTTGAGTTGAGACCAACCATGTATTTTTTAACCTAAAATTGGAGATTTTCCACAAAATTTTCGATACATCTTTTTATGATTCTCTCAGGGTTGGATTGTTTTTGTGGTTGTGATGGATTTCTTTAGTTCTAGAATACAGAAAATCTATTCCCATCAAAATCTATAAATTTAAGCCTACCATACTAAGTTTCCAGGTCTATACTATACAGAAACTTGGAAAGGAAAGAAGAGCATGAAAGAACATATCGTGCGGAAAAATAGAATAGGAAAATAACACAATTAATTCGTAAATTAATTTCATTTGTTACCCTTTCTTACTTCTGACAGAATAGTATTCCAAGATTGCGTGGGAACAGAGCATTGGATATTTTCTCTAGTTTGTACTTGTAGCATGAAAAGGAAATTAAAATGTCTAGAATCAGAACTTAATACTGTGACTGAAAGATAATAAATAGATGATTCTGTTTTTATTTCTAAATTTACTAATTATCTTTAGAGAGAGAGGGGCATCGATTATAGAAATACCTTCTGTTCTTATTATTTATATCTAGATTTCAAGCTCCATGTGACCTAACAATTTATGAAAGACAACCTAAAGAGAAAAAGCACATCTCGTGGGAACATACTCCGTTAGGATCAATCCAAAGTTACACAATCAGTTCAAAGTAAAGAAAAATCAAAACTAAGATTCAATTTTACCAAAAACCATAGTGTTTCCATGTTTGTTATTAACCATTTCCAATGTAAAAGATTCATGTTTTGATTCAAGCAATTGTAGCTCAAAAACCACTGATCATCAAATGATTTCCAAAATCCCACATCGCAAATTCAAACGAGAGCCATATCACAGTCCTCCAGTTCAGTAATCTCTGACATTCCGCTAACTCCAATCGCTTGACCACTCGACGTTGGTAGACCTTCATCCTCAACGACTACATGGTTGCGCTAAAGATCATAACTTTGGTTCGGATGTTGATCCACCTCTGTGTAGTGGTCATGGTGGCGGGAAGAAGTGAAGAAGGCAATGTCCTTGAACTTAAGAAAGAACACCAAGTATAAGAACATAATGGTTGCAATAACAATTGTGCCAAGTAGCAACATGATGCTGATCAAGTAAGTTTGGGTACCGTCGTGATGGTCGAAGATGGAGTGGATAGTGGCAAGGACTACATGCAAGAAAGAAGAACTCATGAGCATCTTCGTCTCTCCTTTCTGCTCGGGTAGTGCCCCGTGCCGCCGTGCTCCAAAATGTCCAACATCGGACCACTAGCCAGACCGACGCCTAGGCTCCAGTAGTACTACTCAAGGTAGAGAAAATCAGAGGTGGATGACTTGTGTGATGTCAGTGGGAAGCGGGCAGGGAGGAGGAGAGTGGAGGGGATCAATGGGTGGAGGTGAGGAGGTGGAGGGGGCGAGGAGGAGGCAGGCTGGGAGGGAGGTCTTGGATGGGAGGGGGCGGTGCAACCCCTTGTCATCCTCGAGGTCGAGGATGCAGTTGGTGGAGGAGATGACACAGTCAACAGAGACGCCTCAGGGGGGTGTGTGGGGACCTCAGGGAGAGAGAGAGAAAGAAGGAGAAGAGGCGCTTGAAGTTCTCAGAAGTTTTTCTACAGAGCTCCACATGTCACTCGCGAGAGCCCAGAGTGAGGGGAGAGAGAGCATCGGGAGGGGTGAGGAGAATGCTGCTTACGCCATGTGTCGTGTTGTAGAAAATAAGCGAGAATGGTGAAACAACCAAGTGAAGAGGGAGACGCCAAGGCCTCCCATGATGCCACGTGTTAAGCAATGGGTGAAAAACTCAACTTCAAAGAGGGTATATAGATATTTATATTTCACTCCTTTTGTTTTCACTTAATTTATTGGAGAAAAACACACATCTGATAATTGGAGATCAACACAATTGTGATAGAAATGGATAAATACTCTTTTTCTTATAAATGCAGTGCTTGTGTCAAATTTTAATTGTATCCAAATGAAATTTACATAAATGTCCCCAGATTATAATCATGCTATCGTTAAGTATTTATTATGGGAATCTTATAGCAGATAACACGTAAGACTCTTTGAGTTTCTTTGAGTCAACATGACCAAAGATATATTATTAAATAATGTAAAATAGAGCTGACATTGTACAGAATTGAAGCTTCTGGGAAGCATCAATGAGATTAATGGTAATAGCACGTTAATTACTGGAAATGGAGGGAAAATTGTAGTTTGTTAACGTACGTGCATGATAGTGTGTCATATATGCATTTGAAACTTGGCAAGGAAGGGCTGCACGTAGGGAAACACCTATGTAGTGGGAACAACTTGGAGTGGATCGAGCCCGGCCCGATCCCTAGCCTAGACCTGCATGCCTTGGGTCGGGTCCAGGTTGTCGATTTTGCAACAACGTTGGGCCTTGACCCGACCTATGATCAGAGAAAAATTAGCGGGTATGGGCCGGGCTTTTCCAAGTTGGGTTAGGTCGAGCTCAATGCTCCATCCTATGAGGGTAATCTGGTACATGGGTTTGGTAGATATTGCTTTGTATTCTTTTCTTTTTATTTGAAATTATTGATCTTATTTTCAGGACAAATTTTCCCTTTTTCAATGATGATTTTCTCTATTTTAAGATATTTTCTTCCGAAAATGGTACTATAATAAGAGTGAACATGAATTGCAATGGATTAGATTTTTTCTTAATCCATGTCCAATCCAACTTTGATCCATCGGATATTTAAATCAAATCCAGTGCGATCTGTCAGATTGCAGACTGGATTGGATTTTTGTTCTTACGCATTTCTCCTTAATAGTCTACTCTCATGTTAATCTCCTCTCATGTTTATAACACTATCCTTCCGATCAATGAAGCAATGCTTAAATTAGAATCTCAAATGCATTTCAATGTTGAAAAACCTAATAAAAGATCACCCATTCCTCAACTATTTCATGAGAAAACATGAACATACTTACCATAAAATATACTTTTGCATGTTGAAAATAAATCAAGGAGAAATTCGAGTACCATCTTAATTATTTAAGTATTGATCATTGAGTAATTAAAAGAGGATCTCAGCTAGAACTAAAGGTTATCATGTAGATTCGAGTTTGGAATATTGAAATTAGACTTAAAACGATAAAAACATGATATGATGGTTTACATATCTAATGCCAAGAAATAAGTTTTGGTGACCAAGTTACTTGTACCTATGAGAAGGTTAAGCTGTCATTTAATTCAATAAAAACTTAGTATAATGTAGAAAGTAATTTTTTATTTTTTCAAAGATATGGTGCGTATTTGGCAGCAAAGTGATACAACACACATGATTACTTATAAAAATGCAAACAACATGGAGAACACATGTTAACAAAGGATCCAAATTTTGAGAAAAGTGGGGTGAGATGTAAATTTTTTAATAGAGGAACATTTCAGTGAACACATGCAATTTAATCAAACATGCCTTGGAGTTCATTCTATATTGATAACATTTATGCATCAAACATAATCTATCATGCAAAAACTTTAGGAGTATGAAGAAAAGATCCTTAAAATGTTAGAAGAGTTTAAGCTTAAAATGTTAGTAGAGTTTGCTGAATTAAGATTAGAGCTCAGTGCAATTGTCCAAAAATGTGCAAAAATCCATAACAAGTATCCACATAGAATTTCATAATAGTCACTGAAAATCATTCATTAAGTATCATTCTTATACTTCAAATAGATATAATAATACAACTAATTTTAGATCCACTTTTTTAATTAATATTTTTATTTTTATAATAATTTAGAAGTCTATAATATTCATAAATATAAGTTTATACATAATAAAAACATAAAAAATAAATTACAAATAAGGGGGCATGCACCTGAGATCATGAGTTGCAGGTCATCCTATAATATTATGGAAGAAGATCGAGGGAGGGGCTCCTCATCCTAGGTGGGAGGGATATGTGTTCTCCTTGCAGAAGGTGGTGAAGGATATGATTAGATCCTCAATCGCATCATGGAAGCGTGAGTATCGTACCGAATACGATGAAGAACGACTAGTCGTACTACTTGTTCTAAGCAACGGAAATTAAAAAATTTTTATGTGACGAAACCACATGATCCAAGAACACTTCTCGGATCGTTTCGTCTAACCACAAACAAGTATTAAGGTTACCTCTTGAAGCGTGGTTGTGATCAAATATCTAAACAAAGAGACCTCCTGTCTCAAGTCCGATCCATGGGAGGAGACGCTTGCGAGCGCATGGATGAATCACGTGCTTCTCGTAATCCATGTTGATGATCCAAGCCACAGATCTCCTGATCTCGACAAACGAGATACGACGTCTTCTTCACGAGCAAGGCACGTCGAGTAGACGGAGATCCACGAGCAAACCATCGGGCATTATAACGACGCTGCGACGATGGAGACTCTCTCCAGGGCATCCATGGTGGACGACCATGAGAGGAAGAGAGAGGGCTGACGTGTAGAAAGAAAGAGAGATATATGCTTCAAAGGCATTGTGTTATGTAAAGAAGAGCAAAGAGGTGCCTTTCCTTTATAACATTTTGTGATCCACGGATCTTGATCCATGGGACAACACAAATCCAATGGCTCTCATTGATTATGTTTCTTTTAATGGTCAAGATTTGTGTTGGTAAAAACCAACAACAATTAATCTAATTTAAATTAAGTATATGTTGATAAATCAACACAATTTATTCACAAAATTAAATCAACAATACATGGAGATATTAGAAGAGAGAATGCCTCCTTCCATGTGGAGAGAGGGGGGACGACCACCCTTTCCTAATAGGAGTGGTGGCCGTCCACCCTCCTCCTTTAGAAAGGAGGCTATTTTATCTTCCATGTAATCTCCATGATTTGCAACAACTTTTGTTGCACATTATTCTACAAAAATAATTCACAATTACTTTGTAGACATTGCAATCTTACCATTGAAAAATTTGTGAATCATATTCACAACCCAAAATAAAATGTAAATTACATTTTCAATTTAATGTCCAATGTGAATCCAATTCACATTAACATTTAATTAACAAATGTAAATTACAGATATCTCTCTCTTATATATTATAAATCATATTTATAATATATATAATTAATATGGATATTGCTATCCATATTATTCATATCCATGATAATTAAATAATATTTAATCATCTTGGATCTCTATTTTCATGTGCCCAAATAATATGAATCACATTCACATTATTTACATCTCTGATAATTAAATCACATTCAATTATCTTAGATGAATCTTTGTATAATATGAATCAAATTCACATTGCTCATGATAATTAAATCACATTTAATTATCAATTTTCTCAATGCTCGGATACATAATATCAACAATGAAATTATCCTGAACCCATTCAAGGATAATGCGCTTTCTCCGCAGATACTTGGAGATAAGGACCTGGTGATTGTATTGTTCCATGTATAGTGACTTCGATATTGAGATCATATCCCAAATCCAGATTGCGGGCCTCCCATAGATGCATGATTAAATCAAGACCGCAAATCTAATCTTCTCATTGCATCCGAATCACATTCAGATCAATGTCCAACATTTGGACTAAGAACAAATTACTTCTCTACTGAGAGGATGACGTAACCGAAAATGTCGCTTTTAAGAAGTTGTTTTTATCGTGTCGTGCGTTGTAGGCGGCAATCGGAAACGATCAAGAAAATACCACAAATGATTTATTCAATTTTTAATATCGTGGTTTTTGTTTATTTTACTTGGGCAAGTCCCAAGGTCGGTCACAAGGAGGCAAAGGAACAACCTAGAATTAAGTCTATCAAAGTTCGTGTTCGGTTTTCGAGGTGGTTTTTTTTTGAAATTTTAAATGCACTATAGGAAGCAATATGCAAATCCGGCCTACGTTATGGACTAAAATGTGAATTACGTTCAAATGATGTCCGAAAAATACGAAACTTGGCCGAGAAGTAAAATATGAGGAAATGGGTGCACTGTAATTTTTTGGAATTTTTTTTGGATGCAATATGAATTTTTTATGGATTTTTAAATGCAAACAAAATGCTTTTCAATATTTAATTTTAATAAATATCAAACCTTCTTATTTTCAAGGATCAAAATTATCTAAGATCTATCACTAGGTGATGGATCTCAGAAAAATCCTAAACCTCAAAAATGCGGGGTCTAATATCTTTAAAAAAATTAAATAGTGAATTATGCAAAATGATTTTTACAGGATAAAATATGCATGCAAATTCAAATCTTTTTGGGCACAATGTTAAGAATAATTAACTCCACAAGATGTGATTTTTCGGGGATTTTTAGAGCAATGGTTAATCAATTATGAATTTCAGAGCAGAAAATGGGTAAAATACGCCTATTTTCACAAAACAATTATTTATTAATTACCCGTCCGTCACAAAATTACCCACAATATGTCAAAGTGTAGAGAGTCAATTAACGAACATCATGCTATTTTTAGATTGATAAAATAATGTAGAGAAAGTGTTCAAAACTGAGGGGGAACACAGGGGTCCAGATGCAAATATAATAAATAAAAGAAATAAAGTAAACTGCAGTGGGGGGACTTTTGTGTAATTACCAATAACGCCGGGGTAGATTTGCGAAATCACCAGAGGGCACGTGCACTGCACGTGCCTCTGGTTGGCGGGGATTGATCAGCGAATAGGGAAAAGACCGAGGGGCCTCTTGTAATTTGCCCAAGGGGCACGTGCGCAGCACGTGACCCCTGGGGTGTTGCTTGCTGGGGACGTTCCCTCCACACGTGCCACGCACGTGGGAGGACCTCGGGTCTAAGCGCCCGGCCGTGCGGCTTGGTGGACCTGGTGGAGTAGCGGAGGGTGCGGCCGAGACCAGCCGGTCAAGGCGATGGCGAAGGCCGGCTGAGATGAGGTTGCGGTTGGCCGGAGCAGCGGAGGTGATGATGACGTCGACCTCCCTCTGGCCGACACACGGCCTAGAGGGTGGTTGCGGCGGCGCGAAGGTGGTCGTCGGAGAAGAACGGTCCTGGTGCTGCGGTGGAGTCGTCGAGGCGGAGCTGGGCCTCGGGCTGATGAAGGCGGTGGTGTGGAGCGACGTTGACGATCGGGGAAGGGCGGAGCAGGCGGTAGTGGCCGACACACGGCCGTGGGGCGTCGAGGGCGCAGCAGCGGCGACGGAGGAGTCGGTGGTGGCGGCTGATGGCGCGGTTGTCGGGCGGTGGTGGCGAGGCGTATTCGGCGAAAAAGAAAGCGAGAGCGGAAGAGAGAGAGAGAGAGGAAGAGAGGTAGAGAGAGAGAGAATACCTGAAGAAGGTCGGGCTCGACGGCGTGGGCGGCCGGAGCTGAAGCAGCGACGATGGAGGCTTGCTGCGACGAAGTCTGCCGACTTCGGATCACGCCGATGGAGGGGGGCTCGCCGGACTGTCACTACCGGAGAGGGCGCTTTTGGAGATTGAACGGCGGATCCGTTCCTCGAGGTTTGCGGTGGTTCTTTTATAGGAGAAGGGTTTCGATCGAGGATGGAAGGAGGATCGGGGCGGCGATCTGATTTCGAGTTAACAAGATTTGAGATTCAGAGGATCTCGCGCGGCGGCGCGCGAGATACGGGGGATCACGGAGGGGAGGCACGACGAGTTTTGCGGCGGAGAAATCGGGGCAGCGCTCTGATTTGGGAAAGGGGTGCGGAGGAAGAAGACGAGCAGGGGCCGTCCGATCGGCCGAGATCGGGCGGCCCTGCGTGCGACACGTGGACGCAAGAGGGAGAGGCGGAGGCGCACGTGCAGTGCGCGTGCAGGAGAGGCACGTGCGCTGCACGTGCTCGGTCTTTTATATATATTTTTTTAGATTTTTAATTTTTTTTAATAAAAACGATTTATAAAAAGGCTGAAAATGGCTGACACGTGGCGGCACCAGGTGCGGCCACGTGTCGGCACCAGAAAATTCAGAAAATAATTATCTTGTAAAATCGAAAATAAATAGCAAATGGCCTCGGATCGAAAAAGTTTCTTCACGAAAATTGCTCGTCTCGATGAGATCTACAATTTTCATGAAGACATCAAAACCAAAATCGATCATTTGAACAAAGTGAATTTTTAGGGTATCCCATGTACATAGAATACCTTGATTTTTGGGTTTTATAATTTTTATGTCATTTTTTTGATCAGATAAAAACCCGGAAAAATTACGGTAAAATCAGAGATACATAAAGACACTTAATTCTAATTTTTTTTTGGATTTTTATTGATTAGGAAAATATATACATAAAATACAAGGTCAAAAACCGCGAAAATATACAATGTACAAAAGAGGCCCAAAACCCAACTTTCACATACGAGCTCCGATTCACTTGAACTTGGTCTTGTTTTGAAGGTAATTGAATGCACATTAGTTCAAAAGTGAGTAGGATTAAATCGGACACTGGATGGGGAAGATATGTGGCTTTTAGTCCGAAAATCCTGAAATTAGGGTTTGGGTTTTAGGTTCGCTTATTTGGGTTAGTTATTTTTTTTGTATTTTTCCTTTATTTTTGTTAGTGATATGTACACAGTGGAAGTGGTTTTTGAGTCATTCGGAGTTAGCATGAATGGGTTAAAAATCTGGGAAGTTAGGCTATTTACAGGTCATTTTGGCTTGGATTTTTGGCTTCTTATTTTGTGCAGATTTTTGTGCTAAAATGCAATTCTTATGAAATCATGCATGAATGCTAATTATGCAGAATAGATGCTAAAATGCTGTTGATTTTAAGGGATTTGAGCTTAATAAATGAGGTTTAGAGCGATGAATACGAGATTCATCATCCCCCTATACTTAAACCATGCTCGTCCCTGAGCATCAAAAAGAAATGCCATGAGGTGAAATGAGATTGGGTTCCATACCAAGACCATGAGCTGAAGGTGAGAGTGAACCTAATACTCAACCTTTGGATTATTTGTGTGTCGGAACTTCTGTGAGACTTAGAATTTTAAAATCAACAGCCCTCAAGTTCTACACATCATTGCTACAGTTTCGGCTCAGAAGTCATCTTAGATCAATCATCTTCCCAAAGTATGCCCTATGAACATTGAATAACCGACTCTTGTGTGTGAAATATTTTTAGCTCTTCCCACCCAGAATGCCGGACTACTGCGCAAACCTCCTCTCCAATAACTCGTCCTCGGGGAGTCAGGTATTTCCTTCTAAGGTCTGTCATGCTGTGTTCACAATCGAATTGGGGGGAGAAGTTAGAAGAATGAGAAAAGAACTGGAGGGTGATTAGTGTAGTTCACCTCTCCTTGTGAAGCTGGCCAGTGTAGCCGAGTCTCCACCAAGATCTGCAGGATTCTTCAAGCTTGGACCTTTTTGGTCAGATTTTATTTGGTAGTTGCTTCTTTGTATTTGGAATTTTTGGTGGTTCTGCATGGATCTTGTTTTGCCCCTACGGATATAGCATCTTTTGTTTCCGTACATTTTTTGGGGTCTTAGAAACAATTGTGCCCAGCCGTCCATCCCTTTTCCGAAGCTTTATTTCAACCCGTACTCCGGTCTTTAGATTTCCACGCTACCAGAAAAGAAACTCACACAGTTTTCCAACATATGTTTGAGTTGAGCTAAGTGCATAGTGCGAGAGTACAAATTAATTCCTTATTCCAGAGTTATACCCAGAATGAAGAGACCAGGTTAGACACTAGGAGTCAAACTCTGTGCATTGTTATGTGGAACTCAAAGAATTAAGTCACAGACCTGAAGACTCTAAAATCCTATTTCTCGGTGAAGTTCCTCTGAAAATTAGGTTGATTAAGGTTAAGTCTAGATCACTCTCGGTTTCGGCTCATAACTCGGTTCAGAACCCAATGACTTTTCACATATGCAAATGAATGTAATGCTGGATGAAGTGCAGGTGTGTGGCGTGCAAACAATTTTTTTTATTTTATTTTGATTTGATTTTTTATGCAAAACTGAATAAGAAGCCATTTTTCAAAAATTTTGGGCAAAGTCAGTGTTAGTAGCAAAACTTTTTTTTTGCTAGAAGACCCACCTCGTAAATACATATAGACTTATGCGCAAGTACGAGGTATGGCTAAAATATATACATAGTATATATACAGACCCCTCTATACTTAGCGAGTGTTGTGTCCTCAGAGCACAAGAAGCGTAATGAAGACATAGCTCGGGCTAAGCATAAGAGAGTAAAAGTATACACGATTTCGCCCCCCTATACTTAGATTGAGAATAGTCTAAGTATAGAAGAAGAGCGCAAAAAGAGGCGGACGGGATATGTAAATGAGGAGAGTATAAACAGATGGGTGGCGGTTCCCCCTATACTTAGGCTTTGTCAGCCTAAGTATAGAATAAGGATGGATATGGAGTGAGCGAGAGGTCGGAATGTGATGAGGGAACTGGTATATACAGATGGCATCGGTCCCCCCCCCCATACTTAGGTCTTGGCCTAAGTAGAGGAAGAAGTTGTACAAGGGGATCGATGTGGTCGGGAGGGAGGGTGATTCTGATCTGATATATCGTCAATGTCCTTGCTTTGTGTGAAATAGATGACCTCAACTTGCACTGGATGTTCTTTGGATGATTCTATATAAGGCTTTAGTAATTGTCCATTCACTGAGAAAGGTTGTGCATCATCTTTGAGTTCTGCAATGTCCACACTTCCATTGGTATGCACATCGATGACAACATAGGGACCCGTCCATTTCGATTTCAGTTTCCCATGAAAAATCTTTAATCGAGCATTAAACAACCATACTTTCTGCCCAGGGACAAAGGTTTTATCTCGAATGTGTCTATCATGCCATTTCTTGACCTTGTCCTTATAAATCACACTATTGTCATATGCTCGGTTTCGGATTTCAATTAGCTCATTCAGATTTAGGTCTCGGCATAATTTCCCAAGGTGACAACTCCAGTTCAACTTTTTGATTGCCCATTCAGATTTGTGAATCAGTTCTGCAGGAAGATGGCATGGTTTGCCATAGATCATCCTAAAAGTTGAAGTGCCGAGTGGTGTTTTATAAGCTGTCCTATAGGCCCAAAGAACTTGATCCAACAGTTTTGACCAATCCTTCCTATCAGGGCGAACCAACTTTTGAAGTATGCTCTTTACTTCTCGATTAGAAACTTCTGCCATGCCATTAGATTGAGGATGATAAGGGTTGGCTATTCTATGTTCAAATTTGTACTCCTTAGCCAAAGATCTCATTTCCCTGTTCACAAAGTGGCTACCTCCATCAGAGATCAAAACTTTTGGTATCCCGAACCTTGCAATGATATTATCCTTGATAAACATACAGACGGTTTTGCTGTCTGCGGTTCGGGTCGGAATAGCCTCTACCCATCTAGACAAGTAATCAACCGCTAACAAGATGTACTCAAATCCATTGCTATTGGGAAAGGGACCCATAAAATCAATCCCCCATGCATCAAAAACATCACAGAAAATCATTGGTTGCATGGGCATTTCGTCTCTATAACCAACAGTCCCTCCCATCCTTTGACAAATCGGGCAAGACCGTACAAAATCATTAGCATCACGAAATAAGGTCTGCCAGTAAAATCCACATTGGAGTACCTTGTGTGCGGTTCTCTTTCCCGAATGGTGCCCTCCAGCCTCGAGAGTGTGACAATGTGTGAGGACACTCTGGTATTCTTCCTGAGGAATACATCTTCTCCAGATACAATCCGCTCCTTCATAGAAAAGGAAAGGATCGTCCCAATGGTATTTTCTTGAATCCGACTTTAGTTTTTCAATCATTTTCTTTGTCCAACCATAGGGAACCTTCTTGGAGACAAGATAGTTCACGATGTTGGAATACCATGGGGTTGAATCAATAGAGCAAACAGATTCGTCTGGAAAAGTCTCCTTAATAGGTCCAGTATCAGGATAATCATTTTTCTCAATTCGGGAAAGGTGATCAGCAACAACATTCTTTATTCCAGGTTTATCTTTGATCTCCAAATTAAATTCCTGGATTAACAAAATCCACCTCAAAAGTCGGGCTTTGGCATCTTTCTTATCCATGAGGTATCTAATTGCCGTATGATCCGTGAAAATTGTCACCTTGGAGCCCAATATATATGATCGGAATTTTTCAAGGGCCCAAACAACCGCGAGCATTTCCTTTTCAGTCACTGTATAATTTTTCTGTGCAGGATCCAATACTTTGCTCGCGTAGTGAATCGCATAAGGGATTCCATCCCGTCTTTGTCCAAGCGCAGCTCCGACCGCAAAATCCGATGCATCAGTCATGATCTCAAAGGGAAGAGACCAGTCAGGAGCTTGTAATATCGGCGATTCACAGATTTTCTTTTTCAGGAGCTCGAAGGCCTCAAGACACTTGTGATTTACAATAAACTCGGTGTCTTTTCCTAAGAGCTCAGTCAGTGGGCGGGCGATCTTTGAAAAAGCAGGGATAAACCTTCGATAAAATCCAACATGCCCTAGAAAGGACCGTACTGACTTGACGTTGGTTGGTGGCTCAAGTTTCTTGATCACATCCACCTTGGCAGGATCGACCTCCATTCCCTTTCTGGAGATGACATGCCCCAACACGATACCCTCAATCACCATAAAGTGACTTTTCTCCCAGGAGAGTACCAAATTAACCTCCCTGCATCTTTGAAGGACTCGGTCCAAGTGCGCTAAACATGTATCAAATGAATCACCATGGACCGAGAAGTCATCCATGAACACTTCCAGGAAATCACCCACCATCTCGGCAAATACGGCAATCATGCACCGCTGAAATGTGCCCGGGGCATTACAAAGCCCAAATGGCATGCGCTTGAAAGCATAAGTACCGAAGGGACATGTAAATGTGGTTTTTTCCTGATCTTCGGGAGCAATAGCTACCTGATTGTAGCCAGAATACCCATCAAGAAAATAGAAGAATACTTTCCCTGCAAGTCTCTCCAAGATTTGATCAATAAATGGCAGTGGAAAGTAATCTTTCTTGGTCGCAGCATTCAGGCGCCTGTAATCGACACAGACACGCCACGACGTGGGTACTCGGGTCGCGATCTCAACCCCGTCCTCGTTGGTGACCATCTGGATTCCCGACTTTTTTGGGACGACATGAAGGGGGGCCACCTACTTGGAGTCAGAAATGGGGTAAATGAAGCCTGCTTTGCACCATTTCTCTATCTCTTTCTTAACCACTTCCCGAAGATTGGGGTTTAATCTTCGCTGAAATTCACGGGAAGGCCTTGCATTATCCTCGACATAAATTTGGTGCGAGCAGAGAGCAGGGTTGATTCCGACGAGATCCGACACAGTCCAACCAATTGCTTTTCGATTTCGCTCAAGGACTTCTAGAAGCTTAGATTCTTGATCCAAGGTTAATGATGAGCTAATGATCACAGGGAATTTATTTTTGGGTCCATTGAGAAATGCGTACTTCAGGGTGGGAGGGAGGGGTTTCAGCTCTGGCAGATCTACATCATCAATCAAATCTGGATGAATGTCTTTTAAGTCTGAGTCAGTGATTTTTGGTGGTAGATCATTCTGTGATATGCTAGCCACTGATCTTGAAAGAAGGTGAGTCGGATCACAAAAGTAGTATGGTAATTCAGCCAAAGCCGCGTCCGACTCTTCATTGATTTTTCTCGAAGAGGATGGAATGGACCAATCCGAAAGGAGTTCGGTATCGTCAAGATTGTACATATCCAGGTGTTCAGATTTGTCAGGTAAAAGATCACACATTGTATGGCGCATTGTTTCGTCTTCTGATGCAATGGTATCCATGTGAAGATCTGGTAGTTGGTCCCAAGGTTCGGTAGTGCTGATCAGATTACACTCAGATGTTTCAGCCTCTTCAGTGGTGGATTCGGAATCGGGTCTTTGCCATTTTGTTTGTCTCATTTCCAGATCCACTTCTCCGTCTAGGGAGCGGAATTTCATCATTCCAGTGCCGTAATCGAATACAGCCTTGGCGGTTCTTAAGAATGGTCTTCCCAAAATGATTTGCGACTCTTTCCAATGGTTCGGGGTCTCCATGTCAAGGACGGTGAAGTCCACTTTGTATTCCGTACCCTCAACCATAATGATAACATTTTTCACTTCTCCCTTAGGTCTTTTAGTAGATTTGTCAGCGAATTGGAGTATAGATAGCGATTTCTGAAGAGGTCCTAACTCCAATCGGTAATATAAGGCTAAGGAAAGAAGATTGATGAAAGATCCATTGTCAAGAAGTGTGCGTGCGAATGCGATACCGCCAATGCGGCTTTCCACATAATGAGCACCCAGATCTCTTTTCTTCCTTGGTAAATGCTGGTTTCTCACGCATTTGGTAGTGGCCACTGTCAGAACATGAGTCTCCATAAATTGGTTTGTTTTCTTTGTGCGGGTCCGGGTGGGAGTACATTTCATTTTCAAATATTTCTAAAATGCAGGGTTACTGGCCACATATTGATCAAAGGGTACCTTTACAGTTATGTTTTGTTGACAGAATTTTTCCATCACTGGATCACTCTGGATAGTTTTCTTTTGTCTTCCTTTCTTAAGAGCATGGGGAAAAGGAATGGAAGCATTTGAGACAGGAGAAAGAGATCCAGAATCGTAAATAAGAGCATCTTTATTGACTTTGGAGTTCTTTTTACAATCATAATGTTTTGGATCATAATTATGTTGCTGAAATGGTGACAAAGGTATTTTTGCAGCAACGAGAGGTTCAAGGTCCTCAGTGGTCTCCATAGATGCTTTCCCTTTTCTTTGGGCAGAAATCCTCGGGCGTCTTTCGTCTTCATCCTCAGAAGCATCCTCCGGTTGATCTTCCGAGTCATGATGGTCAGCTTCCCATGCCCGGTCATGTACGACCACGGTCCTTCCGCTCCTGAGGGACATGGCATTGATTTTGTTAAACGAAAGGATCTCGTGTTCAGTTGTGGAAAAGTCTGAGTAATATACCTGATTGTTGTGTTGAGATGATTGAGATTTGTTCAAGCTATTGGGGTTAGCTTGAACTTGGGCTGGAATGGCTGTGACAGGGGCAGTCTGTTCTTCCTTCCAACGGGATAGACGATTAACATCTACCCGTAGGTCGTACAGTTCATTCCGGAAGCTGCGAATTTCCTCCAGCATTTGTCTTTGGATATCAATAGGGTCTTCTGGAGGTTTGGATGATCGAGATGCTTGATTTGGAGCTTGATATTGTTGACGATGTTGTTGAGGTTGGTTCTGACGGTCGTGTGGCTGCTGCTGCCTTGAGGGCTGATTGTGTTGTGGAGCGGCATTGTAGGAGTTGGGTGGACGCTGATATTGCTGACGGTCCCCCAGATTACCCTGTCGGGTATTATCCTGAGTGTACCAGATGCCGTTTATCTCGAAAGTCAGAGGCGGGGCTTCTATTACTATCTCGGCCGGAGGAGATGACTGCTGGGAAGGTTGGACGTAGGATTGGTCCTGAGTCCATGGTTGCGGTTGTCCAGAGCCTGGCTGCTCTTGGACCTGGTGCACCTGATAAATTGGGACCGTAGGCATCCCGATCTTGGACACCTTCTCAGTGAGTTCCTCCATTTGTTTTGGAAATTGAGCGAGCCGGTTGTCGATGTCGTTCACCCTTTTATTAATGTGGTCCACAACTGTTAATTTATCTGTGATGATGTTCATGTTGGGCAGCAAGTCCTCTGTTATTTCTGCGACCGTCTGTTTCCCTCCTTTGGCTTGATAGTTGTTCAGTGAATCAGTGTAAGATCTACTAGCAATTTGTGAACGACTAGTCTCCGCCATTTGCTCCAGTATCTTCCAGACGGTATCAGCTCCTCGGGATGTGTAGTTTCCTCCACAGGCAGCGCTGACCAGACCTTGAGTCCCGTGGTTAAGGCCAGAATAGAGGGATTGGACCAGGATGTTATTATCTAGGTCATGGCAGGGACATTTTTGCAGCAGATCTTTGAATCTATCCCATGCATCACAGAGTGGTTCATTTGGCATCTGAGAGAAGCTAGTGATGCGAGTCCTCATCTGATTGGTTCGACTCAAGGGGTAGAATTTTTTTAAGAAGAGGTTCTTGAACCTATCATAGGTGGTCACCGTCACTCCCAAATTTTTCACCTAGTAATCTGCTTTACCCTTCAAGGCGAAAGGTAATGCAGTGAGACGGATATAGTCTTGGCTGACTTGTGGGTGCCTCTGATTAGAACAGATTAGCTCCAAATCACGCAGGAATTCATAGGGTTCTTCATTCGAATTACCATGAAATTGTGGTAATTGATTTATGAAGTGTGGCTTCAGTTCATGGTGAACCTCAGGTTGAGGTGGCTGCAAGTAATTTATGACCCTATATTGCCCTGGATTATAAGCAGCCTCCATTGGTGGCTCTTCCTCTGCATTCATTCTTTCCAATTGTGCCCTCATCAAATTTTGCTGCTGCTCAGATGCAGCAAGTCTTGCGAGAATCATTTACATAGGATCTTCATTTTGGTCATCTTCAGGATTGGTCTTCTTTGGAGGCATTTTTTGTGAAGTCTTCTTTTCACCTTCAGATTGTGAAAAATAGGAGTCAATAGATTGAAGAGGATTATAGGATGATAATTCTAGGGGAAGGTGTTCCTGAACCCAAGGTGGTTCCGAGTAAGAGTGGCTCAGAGGATTTGAGATTGGAAAGTTTGTGATAGTCAGAAAAGGGTTCGCTGAGTCCGAACAGAAATTACCACAATTTTCCATTCTTGAATTTCAAGAAATTGATGTTGATCAAATCAAACACAATACCAAATTCTTTTTCACCAACTCACACAGTGAAGGTCGTAAGAGTTCGACCAATTTTCTTGTCAATTTTAAATGGTGAAAAGACAATCTTATTAGCGAGATGAAATTTCGGATTTGGGCTCTAGCCTTAAGTGTCGTTTCTCGCTCACTGAGAAAAAATAGAACATCCAAAGTCGGGGTTACTCTCCCGCAAAAATTCTTGATTTTATGGGTTATTTGAGATCAGATATATTTAGCAGTCCCGATTTTGATGAGGTGATCACTGAAAAATTAGATGAGCATAAATACACGTCTACCGTCCAATCCCAATTTCCTTTAAAGTTATGTTATAAAACAAGAGGGAGGAATTCGGGAAAAGCTGATGCACGCGGAAAACTATGATGAATGCTCAGTTAGAAGACTTACAGTGAATCCTCGCAATCTCCATGTGGGATGCTAGACAGAATTTAAAAGTTATTCTAAATGATGTGCAAACCGATGGAAAAACCGCACCTAAGCAGAAAGTTCTATTAGCGGGAAGAATTGATTTAGATTTGGCTAAGTTGAACGATCTATGTGCGTCTCAATTAAGTGCAGTGTGGCTTAAGATCCTATGAGCACAAGCAAAATATAAAAGCTCTGAGAGCCGTATGTGCAGGTCTATCCTAATCGCCACTCAAGTCGGGCCCCACCCTCGTCGGAGAGTGAAACAGGCCACGACACACCACAGAATAAAGTCAGAGGTTTTTTCTACACACGCGAGAGTCCAAACGGACACCGCTGTAAAATTACAAAAATTTAAAAATTGCAAGAATAAAAAACCTAGACTCTACGCTCTCTCACGACTCGACTCGATCTTAAATTAATTGCGGTTTTGTGAAAGTCGGTGAAGTTGCGTCGGTTATTGAAAAACCGCTCCACGTACAAGGTACCTCGCAAGAAAAATAAGAGAGAAAATGTAAGAGAGTGACTCAAAAATATATGAAAAATAAAGGCTGAAAATAGATTGCAGGAAAATGAAATTTACAATGAAAAATTCGGGGGTCAGACTACCCGAATGCGGAAACCGAAAAAATTTTTAGACAAAAATCTAAGCCGTTTGCCTCCTCGGCAACGGCGCCATCTGACGTAACCGAAAATGTCGCTTTTAAGAAGTTGTTTTTATCGTGTCGTGCGTTGTAGGCGGCAATCGGAAACGATCAAGAAAATACCACAAATGATTTATTCAATTTTTAATATCGTGGATTTTGTTTATTTTACTTGGGCAAGTCCCAAGGTCGGTCACAAGGAGGCAAAGCAACAACCTAGAATTAAGTCTATTAAAGTTCGTGTTCGGTTTTCGAGGCGGTTTTTTTTGAAATTTAAAATGCACTATAGGAAGCAATATGCAAATCCGGCCTACGTTATGGACTAAAATGTGAATTACGTTCAAATGATGTCCGAAAAATACGAAACTTGGCCGAGAAGTAAAATATGAGGAAATGGGTGCACTGTAATTTTTTGGAATTTTTTTTGGATGCAATATGAATTTTTTATGGATTTTTAAATGCAAACAAAATGCTTTTCAATATTTAATTTTAATAAATATCAAACCTTCTTATTTTCAAGGATCAAAATTATCTAAGATCTATCACTAGGTGATGGATCTCAGAAAAATCCTAAACCTCAAAAATGCGGGGTCTAATATCTTTAAAAAAATTAAATAGTGAATTATGCAAAATGATTTTTACAGGATAAAATATGCATGCAAATTCAAATCTTTTTGGGCACAATGTTAAGAATAATTAACTCCACAAGATGTGATTTTTCGGGGATTTTTAGAGCAATGGTTAATCAATTATGAATTTCAGAGCAGAAAATGGGTAAAATACGCCTATTTTCACAAAACAATTATTTATTAATTACCGTCCGTCACAAAATTACCCACAATATGTCAAAGTGTAGAGAGTCAATTAACGAACATCATGCTATTTTTAGATTGATAAAATAATGTAGAGAAAGTGTTCAAAACTGAGGGGGAACACAGGGGTCCAGATGCAAATATAATAAATAAAAGAAATAAAGTAAACTGCAGTGGGGGGACTTTTGTGTAATTACCAATAACGCCGGGGTAGATCTGCGAAATCACCAGAGGGCACGTGCACTGCACGTGCCTCTGGTTGGCGGGGATTGATCAGCGAATAGGGAAAAGACCGAGGGGCCTCTTGTAATTTGCCCAAGGGGCACGTGCGCAGCACGTGACCCCTGGGGTGTTGCTTGCTGGGGACGTTCCCTCCACACGTGCCACACACGTGGGAGGAACTCGGGTCTAAGCGCCCGGCCGCGCGGCTTGGTGGACCTGGTGGAGTAGCGGAGGGTGCGGCCGAGACCAGCCGGTCAAGGCGATGGCGAAGGCCGGCTGAGATGAGGTTGCGGTTGGCCGAAGCAGCGGAGGTGATGATGACGTCGACCTCCCTCTGGCCGACACACGGCCTAGAGGGTGGTTGCGGCGGCGCGAAGGTGGTCGTCGGAGAAGAACGGTCCTGGTGCTGCGGTGGAGTCGTCGAGGCGGAGCTGGGCCTCGGGCTGATGAAGGCGGTGGTGTGGAGCGACGTTGACGATCGGGGAAGGGCGGAGCAGGCGGTAGTGGCCGACACACGGCCGTGGGGCGTCGAGGGCGCAGCAGCGGCGACGGAGGAGTCGGTGGTGGCGGCTGATGGCGCGGTTGTCGGGCGGTGGTGGCGAGGCGTATTCGGCGAAAAAGAAAGCGAGAGCGGAAGAGAGAGAGAGAGAGAGGAAGAGAGGTAGAGAGAGAGAGAATACCTGAAGAAGGTCGGGCTCGACGGCGTGGGCGGCCGGAGCTGAAGCAGCGGCGATGGAGGCTTGCTGCGACGAAGTCTGCCGACTTCGGATCACGCCGATGGAGGGGGGCTCGCCGGACTGTCACTACCGGAGAGGGCGCTTTTGGAGATTGAACGGCGGATCCGTTCCTCGGGGTTTGCGGTGGTTCTTTTATAGGAGAAGGGTTTCGATCGAGGATGGAAGGAGGATCGGGGCGGCGATCTGATTTCGAGTTAACAAGATTTGAGATTCAGAGGATCTCGCGCGGCGGCGCGCGAGATACGGGGGATCACGGAGGGGAGGCACGACGAGTTTTGCGGCGGAGAAATCGGGGCGGCGCTCTGATTTGGGAAAGGGGTGCGGAGGAAGAAGACGAGCAGGGGCCGTCCGATCGGCCGAGATCGGGCGGCCCTGCGTGCGACACGTGGACGCAAGAGGGAGAGGCGGAGGCGCACGTGCAGTGCGCGTGCAGGAGAGGCACGTGCGCTGCACGTGCTTGGTCTTTTATATATTTTTTTTTAGATTTTTAATTTTTTTTAATAAAAACGATTTATAAAAAGTCTGAAAATGGCTGACACGTGGCGGCACCAGGTGCGGCCACGTGTCGGCACCAGAAAATTCAGAAAATAATTATCTTGTAAAATCAAAAATAAATAGCAAATGGCCTCGGATCGAAAAAGTTTCTTCATGAAAATTGCTCGTCTCGATGAGATCTACAATTTTCATGAAGACATAAAACCAAAATCGATCATTTGAACAAAGTGAATTTTTAGGGTATCCCATGTACATAGAATACCTTGATTTTTGGGTTTTATAATTTTTATGTCATTTTTTTGATCAGATAAAAACCCGGAAAAATTACGGTAAAATCAGAGATACATAAAGACACTTAATTCTAATTTTTTTTGGATTTTTATTGATTAGGAAAATATATACATAAAATACAAGGTCAAAAACCGCGAAAATATACAATGTACAAAAGAGGCCCAAAACCCAACTTTCACATACGAGCTCCGATTCACTTGAACTTGGTCTTGTTTTGAAGGTAATTGAATGCACATTAGTTCAAAAGTGAGTAGGATTAAATCGGACACTGGATGGGGAAGATATGTGGCTTTTAGTCCGAAAATCCTGAAATTAGGGTTTGGGTTTTAGGTCCGCTTATTTGGGTTAGTTATTTTTTTTGTATTTTTCCTTTATTTTTGTTAGTGATATGTACACAGTGGAAGTGGTTTTTGAGTCATTCGGAGTTAGCATGAATGGGTTAAAAATCTGGGAAGTTAGGCTATTTACAGGTCATTTTGGCTTGGATTTTTGGCTTCTTATTTTGTGCAGATTTTTGTGCTAAAATGCAATTCTTATGAAATCATGCATGAATGCTAATTATGCAGAATAGATGCTAAAATGCTGTTGATTTTAAGGGATTTGAGCTTAATAAATGAGATTTAGAGCGATGAATACGAGATTCATCAGAGGAGTCACTAAAATCCAGACCCGTTTCATCACTCCTTAGGAATGGAAGCGTCATGGTTATACAATCGTTTAAGATCACATCACCCTCAGGTATTCCTAATACCTGTACATCTTGCATACCGGAAGACTCAGAATAAACTTGAATTATTGGATCAACTTTATACTGCCTACTTCATGGTTTTATCAGTAAGTTTCTCATTCGATCATTGGGAGTCTGTATTGATCATATACTTTCCAAAAAGCATATATCATACCTAGGTCTTGATCATATACTTTCCAAAAGTATATATCAAACCTACAAATTCAGTCAAGCTTCCAAAGCGAGACGACCGTGCTCACGGAATTTGATTCTTCCCAATATCTCATGAGTGAGCTCATGCCTTCCGGTTCAATAAATGAACCTGTATGATCCCTTTGAGAGATCATATTACTCATATGCCCTTATATGCACACCAGCGCGCCGGTGTATAGACCTTGGTTAGATCATCAACCTATTGGTCTGCCAAATGTACATACTCAGACACATAGTAACACATCTGTCTCTGGTCAGAGGATGCGTGCATGTGTCGTGACAACATACGATATATGACTTTGGTTATCTCGATCTCGTTAAGTCAACTCTTTGACCTAATTAATCTGACACCTCCGAATCTCTATTCCTATGCAGAGGACCTGCATCAAGAGGTCGGTCAGATATCGGCCTAAATGAGAAAGGATTGTCATCTCCTACTCAGGCTGGAGATCATCTCTTAACAATCATTTAACGGTGCTTGATGAGTCCTCAATCTAACCCTTAGATATTCATCCGAGCACCAACTTCTATGATTCAATAGTTGAATCAACAACTGTATGATCATCAAGATGGCCATGGTACATAACCCTAATTGTACTAAGGGACCTATTATGCAAATTATTCATTCTTCATTTTAGATCAGAGAATGATATTCGCAATAGCATTTATTGCATAATGGCTCGCCGTGGGCTCGCATGTCCAATAGGTGGATGACACAATGAGGTGGCAAAGCGAGCACTACGAATGAAAGTATGTGGCAACACAAGAGTAGGAGGGGGGCATGATGGGTGGTAGCACAAGAGGAGATTATTAAAGATGAGACAACACCACATGGTGTTGGGGTGGGCGGCAACATGAGGTAACTGCTTGCCAAAGGTCAGTGCTCCTAAAGGGGGAGGAATGTTGGCGACAACAGCAAAAGGGGGAGGGGAATGAGTGTTCCTACTTGTTAGGGCTAACATCGAGAGAGAAAGGGCACTCTAATAGCTTTGGAATTGTTTTTTAGGAAAAAGTAAGGAAGAGGGGTGGTCAAGCGAATATGGATCCTATAATTGTGGTTCCCAATGCGCACTCCTCATTCCCTATGTATATGCACATGTAAATTTGTAAATATATATTATAAATATATTACTATTAACATACTTATAGATTGAATCGTATTAAATTTTGATAAAATGATCTAATCCAATCCATAGTTCAACATGTTTTAAAAAAAACCCAATTAGATCTGATCAATGATAAAAGCAATTCTCCGATAACAACATATTGGTTCATATTATGAATTCTATTTGATCCACCTGCACCCCTAGTATATATTTTGTTTTATCTCTCATAATGGGACCCACTAACTCGTAGAAAGTGATGAACCTACGACCTTGTAACAAGTGTTTGTGCTTGGTCAATCGTTCTTTATACCCTAGTCGAATGGGTCAGAGACTGCTTAGTCCTAATTGATCTCTTCCTCTCTTCTTGCTCTCTTTGTTTCCCCCTTTTCACTCTCTTTCCCCCTCGAGTTCTCTACATTCCAATATATTCCTCACTTTCTCTCTCTCTCCGTTCACATTCTCTCTCCTTCATTTCCTCATCTAAAATTAGAATTATATTAATATCAACTAAATAAAGGTACTGTTTATATCGTTTATAAAATTTGGAAAAAAATAATTTAGAAATGTCCTTTAAAAATTATTATTTTTGGAAATATTGAATGCAAATTTTCAAAAACTACTCTCGCCACCCTTCTTTTATAATGTACATTAATATAATTTTTACAAGAATTTCTTGGATACTTTGAGACCTCTCTCCCTCCGTTAAATGATTTTATAGATGTTCTTCTATGACACTGGTTGTTCTTTCCCTTTACATGTTTAATTGTGTGTTTTAGATTTTTGATTTTTTTTTGTGTATTTTAAAAAAGTAAAGTTGATGGAGTATGTTTTTTCTTCTTGTTACCATTTTGTTCTTGCCTTGATTTAAAAAAACTATGAAAATATCAAATATATTTTAACTTTTAATATGTAACTTAATGCAATTATTCTTGAAAATTTTCCTATGCTTTTACATATATCACATATCTATTAGAAAAATTTTTAGTATTATATAGTACAATGGATTTAACGTTTGAATTTCCTTTATAAAATTCCTTTATTTTTATTTGACAAATCTCAAAATATAAATCATGTTATAGGCTTTAAATTTTCTAATTTAGTGTGGCTGCTAGTGGATTTTTTGCATATATGATGATCAAGATGTCACTCAAGCACTTTATAACCTTCATGCATCCGAGTTTTTTTGTGTATATCATTCTGTAGTATATCATTGTACAAAAAATGATTCTCTATAATTTAAATAGGTCATAATATAGATATTTCCACATGAAACTTTTGATGCTATATGTATACATATATGTAGTCATCATTATCAAAATATTTTATATACAACTCTAAAAATATTGATATAACACAAAGGATATGATTTTAGTTTTTTGTGTAATTATAAATAACTACATTTATATAGGATTTGGACATAGTTGAACCATATATATTTGGTCTAATATATATGCATATTTGATAGCGTCTTCTCTACAAGAAAACCCATACATATTTTTATGGCATTTACATATCTGTGTAAATGTCTGGCCTTCTATTTCAAACCAACTTAATAGTAGGTTTTTAACATATATATTTGTTCCTTTTAAATTTCATGTTACGTTTGATTGTATACATTTGATTTTATATTATTTGTATACATTTACTCAAACCATGCAAGTGTATAAGTGGTTTAATACATGATACTTTAAATTATGACACTTTAAATGATTCATAAGAAATTAACACACTTTTAAATGTACATTGTATTAATGATCATTTTATAGGGATTTTTATTGATCAATATGTACATTTGTATGATTTTTTTAAAAAATAACCATGCCTATTTCCTATGTTATAAAATCCAAAATAACATTTTCCATGAAATGAAGTTGTATTATCAAATGTAATTATTGAAACAAAAATAATAGTTAAAAGAATATAGTGAATAATAAAATTATTGAATTATACATTATAACTAATGAGAGAGATGGGGAAATGGATAGAGAGATATGCTACGGAGATAGGAAACTAGAATAGTACATTAACCATTGAAATTAACCTCGGTTCTCACTTATGATAAATTCATGAAATTATACTCTTCTTAATTAAACCATTACTAGGAAATCATCATTAAACATTAACTCTTATTATATAAACATTGCCTTTCTCATTCATATTTTACCATCAATTGTAAATATTTTTAACTAGTATTTTTTTCATATTAATTAAATCCTTCTGATTATAATAATTTCGAATATTCGATTGCATGAATATTACTCTTTATAACAATATATTAATTCATGATTGATATATGATAATTAGTTCTTAATCATCTATAATACAAAACAAATAGATTAAATTATTTTTACTTTATCAAAATAATTTTCAAACAACATATGAACTATTATACAATATTCAAATTATGATGTTATATTATTAAAATATATATAAAAATATAAAAGTTATAATTATTGAAGATACATCCTTATACTAACAAACACATAAATAAAGGTATATACTTTCATATTAACATTCGATTACAATACTCTTATTTTTTTCAATTTTCAATAATTAATTTGTTATTATAAATTTCAATATTTAATTATTAAATATTAAAATATTTAATAAATAGTTTAAGTTTACGGATTATTTTGTAAATACATAAGTTAAAATGATTTGATGAATTAAATTCATTTAAAAAATTAAAATCAATATAATAAAATTATGGAAGGATTAAAATCAACAATAACAATTTCATAAATCTAGACATTAATAAAAATATTGTAAATACTATAATCACATCTATTTTTGGAAAAATGACAAAATATGAAAGATTATAAATACGTTTCTACAAATATTTAATAAATGTAATATAAAAATGATATAAAAGGTTTGTTGTATTCAAGCACGAGATTTTAGACTATTAATAAAAATGTCAATCATTTTGTTGGCTTTATACCATATAGCTATTCTGATGTTCTGTATAGATTATTTCTCTGTCAATCAAATGGCAATAATATTAATATTGTTGAGTTGAACTCAATTTCAAGTACTTACTTCTAAGAGAAAAAAATATAAATGCTCATTTATTTCCTATATGGTATAAAGCCATTTACTATTGTAATGTATGGCTATTAATTTTTGAGTAATTCATCTTAAAATTTACAAATTAGTTACAATGACCTGTATACAACAACAAATACATTAAATATCTGAACTTCTATTCTCCTACTTTCTTTAAATTTCCTTCATTTATATCAATACTCATTTTTTTGTTATGTAACATATTTATATTCTTTTCTTTTTAAAGCATAACTTATCTTTCAGGATGAAAGCTTTGATGAAGAACAACTACAACAGAACTAAGGAGGAGCACAAATACAGTCATGGTTTTTTAGACAGAATTTCCATTTACACTTTTGTGTTTGACCTCTTAGTTGTATGTTTTTTCCTCTATCAATTCCAGCCTAAATTATATTATATAAACATTAAATTATAGATTTTTTCCAACCATTAACAAATATCAGATTCATCCTCATTATTATCATTATTTTACCCTCCATCTTGAATTATTCTATTAAATAACAATTAATTAAACAAAATTAATGTTTCACACCTTGTAAATAATTAAAGATAATTATTATAAAGAGATAAAATCTAGAATTATTGTGTTTATGTGTTTATAGTTGTCTTTATTTTATGTGTTTTTCAATTATCTAAAATCCAATAAAAAATAGTGTAATATTGCACGTAATATATTATATAATTATATATCATTTATTATTCAAGAATACAATAAAAATAACAATATGATTCAAATAAGTATTTAGATATTCATAAAAATTCTTACAAAAATATAAGTATGTATATATGATGTATTTTGATTCTGGTTTCTACATGAAAGTTGTATATTTGAAAAAATACACAACTGTCATGTAGAATCCTTCTATTTTAAATTATTTTTTATCTATTTTTTTCTAGTTGGGCCACGTGGCCCCGCTCTTCAGAACACCAAGCCTCTTCTTGGAATGCCTGATCAAATTGTTGATACAACCATCGGCTAGTTGCCCGTGCCTCGCCGTCAACCGTCTGATCTTCAAATCTGACGATGTCCAGTACA
This sequence comes from Ottelia alismoides, assembly GCA_037367405.1. Taxonomy (NCBI): domain Eukaryota; kingdom Viridiplantae; phylum Streptophyta; class Magnoliopsida; order Alismatales; family Hydrocharitaceae; genus Ottelia; species Ottelia alismoides. The sequence goes on from JAZKJV010000419.1 coordinate 434,905, forward strand.
TATCGCTTCAACTCTCGCCCGCCTCGACTACAACCATATGATCTTAAGATATATCAGTCTCTAGTACGCATCACTTCAGCTCTCGCTTGCCTCGACTCCAATCGTCTGATCAAACGATCAGATGGTACTCGGCCTCAGTCAACCTCCGTTCAGTTCCTCCTCCCACTATCAATTACTTCACCAGCGGTTCTTCATCGATTTATATCCTCCTCTCCACATGTCTTCTCACCTCCTTCTGATACCTCTTTATACCCTAGCAATCTCCTTCTTTGCCAATTTCTCAACCATTGTTTTCCACCCAGAACAAACTCTTATCAACGGTTGAAACCTCTCCATTTGCCAACTTCTCCCTTGCATAAAAACCTTTGAGTAGCCTTCAGTTACATTCATCTGCCTTTACGTGAGGTTCCACCCTAGCATCTCCTCCCTTCCCATGATAGTAAGAGGGCGAGTAAAGAAGCCAAGCCAGTGTGCCATCTTTGGTGAAATATACGGTTGATCATACCGTGTCGCAACGCCCTTGAAATGTTGCTCGAGCTCTATCCTTATGCCGTGGCATCAAGAAAACACCAGAGGCCTTCTCCGACTTTTTCCCCAAGCACCCGATCACTTCCGGCTTCCTTCTTCGTTTCCAGAGTGTTCCCCTTTCATTTTTTCTCCTAATTTATTAGGCTCATACACTCAACCTCACCTTCGATTGAACTCCTTGTCACCATCACCACACTTCACTCTTCCATACGAGTCACTACACTCACATTCTTCTCTTCTCCAGATCTTCCTCCATCTCAGTATGAGGAAGAACCCATTTGGCTCCGTTCCTCCGCCCTCAATAGCCTTTCACACCACCTCAAATCACCTTGAAACAACTCATGTGCTTCGACTATATCATTCTAACCACTACATGTCACTCATTTCTTTTATGATCAAAGCTTTGACAACAACTCCATTCTAGAGCTCCGCCTTTGATGAAGAGGCATCGATTGGCACATCCAACCATCCTCAACCCTTATCCAACCACATCCCTTTCCATCCCCCCACGGATGTGTTCTGACCTTCAGAGATCTCTAGGGAGCCTAAAGGAGGAGATATATCACCGTTGAAGCTCTGCCACTTCGCTTCTATGCATGGAGGAGAAGTCCCAACAATGAGCTACATGTGTCGTCGATCAACTTGATCGAATGACCCACATCTGAGATGAAACTCTTCCTCGAGCCTCCTCTCTCGAGTGAACCTGCAACTGCCTAGAAGCATTAGAGCCAACCATGTGATCCGAACCTCTAGCACACCCTGATCATGCCCACACACCTACTTAACGTGTGCTCCTGGAGGTTTAGCAGACACCCCCACCAGCACTGCTTAATTAAAGGACTACCCCACATATGGGATAATTTTAGATAAGGCCCTAGCGACTTATGTTAATTACATTTTTCCCCTTCCACGATTGTTTTGTGGTGTTTTTATATATTATTAGTTATGTTTTCTTGCAAATAAGCTTCTATATTTGAACCACTTTTACATATTTTATCCAAATCAACCGATTGGTCTTTTTTAAAAGCTCTATTCACGATTTTTATAATGACATGAAATTCCCAGATTTGACTATTGCATGTTCATTTAAAAATCAGAGAAGATCATTGTTTATCATAACTTGATTAAATTACCTTTTGTTGTACGCAAGTTCAATTTATATAAATTCCTCTTGGGAAGCTTATGTCACGTAGATTTTAATTAGGAAGTTTGATCTCTAATGTAGAATCATTAAATTCTTGATTAGGAGTCATATGAATTAAGTAATGTAGGTAATTGGATATTCACGTGCATCTTTATCACAATGAGATTAGAATATAACTGATCTAATGTTTGGCAAATTTTTGTATTGATTTGAGTATGAGGTTAAATACATTAATTCAAAAGCTTAATAAGTATTTTCTTATGTTGTCTTGTGTGTATTGCATTGCATTTTGTATCATTTTATATAACTTGCATATAAAACCCATAAATATTCGCGCATACATTATGCATGTCAATATGACCAAGATACGTTATTATTCACTTAACCTAGGTATTTGAACACTAATTAAATAGGTCTAAATTGCCTGTGTCCTTATGTTCAATCTTGGACTTATCCATGTTAAAAATTTAAGCCTCGATCTCTTCATTGAAATTCTTATTGAGGTTCTAATAAATTGTCTTAGGCTCGTATTACAACAAGATGAAATAGTTCAAAGACGTTAGCTAAGATGGTGTCGTTGCCAAGGATTTTTAGTCCAGCTCTTTATGTTGTTGACTCTGTTGTGTTTTGTTGACATGTTATTTGTTTACTTTTTGTCATCTTATGTTTTGTTTTTAGATTGATTATTTCTCTTTGATCACTTCTAAGCATAAGTTGTTTTGGTAGGGCCCACATAACCACACAAGTTCGAGGTGACACAGAGACGATGAGATTAGATCTCGAGCTAAAAGGAGTCCACGACAGCAGATAATTAGAAAAGAGAACTAACGATCAAGTTAACTTAGAATATTTTTGCAAATTATTTCTTTATTTAATTTGTAATTAATTATTGATTTACAACATTCTCGATTGAGAACTTGTGTGTGTAAACAAGAGATATTCTTACTCTTATTCTATGATGTTTCGAGATATGTTTCACTCTTGACTAAGAGTGGGGCTCGACTTGAGTGACCAAAAATTAAGGACATGCACACGACCTTTAGAGCTCCTATTAGGTCATATTTGATTGTGCCCTCGTAATTCTAGGTCACACATCTAAAAAAGATTCACTTAATAGACACACCTTAGATAGGTCGATTAACTCCAAACTTAATTCAAATTCTTCACTGTTAATAGAACTCATGTATTAGGAGTGGTTTTATCGACTTGCATTCATGTAGTGAACATTTCAACACAATCTTACATATGCTGGGAAGCTATGTAAGTGTAACCCCTACTAAGCATTCATCATTTGCTTTTGGTCTGCATTTTGTTTTACGACTCATCAATCATGTTTTAGAACTTAAGATCAAACAGAAAATGGACTAAACATTAGGTAATGTTTTGATGAGCTGACATTAATATTAATGATAACATGCTAAAACTGAGACTGTTAAGCAAGTTGATCTAAATTAACTTGAAATAAAAAGAACCTTATCTTACAAGATAGGAATCCCCTCATTGCTCATATGTACTAAACTCCAGACAGAGTGAGTGAGGACTCATCCATAAGGATAGACCCAAATCATTATACTTGAACCCTAAGTTTCCATTTCCGACTCTTGTCTATTTGGGAGCTGCAAGTTCTTACGTCTGACTTTAGAGATGTTTTAGTTGTGTAAGCCTACTAGTATCTATAAGGGTGTGATATTGAACTCGATAGCCTGGGAAGATCATCCTTCTACTTGAGAGATAGCAGGAACACCGTTAGACATCAGGTGACTCACTGTGGGTAGCACACTAAAAAGATTATTCTATCACCAATAAAATTGATAAGATAATTAATCCGAACTCTTACAAACTTCACGTGTGAAGTTGGCGAATTAAAGGGGTTTGTATTGCATTTGTTTTGTGTGAGTTGAATCCTGCACAACTCAAGTGCCTTCACGTAGGACTTCATCTACTTGATTCAATTCATGCTCTAATACACATCCTTTTTTAATCAAAGATGAATAGTTGGGAGAGAAATTCGTTTGTACTTTGTGAACCTTTCCTTGAACTTTCCAAATATTATGTCTTCCGAGGTCTACGATGCCTCACTTCCCGGACCTTCCTGGACTCATGATGAACCTCTTCTTGAGTCTAGGTTCACTTCTTTAGGAAATGGTCACACATCGACCAATCCCTTCCTCTTTCTTTTCTCATCGAGGATGACCTTCGCCTCAGTGAGCTCGATTTGTTTTTGACCTCTTCTAATCTAAACCAATTTTCTGATGAAGGTGATTCAGAAGATTTATACACAATGGCTCCAAAGAAGAATCCTGAGGATGAGGATCGTGATGACCTCGTATAACACTTACTAGCTGGGCTTGTTGTCATAGAATAATAGAATGCTCTAGTTATAGTACACAAGGGTCAACTAAATGTAGGAAATATGCACCAATGGACACATCCTACAACCCTATACAATATCATAATCTCAATTGGTTGAGTCCACTGACACCAGATGTTGAATATGAGTTGAAGCCTCATTTCCTTTCATTGCTGTCAAAATTTAACGGGAATGCCGCCAAAGAACCTTATGCATTACTTAGGGCCTTTGAGTTAGTTTGTGATAAACTTAGGCATCCTAAAGTTAGCTAAGATTACATTATTCTCAAAACACTTCCTTTTGCTTTGGGAGATAAAAGCAGATTATTGGCTAAAGAACCTAGGGATAATTGCAACTACCTACAATTAGTTCAGGGATCTATTCATGAAGAATTATACCCCTTGAGTAGAACTAATCAAATGTGGACACGCAACCAGAGCTTCATCCAGTTTTCAAACGAACCATTTTATGATACTTGGGAGAGGCTCAAGGAGTTAATCCATAAGTATCCTTGTCATGATATGGAGAACACCATTCTGGTTCAGGTCTTATTCAGTGGTCTCACACCTAAGATTCATGGGATTGTGAGTGCTGATGGCTGATACAAGTCACTCACAGACCACTAGCAGAGCGTATACATACAGTCCTCTCTCACTCCTATCCAAGGGGATGGGTAAGCATGTTGTTGTTGATCTAGCAGAAGACATGATTCCTAGTATGGGAATCATAGTTGATAAGCTAACACTCATCGAGAGGATCAATAAGAGGATATATGAAGTGAAGATCTTATCTCATCTTCTGAATCATATGGAGGAATTGTCTAAGATGGTATCTAGGATGGAGATACATGTCATATCTGCACCTCATGTTCATGTCTACCGTGTACATCATGAAAAGGAGAAACAATTGTCAGGACCTCAATCTACATGAGTGGAGGACAATTAGCAGTACCAACGTACCCCTACTTTCCACAACAATACCTTCACCCCTACACCTCTTATAGCACAATCGGTATAGTCACACCATGGACCTTAGAACTCCCAACTACAACAACAACAACAGTTTGTGCATCCACACCATTCATATCAGTCAGACAAGCAGGACCCACCCTTTTCAGAATCACCCATAGCATCATCAGTATCAGGGCTATCATGGCCAGTTTTCATGTTCTTCTTCTTCCTTTCAACATGGACAACCTAGGCAGAACCTTGGTATGCAGTATTCTTCATCAGTTCCTATGGATTTACAATAGCAGATGCTCGAGGATATCCGTTTCTACATGAAAGAGATCATGATGTGAGGGTTGATTCAACCGCTTATCCCAATGGCAGGATGAGAGATCTTCATCTTCTACCTCCATTCTTGACCATGTTCATGCTAACCCTAATAGCATGAACAAGACACAACATCAACACTTTGATCAGGTATATTACTCAAATGCACATAAATGCACATCAATATGAGCATGAGACCTTTTCATTTGATATTGTTAATCATATGTTCATTAGGAGTGGAAGGATTGTGGTCGTACCTTATCAAGCACGGGACATGGAGGATGACGTATATGAGGCTCCACCTGAGGAGACCTTAGAGGATGTGGATGATATGCATCGTTAAACACAACATTAAACTCTTTACCAGTAGAGGAGAAGATCACCATATAGAAGATAGAGGAGAAAGGGCACTCAAGCACATCATGGGGGAGACGCTAATTCAGAGTCTACGGAGGACCTTGAGACTTCAGTTGAGGAGGATGTAGTAGCGACATATACCCCCCAGCTTGTAGTAGATGGTAGCATTTCAAATTCCAAATTATGTATAAAAATATTCATGTATGAAGAAATCATACTCTAAAAATAAAAAGAAGCATGTTTAAGCTTATGATTCTCCATCATCTTCTTTTAAAGCTTCAATTCTTTTCCCGTATGCTCTTATGAAAGGAAAGCAACATCAAAAAGATTCAGAAAGATGATCCAGATATTGCACAGTTTTGTAATGAAAACATTATGGTTAAGGTGCCATTTGTCACATATGTGGGAATAATCCTACCTTTCAGAAATAAGGTGAGATTCACACCTACTAGGGCAAGAAGGAAGAAACCAAACAACCAGGTGAAGACACCCCCCTTAACAGTTGCTATGTATTGTATCAAGAACTATCAACTTCCTAGAAAGAAAAGAGATATGTGTGTACATTATGTAGTGAGTCATATCAATGATATTGTGTTTGCACATACTCTCCTAGATAACAATTCATCCATTAACCTTATACCTCTATCCTTATACAATAGGCTAACCTTAGGGCCTCTCAGAAAGTCAAGAGCCCTACTTCAATTTACAGATAAATCCACAAAAAGGTCTAAGAGAGAGGTTAAGAATGTTGTCATTTCGATTGAGGGACAAGAGTATATACTAGACTTCCAGTCCTTGACATGAAAATTCCCAAACATTGGAGAGAATCCTAGATCATTCTAGGACAACCTTTCCATAGGACCATCGATGCTTCACTTGACTACGAAATTGGGACGATGAAGTTCCAATCTCCAGGCAGAGAGCTGAAACTTAAAATACATCAAACCAGATGGTAAAGACCAGATTCAGAATCAACACAGAGTATTCTTCCTCTGAGGCAGAATGCATAGTGATCGATACAATTGGGCCACGGATACAGACCCCATAAGTACTCAGTGATACCCTCTCATCTAGAGAGGATAGTGTACATGAAGCAGTTTGCTAGGTGTTGCCATGTTTATTGATAATTGCATTCCCCTGCTCCTTTGACGACTCAGAAGTCTCTTTGGGCTTGTCAGCTCAACCTCTTAAAGGACAATTAAAGGTTGAGGTTCTTAAGTCATGAGCGACTTTAGCCAACTTACTGAGGATCTTTGGTAATCCGACTCAAGACACAACACAATTGGTGGCAAGCACAACACATCCAGATCAAACTTCATGCAACGTGGAACTAGTTCAGAAATGGTGAAGTCTGATTTGTCAGTTGATACAACCTTGCAAGAGATGGAGCCATTACCTCCTACATTTAAGTATGTTTTTCTTACGGGACCTACACATAGATATCTTGTCATCATTAGCTCTAAGTTGATTGTAGAACAAGAGTCTAGGTTGCTTAAAGTTTCAGAGAAGAACCACAAGTCTATAGGTCGGAGAGTATCAGATCTCATTGGGACTAACCCTATTATTTGTTCACACCACATTTATATTGAGGATAATGCTAGACCTTCCCATGAATTTCAGAGGAGATTGAACCCAAATATAAGGAAAGCGATTAAAAAAGTGATTGAAAAGTGATGTGGGGTAGGTTTCATATATCCCATCTCAGACTCTAAGTGGTGGTCCCATTGTGTGTTGTCCCAAAGAAGTCGGGAATTCAGATGATCACTAATGAGGAGGGAGAAGATAGTGCGACACGAGTACCCATATCATGGCATGTCCGTGTCGACTACAGATGCATAAATGCCGTGATTAAGAGAGACCACTTTCCCCTTCCCTTTACTGATCATATTTTGGAGAGACTCGTAGGGAAAGGGTTCTTCTATTTTCTTGACGGGAACTCTGACTACAATCATGTAGCCATAGCTTTGAGGACTAGGAAAAGACCACATTTACTTGTCCATTCGGCACAAACGCATTCAAATGTATGCTTTTTCGGCTTTGTAATGCCTCATGTACCTTTCAATGATGCATGATTGTTGTGTTCGTCGAGATGGTGGGAGATTTCCTGGAGGTATTCATGGATGATTTCTTAGTTCATGGGGATTCATTTGATACATGTCCTAAGCACTTGGATCGAGTTCTTCAGAGGTGTAGAGAGGTTAATCCGGTGCTCTCTCAGGAAATAAGTCATTTTACGGTTCAGAAGGGTATCGTATTGGGGCAATTCATCTCCAAAAAGAGAATGGAGGTTGACCCTACCAAGTCGGATGTGATCAAGAAGCTTAATCCGCCAACCAATGTAAAGTCAGTGCGTTCATTTTTAGGGTATATTAGATGTTATAGAAAATTTCTCAAGGATTTTTAAAGATTGCCCGACCACTGACTGAGCTCATAGGAAAAGGAACAAAGTTTGTTATAGACCACTGATGACAGAGATCTTCCATCGGTCTTGCGTTCCACACAGAGCGGGAGCGCAGTCGTTGAGGTGACCGACAAAAGACCTCGATCAATCAACAGTTAACCCACAATGAAATATATGCAATGAATATAAAAAATGTGGAGTTAAAATTTATTATAATTCTACAAGTAAATGTGTATAGGTGTAAGCACAAGTAGAGGTCGAACACTGGGTGGCGAATGGTTGTGTGGTGAAATTGATTGTGCAATTATTCAATTCTTGGTTCATGTCCAATTCTTATTATTTTTGTGGGGTTTTAATTTTATATATTTTTTTAATTTTATTTTATTTATTTTTTTGTTTTTATAATTTTTATTTTTATATTTTTCTTTTATATTTTTAATTATATAAGATATATAGATATATATATAAGAGAAAAGAGAGGAGTAATATAAAGAAATATATTTATATGAATAATATATATTGGATATAATACTTTTTTGGCTTTTTATATTTTTATATTTTTTGTTATTTTTCTGGAATTTCACTAATTTTTTATGTATTATTAATTCCAAAAATATCCCTAATATGGGACTAATTAAATAGGCCAAAAATAATTTGGGTTTTAAAAATAGCAAATAGGTCTCAAAATTACCCAAATTAATTTTAATATGTAAATAATAATATATAGATAATTATAAAAGAGAAAAATATATTTTTGGGATTTTTGTAGGGTTTTTACATTCTTTTATTGGATTTTGGGGATTTCTGATTTTTATATTTTTTTCTTTTTCTTATTTTTAAGGTTTTTCATTTTTTGGACTCAATATATATACCATATATAATATTTTTGGAATTTTTCAAAAAAAATTTATATTTTTTTTGGTATTTTATCAATTAGACAGTGATTATTTAGGCTCCATTTGAATTTTAAAAATTAGATAAAATGCAAAAAATGCATGTTAAAGATGTGGGCGTGAAATATACTATATGGAGCATCTAACCTAATTTTTGTGGATTTTTACGAGCTACATAGGTATTTTTAATAAATAGATAAAAGACATAAAAATAACAAAGCCTGGCAGGGGCATTTTTGCAAATAAAATAACATACAGAGGGCTCTGTGCAAAAATACCAACATAAATAAACATTTATTTAATTTTTAAGCACTATTTTACAATATGCAAAATCCGCTAGGGTATACAATGCAATTTTCACGCGCCTCACATGGGGCTGCACGTGAGGCGCAGAAGGACCTGATTGTAAATACAAGAAAAGCAAGGGACCTTTTGCAAAATTTACATTTATTTTACAACGTTACATTTTATTTAAAGAGTTAAAAATTAAATACAAAAATGCAGGGGTATGGGTTTGCAATTTACCCCCAACGAGGCGCGCGATCTGACGGCTGGGCTTCCTCCACTTGACACGCGTCACCTCCTCCGTGCCCGATGACGCTTCGCTGGTGAATGGCGCAGATTAGACCAGCCAGGCTGATCCGATGGTCGAGGGTTGGCATCATCCAACGGCGCTGATCAAAACTGGAAGCTCCCTCTTGATCGGATGGTGATGAAGGCGGGTGGAAGAACGGGGAAGAATGTCGTTGCTGGCGAGCTTCGACCAAGAATACTGACCGATTCCGACCTCCTCCGTCGTTGCCAAATGTGTCTCTAGGTTCCTGGAAGGCTTCCACGTCGGCTGATGGCTTTTTAGAAGCACATGGGACTCCGTTGAGCTCGGGCGAGGTCGAAGACGATGATGAACCCCAGGTGCTTGTTCTTCGTGATGAATCGAGCCTGGGCACGTCTACAGGCGCTCCAGACCCTGCAAAGGACTGAGCACAAAAAATGGGGGCTCTGGAGGTCGTTTTGGTGGTGGAATGGGCGAGGGTGGCTTCGTGCGAAGATCTCCGACGATGGGTGGAAGAGGGAGATCGGGTCCAGATCGGATGAGGATCTGGGAGAGCGAAGGTGCCTGGGGCGAAGGGAAACAACTAAGGAAGGGAGTGGTCGTGGAAGCGAGGGTGGAACTGGTCGGGAGCACCGTGAATGAGTTCGCCGGAGCGGAGCTCCGGCGAACTACGGGTATTCAATTTTACGCTACACCTAAGAACTATTGATTAATCCAAGGACACCATTGAAATGCTAACATTAAAAACTAATAAATATGATTAAAATGCGCAGCTCATACCTGGCTTTGGCTAAGGAGTAGAGGCCTCGCCGGAGCGACGGCCGTGGGTGCAACCTCCCCCTCCTCCGACCGATTCAAAGCGCCGGAGACGTCCTCCTGTCACGAGGATCACCTCCAGGACCGAATTCGAGGAAAGGATTTGGAGAAAAGCTGACCAAATTTTGTGGTGGAGGTGGATGTTCTTTATTTAAACACAGGGTGGCACCCTTATTTGACCGGGCCATAACAAAGAATCGGGGCTATGTACAAAAGAACAAACGAATGGGCGTGGATGTGCATCTATCAGGGAGCAAATCGTCTGAAGAACGCGATGTCAGAAGATGGACAAGACGAGTGGGAATAATGGGAGAATATGGGTGGAAAAGACCAGCCACGTCTAATCAACCGCCTGGTGGTCGAGTTGACCAGGCGGTTGACAATCGCAAGGCTGCGATTGGTCTACGTCAGCCCTGAAATTGACTCATTATTTTAACCTAATAAATGAATTTATTAAAATTTGCTTATAAAATAAATGTTTATTAATTAATTTAGTATTTATTTATAATTTTTATTTAATTTTTTGATTTATTATATTATTAGTTTATTTTAATGGTGTATTTATAAGTATATTTATATGTTTTATTTTGTATATTTTTATTTTCTTATTTATGTTCTTATTTTATATATTTATAAATTATTTTTGTGAGTATAAATATATTTTTATTTAATTTTTATGAGTTTTTTTACATTTTTAAATAAATAGGTATATATACTATGTAGGTATACTTATAGGTATTTTACCTATATTTTGTATACATTTTATTTATTTAATGAATTTTATTGGGTTTTATTTTAGATTTGCATTTTTAATAAAGTATGGATAATATTTACAATTTAATAAAAATATGAAAGAATAAAATAATTAAAGAATGTATTTCCCTTTTATTTATATACATATATAACATAGGTATTTTGCCTATGTATTCCATAGACTTATTTTATTTTACAAATTCTTTTTGGTTTTATTCTAATTTCAATATGTATATGCATTATGTATATTATTTACAAAATTCTAAAAATATAAATTTATAAAATGGTGAATAATGAATATAATGAATATTTTAATCGGGTAGACTGTACAATGAAGGCCAAAAACCTAACTTTCATAGATGAAATCCAAAAATTATGAAACCAATTTTATTAAATAGCTCTTGAAAAGTTATATAAAACTAAAGTGACTTTGTGGATTTTGAGTTTTTATTTGCAAGATATGGGTCTGTGAAGTTGAGATTCTGGCTTTTTATTCTGTGTATAAAATGTACACTGTGTATTATTTTTGTACAAAATCAATTTTGCATTTTTATTCACATAATTATCTACAACTTTCATGTACAAAATATTTTATTTGATGAATAAATAATTAAATACAAAATAGGTGTCAAAAATGCATAAATGAATGAATCAATAAATGAGGTATTTATTGTATTATTGGCCCTTATCTCCCCTACTTTATTCCTTGTCGATCAATTCCATTCTGGACTTGGTCTCGGGGTTAGGGTCATAAAATATTTGCAATATTTTATTCCTTTTTCTTTTCTTCTCTTTATTCTATAATTTTGGCATTAAAAACCTTATTTTATGTGCAATAAATACAATAAATAATAGATGCTATTATGTACAAATTGATGCTATTTACATGCATTTGCTGGGGGTTTTAAGGCCAAAATGATAGAATAAAGGTGATGAAATGGATATTCATCACCCCCCTATACTTGCCTTTGCTAGTCCCTAGCAAATACTTATGCAATAAGTACAAAAAGAGTAAAGAATAATAAGAAAAGAAAAAGCAAAAATAAAGAATTTAAAGAATAAATTGAATTGATCATGATTATTAAACTCATCTGTACAAAATCAAAGTTTGGAGCTCAGGTTAGGCCTTGGTGTGAAAATATGTGTGGAACCTGGTCGGGAACCAAATTTAAAACACAACAGCCTTCGAGAGTCACATAACTCGGTTCAACCCACATCAATAGCCTGGTCAGAACTAGCCTACATCATACGCAACCCCTTATGACTATGAAGCTGACTTGTATGGTGTAAGTGATGGTGGCTCTCCCCAACTGAAATGACAAAGGAATTGACTTCTCCAGAATGACAACCCAATGATTCCCCAATCCAGCCCTCTACCGTCGAGGAGCGGGGTATTCCCTTCTAAGTTCAAGTGGCATCCAACTCAAGAGGAAGAAGTGAAGAAGAGAATGGACGGTAGCCAGTGTAGCTACCTATCCTGGGATGCAAGACCAGTGTAGTCAAGTCATCCAGCTGCAGGCTCACATGGTATAACTTTGATGCTCAAGTTTGCTTATTTTCTATACAACATATATACATACTCCGGCAGGCACTTTTATTTTTATTTACAAGCCTGTCCACTTTTTTTGGAGTTTTTTTTGAAACATACTATTTACAACAACATTTACATAAGGACTTTTTCCTCTTGAGCCGGAAGACTATCCCTCTTTTGAAGCTTTATCACAACCCACACTCTCCTATCATTCGACTTCATTGAAACTGGACCAGGTTGGGGTATACTTCCCTCCCTAGACGAGGACGAATGTTTCCACTCATGTGCGTCTCAGACTGGCAAATCCAACCCCTTCACCACTCCAACTGAGTTGAGCCAAGTGAAAGGTGCAAGTGTCCAAGTTAGGTCACGGCCGACAAGAGTCATGCGTGTGTCTCGAAAAGTTCTAGTTAGTCAGTTGAGGTGACTTGAACCCAGCCCTGATTTCTCAAAGAATTAAGTCTAAATAGACCAGAAGTACCTTACACCTAGTTCCCATAAGGTTCCAGTGCAGTTAGGTGCGGTAAGGTCCAACCAAGCTCCAATCTTTGACTTTATTGGACTAGTTCAATCATCAAGCTCAATAAAAGAATATGAATGCTATGCAAATGCTATTTACAAATATGCAAAGAATAATGAAATTTTTCAAAGAATTTGAAACAAAGAGAAAATTTTACACAAAGAATTTTTGCAAATAAAATAATTTTGTTAGTCAAAGTATAAAATATGTACATCTATTTACACGGGCATACCGCTTTATTTTAAAAGACTTAAAGAATTCACAGGTTTTATCAAAGTGATTTATTTATGTGTATATACAATTGATAATGAGTTTTATGTATTTTTTTATGATTTATTTTATTTTATTTTATTTATTATGATGCTTTTATTCCTCAAATTTATTTGCAAATCATTTTGAAAACTATAGTACAAAATAATTTTTGCAAATATTTACAAACATTTGAAAGCCATTTTGCAAAGATTTTGCAAACACTATATATACATTTTCAAAATATTTTTACAAAATGTTTTCACAATCATTTGCAAATAGGTTTTCAAATCCTTTATTTCACACAAATAGAAAAATTTTGAAAAATATTTTTACAAGGGTTGAAAATATTTCACAAAAAGTTTTCCAAATAGTTCACACCATTTTTCAAATCATTTTGCAAAAATATTTTTAACCTGATTTATTAATCAATATATATAAAAAGAATCCGAGGAATAAGAATCATTATTAATTAATTTTAATGAATTATATCATATTTTTAGCCATATTTATTAATAATTATACGAAAGTACGAGTTATGGCTGAAGTATATACAGAGTATATACGACCCCCCTATACTTAGCATGAGCTATGTCCTCATAGGTCAAAGAGAAAAAGAGAAGACATAACTCGTGCTGAGTATAGAAAAGCCTATACTACAACGACTAAAAGAATAAGAAATGAAAGAATAACGAGATACAACGACTAAAAGAAGAACAAATGAAAGAATCACAAGATAAATGAATAAGAAGGTGACCTTCCCCCCTATACTTAGGACAAATAATCCTAAGTATAGCAGACTGTACACAACGTAGGGAGGGCCACGGGTGGTAATAAACAGATCAAAGATTTAACAAATCAGGGGTGCACCCCCCTATACTTAGGACAGAGTATGTCCTAAGTACAGAAAACTGACACAAAGGGATGACACCTTTTATTTAGATAAAGAAATATGAAAAAGAAAAGAAGAAAAGAAGAAAAGATAGATATATACAGATAGATGAAAAGATCGTGGAGAATATATGCATCACTCCCCCTATACTCAGGGTGAGACATCCTAAGTATAAGCAACGACAGGAGTGATGAAAGGAACATAGAATAACACAATGTGTACCCCCCTATACTTAGGACAGAGTACGTCCTAAGTGTAGACACAAAGATATGGTAACAGATCTAGGGCACACATAACATACAGGAGAAAGAATGAACAAGGCACGCATATATACAAGTGGTGAAGAACTGGTGGAGTACAGGACGGTATCTGACAAGTGAATACCGTACTCGCGTCATCGTCTCCCTGTGAGAACAGTGACGCAATCAAACAGTGTAAGACACCCGGATATGCAGTCAGGTGGGTGTCGGATACCGGAGAAAAAGAGATCATGAAATAGATACGTGGTCCGGTAGCATGAAGCAGTCAATCGGCTCGTAGGGAAGGAATGGGTGAGCGGAACCGATACCGTAGGACCGAGGGAAAGAAGGAACAGTACAGAGTCCTCCGGTCAGTCAGAGTCTCAATAAGATATGGAAAGGTAAGGAATAAGAGACATCGTGGCATTCGGTGGTCACGACATCGGAAGATCACAAAAGACACACCGAATACCGCAAGTCGTGGCTCAACCCTGCGAGGGTCGTCAAGGTGAGCATGCTCAAAGGAGCCGGGAATCATAAAATAATCAGAAGACTCGGTCCAGTGATCTGCAGATCGGATGCACAATCAGAGAAGAGACCAAGTATATATATATATATATATATATATCAGAAGACTCGGCTTCGTGCTCCAACAGACAAGAGACACCAGAAATGAAGCCAAGTGCCTAGAAAATGATGTATCCTCTCGCAGATAACCCTCGAAGAGTGGTACATGCTAATCATCGAATATTTAGTCAGAAACTCAACCTTGTAGGGATCGTTAAGGTGAGCAGACGCAAAAGCGTCAGTGATCCATCAGACGGATCATCAGTATCGGTCTCGGTAGGCGATATAACAACTACCAGCAGAAGAGACCGGGGAATCTAAAGAATGTGGCAGCGTCCTGCAGACAACCCTCGGGGAACGTGGTGCCAGCTAGTAATGGAATACTCAGATATCAAGAGCTCAACCTCGCGAGGACCGTCAAGGCGAGCCGACTCAAAGGAGTCTAATCAGATGGGTCCCATGATCTACAGATCGAATATGCAACTCAGGATGGGACCAAAATCATATATATCAGATGACTCGATTCCGTGCTCCGCAGATTGGAGACACAGTCAGCAGGGGGAACCGAGCATAAAGAGAGTGTTGCACGCTCCTGTAGATAGTCCTCGGGGAGTAATGCAATCTAGGCAAGGAATAGTCAGAAAAGATCTCATCCTTGCGAGGACCGTCAAGGAGAGCGGACTCAAAGGAGCCTGGCCAAGTCAGTCACGTGCCCCAATAGATTGGGCGCACAATCAGAAAGTGAGACCGACTACACATAACAGACGAATCGGCTTCGTGCTCCAACAGACAGGAGAGACCAGAAATGAGTGAAGCCGATCGTAGAGAAAATGTCGCATCCTTCCGCAGATAGTCCTCGGGAAGTGATGTGATCTACACAGTGAATAATCAGAGTACCTCCCGTCCTTGCGATGGTCGTCAAGGAGAGAGAAGGCTCAAAGGAGCCGGATCCATTAGACGGATCCACAGAGAATATGGTCTTGGTAGACGACAGACAACCTACCAGCAGAAGAGACCATCATACCTATAATGTGTCATACTACAAGAAAGAGTAGAACAGGCGACGGTCAACATCCGTCGCCAATGAGAAAATGACCGTCCCCTCTGATCATAGGGGACGGTTATGAGACCGTCTCCAAAGCCTGCGTCCCATTTGGTATAAGCGACGGTAGTCTACACCGTCCCCTATACTCTTACATATGGGACGGTCATGACCGTTCCTTAAAGTTTAGTATAGGGGACGGGCATGACCGTCCCTTAAAGGCAATTATTGGGGACGGTCAGGACCGTCCCTTAAAGTCATTCAAGGGGGACAGTCACGATCGTCGCAAAAGGGAAGAAGTGGAGACGGTCATGACCGTCTCTTAAAACGAAGGGGACGGTCACAATGACCGTCCCCTCTGTTCATATGCTAACAAAAAAATTTTTCATTGCCCCCTATATAGCCTCTCGCAGATAACCCTCGGAGAGCTATGAACTAGGCGGTGAAAAAATGGAATATCAAGGCTCGTCCTTGCGAGGACCATCAAGGGGAGCAATCAGTCTATTGGCCTCGGGTACTGACAAATCGGGTACATAATCACAGGGGAGGCCAATCAAGCATATCATCTGACTCGATTCCGGGTCCCACCACAATGGCGACCAAAGCAATGGATGAAACTAAAGTCCAAGAAATTATCGCATTCTCCCGCATATAGTCCTCGGGGAGGAACACGAGCTAGATCAATGTAGGTCAATGGAATGCTGGCATAAGATCTCAGGTCCTCAAAAGCATTCAATCATTCAATCATCCGGAGGGCATAAGATCATGTGAGGGAGCAAATAATCAGGTCAATCACAATACAGTCCCTCAAGTTACTCTAATCAGCTGAGACAATACAAACGATAATCATGAGTCCTCTACGTGCCATGGGTGGATCAAAGAGTCAGGATGGGTCAATCAAGAAGATGAGGAGGTTCATGGTGGTTAGGGGTACTGTCATCATGAAGCATATATCAAGATAGTCAATCCAAAATCCGAATCCAGACGGGCCGAACCGAATGGGTAGATCAATCAATCAGGTCACATGAATTCCTCATCGAAGCATCAAAATACGTCACACCCTCAATCCGGTGTGCGAGACGAAAAATTCCTCAATAATGCATCACACCTATGCTTGTGCCCAAAATCAAATAACCTCACAAACATGCACGTATCTGATCACAATCCCAAGGCACACTCATCCCAGCATACTCAATCTTTGGCCCGGCTGACACAAATAATCAAGGTAATCATAAAATCCTCGATGCGGGCCTCATCGATGTGCACAACATTCCCGGGTAATTGAAAAGTGATACAGATGGGACAAGGAGGGCGGGCAAGAAGATCGAGACATAGACAAAATTGGGTGTTCCACGCAAGGCGGGAACACCGTCAAAATGGTGGTCCGAACAACATGCTCTCCCCGAACCTGAGAAAGATGTGGATGGTACGGTGGATACGAGGAAGGTGGTGAAGAAGAGGGGAAACGAAGGACTTGGCAAAGAATGGTTGAGCTCAAGCGCCAATATCACGACTCGATGCAGATGAGGAGAGATATACATAAGAGAGGTAGAGAGACTCAAAGATGAAAAAGATGACTCACACGATGGGACCGACTACTCTAATAATGAATGAAAAATGCAACGGACTCCAAGTCACATTCAATACACAAGGCAAACCCTCGATTCACCTACTCGACACAGTGAATACCATCAGGTGACGATCATTTATCTTTTCATTTTTAGAGTGAGGTCAGAATCACAAAAATTGTACAAACACTTAGGAGGCTTGATGGGATTTGGGCTCTACTCCTTAGTGTGTACGTGAGCAATTAAAACACATACAATGAGGGATAAACTCTTCCCAAGAATGGAAATCCATTATGTCTTATTTTTAGATCCAATAGAGTTAGCAGTCCCGATTTTATTTAAGTTATCACTTTTTTTGGGTATTTTCAATGCATGTGCCTATCGAGGTTTCAATTTCCATTAAGCATCCTAGGTTGGCAAAAACAGAGGGAGAAGGTCGAAAAAGCCATGCAAGTCGGAAATCGATGATGCATGCTAAGTAAGAAGACTTACAGTGCCTCCAGCTCTCTCCATACGGGATGCAGAACAGAATTTGAAACCTATGCTATATGCAAATGCAAGCCGAAGAAATCACCCTAGGATAGTAACTGCTATTATCGTGAAGCACCACTAGTCGATTACCGATCTTCAATGCAGGAGTCCGGTCTAGGCTCACCCCTCCTCCTCTCGACACATCGAGTTCAGGAGCAGCGCTTGGCAGGGTGGACTTACGGTACGAAGGCTCGAAGATGATGAGGCGACTGTTTAGAGTTTGAACTAGGTCCAAAGCGCACTATAGGTACATGCAAGATATTAAGGTGTTTGGACCTAATCTACGAGCAAGCAATTCCTAAGCTAGGGCTCATTCACACAAAATAATAAAAATAAAATAAAAAGGTAAAAAGCGTCAAAACCGTCGAGGCCCCCAAGGGAACAATCCCTCAGGCAATGGACCTCAGGAAGTTGGAGAGTACCTGTGAGAGTCTTATATTATTACAATTATAGGGTCGCTCTCTCACATAAATATACATAATAAATTAAATTCATAAAAATATAAACTGTCTTCAAAAATTCTCCTTCATCTGCGTTCGATGCTCTCTCCTGTTGGCTAGTGTAGAAGAGCCAACTCCGCCTCGCTTGGGTGCATTGGTCCTCCTAGGAGGTCATCCTTCGCTTGGCAGTCCCTCGCATCAAAGACAAACAAAGGAGATGGGTCAGAATAGTCTCAATAATCTCAATAAAAAGCAAATAAATAAATGAGTACTGGACATGAGCATAGAATTAAATAAATGAATTAATAACTATACAAAATCCGTTGCCTCCCTGGCAACAGCGCCATTTGATGACAGAGATCTTCCATCGGTCTTGCGTTCCATACAGAGCGTGAGCGCAGTCGCTGAGGCGACCGACAAAAGACCTCGATCAATCAAAAGTTAACCCACAATGAAATATATGCAATGAATATAAAAAATGTGGAGTTAAAATTTATTATAACTCTACATGTAAATGTGTACAGGTGTAAGCACAAGTAGAGGTTGAACACTGGGAGGCGAATGGTTTTGTGGTTAAATTGATTGTGTAATTATTCAATTCTTGGTTCATGTCCAATTCTTATTGTTTTTGTGGGTTTTAATTTTATATATTTTTTAATTTTATTTTATTTATTTTATTTGTTTTTATAATTTTTATTTATATATTTTCCTTTTATATTTTTTATTATATAATATATATAGATATATATAAGAGAAAAGAGAGGAGTAATATAAGGATATATATTTATATGAATAATATATATATATATATATTCGATATAATATTTTTTTTGGCTTTTTCTATTTCTATATTTTTTGTTATTTTTCTGGAATTTCACTAATTTTTTTATGTATTTTTAATTCCAAAAATATCCCTAATATGGGACTAATTAAATAGACCAAAAATAATTTGGGTTTTAAAAATAGCAAATTGGTCTTAAAATTACCCAAATTAATTTTAATATATAAATAGTAATATATAGATAATTATAAAAGAGAAAAAATATTTTTGGGATTTTTCTGGGGTTTTTACATTTTTTGTTGGATTTTGGGGCTTTCTGATTTTTATATTTTTCTTTTTCTTATTTTTAGGGTTTTTCATTTTCTAGACTCAATATATATATATATAAATATACCATATATAATATTTTTGAAATTGTTCAAAAACATTTTATATTTTTTGGTATTTTATCAATTAGACAATGATTATTTAGGCTCCATTTGAATTTTAAAAATTAAATAAAATGCAAAAAATGCATGTAAAAAATGTTGACGTGAAAGTATACTACATGGAGCATCTAACCTAATTTTTGTGGATTTTTTGGAGCTACATAGGTATTTTTAATAAATAGATAAAATACATAAAAATAACAAAGCCTGGCAAGGGCATTTTTGCAAATAAAATAACATATAAGGGGCTCTGTACAAAAATACCAACATAAATAAACATTTATTTAATTTTTAAGCACTATTTTACAATAAACAAAATCCGCCAGGGTATACAATGCAATTTTCATGCGCCTCACGTGGGGCTGCACGTGAGGCTCGGAAGGACCTGATTATAAATACAAGAAAAGCAGGGGTCCTTTTGCAAAATTTACATTTATTTTACAATGTTACATTTTATTTAAAGAGTTAAACATGAAATACAAAAATGCAGGGGTATGGGTTTGCAATTTACCCCCAATGAGGCGCGCGATTTGACGGCTGGGCTTCCTCCACTTGACACACGTCGCCTCCTTCGTGCCCGATGACGCTTCGCTGGTGAATGGCGCATATTAGATCAACAGGGCTGATCCGACGGTCGAGGGTTGGCGTCATCCAACGGCGCTGATCAAAACTGGAAGCTCCCTCTTGATCGGACAGTGTTGAAGGCGGGTGGAAGAATGGGGAAGAATGCCGTTGCTGGCGAGGTTCGACCAAGAATACCGGCCGATTCCGACCTCTTCCGTCGCCGCCGAATGTGTCTCTAGGTTCCTAGAAGGCTTCCGCGTCGGCTGATGGCTTTCTTGAAGCACCTGGGACTCCGTTGAGCTCGGGCGAGGTCGAAGACGATGATGAGCCCCAGGTGCTTGTTCTTCGTGATGAATCGAGCCTGGGCACGCCTGCAGGCTCTCCGGACCCTGTAAAGGACTGAACACAAAAAATGGGGGCTCCGGAGGTGGTTTTGGTGGTGGAATGGGCGAGGGTGGCTTCGTGCGAAGATCTCCGGCGATGGGTGGAAGAGGGAGATCGGGTCTCCAGATCGGATGAGGATCTGGGAGAGCGAAGGTGCCTGGGGCGAAGGGAAACGGCTAAGGAAGGGAGTGGTGGTGGAAACGAGGGTGGAACAGGTCGGGAGCACCATGAATGAGTTTGCCGGAGCGGAGCTCCAACGAACTATGGGTACTCGATTTTACGCTACACCTAAGAACTATTGATTAATCTAAGGACACCATTGAAACTCTAACATTAAAAACTAATAAAAATGATTAAAAAGTGCATCTCATACCTGGCTTTGGCCAAGGAGCAGAGGCCTCGCTGGAGCGACGGCCGTGGGTGCAACCTCCCCCTCCTCCGACCGATTCAAAGCGTCGGAGACGTCCTCCTGTCACGAGGATCACCTCCAGGACCAAATTCGAGGAAAGGATTTGGAGAAAAGCTTACCAAATTTTGTGTAGGTGGTGGAGGTTCTTTATTTAAACACAGGGTGGCATCCTTATTTGATCGAGCCATAACAAAGAATCAGGGCTATGTACAAAAGAACAAACGAATGGGCGTGGATGTGCATCGATCAGGGAGCAAATCGTCTGAAGAACGCGATGTCAGAAGATGGATGAGACGAGCGGGAATAAAGTGAGAAGACGGGCGGAAAAGACCGTCCACGTCTAATCAGCCGCCTGGTGGTCGAGCTGACCAGGCGGTCAACAATCGCAGGGATGCGATTGGTCCACGTCAGCCCTGAAATTGACTCATTATTTTAACCTAATATATGAATTTATTAAATTTTGCTTATAAAATAAAAATGTTTATTAATTAATGTAGTATTTATTTATAATTTTTATTTAATTTTTTGATTTATTATATTATTATTTTATTTTAATGGTGCATTTATAAGTATATTTATATGTTTTTATTTGTATATTTTTATTTTCTTATTTTATATATTTATAAATTATTTTTGTGAGTATAAATATATTTTTATTTAATTTTTATGAGTTTATTTACATTTTTAAATAAATAAGTATATATACTGTGTAGGTATACTTATAGGTATTTTACCTATATTTTGTATACATTTTATTTATTTAATGAATTTTATTGGGTTTTATTTTGGATTTGCATTTTTAAAAAAGTATGGATAATATTTAAAATTTAATAAAAATATGAAAGAATAAAGTAATTAAAGAATGTATTTCCCTTTTATTTATATACATATATAACATATGTATTTTGCCTATATATTCCATATACTTATTTTATTTTACAAATTCTTTTTGGTTTTATTCTAATTTCAATATGTATATGCATTATGTATATTATTTACAAAATTTTAAAAATATAAATTTATAAAAATGATGAATGATGAATATAATGAATATTTTAATTGGGTAGACTGTACAATGAAGGCAAAAAACCTAACTTTCATAGATGAAATCCAAAAATTATGAAACTAATTTTATTAAATATCTCTTGAAAAGTTATATACAATTAAAGGTGATTTTGGTGGATTTTGAGTTTTTATTTGCAAGATATGGGTCTGTGAAGTTGAGATTCTGGCTTTTTATTCTGTGTATAAAATGTACACTGTGTATTATTTTTGTACAAACTCAATTTTGTATTTTTATTTACATAATTATCTACAACTTTTATGTATAAAATATTTTTTTGATGAATAAATAGTTAAATACAAAACATGTTTCAAAAATGCATAAATGAATGAATCAATAAATGACGTATTTATTGTATTATTGGCCGTTATCTCTCCCGACTTTATTCCTTGTCGACACATTCCATTCTGGACTTGGTCTCGGGGTTAGGGTCATAAAATATTTGCAATATTTTATTCCTTTTTATTTTCTTCTCTTTATTCTATAATTTTGATATTAAAAACCTTATTTTATGTGCAATAAATACAATAAATAATAGATGCTATTATGTACAAATTGATGCTATTTACATGCATTTGCTGGAGTTTTTAAGGCCAAAATGATAGAATAAAGGTGATGAAATGGAGATTCATCAACCACATGTGTTTTGATTCCTTTGAGATTTTGAAAAGAAATATTATTGGTTTGCCTATCTTAAAAGCTTCTGACTGGTCTCTTCCCTTTGCAACTGACATCGAATCTGGTACAGGCAGGCCGATCCGACAGAGCAAAGGAGGTCTGGAAGAACAGGAACGAGATGAACTTCACCCGAACCTCAGATGGTCTCCTTGGCTCCGATGAACGATCAGATGGGCTCGACAAGGTCGTGGAAGTCACAAGCGTCGAATGGTCGGGTCCGATGGGGGAGCTACTGGTCGGATGTGCGTGGCGGTGAAGGTGAACCTGGAGCTCTCCAGCGAACCCTCTGGAGGATGGAACTGGACTCCCTACATGCACTAACACATGCGGAGGCAAGCTCGACTCAGGGCGAAGCTCGGGTCGAGGGTTATTCGAGCAGAAATAGAAAGAAACGACGTGGGGCAGGGTGCAATCTTTGATGAAGATGAGGGAGGAGATCTGGTCCTTAAACTCGACCTAAGGGACGAGCCTAAGGGTGATCAGGTTGCGGTGCGAGGTGGATGGCGAAGCAGAGGGTCAATCAGAACGGCTGGGTTCAGATGTGGGTGGAGCGGAACGGGTGGAGGTGTGTCGGTGCTATATGAAGTTAATGGGTCGAATAGTAAAATGTACAATAATTGAGTGGTACCTGAAGTTCTAGATGAACTCTGGAGCTTCAGGTGAAGGCGGTTGGTGAGGTAATGGCCTCAACCGAGCTATGGAAGGCTGGGAGGCTTATCGCGGCGGTACACGTCGGCCATGAGGCTGAGCAGCGTGGTCTCTCCCCCAAACCTCGATCTGTAGGGTCCCTCTGGAAGCTGTCACCCAACCGGAGGTCGCTAGGGCTGGAAGGAGGGGCGAGGCATGAGGTATGGTGCAAGTAGAATGGAGGAGATATTTTATAGGCTTCCCAGGGGTGTGAAAGAATCAGGAAAAGGCGTGCAACCCTAGGAAGATCCGTGCCTTCCTAGGGATCCAAAGATGCTGGATTTCAGGAGAAGGTGCTGGCGAAGATTCGGATTGGAAGGAGACTCGACCCAACCAGGAAAAAGGGTAGAACATGCTGGCAAGAAGGTTCGGGTCGGGTCAAGCCTTGGAATAGACCATTGACCCGATTCAACAAATGATGTGGACCAATCAAAAAATTCGAATGTACAAAAATACTTACAAATTCAATAAAAAATAATAAATGATTCTAAATTAAAATGTTTTTCAAAATTAGAAATGTTTGTTAATTTTCAAGGAATTTTTATGTGATTTTTATTTATTTATACGAAAAATAAATTAATCTCTATACAGTATAATGTATTATATACATGTATAATATACCTATGTATTTTGTATAATTATTTTTATTTTATTATTTTTACATAAATACCCCAATTTTTATATTTTGTTTATTTACAACATAATTTTTGGAGTATAAACAATTTCTATTTTACTTTTATTATTTATGTATATGTATATAATAAATAAAGAATGATATAGGTATACTGAGAGATGATTTTATTTTACTTTTTATTTTATTTTTCTAATTTTTAGTTTATTTTTAGGATGATATTAAATGAGGTAAGAAGCATATTTTATTTCTAAAATAATTATTTACATATGTGAATGACATATACTATATAGAGTAGGCCCTGTTTCTCTCTACTTATTCTATTTGGCGATCAGGTCAATGCTTGACCTTCTCATGGGGTTCGGGTCATTCTGTATTTATTCTAAATACTGCCTTTCTTTTTCTTTCCTTTATTCTTTTATTTTTGCACAAATACATGCTAAATATATACAGTTAACATATGCTTGCCAAATGCTAACTTATTGTATTTATACTTATCTACATAATTCTTTGCCAAGATAAATAGCTAAAATAAAAGAATAAAGAGTGAGAATCAGGGATTCATCAGTAGTTTACAGGGAAGGTCTCGTGCTTATTTTTAATTACATTTTAGTCTCTCTCAGGGACTTGTTTGCTATTTTTTTCATATTTTTCTTGCATTTATGCCCATGGTTTCTTTTGTTAATATCTTGAGCATCCGAGATCCTTTGAGTTGATCTCAATTGTATTTCAAAGCTTGTTTTATGATCTTTCTAATGACATAACTGCCTTTCTGTTTTGGACAATTTGAATTCTATTGATTAATTCTAATTACATAGTGTCACTTGCTCAATGATCTGTATGCTATTATGTAAGTTGTCAATGCAGATTGCTTCGCAATTTTTCTGAAATCGCTTACATATTTATTGCTCATTGATTCTGGCCAAATAGGGCATCTTTGCACCTTTGTGAACTTGCATTCTATTTCATGACAAAAATAAAATAAAAATGTCTACTTCATGTGTCTGCATTTATTGACCTTTGAATTTTTAATTTAACGCTTAACTCAAGTAATAAGAGTCTACATAAATCTTTAAGAGGCTCGTGTCCCTGAGTTCGACCTTGGGCTTGCACAAGTAAAAATAAAATCAATCGTTTTTTTGATTAATGGATAATTATAATTAAGTGGTCTTTGACACATCCAATTCGGCCAACAGTAACAAACACATTAAATTTAATCGTTAAACCGGCTGAGATAAGAGGGCAAATTTAGGGTTCGTTATAGGGGTTCGATACTTTTTAATGATGGACATTAAAAATGAGTATGGTTGAATCCTATTTAATTTGAAAAGTTACGAGATTTCAATTCTAGCGATTTTCCTCTTTAAGATGTAAACAAGACCTAATTTAAAAAGAATTGAAAGGAAGATGTTAAAAAATTATTTTAGTGATATGCATAAGTAGCATGTGTATATGTGCAATGTTTCGTTATTTAGGATTCCTTAATGTTCTTTTTTTTTTCTATTTTTTAGTTAACAATATTCTAATTTGATCTCATCGAATAAATGCAGATTGGTTAAAGTGGAGAGAAACCTCTACCATTCTATGTGATAAGAAATTCCTTTGAAAATCAAAGGAAAGTTTCACAAAGTAGCCGTGAGACCTGCTATACTTTATGGATCGTAATGTTCTCCTGTGAATCATAGACATGTGTAGAGAATGTCATTAGTAAAAATGAAAATGCTAACTATGTAGATGTGTGGACATAGACGTAAATGTTGAATTCGATATGATGAAATCAAAAAGAAAGTTAGAGTAGCTCCGATCAAGGAAAAGATGCGAGAAAATCGTTTAAGGTTATTCGGTCATTTGCAAAGAAGGTCAGTTGATGCAACGGTTAGAAGATGCGAGTTTTGGGATGTTGAGCTAGCTAAGAGAGAGCGAGGAAGGTGATGAACATGAAATTTGCCTCTTTAATAATCGATAAATTGTTGTATAGGAGGCAGAAAACGATTCAACAAAAATCATAATCTTTGAATGTTATGGAATATTTTTACTTGGTAAGCCTATCAAGGTCGAATACATGGACAAAACTACTCACTCTATTAATCGAATTTGGATTAATGAGGCACATGTGTGAACTATTTTTCAATCTCATGTCTTCAAGAAAATGCAGGATACACTATGCAGATTACAAAGTTATAAAAAGAAGCATGTGATTTTTAATTGTTTTTTATGCAGTTATAAAATGAAGAATGAGAATAATTCAAGGGAACTTATATGTAGAACAAAGGATTACAAATACCCTAAAAATAGCACTGAAAATGAGAAACATAATAGATATTTAAATCAGAGTCAATTTGATCACAACATTAAAAATCAGTCATCAAATCAGAGCAAGGATAAGTAGAACAGGGTCATCATCTAACACAAAAATTCACTTCATTTAAAATGATGCCGGATGAGGAAATTAAACATGCCGTGATATAGAGGAAGAAACAAGGATCAAAACGACACTAAAATCATGCAATTTGGGCCTACGATGCTCAAGTTATGGTAAAAATAATACAGGGACATAATTGTAATAAAAATACAAGAAATAAAAAGGACAACTATTATATTTAGGTCCCTAGAGGGACCTAAATACAAATACCAAAAACCGTCTGGGGTCCTCTGTAAATTTTCCATACGCGTAGGGACCTTTTTGCAAATCTTCAAAACCGTGAGAGTATCCTTGTAATTTACCCAAGCACGCACGTGAGACACGTGCACCAAATTGTAAATAGAAAAAAGGTCTGGGGTCTGTCGTGCAAATTTCCCAAGACCTCACGTGCGTCGCACGTAAGGAGCCTAGGCTCGGGGGTCGTCTTAGGTTCGGGCCACGTGGCAGCAACTGGTGGCTCGGGTCGAGGTTCGGAGGGGCCCGAGCCTATAAGTCTGGAGGAGAGGCTCGGGTGCCACGTGCCTTCATCATAGCCGTCCGATCTGGATGATCGGATGGTACCTGTGTCTCCGTGCTCCTCCGCAGGTCACCGGAGAAGGCGGGGCTCCGACGACCTGCCTTTGCTCCTCCGCGATCCACATTAGTATCTGGAGGTTGGGGAAGACTTCTGGAAGGTCAATGAATCTCCTGGAGGTGCGACGAAACCCAGCAGCTGATCGGAGGGTGAGATCGGTGAAGCCTCGCTGGAGGAGAAGAGCTCGAAGGAGCACTGATGCCATTTCCGGCCAATCAAGATCCTGTAAGAGTTAGTCATAGCCGAAGCGCGTCGTGCATGCGAGGTGAGAGAGATGGGGTCCCAGGGAGGTTGTCGGAGCAGGGGAGCAAGGGCTCCTCCGGCGGAGCAGAGGAGGAGGTGGCGGAGGGTGGACGTGGTTGTGGAGAAAGGAGAGGTGATGGCGGAGGGAAGAGCAAGGATAAGCGATGAGTGGCGAAGGATGGGAGGTGGTCATGTTAGGGTGGCGACGAGTAATGAGGTTGGGAAATAATGAAGAAATACAGGAAAAATTACCTCGCCGGAGCATGGTGTTGATGGCAGAGGAATCAGACTGTGGAAGAGCTGCATCGGAGCTCGGGGTCGTCGCCCAGCATGCCCGGTCGTGGCACGGAGCTCAGCAGAGCGTGGTGGCGCCCGCAGCACGGCCATGGTGGACGTGGGTCGACACCTGGGCTTGGGCCATCATCGCCTCGACGATCCACCCCTCCGCTGTCACCGGAGGGGCGGGGGAAGCCGGGCCTTTGCCCGTGGAATGGTGGACCAGGACTGATGTACGACGGAGGAGGCGGTTTTATAGGAGGGGGGGGGTCGGTTACGAGGTGGTGGGGTGTGCTTGAAGGACTGATTGATGGCGGGTGAGTAATGGAGGAGGAAGGCTGGAGGTTACACGAAGAAGATGGAGGTAATGGCTACAGGGGGTGGCTGTTAGGAGAGGGAGAAGGTGGCTGGAGCGACGGATAAAAATGGAAGGGGGTGGGATCTCGCATGGTGTAACGGCTGGAGAGGTAGGCGTTGGGAGGTAGGGGATGAAGTCCTAACCATTGGATCCCACGATCCAACGATCAGGATGGAAGCATGGTTGAACGGAGTGGATCCGATCAAACATCGGATCGATCGACTGAGATGAGTGCGGTGGTGAGCGGTTGAGATGAGAATGCAGATGCTATCCAACGGTGGAGGAGTGGTATGACGTGTAGTGGTGAGAAGCGTCGGATGAGATGCGATTGGGTGGCTGAGGTGAAGGGGCAACGTGGCATGAGGAGGAACGCTGGATGGAAGGAAG
Source organism: Ottelia alismoides (assembly GCA_037367405.1). Classification (NCBI taxonomy): domain Eukaryota; kingdom Viridiplantae; phylum Streptophyta; class Magnoliopsida; order Alismatales; family Hydrocharitaceae; genus Ottelia; species Ottelia alismoides. Next base: position 463,438 of record JAZKJV010000419.1, read on the forward strand.
ATCTTGTGGCAGAGGATTAGGCGCTAGTGGGCGGCGAGGATTAGATCTGATGTTCGATCCGACGACTGAGAATTGAGTGAAGGATGAACGTCGAAGATGAAGGCAGCGGCGAGGAGATCCGACGGTCTGGAAGAGCGGCGGGCGGCGGAAGGAGGGGGGGCCACGTGGGCGGCCCAGAGGGCGCCACGTGGCCCAACCAGAAAATTCGAAAATATAAATACAAGGAAAAATACAAAAGAAATAGTTAGAGGCAAAATTAGGAAAAAGTCAAAACATGAAAGTTGCTCGTCTCGACGAGATCTACAAGTTTCATGTTGGACAAAAAAGTTAAAAGAGGTCATTTGTATAAAAAGTATTTTTGGGGGTATTTTTAAGGGGGTAAAATATCGACTTTTTGGTTTTGAGATGTTTTTGTATCTTTTAATCTTTTAATGGTTAGTGAATTATAGACAATTGTTCAACTTGATTTTTGTGGGTTTTTTGATGATAAAATAATTATAGAGAAAATAATGACAATTAAATACAATTAATTAAGGTTAATTATACACAATATATTACAAGAGAAAAATAAAGAATTAATGGAGATTTTATTGGTTTGATTAAGCCAGAGGTTTAATATGTGGATTTTAGCATGATGAATACACGATTCATCAGAAGGCCCAAAAACTGTTAGAATGAGACGATCCGAATGTATCTTAATGTTTTGGATTTAAGCCCGAGAATATCCCAAGATAGATTTTAATGGAAGCAAAGAATCTATTTAACCGACCCTACTTTAATGTAGGAAAAAACTTTGTTGTTGTTATTGATGTTGTAAGCTATTCTAATTTGATCTCTAGGTTAGCCATAAATATACTTTCACATTTTTATTTTCTTTTAACCAGATTGCGTATAAATACATATAGACAATCTTCTTAGTTTATTTGGTTTATTTTCTTCTTTTTATTTTTTTACATATTAAGAAGATATTATTATGCTTCAATACATTTTTGTAAGAAATTGGAATAAATGACAGTGCACATGTAATTGTTAAGATTTTAGAAAAGCCGAAAGAATAAATAAAAAAGTAGGGATTTACCACGTTCCCATTCCAATGCATGCATAACATTTAATATTTTAACACAATAATAAATATTTACAGAAACTAACATACATATAATAAAGGATTTTTATCAGTTTTACCCTTTCAAGATATTCCATTATCAGTTATGCCCCTCCTTTTTTGGGAATATAAGTTGTGCCCTCAACTTCTTGTCGTTCTATCACTTGTTCCCCTCCGTTAGTTTAACCGTCAATTAGTTGACTTAAGCATGGTTTTTTCAAATCATAGTACAATTAAGAGGGGTATAATTGTTCAAACTTCTTCTTCATCATCTTCTTCCTCCATTTGTTCTTTTTCCATTCTCTTCATGATTTCTCTCTCTTAATTACAACTTATTGCATCCATCAAATCATTAAAAATTTTGCATTATTACGAATATATCACTCATTGCAAATTAAATGATGAATTTTATTGTATTTTTCGATGAAATTTCATAAATCAATTAATCAAAATTTATCTTAACTAAACAAATGTTGAATGGTTCATGTTTCATCACATGACCTCCTCCTCCCCTCATCTTCCTCATCCGCCCCCTTCCTCCTCTGCCCCTTGCTCCTCCTCCTTGTGTGCATTGCCTAGGAAGGCTCGAAGGAGAACATACAATCCCTCATGTCACGCGTACTCCCTGTTACACAGCTCCTCTACTACACCTATAGTTTCGTCCTTGCCTAGGCGTCCACAGGCGAGTGCAAGGTGCACGTGCTGGACTTCCATGAAGAGGGAGGTACGTGGGAGGAGCTCGAGGTGGAAGGTGACGCGTGGGGGCGACGGGAGGAGTTGGGGCGGAGAGGGAGGTGCAGGGGAGGAGGGGAGGTGTTGGGGGAGGATGAGATGTGTGGGGGTGGAGGGAGGTATGGGTGGAGGAGCTCGAGGTGGAGGGGGAGGTGTAGGGGCGGCGGAGGAGCTATGAGAAGATGGGAGGTGCCGGGGCGGAGAGGGAGGTGCGGAGGTGGAGAAGGAGGTGCAGGGGGAGGAGCTTGGATCAGAGGGGGAGGTGCAGAGACGAAGGGAGTAGTTGGGGGCGGACAGGGATGTGCAGGGGCGGAGGAGAGTCACGGGGGCGGTAGGAGGAGCTCCAGGCAGAGGGGGATGTGCGGCGGCGGTGGAGTAGCTGGGGCGGAGAGGGAGGTGCAGGGGTAGAGGGGAGGTGCGGGGGCGGGAGGCGAAGCTCCGGGCGGAGGGGGAGGTGCAGGGGCGACGGGAGTAGTTGGGGGCGGAGAGGGAGGGGCGGGGGAAAAGATGAGGTGCGAGGGTGGGAGGAACTCCGCACAGATAAGGAGGTGTGGTGGTGAGGGAGAAGGTTCTGGGGGAGGAGCAGGAGACTTGGGAGGATGAAGAGAAAGGTAGGAAAATAATTGACTTTTCAACCTATATTTTTTATTTTGATTCCCGATGTGTCCCCAAAATTAACGATGGTTTGCATTGGCGATTGACGATAATTAACGTGAGGAGCACAAGTGATAGAATGACAAGAAGTCGGGGGCACAACTTATATTCCTAAAAAAGGAGGGGCATAACTGATTTTGGAATATCTCAGAAGGGCACAAGTGATAAAACCCCTTTAATAAAGGAACTACAAATCCATACAAGAGAAAAGCAATGTACAATACGTTAATAGTACATATTTGATACAAATCTTTCTGTATCCGATCCGATGTCGTATTTGTTTTATACATATCTTGACATTCGTATTCACATTCATTTTAAAATGGATGCATTATATGGATATCACTTTGACGTTCGCTAATATTTGCATTCATATTCGTATATCCATTTTACTATGGGTAAAATGTGTATGCCCCCTAGGGGGAGCTAACTTAGCTCCCCCCGCCCTTTTTTCACAAAATTTTTTTATTTTTTTTAAAATCTAAAACCGTGTAAATTCATTATTAAATCCCTATATTATGTCATTCAAATTTCATGCGAAACAGAGACTCGTACGACCTCCATCCAAACGGGGTCGATTTAAAAAATCCTGTTACCGTTAAAAAAATGACTGTCTGGATGGAGGCCGTAGAAGTCTCTGTTTCACACGAAATTTTTATGACATAATGTAGAGATATAGTGATGAATATTCACGGAAAAAATTTTCAAAAAAATAAAATTTTTTGAAGAAAATAGGGCGGGGGGAGCTAAGTTAGCCCCCCCTAGGGGGCAGCCCCATTTTCCCCTTTTACTATATAAGTATAGTCATAAATTTATCTATAAGTTGTGTATAACAATATTTTGTGATTGTATTCATTGTTGATATAGTTGTTTAAAATAAATATATTTATTGTATCTATTTTATGTGTAAACCATCCTAAACACATATATTTAGTTAATATATTAAATATTTTTATTATTATTCACATACGATACGTATTCGTTTTATATTCGTATTCGTTTTTAAAGATATGATAACACATTTTTCATATTCGTCAAGATTAATATCCACATTCATATTCGTATTTTAAAATGAATAAAAATATGATTATACATGTAATTTGTATCTGTACGACCGTTTTCATCCCTAGCATGAAATCTTAAAGCCCGTGGAACTACTGCACTTTTATTCCGAGAAGGCAATTGCTCAATTCTATCAAAAGTGTATACTCTTTGTAACTATTACTCATTAATATCTTATCAAAGGTTAAGTTTTCATATAGAAGGGATTACGCATACACACATAATGGTGTAGTGTAGGTATGGCACCAACAACTATAGCTATATTGCTTACAACATGTATTGGTAATTAGATGATGAGAAAACCAACAAAAAAATCCTTATTTATGCATAAATTCCTAATTAGGATCCTCTCATGTTTGAACCGTGACGAAGAGTGATTTAGGTTTTGTTTGTCTCAAATGCATTTTTATAAGTATCCCATTGAAGATTTATTTGGGAAGGACTTTGGTCCCAGAAATTTAGATTTTTAATGTTTAAGATAAGGGTTCAATGGGGCTGCCCCTGCCCCATTTTCGCTAATTTTTTTTATTTTTTTGTAAAATATCATCATGTATGTTATCTATATATCTGTTTTATATGTCATTCGAATTCGTCAGAAACAGAGACTCCTATGCCCTCCATCTAGAACATGTCGATTATAACAGTATTTAGACCGTTAAAATTTCCTGTTCTGGATGGAGGACATCTGTATCTAAAGAAATTCGAATGGTATATTGGAGGGATATATAAATAAATACACATGATGATATTTTTCAAAAAATAAAAAAATACAGAAAAAAGTAGAAGCAACCCCATTTTTCCTTAAGAAAATGATCATAATTGGGTATTAATGCATACATGATGATAATTTTATATAAATTATTGCTAAATCTTTCATCAGTCATGATCATATATTAGTGTATTAGTAGTTGCTTAGGCATATACTACTATTGATATATTTAATAGAACTTTAATGTGTATGAATTAAGTCCTGAGTACACGAGGGACATTGATTTGGATGTTGCATGTTGATATAAGTTGGTAAACTTTTGATATTGAAGAAACATTCTTCCATTCTATATAATACACATTAATATATAGATATTACTTTTCCTAAACAATATGTCACTTCTAAAAAGGATATAGATATATGGGTTAAAATTTTGTCATCTTGAATTTTTTGCATGGATATTCGTATAAATTTTGAATATTACAAAAATGCCCTCCTATTTTGCATAATAACGTGTTACTTTGAAAGTTGATTATTTTACGTGTATGATAATCTTTTATTTGACATCAATTTTTTATGAGATAAATGAACTACTTTCGTATTAAGATATTACGCATCTAAATTTCTACGATTAAGTTCCCCCATTGGTTCGATTGTTGTGGACATAGAATTTAGCTCTTACAGGACAAATGAATGTTTAAAGCTACCGACATTAATTATTATGACATATTCTTACTGGTGGAGCCATAATATAAATCATACTAATTAATATAATTAATATAGGAGAAAAATGAGGTTGCCTTGAGGGGAGCTAACTTAGCTTTTTCCCGTTTCATTTTCCTCAGCTTTTTTATTTTTTTAAAATACTTCCGTAAATTTTCATAAATATATCTCTATATTATGTCATTTAAATTTTGTGCGAAACAGAGACTCATACGACCTCCATCCAGACAGGATCGATTTTAACTATTTTACGACCATTAAAAATAATTGTCTGGATGGAGGCCGTAGGAGTCTCCATTCACATGAAAATTAAATGACATAATATAGAGATATAGTGATGAATTTCCACAGAAGATTTTTCAAAAAAATAAAAAATATGACGGAGGGAGCTAAGTTAGCTCCCCCTAGAGGGTAGACCCATTTCCCCCTTAATATAGATATATAATACATGGGTTCAACGGGGTTGCCCTTAGGTGGTTGTCCCCATCCCATTTTTGCACAAAATTTTTTTTATTTTTTTTGAAAAATATCACAATGTATATTCATCTATATATCCCTCCAATATGTTATTCAAATTTCGTCAGAAACAGAGACCCATATGCTCTCCATTTAGAATAGGTCGATTACATCAATGTTTAAACCATTGAAATTACATGTTCCAGATGGAGGGCATATGAGTCACTGTTTCTGATAAAATTCGAATGACATATTAAAGGGATATATATATATATATATGAATATACATTGTGATATTTTTCAAAAAAAAAAGGAAAAAATAAGGTAGATGAAGTCCCATTTTTTCCACAATATATACACCCGGTAACATCATTCTAATATGACATCACACGTGGCACCTCGCCGCATCCCACCTACTATCTAATATAGTGTATGCCATCAATTTTAAGAATTCAAAGTTTTTTTTTCGAATACCTATATATAGGAAGAGAACAACCTCACCTCTTAATTTGCATGCGCTGGTTGTGACAACATCGCAACACAGGCTTGTTTGGTTGTTGGGTTGGACTGGGTTGGGTTGAGGTACACTGGTGTACCCCTCCTTCCAACCCTCTCAATCATCCTCACAGTTTACTATTCACAGGGATACAATTTACTATTCACAGGGGTACCCCAACCCAACCCAACCCAACCCAGTCTAACCCAGCAACCAAACATGCCCTTAGTTATGACAGCTATCATGTCAAATCTTAGATTCGATTTCATTATACCCACGACAAATCTTCATATCAATAACACAACTTTAACAACATGTCATGCTACTTTGAACTTATGACATGTCTTCTAGAGCCCGTCATGTTATTAATTTATAAGATTTTTACGCTCATAATCTTGAGTAATTCTGCAATAACAATCATAATCCTGTAAAATCATGAATTACATGAGAAATCCTGCATAATCATTCCGTCTCACACTCATAACCCTCAGTTAGTTTAATAAGTTAACTCAACCATATAATTGAGTTAATCCAACTCATCTTCAATCCAATGGTTAGGAAATAAATAAAAAAATACTCATCTCCTTTCAACCTTCATCCACCTTCCTTAGCTCACACCGCTCCCCCTCCGTCCACCTCAACCTCCCCCCTCTGACCTCTTCCCTTTCCCTTCCCGTCGTCCGACCATCTCCCCCCAACATCCATGCCGCACGGTTGGAGCAGCGAGCCAGAGGAGCAACGAACTTCAAACAGATTCTCATGTTGTCCAAGTATGAAGAGGGAAGGGGGCGGGGTTTCCAAGGGGCTTCTGGCTTCGAGCAGGAGGGGAGGAGCAGTGCGGGACGGCGAGCTTCAAGCAGGTCGAGGAGGAGTTGGGCGTGACAACCGGGGAGAGCGGGGCTTCGAGGAGGAGCACGCGGAGCTCGGGGGCTTTGAGGAGTCGACGGTAGGGGGGAGGGAGGGTCCTTCAAGGATAGTTCGACTGGGGGGAGGTCTTCTTCGATGGGAGGGGGCTCGAGCAAAGCGGCGTCGGTGGACCAGCTCGGCATGGGGGAACGATGGCGGAGCAAGAGCTCGCGGAGGGGGACGAGGGGAACGATGGCGGAGCAAGAGCTCGCAGATGGGGACGGGGGGAACGATGGCGGAGCAAGAGCTCGCGGAGGGGGACGAGGGGAACGATGGCGGAGCAAGAGCTCGCAGATGAGGACGGGGGGAACGATGGCGGAGCAGCTTGGCATGGGAAGGGGGGTGCGAGAAGCCAGCGTCGACGGGAGGGTGGTTCGAGTTGGCGGAGCAGCAGGGTGCAGGCAGCGGGCGTCGACCGGGGGGGGGGGGGGGGGGGGATGGCATCTTATTGCAGATGAGAATGAGGTTTGGGGGCAGTTTTTCCTTTTTTAAGAGAAACCATCAAATATAATGGGTATCCCAAACAGAATATAACACGGAGTTAGGTCATGTAAGAGTTAAGCACTACTTGGGATTTCTCATGTAATTCATGATTATGCAGGGTTATGATTATTATTACGGAATTACTCAGGATAATGGGTATAAAAATCTCTTAATTTATTTGATGAAAGGTTTTCAGAGACCTATCATATTATTGGTTCATATTAACGGTAAGTCCTCCCTCACATGCCGTCGATCCTACTACCACCAATAGCACATTTTCCTTCTTCCTACTTGCCGCCACTACAAATACATTCTCGTTCCTTCCCACCTACCACCGCCGCCATCGTCACCACCACTACTACCATCGCGACACAAGAAATGTTACCACCTCATGCCACCTTGCACATCACACGTAGAGGTTGTCAAAAAAATCTCAAGCTCAATATTCGCTTAGATTCGATTCACAAAACATTTGATTCAGATTCAGTTTGAAAATAAATGAACTGAACTTGAACACCAACTTAAGATCGATTGAATAAACGAATCGAACCTAAAAATCGTAGTTTCACTCAGGTTCGATTCTTGATAAACACACACATATTTACAAATCCTTATCCTCATAAGTGGACTTTAATTGGAGATAATTGAAAATTTCCCTTGATAAGTGGACTTTGTCCGAAAATAAGTGAATATTTGCAAGATATGTAAGTTTTATCTCAGTATAAACTATCCCAAAGTAAATACTCACATCGTTTACAACATCCATACTCTATGTCTAGTACTTTTCCTTTCTTTATCCTCAAATCAACAAAACAAGTATAAACCTTACTTTCGCTCATTCCGACATTATTCCTTATTCTCATCTGAACGGATAAAAAAATATTATGATTATACTTTTTCAAAGAGACGAACCTTATTAGTCTAGATTTTTCAAAAGATGAAGAAAAGTTAGATACCAAAAAAAACTGAATGAATATTTATCCTAATTATAGACACACCCGCACACATACACATATTTCCATTTCTTTTCTTTTAACCCCTCTCATTAGAATATTTAAAATCCAATATTCGTTTAGGATTGGAGTCGGTTTAAAAACAAACAAACCAAACCTAAACACAAATTTACGCTCGCTCGATTGAATAAATGGACCAACCTAAAAAATGTAAATTCGATCAAGTTCAATCCATTTACACCCCTAATCTCGTGTGTCATCAGCAGCCACATACACCACTCACTCTACTTGCTACACTATGCATGTTGCCACCACATTGATAATTTGATGTCACATCATGCAAAGAGATGGACCCCTCCCATGCATGGAACACCAATAAGCAACCCCATAACCTATGTGGCGTAATGCCACATAGGATGGTATGGTTTGACTACCTTTCTGGGTTGAGAACTATTTTCCATCTATATCACTCAGGTATCAATATTAAACATATTAAACTATACATATCATGTACATAAAATTAATAAAAAGATGATATATAACTATGTAAAATCCAAAGCACTATGTAAAATCTAAAGCACTGCACTTAACACAATATTCATTTTTATTTTTTAAATATAAGTAACTTTCATACACTCACACATTTTTCTTTAATTTTTTTCTTTTTTTTAAATGGATCCTTAGAAAATTTACTTAAAATATTAAGCAGAACATGTGTTTCAGATTTCATGTAAACATGCATTCCTAAGATATTCGTCGGAAAGGGTTGATTTCAACAAATCTAAGATCGTTGAAGTTTGATTGTCTTGATGTAAATTAGAAGTCTCAAAATAAGTTGAAATTTGAATGATGTAAAGTGATATATCATGATATAAATACCTCAAGGATTCTGTTTAAAAAAATAAAAAAAAACAGAGAAAAGGACGATCGTAGAAAAGTTAACTGCACATGGACGAGGACTCCCTTTTCCTAAAATATAAATAATATTAATCATATTAACAAAAATTACCTACAACAATACTAGCATATTATATTTGTAAATTTCATTTTAAATGAAGCTGTAGATTATTTCTAACAATATTAACAGAATTTCATATCTTACTTTGCAATTTGATATAATTGCTGTAAATAAATACATTTAATATATGGGTTTGATGTGGCTGCCCCGCCCTCGTCTTTTTCACAATTTTTTATTTTTTTTGAAAAATTTCACCATGTATATTCATCTATATATCCCTCCTATATGCTATTCAAATTTCGTCAGAAACAGAGACTCGTACGGCCTCCATCCAGACATTCATTTTTTAACGGTAACATAATTTTTTAAATCGACACCATCTCGATGGAGGCCGTACGAGTCTCTGTTTCTGAAGAAAATTGAATAGCATATAGGAGGGATATATAGATGAATATACATGGTGAATAAAAAATTGCGGAAAAGACGAGGGAGGGAAGCCAACATTGGCTGCCCACAAGGGGCAGCCCCATTTTTTCCATATATATATATATATATACACATACATATATGGGTATATATATATATACACACACATACATACATATATATATATATATATATATATATATATATATATGTTTCAAGTGTAAAACCATACAATGCATGTATTTATGCCATGTGCATTATTGTTCAAAATGATATTTTTTGGAGGATAATGGCTACAAGGAATTGAGAAGTAACCTGCCTTACATCTTAAAACAAATCACCAGGCGACTGCGACTTTTTCATTCCACGCGCATTATTGTTCGCAATGACAACTTTTGGACGACAAAGGCCACAAAGAATTTGTAAGTAACCTGCCTGCCCTTAAATCCTTCGCATTCATCCTTCCAACTGTCTACCTCCCCTTCCACACACAAACCCTCAAAAGAACTAAACTCATGATCCCTCACCTTATAAAAATACAATGGTCGGGTTAAAAAAAATACAAAGCTCCTGTGCTAACTAGACACCTTCCATACCTTTAGCTCTCCAGAAGCATTGCCCGTGAAAAAAAGGCCACCAGGGCCAGTTTCAATAGCTCTTACTTCCTCCTCCGAGAAAATTCTTCCTCTTTCCGCAAAACTGAGATGAAAAAAAGAAGCAGATGATGCTGTCATGTTCGCAACGACTACATATCCACTTTAGAAACTGATTCCCATAAAGGAAAAGTGGACTCACGATGGCAGGTCGTAGAGGTAAACAGTATTGTCGTTGCAAGAACACAGCAATACAGGCTTCCCTTGTGAGTCTTGCATACCGCCCAATGTCAGCACACCCTAAGAACACAGCAATTCGAGAATGCTAAGGCGTGTTTCTAACAAAAACGAATATAAAGATGAATAAAGTTGGACATTTCCACTGAATATAACATGTCTGGCTGGAGAACAGTCATACAGTTTAATGCATATGGATTTTTTCTTAAATGGTAAGTGCTGATAATCAAAACCTCAATATCTACAGAAGGAGCCCGCGTGATCAACCACCGGGCCATTTGTTAGATGCTAACACTCACTAGACAAAACACCCGCAAACTTAAAGCTGGACAGAATGAAATAGTTGCTCCAATTAGATCCAGTCAAGCACGTCAAGTAAACCATAACATCCAGTTCGTTTTTGGTGGATACTAGCTATGCAATGACAAAGAAATAAAACAGCAAGATATTAAACATAAATGGCATATATCATTAACACAGCCCGAGTGGAATGTTCCATGCTGACTATTCTTTCAATTCAACATAAAAGACCTGCAATATACAGGATTCCCGAAGTAAGAAACATTCAAACCCGAATCATAGGAGAAAGAACTCATGTGACTTTATTGCATCCTGGCACAAAAGCTGCTCCCACATGCTTGATTACAACTCCAATATTTCCTCATGTTAAATATAAATATCATGTTTCATGGTCCAATAGGGCCAAAATTTACCCAATAAATGCATGGTGTCAGAAGAACGCCGGTGACACCATCTCGAGTTGCCGCAACCACCTTTCGATGCCAGGGATCTCTTTTCCAAGCTTACGAGCTCCTTCATTCGCCGTCACCTCCTTCATCTATTTATTTCTCAGCTTTCAGAAATAACTTATCTATAACTTCTCTGGAAGTCCAGTTGTATATGGATTAATTTAGATTTGCCACACATTTATTTATTGGCTGTTCTGAGTCTTCCATATTGTAATTCTTAGCTGTGTTATATGATATATCTTAGTTGTAATTCTTAGAATTATAGGCTCTGATTTCTTTCTACTTCTAAGTGAATTTTTTTTTGCTATGGAAATGATGTCTTAGTTTTGTGATTCTTAGCTTTGCCATGCATTTATTTGTTGAATGTTTTGAATATGATATATTTCTCCCGACATTTGTAACAAATTCTTGTTTCAGTTTGACGGTGAACTTGCATTGTGAATATGGAAGCGTTTGTCGTAAGGATCTCGATCTAGCGAATAAGAATACAAATAACTTACTCTCTAATGCAATGTGGTATAATATCAGAAATGATGAGAGCTAACAAGATAGGCGCAAAAGAATCTGAAGGAGGTTGAAGTGACCCCAGATGGAGATATTGTGTCTAGTCGAAACGGAAGAGTCTCCGAAGAGAAAAGGTTATATTTACGTACAACGCAATTTCTGTGCTAAGCGGATAATTAGTGGCGTTGCGAGACTCAAACACCACCTTGCAAAAATTGGGAAGAATGTCAAAAAATGTCCAAATGTCCCAGTTGAAGTATCAAATGAAAAAGTGTTTATTGGCAATACTTGAAGAGAGAAATAGTAAAGCAGTGGAAGAGATGGAAGAATTTCGCAATGTGGGTGCTTATGAAATGGAAACACCTCGTGGGAGGCTGGGAGCAATGAGCATAAAATAATGACAGGAGGATCAAGCAATATGAAGCAAGTGAGGAGTCCTATGATCCTATTTGTTGGTGCACCGGTTTGGAAGGTCCCACGAATTGGGACTAGCAACATCATTGAGAAGTAGCATCATACAACATTGAATGCATCATGGAAAAAAGAAGAGAGGACTCGCCTTTGTCATGATATTGGAAGTTTTCAATCGTGCAAATAGTCCAACATTTCAAACAATGCTTCATTATGTGGGCGCATTTGGGAGGGAATTGAAACCTCCAACCGCATACGAGTTGAGATCTTCGATACTGATGGAGGAAGTGAATAATATTGGCAATTTGATGGAAGCAACAAAAGCTTCTTGGGCAGAGACAAGCAATAGCATCATGTCTGATGGTTGGACGAACACGAAAGATCGTTCACGTGTCAGTTTTTTGGTGAACAATCTAATCGAGACTTGGTTCTTGAAGTTCATAGATGTATTTGATAAAACAGAGTGTACAATGACTTTATTCTCTATTCGATGATGTAATTGAGGTCAATGAGAGCAATGTCGTGCAAGTTGTAACTGACAATGCCTCAACCTATAAGTCATCTAAAAAATTATTGATGGAGAAAAGAAAATATTTATATTGGACCATATACGTTGCCCACTATATTGTCGTCATGTTAGAAGACATTCTGAAAATACCTTTGCATGCCTCTATTTTCAAAAGAGCGAAAAAAATCGTCAACTACATCTATGCTCATGGATGAGTTTTGATCATAATCATATCAAAGATTGGAGGGAGATTTGGTCTGTCATGTTGTTACATGTTTTGCTACAGCTTTCCTCACATTGCAAAGATTGATTGCTACAAGGGGCTCTCTCAAGTCATTTTTTTACTTTCTATGCATGGAAGAGGCGTCCCTATTCCTCCAAACCCCAAGGGCAAAGTGCATGCAATAATATTTTGAGATGGAAATCTTTTTGGTCGGGCATTGCCTTTGTGATTAGAATAACAAACTCATTGGTCATGGTCTTACGAATGGTTGATTCAGAACAATATCCTCTAATGGATTCATTTGAAGCCATGGATAGGGTCAAGGACGAAATTGTGCATTCATTAGGCAATGAAGAAGAAAAATACAAACCATTTTGGGACATCATTGATGCTAGGTGGGATCACCAACTTCATACTCATTTGCATGTTGCCGCCTACATTCTCAATCCCCAATATCACTACGAGTCCTCATTTTCCACGCACACCGAGATAAAAATTGGATTATATGCTTCCATTAAGAGGTTGATAAGTGATCCATTGGAGAGTGAGAAAGTACATCTATAGATAGATGCTTTCATGAGTGCATGAGGCTTGTTTGGATATCTAATGTTGTAAACTCATACAAGAAGAGGATCTTCAATAATGTATTCCTTTCGATGAATTATTATTCTCTACTTTTAATTATTAAATCGAATCATATATTATGGATTTACACCCAACACCAGTTGATTGGTGGAGGGCTTTGGAGATGATACTCCTAAGCTGACCAAGTTTGCATAAAACATTTTGAGTTTGACATGTAGCGAGTATGGTTGTGAACCCAATTGGAATTCATTTAATCATGTAGTATTTTAACTTCAGTAGATCGTTCATATATTCTATATATTCTAAACTTGACCATCTATATTGGGTAGGTACATACAGAGAGGAGAAATCGGTTCACACAAGCAAAACTCAATGATTTGATCTATGTGATGTTCAATTTAAAGTTGAAGCAGGAGGTTAAGAAAAAGACTATGGAGGATCCTCTACGCTTGGAAGATTTGTGATGAGTAAGCTTCAGACATGTGAATACGTAGCATATCAAGAGCTTGATGCAAATACTTCTCTTGAAGACAGTGTTGAGGAAGCTGAGGAAGAATAAGATGATTCTCATAGGAAGAAGAGAAAGAAAGGTAAATGTGATGTTAAACTTATTTCCTTAGAATAAAAATACAATATATTAACAAATAATAATGGTAATGTATAATACAGATAAAGCCGTGGTTGATGTTGATGAGAATGAGGTTCATATTGGCGATGAAGTTAGTGATGAAGATGACGACGAAGCTAATTTAAACTACACGGATGAGTCATTGGATGATCCAATGAGAGTTAGTGGATCGGAGAATGATAGTCATAATCCTGATGCGGATGTTAGAATTCAGGGCAATGATTAGAAGATGTTTAGGAGTCTAGAAGACAAGAACATCAATTAGCATTCTACTTTTTGGACATTATTATGTTTTGAAATCTAGAAGTTGGAACTTATTATGTTTTGTACTGTTTACTTTGTCTTGTGTTTAATTCTAACATTTGATACGCTGCAAGTCTACGACTCTAAAAACGATGGAAGACATTAACATTCATTTACTTGCTTTATATGCTTCAAGATTTGTGTTATTGTATTCTTTATATGCTTCAAGATTTGTGTTCTTGTACTGCTCCGCCTCGTTTTGCCTTCTCTCTTTCAAACCTTGCTTACTCCTTCTATCACCTCAATTGTTGTGAATGATGTCTTAGATATTTAGATATATATTAGGAATCAACCAATCTCACACTCTCCTAAACTAAGACGAGTGAGTTACGGGAAAAAGCACTCCATCAAAGGCATGGTTATACCTAACTAAACAAATCGGCATCTCGATGTGATACAACACTTTCCATTTAGTTTGGGAAAGGACAACAAAGTCCATCTGAATAGACTAATGACAAAAAAGGCAATTATAGATAAAGAAAATCAGCACTCCTTGCTAGCTAATAAATCAAGGGACTAGAATATTATAGGCCACCAATTGTATATTTTTGGACAAGTAACCAACTAAAACCTGATGCTTAGGATTTCAGGGCTTTCTTTGCTGATTAAGGGAGGAAAGGAGCAAGAAGCGATGGGAAGGAAAGATGTTAGATATATAGTCGCCTTGGTCCAATAACTGACTTGTTATAAAATATGAAGAATGCGGAAGCGATTGATAAACAGAGCATAAACAAGAAAGATAGAACGTGGAACACCATGATTTTACATGGAACCCTACTCCGTGAGGAGCAGGATGAAACCACGGGAGAAGCCTTCAAAGGGGCATGCTATGCATTTCTTTTTCTCAATGGATACAGGAGGTATGGGGCTCCTTATATAGCCTTCCCAGAGCCTCCAAGTCCCACCACTAGGCGGTATGGGACTAAACACTGGATGGGGTAAATGGATCTTCTCCAGGATCCATTACCCAGCTACAACTCAATGTGGCGCATACACGAATACTCCAACACTCCCCCTCAAGCTGGAGCATGCAATGCTCAGCTTGGACAAACAGAAAGAAACTCAACTCAACACTACAGGACACTACGGGCAATATCAACCCAACGCGCACATTGCTGCAGTCGAGGACGTTACTTCTCATGCCGTGCAGGTGAGGAGGACGAACGGGCTGGAGTGTGAGTCTTCTGAATCTCCTCTTCGGAGAGCATGCGCTCTGAACTGCGCCTGTGAGAGTCGCTGCAACTAGAAATTGAGTCTCCTCTTCGGAGTACTCTGACCCGCCACAATAATGTGGACAACTGCTCCATCTCTGAAAAGGGCCGAACTGAAAAGGCCGTGGCTGTGCAATCCTCGTCAGAGTCCACGGTCGTTGGAGAATGGAGTCTGAAAAAGTCTCCTCGTAGGAGAACTGGGTCTCTCCCATCTGGCTCAGAGAATGGTGCACTGCTCTGGTGTACCTATGATACCACATGAAAATCCTTACCAACATGGCATAGGAAATGATCCTCTACTATTGAGTCCCTATGGCTCACATGAAAACTCCGGCTGAAAATAAGAAAAGATGGGGACCACTGAAATGATGGCATACATGTGCTCATCTGAAAATGACCGCATCCATGTGCGTGTCTGAAAATGAGTCTCTCTCTGGAGATCTCGAAAATGGGCCTCAACATGGAGTGCCTCAATCTTGGACTCTGACCAATCTGTCGAGTCTGAACATATGCGCATCAAACTGAGACTCAGAATCTGAACGTCGAGTCTGGATCTTGCTCATGAAGAATCTTCATCAGAAAACTTGTAGAGTCTGAACATCTGGATGGTCTGACGAATATCTCAATCTGGAAGAAGACCTGTGACTCTACACCATACTCCCCCTTTCTCACATACTTGTCGGAATATGAATATCGACATAGTTGGGAGAAGACAAGATAAAAATGGGGACAAAACATCACTTAAAACTTCTTGCGGCTTTTCTTCATCATTTTTTTAAGCCGTTCAATTTTTTTAAGCCATGCAACCGCCTTTTTTTCGGCTTTCCATTTTTTTATGCGTACGGCTTTTGTATTATGTACGTGCCTCTTTTTTTTAAAGGGCTCCCTCCCTTTTTTTCCACAGCCTCTGCACCCCTCTCTTTTTTTAATACACGCAGGTCAGCCCACTTGGGCTTACACGTAATTTTTTTTAATAAAGGCCCCGCTGCCCTAGGGTTCCCCTACACGGGAACCCTCTTCATGAATCACGCTGCCCCCACAGGTGTCCTTTCAACCTGTGCCGCCACGGGCGCGCTGGATAATCGCGCGGAGAGGAAGGGGCTTCGCAACTGGAGGGCCTGATGAATCTGTGATTCATCACTCTAAAAGTTGAAAATAGAGCTTTGTTCCCGAGTAATTAGAGGCATATTTCTACTTATATTGCATAATTAGCATTCATGCATGCATTGATAACATTTGCATTTTAGCGTTCATATTTGCATAAAATAAGAAGCCAATTTCACTTGTAAATATTCACCTGTATATTTGATAAAATACCTTATTTGTATATATTTTATGCTAATTCCAAATGCAATAAAACCAACTCTATTGTGTATATATTACTAACACTAATTAAAGAAAAATATCTAAAAAATACTAACTTGTAAAATTGACCAACAAAACTCCAATCCAAGTTTGAAACTAGGAGCTTTAAAATGCACATATCTCTCTCATACAACCTCCGAATTAGGTCTACTCACTTTTAAAGTAATATACATTCATAGACCTTCGAAACAAGACAAATTTCATTAAAATCGGAGTTCGTATGCAAAACTTGGGTTTTGGGCCCCTTTTGTATATTGTACATATTGACCGTTTTGCCCCTGTATTTTACCATTTCATTTTCTTAATTATTAAAAATCCAAAAAAATAGATTAAGTTGTAAATATTCTCCTCATATTTTCTCTATTTTTATTTTGATTTTTCTCTTATTGAAAAATGGTAAAAAAATCACAATAGATAAAATGCGGTATTTTATATCTATAAGGTACCACCCAAAAATACATTTTGTACAGATGATTTCCTTTGATTTTCGGCCCTTCACGAAAGTTGTAGATCTCGTCGAGACGAGCAACTTTTGTTTGACCACTTTTTGATTTAATCCCTTTTGTTATTTCTTTTTGATTTTCTTTACATTTAATCTTTGAATTTTCTGGGAGCGACATGTGGCATCTCCTAGAGCCGCCACGTGTCTCCCCATTTTTTCTATTATTTTATTAATTTCGGATTTATTTTATTATTTTCGGATTTATTATTTATTATTATTTTACTATTGATATTTTAATTATTTTTAGTAGCCTATTATATTATTATATTATTTTATTTATTTTATCCTCTTTTACCTCTTCTCCCTAACTTGTCTTCCACTCCAAGGCAATAACTTCCCACTACTCTCCATCTTCTCCACCTATTTTCCAACTCCATCCTCCTCTTTATAATCACCTCCCCTCCTCCATTATTCATCATCCGCCGTTTTCGAGAGAAGTGAGGTCGAGCCCCTTTAACCTTCAGGAGACAGCTGCAGGAGACGAGTCGAGCAACGACAACCTCAAGGCAAGATCCGCGGCATCACCATTGCCGCGTCGCGAGATCCGATTGGACTTGCTCAGCTTCGAAGGACTCCGCCATCCTTCTCGAGGCCACGACGGAAGCCGCACGACGCGGCTCCACTTTCGGCAATTCACAGGTAAATCCTTCTTCTTTTCCTTGTCATTTTATTTTTATCTAACAAATTTTCCCTTATTGTTCTTCATATTCTTCATCACAATCAAAACATCATTCACCATCATTTCACCAACCACCACCATTATCATTATCACACCATTATTTCACTGTCTACAAAGAAAAAAATCTGCAAAAAAAATACAAAAAAATAAAAATAAACAGGAGCTGGAGCCTTCACGGCCACGTCCCCTGGCCCGCCGACCACCGCAGCCGCCCAGGTCGTGAGCTCCACCGCCGACCCTCCTCCGCCGGCCCACACGTTCACGCCATCGACGCCGCCCTCCTGCCGGCTGACTCCTCCACCGCCACGTCCGCGCTCCAGCCCTCACCGACCTCCACCGTTAGCTCCTGCCCTCGCCCGGTCTCCAACCGCCATCGACCACGAGCCGCCCTTGCCCTCCATCTCCACCGCGGAGGCACGCACCTCCGCCCCGCTGTAGCCACCTCCGACCCCGCCTCTCCAGTCCGCCGCGTGCCACCTTCACAGCGACGGCGCAGCGCCGTCTCCTCGCGCGCGTGGCTGCCGCTCACGCGCAGCAGCCCCTCATCGGCTGCCGACCTCGTCCAGCCGCCACGCCTGGCCGCTGCGCCATCCACGGCCGCGCGCCTTGCGCGGCGCTTCGCTGCACCCTCCTCCGTGCGCCACCTCCTGCGGCGCACGCGAGCCGCTAGCATCTCCACGCGGCGCCGCCCAGCCGCCGGCCGCGCCCCACCCGCGTGCACGCCTCGCGCCGCCGTGCGCGCCTCGCACCGCCGTTGCCGCACCAGATCGCGTCCAGCGCCGCCGCCCACTTCCCCCTGTGTGTGCGTGCCCTAGAAGAAAGAAAGGGGTGGGTATCTCCAAAGTTTTTTTTGATTTATTTTATTATATTGTAGATTTTGCATAATTTCCCCAGCATAGTTTTTAAAATTGCAAAAGTGCACAGTTGTTTTGTTTATTGTTTCAATTTCTGTATTGCGTAGACAACCCTATCTTTATGCATTTATTTGGACATCTATCTTGCATCATTTATTTTTATTAAAAATAGCATGTTGTAGAACAACTAAATCTTTATTTCTTGGCTATTTATTTGTATTTTCGTGAGCAATCTATTATTAATTAAAAATCAGAGACTGAAATTGAGTGATATTTTGCCCATTTACACTCTGAAATTCGCACATCTTCATTCTTTGCTCTAAAAATTGCGAAAAAATTGTGAATGATGCCTCTAAATGTGTTTTAATTACAGTCCAAATTTCGTCCAATTAGGAGTTGTCGTTTGCATAAAATAAATTCTTGGGTGATTTAGGTAAATGATTTTTAATAAATTCCACGAATAATATTTTTGGGAAATTTCAAGTCTCCTGGATTCCTTATTAAAATATCTATTTGAGTTAAATATCTCTCTGGATAATTTAGCTTCGTGGATTTATTAGGAATTAAATACTCGCAGTCGCTCTGTTTTCAGTAAAATATTCATAAAAAAATCAAAAAGTGTCAGAAAATTCTAAAAAAATTAGTATAGCTTCCTTTCATCATGTTTATCTTCCAGTAAATTTTTCATTATTTTTGCATATCATTTGCACGAAAAATTGCTTAAAAACCCCAAAAAAATTTGCAATTTCCATTTGTGCATTTTAAACCCAAAAATTCCAAAAAAATCCATTTTGCATTCAGTATTGGATTAGGTTCTTAGGAAAAATATCACTTGGCTGATTTGAATTAATTTGATATTAAAATTAAATTTGGCTAAGTTGCTTATTTTCTTATTAACCTGATTCATCTGCATTGGAGCATTGGCATTTTTATTGCATAAAAAATTACAAAAAATCCCACTTGGAAAACCGCAATCTAACCCAGTCTAATCTGATCCCGAGTTGTTCATTTGCCTCCTTGAGTCGACCCTGGGGCTTGCCCATGCTAAATAAACATAAAACCGCATTAATTTCATTCAACGATTTAATCGATCTGTGCGGTTATTTTTTTGATCGACGCGGATCTATCCGACTGCAACGTACTAGTCTAATCAGACGACATTAAAAGGGTAGCTCATAAGCGTTCGTCAGGGCCCACCTTCTCTGTACCTCCGCTAGGAGGCGAGGATGCCTGCAGCACACAAGGGCATCTCGCCGCTCGCGCTGGAGCACGTCAAGGAGAAGGGGCAGCGCCCCACAGGAACATCGCCTGGATCGCCATGCACCACCGATGCTGGGGCTCGCCGCTGCCTTGGATGGCGGGCTCTCGCGCCTGGGGGCTTGGCGATGTAGTTCTGGGCGGTGATGGAGGTTTGGTGCGGATGTCGGGGTGTCGCCTGGGGCACGGGCCTTGGATCTGAAGGGCGATGCGCCGCCTTGGGCTGCATCGCGCGCCACCTGGGGATCTGGGGGGAGGGTTGCACCCATCGCGCGCCTCCTGGGGATCTTGGGCATCAAAATTTATATTGACTATTTGTTCGAGATTCTGAAGATGAGCCTTAGGGCTCGCCGTCTGCCGATGGAGGAAGTGCGTGCGAGGTCTTCATACCACTGCCGCCAACGCCGCGAGGTCTTCGATGGGTGCACGATGAGGGCAGAAACGCCGAGGGTGCACCGCCAGGATACCGGGAGCAGCGCCCCTTGCCACGGAAGTAAGGTCTGCTGGAGGCCAGGAGGCCGAGGAGGTGCCGCGGCCGACATCAATCTCGAACAGGAATTTTCAGAGTTCAAACAAAACCACTAGAATGATGATTAGGGTTTCAAGAACAAACCCTAAAATACTCGGACATAACTTTTGAACAAGTAATCTCTACAAATAAATCTTCACCATCAAAATCAAATCTCGAACAGAAGTAAGAACATGAAATCCTCGAGGATCGAACCCGCTCTGATACCATGTTATAAAATATGAAGAATGCGGAAGCGATTGATAAACAGAGCATAAACAAGAAAGATAGAACATGGAACACCATAATTTTACGTGGAACCCTACTCCGTGAGGAGCAGGATGAAACCACGGGAGAAGCCCTCAAAGGGGCATGCTATGCATTTTCTTTTTCTCAATTGATACAGGAGGTATGGGGCTCCTTATATAGCCTTCCCAGAGCCTCCAAGTCCCACCACTAGGCGGTGTGGGACTAAACACTGGATGGGGTAAATGGATCTTCTCCAGGATCCATTTACCCTGCTACAACTCAATGTGGCGCATACACGAATACTCCAACATGACTCCCACACCTGACTATAAAAGCTTCCGTTTTCTTTTATGGCACACCACCTTGGCTTAGACCTTTGCTTTCCTAGTTTGCTCACAAACGCAAACTTTTCCTTTTGACAGGTCAATAGCTATGTCAGACACACCTCCTTAAAAGTCTAGGAAAAGGAGGTAGAAAACTTGAATCCTTCCGAACTTTTCTCGTCAGCATAACATTTATAGAGAGAAATGGCTTGATTAAATAAAGGAGAAAAAAGATAGAAGCAGTCAGAGGCATGGGAATGAGGAAGGAATAGATACTTAGGAATCAAAGTCCAGACTGAAGTCAGTGTACAGCTAATATGTAGTTCTTTGAAGTATTGCAAGATCTGTTATTGAGATAGAAGACACTTCTAACCAAGCCCAGAAATCCCCAAGGTCAATTAGGTCTCAATCCTTCCCACAACTTGGAGCCTTTTGCATAACCTTAGCTTCCTTATCTGTCTCCCTATGATCTTTGAGAGACTCTTAACAGGAACCTTCTATAATAAGCTTTGACCCACAGAAACAAAGGGAGAGAAGTGTTAATGATCATACTTCTGACCAAGGTCTGATTTATAGGGCGGGGTCGACCAAGCATGGAATATTGTGCGACTAAGGTTCTCAATAAAGGCATATAGAACTCATCGTAATTTAATACCCTGGCGAAATTCACACAAACAGTTTCGATGGGTTCAACTAGGATGATTCCTTACTTTCTTCCCTTTTGAAAGCCCAAGGTTCCGTTTATCAGAGAAACTGTAGTTCATGGTAGTACGGGGGACTAGCAAGATAGATTTTCCATAGGTCTCTTAACCATTTTGATTACGAAAATGGCGTAGATAGAAGCAAACTGTCCTAAGAGGCAAAGGCTCCTAGTTAACTCCTCATGGAAGAGAGCTAGAAGGTCAAATTCCTTTTACTAGATCTTCAATGAGATGACTCCCATGAGACAGCTTTCCCAAAGCCCCTCCCTAGGCTTCGGATTCCAAGAAGGCTGCAATCAATCATTCCAGGGTTCTGTAGCTAAGGCAGACTTAATTTCTTGTGTTTATAACTCCCATCGATTTGAGAAAATCTTGGACGCTAGAGGCCAGGGATTCCTAAATGTTTGGGTTATTGCATCTATGGTCATTGGGTAAAGCAAACTCCATCCTTGGACGAGCACGAGACTTGATCAACCAAGTTGCGATGCTTGATACTCCGATCAAAAACAAAGAAGTGGGTCCATAGCGGACAATATATGCATCCAAAGGGTAGATGACTTGCTTATTTCCTAGAATAAGGAAGCCTGACACCCCCACCATTAGAAAACTATTGTGGAACCGTAGACCTGAGTTTATTGGATCCTAGGAACCATCACAAGACCGACGCCTTTTTGTTTGTTCGAACGAGAATGATGTGCCATCTACCATAGCTTAGTAAGGTCGAGCGGTCACTCTTTTCCCACTTCAAGTGTAGATTCCTCTAATAGTTATCCCCGAAACTATATATTATATATAATGGCTTAGATGGTTTACTTGATTAATTGCAATGAATCCCATATCCTTAGCTCTCCTAGAGTAGAGGGTTATCTTCCTTCGAAAAGGAAAGAGGTGTAGTCCTTATTCGTTGCATATCAGTTTAAGGGCAAGATAGTTTTCTCCGTCGTGCCCAGAAGCACTAATCACGAGCTAAACTGTGTAGAGAAAATAATGAGTTTCTTATTATGCATCATCTCATAGATGGGTAATTGGATCCCTCTAGGGTCCAATTACCACATCCACATGTTTAGTCCCACATCTACTATGAGTGGGACTCCATTCCGTCTGTGGGGATAACAGTTGAGAGAAAATGAATACAAGAATCAAACCTAAGTGGCGTTCTTTCGTGGTGTCATTCCACTCCTTATGGAGTAGGGTTGCATGTTAAATCTTGGTGTTTTCCACTGTTTTTTATTTCTTTATCTCTGATACGCTTCCGTACTATCGTTTTCTACATGAGGTCCTAGGGTTCTCTTATATATAGGAGATACTTGCTGGGTAAATTACATAGAGTAGGCAGAAAGAAAGAGAATGCATAAAAGAAATAAAATATAACTAACATCACAACATTCCCCCTCATGTTGGATCATAGATAGCAATCATGCTAAACTTGCAACGTCTTTGGAATGGTCCTCTGGCTAGGGCCTTGGTGAACACTAGAGCTTGCATGAGCGATGGAGATGAAACTCTTCTGAATCAAATCTCGAGTATAGTGACAGTCTATCTCAACATGTGTGGTCCTCTCATAGAAGGTTGGATTGTTGACAATGAAGATATCATCTTGGTTGTCGCAGTGGACGTGCATGGGAAGAGGCACCCCAACTGCTAGGTTAATAAGAACATATCTGACCTACAACATCTATACTCCCCAATGCCATGGCTCTCTATTGTACTCTGATTATGTACTAGATATGGCGACCACCGTCTGCTTCTTGCTCTTTCACAACACCAAGGAGCTCAGTATAAACATTGTAAAGTCAGAAGTAGACTTCATATCCTTGGGGTACCCCACATAATTTGCATCTGTGCAAGTTCTAACATTAATGGATGTGCATCCGCTAAATAAAAGACCAGTGCCATGTGAGGTATTTAGATACCTCAGAATTATATGGATTGCAACATGCTTTCTTGTCTAGGCTGCTCCATGAACTGACTCACCCTACTCACTGCAAAGGATAACTTTAGCCTAGTGATAGTCATGCATAGGAGCTTCTCAATGAGCTCCCTCATACTTCCTCTTCTCTACCTCCTAAATGTCATCATCATATAACTTCATGCTTGGGTTCATAGGAGTAGTGGCAGACTGACATGCCTACAATTTGATGTCTGTTTCAGGGAGAAGATATGAAACACACTTCATCCAGGTCATCACAAGACATCGATGGTTCCATATGAACTCCAGTCCAAAGAAGTAACGTAGACTGCCAAGGTCCTTGGTTATAAACCGCTGACCAAGGAAACCCTTATTTGCTTGGATGCCCTACACATAATCCCATGTAATAATGATATCATTAACATAAACTAGTATGGCAACTGTACCTCTTTAAGACTTCTAAACAAATGGTGAATGATCTGCAGTCGATCTCATGAATCATTACTGCTCTATCAAACCTGAGAGCTTCCAAAACCATGCTCTTAGACTTTGCCTAAGGCCATAAATCATTCTATGAACTCTGCAAACCTTCTGACACTCTCCCTCAACATCGCCAGGTGACTGCTACATGTAGACCTCTTGTGGGTTACCATGGAAAAATGCATTCTTGATATCAAGCTGATATAGGGGCTAGTCTCGTGTCACTGCTACAGAGAAGGATACACGGTGTAGAATGTTGAGCCACCAGATAGAAAGTATTTTGATAGTCCACCCATACGTCTAGGTAAACCTATGAGCCACAAGTCTCACCTTGTAGCCATCCATGTGATCATCTACTCAATGCTTTATTGTGAAGACCCACTTATATCCCACAACAAATGCTCCTGTAGGAGTTGTAACAATGCTCCATGTGCCCACGTGACTGTAACGTGGCTATCTCCTTCTCTAAGGCAAAACACCATTGATTATCATGTCCTCTTGCTATGTCTGTGGTATCTCCACGACTACGGTCCGGCGACAAATCTCTTGAAATCCTCTGAGAGTTAGCTCAAAGAAACATGATCTGCAAGAAGATAGGTAGCACAAGTACGTCTATGCTTTCGCAGAGCAATAGGCACATTAAGAGCACCTGCCTCCTCCACTTATAAACCACCCCCCTAAGATGGCAACTACTCATCCTGGAAAGAATCATGTTGCATGGACAATTACTAGTACCATCTATACAAATAATGTGCTTACTACATCCATGAGGCATGCAAGATTATGGGGAAGGCTCATGAGCAAGGCGAACCGTGTGAGGCATGTGAACATTGAAATGTGGTAACAGATGAGCCAATGTACTGGTGGTGCAGGGGTAGGTACAAGAGCAGGTGTATGTACTGGAGGTGGTGGAGGTGGAGGTGGTGTAGATGTTGGAGGTGGTATAGCTATAGGAGCAGGGACATATACCTCTTTTATAGAGTCAACGTGTTACATGTAAGAGATAAACACATAATAGATGCAAAGAAGGTGACATCAGTACTAACATAGTACTTCCATCGAACTGGATCGAAGCAATGGTATCCCTTCTTGGTATAGAGTAGCCTACAAAGACACTTGCCAACTCTCGGAGAGAGCTTGTCATGGCCATGTAATCGACGAAAACTGGCATGTCGTGTGCTTTCCTAGCAACAACGCTATCTGATGAGTCATGAAAACTGGTTTGCCAGCTTAGAAGAGAGATCGATGTCATCGCAACAATTAGTTGATTCAACCAGAAAAAGAGAATGTGAAGTCTTTTGAATTTTTTAGTTTATACTCCTAACAAAATACTCACTTAAATGATCTGGTGGTAGTATAATATACCTATCTTCCAAAAAAACCAGGATTCAAATCCCCTTGTGGGGGTTGCGTTAGTTAATCGACAACCAATGTAGAAAATAGTCGAATCTTTCAACATGGATTTGAGCAAGAATTCATGTAGCCGACCATCCCTACTTAATTGTGGGAAAAGGCTTTGTTGTTTTTATACTGCTAACAAATGTGTAGTGGCAAGTGTGTGGAGTGTCGGACTCAAGGAGACAAACTTTCAACTAAGTACGAGTGTAGTTATTTATAAGGAACTTTCTACTATTTAGGGATTTTTAATGAATTTTATGAATTTTTATGGATTTTTAATGAATTTCATATTTTTGTGATTAATTTATAAATGATTTATATTTTTATATTTTCAGATTTTATTTTTTTATTGATTTAATTTTTCAAATTTTATGTGTTTTAAATTTTTGAAAAAAACTTTATGAATAAAGAATATACAAAAAGGAAATAAAAACTTTTCATATTTTTAAACTATTTAAACTATTTCAAAATACAAAAAATAAAATTTTTTTGTGTTTTAGATACTTTCCTCTGCTTTTAGTGATTTTTATGATATTTTTATATTTTTATGGATTTTAAATTGCACTAAAGTTGAAACAATTTATAAGGAAAATAAGCTATTGGTTTTGGTATTTCCATAACCTTGAGTAATTACGTAATTATGTACATAACCAGCGTAATCGTGAATTAAACCAGGAATCTCGAATAGTCACTCTATATCGCATCCATATTAGATTTGTCCATTAATCCAACTAGACCATAGGGTTAATCTAACCTATGACTATCTAACGTTTATTAAAATTTCTAAAAAATAAAAAATTTCCCCTCCCCATTCCTCATCACCACACTGACCCACCCCTCCCTCCCACCGTCGCCCTCCTCCCCGGCCTCCTCCTCCGCCAGGTCCTCTTATCGCACCTTGTTCCTCCCTAACCTCCTTCTCCTCTAGGTCCTCCCGCCGCCACCCTCCTCCCTGTCCTCCTCCTCCAACCACCGCCCTCCTCCCCGACCTCATCCTCCTCCTCCAGGTCCTCCAGTCGTCGCCCTCCTCCTCACATCGTCGCTCACCTCCTCCCCTAACCACCTTCCCCTTCCCATGTCCCCTGTCGCCGCCCACCTCCTCCTCCTTTCCAGGTCCTCCACCGTCGCCTCAACCCCCTACACCCCCACGTCGACAGCTCATCCCCCCCCCAAACCTGTCGTCGACCTGCTTCTCGTGCCGGTGAAGGAGACCCATGTCCGTGGATGTGTCGATGAACATGAGGACCAAAAGGCGACAATGAGGTTGCGGAAAAGGTCATCATTGAAGGGGCACATGCCGCCGTGGAAGCTCCAGTCACTCCATGTAGACTCCAGGCTCACGAGCAGGAAGGAGGAGGAGATGGAAGTAGAGGAGGAGGGGGAGGAGATGCAAGAGGTGAGTGTGTCACTGCTTAATGACCTGGCGGGGGAAGGAGGAGGAAGGGGGCGATGAGGGGGGGTTGGCTGGAGGAAGGGGAAGAGGAGATGGGTGCTGGAGGAGAAGTTGGTCGGCGGGAGGAGAGGAGGTGGTTGGCCAGGGGAAAGAGGAGATGGGTAGGGGGGAGGTGATTGGTGGGGGGAAGGGGAAGAGGATATGGGTGTTGGAGGAGGTGGTTGACGTGAGGGGGAGGGGAAGAGGAGATGGGTGCTCGAGGAGGAGGTGGCCCGACGGGGGGCGGAGGAAGGGGGAGTAGTGTATTTGTAAATAATGGGAACATAAAGGATGAAAATGTAAAATATTTGACAGATACATTCATAGTTGACGGGAAATTGGATGGAAGTTAACACAGAGTTATGGGTGTAAGAGTTAAGCACTATTGAGGCTCCAAGGTGTAATTCATGATTACGCAGGTTTATGTATATAATTCCGATATTACGCAGGGTTATGGGTAAAAATATCCCTTTTAAAATAGAAAACAAACACAAACTTTCTGGAAACAAATTTTGTGCCAAAGATTTTTTTATTAAGCTTTAAATCAAGATCAAAAACATATTTTCTTTATTTTTCAATGATTTTATATGATTTTTACAAGATTTTTTCAAATAATTATATTTTTAGGATTTTCTGTTTATATTTTTGTTTGATTTTGTATATGTTGTAAAATATAATAAAACTAAGATACGTGAGTTTTTTTATAATTTTTTACACAATCTTCAAATTTTTATGGATTTTTAAAGTACAATACGTGTAATATGAGATTTTTTGAATTTTTAAAAATAGAAACTCAAAGAATTTATGAAACCAAAACTATACAAACATTTAATTGTTGATTACTATATAAACTTCAGATATTAGTTATAAATGTTTGTATATTTTACACTGCAACCCCCGACTTTAATTTTAGTTACAGATATACCCCTACTAGTTCAAATATTTTAGTGTATGTTTCTTTAATTATTTATAAATACCATCTATGCTCCAAAAATTAACAAAAAAATAGGATCAGGTACCTAGATGCATGTTGTTTCACGTCATGTAATTGGTTTTCCATTTTATACCTTTTTCTTATTTATTAAAAATGAAATAGTGCACAGATATTTATTGTTTGCTTTAAAAGTCCAAAAAAATATAAAATTAGTTACATCTGATAGACCTGTAGGGGTGCCGATAGCATGAGTCATTATCTCCCACAGATGGGAGGCAATGTCATCAAGATTATAAGAGGAACCAAACTATCAGGAGGCTCAATCTGCTCGACCACACAAGCAGATGTGGGGTATCCATGCTTCTGATAGCATGTATCCTCATAATGACTTGGGCTGTAGATATAAATGTAGAAACCACCCTGTGTCCACTTCCTCTACCACAGGTACCATGTCCTATGAACTTTGTAGAGCCTTCCATGTTGCGAGACACAACCATCGTTGAGGAGGTGTGTGTGGTGGCAGGTGTTGGGACAAGTAGTATGCCAAGGCGACTCCAGCATCCTCCATGGGAGGTGTCACAGAAGTTAAAATCCCTCTATCGGTTTCGACCTGTGCGGTGTTAGCTAACCCATAGCTAACCAGCCTTCCTCGTAGAACAATCACGGATGCGCTCCAACTCTTCTCGTACTCCTACTTGCTCACGTACCGACGCTCTAACACAAGCACCAGCACGAACTCTCAGATTGCTCAAGAACACGCTCAAGAACACAATCACACGATTACACAAAGCACGGGCACAAAGTTTCTTCTTATTAGAAGGGGAGACTCGTTATGGAGTTGGATGACACTCTACACTTTCTCTCGTATACTCTATGTGTTTACATATGAGCCACCACCCCTCATCATATACAAGACTCAAGCCAACCCAAGGGACACTCATTGTTACATTACAATAAAGACAATAAAGACATAAGAGACCCTTCGAGTTCTTCGACAACCCTTCGCAATCCGCAACAACTTTTTGTCTTCTCATATCTTCGATTTCCTCGTTGTCCTTTCATCTTCCCACGCGGTTGACGCCACATCAACTGCCCAATCATCAGCACATTCACACTCCAAAGCCTTGCTGATGAAGCTTTATCGTAATTCATCGAGTGCCACCAAATACTCGATCTTGTGCCAAAGGGAACCCGCAACCACCAGACTCTCGTGTAGTAAACCCTTCCTTAACATTCTGTGTACTAAGGGGAAGTCCTCCAGAACTTCGCAATTGTGGCCTCCAGACCACTCACATACGTGTACTACCTAGCATGCTCGGCAATGCCCGTACTCAGCACCTGCAACGCTCCATGCCTCCTTGGATCATCATGCATCAATATCGATATTGTGTGCCTTTGTGTGTACGCCTATGTGACTGTACTGTATTGCTCCTCAATGCATACGGCTTCACTGCATACCGCCCTTCTACGCTCGAGTACGTACTTGCGGCGTGCATCCACCATCATCTCTTGGACTGATGTCTGTACTTGCTTGTGCTCGCACTGCTACAAGCTCCACAATACTCTGCAATCGAGCTAGTGTCATGTGTGATGCTTCTCCATTGTCACATACGGTTGAGCCTCCAGACTCTCATGGATAACCTCCATAATACCGACGTATTCAAGATTCCTCCTGAAGCCAAGCTTCATCGATCATTCTCGAGCATCCGCTACCATGTCTGCACGATCACTCTCGATCACAGATTTTGGGGGTGTGACAGGAGGTATGGTTGCGCCTGTAAGAAGTTGTGCATGTGTTGCCTCATACTTTGGATCCAAAGCCGTCAAGAAAATACCAACCATCATAGAGTTCATGTATGTCATTTGTTGCTCAGTAGATGTGGTAACAGGTATGAAGTTGTAACGTTTCTCAAATGTCATGAACCGAGGAGTAGAATGTGTGTAGAGAACGGCCATTCTTCATGGTCGCGTAGATATTAAACTGTAGCTGAAGAGTCTTGGCTTCATTATTCGCTTGAGCATATGTGGCTGCCAAAATATCCCACATCGTATTGCCGGTGATTAGTTCAGAATGTCATTGGCAATCTCTGTGGTAAGCGTACCAGAGAACCAAACATGTGTACACATCATCGATTCCACGAAGCATTCTTCCCAATCTTGTCCATCAGCTCTGGTTGCGTCAAAACATGCTCTTGTTATTGCATTGCATAAGGATCAAGAATTGCATGAACCACGACTCATAGTTGGTCCCAACCATCTTCATGATGTGAGCCAGACTCTTGAAGGCACCAGACGAAGAGAAGATGTTATCCTTTTTATATGACATGTCAAAAAAATGAGATTGAAACGAAAACTCAACTGGAGTAGTAGATCGATCCGAGTGAGTCTACACAATCACATAGAGGATTAGTTATACGTGTAGACTCATACAACCGTCCTCGTCAATATTCAATCCGTGGTAGGACCGAAAAAGGTGATTTATGGGTCTGAAATCACCCATTTTGGTTAAAATCAAACTGTTCTGGAGTGTTGGGAGGAACCATAGAGGAATCGGAGTAGCCTGGGAAGCTAGTGGAGGACCACTGTTGTAAAAGTCGGCCGACTAGGTGAGTCGGGGGGGGGGGGGGGGGGGGTAGCCGACTCGACTAGGCCTAGTCGGCCATTAGTCGGTCAACACGACTAATCGGGTCGACTAGTCGGCCGACTACTTGGCCGACTTTTACATAGAGGTTTTTTGTTTTTTTTAAATCAAACATATTCTAATATGCTTAATGTTGTAATTAAAAAAAAAGTCAATTACTTCTTTTGTTTCATTATAATAGTATAGAAAATGTTCAAATATATGCAAATATATAAGAATATATATATAATGATTTATATTGCAATATATATAAGAATATATGTATAAAAAATGATTTATATATTAAAAATAAACAAATAAAATCAAAACCGACTAATGACCGACTAAATCCGATTAGTCGCCCGTCTGACGATTAATCCTTAGTCAGTGACCCCACCGACCGAGTACTGATTACCGCTTTCTGCAGCCTTGTGGAGGTCCAATGATGGGCCTCGTAGTTTGTAGTGGCAATCCAACGACGGCGACAACGGCGTAGGAGGGGTTGGACTGCAGCATCAGCAGCGCAGAAGGGGATGGATGAGCCCAGCAATGGTGTGACAGTCCTGGGTAGGCCTCGTAAGGCCTGTGGAGGACAGTTGCAGCACACGAGCGTCGGCGGTGACATAAGAGGACATGATAGCAATGCACGAGGAGAGAAGAGGGAGAGCGGGTGGGGTTAGGATTTGGGGTGAGGACTTCGATCTAGGATCGTCGCTTGGATATCACGTGGAGAGAAAATAATGAGTTTCTTATTCATGAGAAAATCAGTTAAGCAAATTACATAAAGTTGGCAGAAAGAAATGAGAATACATACAACAACAACAAAGCCTTTTCCCACAATTAAGTAGGGTCGGCTACATGGATTCTTCGCTTCCATTCAGATCTATCTTTGGCCAATCCTGGTCTTATATCCACAAAACTAAGATCCCTTCGTATGGTCTCTTTCCAACACTTCTTGGGTTGTCCTCGCCCTCTCTTCGCTGGCTCAGCATCCCAACACTCGCATCTCCTAACTGGTGCATCAGCTGATCTTCTTTGCAAATGTCCAAACCATCTTAAGTGGTTTTCTCGCATCTTATCCTCGATCGAAGCTACGCCAACTTTCTTTATGATTGCATCATTACGAATCCGATCTTTACGTGTGTGTCCACACATCCACCTTAGCATTTTCATTTCTGCTACATTCATTCTCTGCACATGTTTATGGTTCACAGGCCAACATTCAGATCCATAAAGCATAGCAGGTCTCACGGCTGCTTTGTAAAACTTTCCTTTAATCTTTAAAGGAATTTTATTATCACAGAGAACAACAGAGGCTCCTCTCCACTTTAGCCAGCCTGCATTTATTCTATTAGTAACATCTCTATCAATTTCCCCATCATGTTGCAGAATAGATCCCAGATATCTAAAGGAATCTCTCTTTTGAATGTTATCATCACCAATCTTCACCTCGATTCCTTCACCATTGCTTCCATCAAAGGTGCAATCCATATGTTCCGTCTTAGCCCTACTTATACGAAATCCTTTAGTCTCCAACTCATGTCTCTAGACCTCAAGCTTCTTATTTACTCCTTCTCTAGTCTCGTCAATTAACACGATATCATCAGTAAATAACATACACCAAGGTAACTCATCGTGAATGTGACTGGTCAACTCGTCCATAATCGAAGTAAAAAGAAATGGACTCAAAGTAGAACCTCAATGTAAACCAATGTTGATGACAAAATAGAAATGAGAATACATAAAAGAAATAAAATATAATTAATATCTCAATATTAACTCTAAAAGATATATAATTGCCTCTAAATTATATCTAAGAGTGCATCCTTTTATTCATAATGCTATGTCGTTTTAATTTGGTTCAGCGGCGTGAAGCAAAGCGAAAAAAAGCCAAACAAGCAAAGGAGCCAAAGTCTCGGTCAGTTGCGAGTGTGTAAGAGCACAATGACTACAGTAGATACGACTTCGATCAGTGCCTTTACACTTAAGCATAGTAAGAGAGATTCCTTTCTGAAATATTTTGAGCTATAAATATATAAACTTAAATCCATGTTGAAAAGATCTGACTGTCATGAGGCAACTTCCTAAATAGTATTTTAAAAAAAATACTATTTAGGAAGTTGTCTCTGACTATTTTACGTTGGTTATCGGCTACCTAATTATGGAAAAAGGCTTTGTTGTTGTTCTAAATATATAAACTAACTAAAAGCTAAAATCATGTCAAGATGTTGATGAAGTTTCAGACTTATGACTATTTATTTGGGAAATTCCCCATCTACAAGTTAACCTAGGATGTCTCTTCTTTTTGGATAGCATACTTTTTCGAGTTATGCAAGGAAGCAAATATCAAAGGTGCAAGCCGCTTTCAAGGTTGTCCAGATGGTACTTCCACAGATTCTTGTCATTGGTATTATCTTGCTAAGACACATGGCATGTCATCACAATAACTACAAGTAAGACCACTAACGAGGAATTGTGTGCTTTACGGAAAAGAAGAGGCTCTTCCACAAACATGACTCCTTGAACCTACTCCTGAGTTCCCTTGACTACCTAGCTAAGAATCTTTGTCCCAAGCTAGGAACAAACTATCCTTGAAGCCTACCTATTTTGCGAGTACAATTTTTTGGCTCACGAAAGAGGTCATTTTTTCCTCGCTCGCATTGTGTTATAAAATAATTGTTTTTCTTGCTTTGAATTGGCTTCCCACATCGACACCTAGATAGATAGTGTGAGTTGGCAATAAACTGACTTATATAATTGTCTCGCATGGGTGAAGGGGTGGTTTACATACAAGTGGGATAAAGTGGTTTATAATTGAATCTCATAGGCATTCTTTTCATTTAGTATACCCAAGTTCATGGCCTATTTCGAGTTCACTTGCAGCTTTGGTAACCATCATTGGAGGTGAGATATACATGCACTCATTTGTAAGGGGGTGCAACACTTCTCAGTTTGAGACTCATATTTATCATATAACAATGTTCCTATGGTGTCTGTTAGAAGATGAGAGATGTGAGGTGGTGAGTTGTGAACTCCCGAGGATCCGGGTACCCGTTTACAGAGAATTAATGCTCACAAAACAAGAAATTGTATATGATTTCTATATACTTTAGTGGCTTTTGATTCTGAGATTTTTTTACATGATTATGAAGAGTATTTTGAGTTAAAATGTTCCATTAAAAAATAAGATTTTTGTTTGGCTTGAAATTTCATTGACAATCAGAAACAATTCTAGCCTTATTCCTCTACCATAAAGCTAGAGTTGTTTTGTGTAAATAAGAATGGTTCAAGAAATAATATTTCAGTATGGGAACCAGGATGAATGCTAAACCCATGGCTCTTATGAATTCTGTGTACGTTACTGGTCAGTAGAGGTTTACAAGAAAATGATTGGTCTGATTATCGTTCTGGAAGAAGAAAATCATCCTCTCCATCCACAACATTTGCAAGAACTGCACTGGACCAGCCCTTCATAAATTGTGCCTAAAGAGTACAACTCCACTAATCCATTACCAAATGTCGGAGTTCGTCACAAGAATCTCAAAATATGTGAATTGAATACAGTGATTGAGCAGCTGAAAAAAACTCAAGTTGTAATATAAAAATTCCTAACAGGACAACCACAATTTATTACACTTGATATGGAAATGTTTATACCAACATACTTCGGAATTGGTTGACATTCTTTCACCAGTTTCGTGGGAAGGAATTTCTCCCGAGAAACTTAGCCATGGCAACGCAAATTGAGATGGCAATTATACCCGCCACTGATACACGTGGTCTCTCTCCCATCAATAAACCACAAAAAAGCGGAATCTTCCCATAATCATAATAAAAACTCAAATGTTAAATACCAAATCAGTAGCAAACTTAGGTTTTGAGTGGATTTTAGAAGAGATGGATGACAACAAGAAGGGGAAAGAATGGGGCATGCATGGCAGCAAGATAGGGAAAAAGGATTGTACCTATTTGATCTTCAATTTGAAGAAGATCTTGCATGAAGAAACACAGCATCTCAATTGGAATTTGTATCTCCAACAGCTCTCCAGATTGGGAAGAGAAGTAACAGGAGCTGGAGGCTCTAGACGGCTAAGCAAAATTACATAAACAAAAGGAAGGGTTTGGGTCTGATATAACCAAGGAGGATGGAGCATTGTTTTGCCAAGTGGATCATCCAAAAAGCCAAGTGGGGGAAATTTGAAACGTCAAAGGAAGAAGAAGAAAAATTAACGAGCTCTCAGTCTCCGTCTGTCTCTGTGCCATAATAGAAATAAAAATATTATTTGTTATTATTATTTTTTCATTTCTTTGAGACATCAAAATTGACCGTACATGCGTCTCGAGCCTCGGATTTCGATGCGTAATATTTCGAATTGATCGTCTATGAACGACGATCAATATGAGTATAATATTGATATACTTTCGATCGGGTTTTGAATGCCCGAAATTTGCGGAAACGGTTTTTGTTTAAGAGTTTTGTGATTTAGAAATATCAAACAACCTCCGATTGACGAACGGTCGATTCCGTTGGTCTTGTTTCGTCGAATCGGATCTAATGACAGTCTCGGTTCGTTTTGTGGTTTCCGAATTTGTGTCGCGGCTTTTTCGCGGCACGCATTACGTTGCGGCCGATTTTTGGTTGATTTCGCCCGAACGACTTTTGATTCACGATCAATTTATCGTTTTAGGTTGTTTGGCATTGACCAACAACTTTATTGGGTTACTTGGATGCTAATCGGGTCGAGTTCGGGTTTGGCGGATTTTGGATGTTACAAATATAAAAACCTCAAAGGGAGTCTCGTCATCGAGACTCGAGTCAAGGTCATTAGGTGTTTTATTTGGAATCCATGTGGCCATAAAAACCTTAAAGGGTTTTAAACCCATAAAAACCTCAAAGAGAAAACAAGCCATATATTTATCATTAATCTAATTATCTAATTACGAAAGCTTGTTTTGATGATTACATCAGAAAAGCTGCGGGTATCGTGCCCGCATATCGGCTTCAGTCTCTCACGTCGCTTCTTCGATGCCGTGTCTGTGCCATAGCACCTTGATCAATGGAATCTATTTGCTGTGAAGCTTCTTCACAACACTGTCAAATATCTGCATTGGCTTCTCCTCATAAGTCAGATGCGACTCTACGTCAAGATTCT
Source organism: Ottelia alismoides (assembly GCA_037367405.1). Lineage (NCBI taxonomy): Eukaryota > Viridiplantae > Streptophyta > Magnoliopsida > Alismatales > Hydrocharitaceae > Ottelia > Ottelia alismoides. Next base: position 499,414 of record JAZKJV010000419.1, read on the forward strand.
CGTAACTGATGACGTGTCGTGGGTCATGCACATACTTCCTCAGGTTGGATACATGGAAGGCATCATGGATAGCTGAAAGATGTGGAGGAAGGGCAATCCGATAGGCCACCTTCCCCACTCTAGCTAAAATCTCAAAAGGTCCAACATATCGCGGCGCCAGCTTGCCACGAACACCGAATCTCTGCACTCCCTTCATGGGAGATACACGGAGAAATACCCAATCTCCAACCTATAATTTATAGGAATGTCGTTAGTATGAGGTTTAGTTAATTTGCAAAAGGAGTAAGAGAAAAGTATTGGATACCTGAAACTCCAAATCTCTTCTCCGACAGTATGCGTAGCTGTTCTGACGGCTTTACGTCGTCAGAAGCCTCCGTCTCACAAGGTCAACAGCTCTCGCGGTCTCCTCCAGGAGATCCACGGAATAAAGAGCATGATCACCTACCTCACGCCAATTGAGAGGTGTAAGACATCTCCGCTCGTATAGGGTTCGAATGGTGCCATGCCGATATTGGAATGATAGCTGTTGTTGTATGTGAATTCAACCAATGGCAGATGGTCCTTGCAGGACCCCTTCCACTCCAAAGTGCAAGCGCGGAGCAAATCTTCTAGTGTCTGAATGGTGCGCTCACTCTGCCCATCTGTCTGCAGATGGTATGCAGAACTCATCTTCGGCTTTGTCTGTAGTGTTGACACGAACTGATGCCAATAATGCGATGTAAATCTCGAATCCCTGTCAGACACCACCTCTCGTGGTATACCATGCAGCCTAATAATGTTCTGTACATAGAGCTTGGCCAATCTCGATGGTGTAAGTCGTGTTGACAGGTATGAAATGGGCTGATTTGGTCAACCTATCAACAATGACCCAAATGGAATCATATCCACCCGGTGTCTTCGGCAGTCCCGTGATGAAATCCATAGAAGTGCTCTCCCACTTCCATTCGGGAATGGGGAGAGATTGCAGTAATCCCGGTGGTCTCCTATGCTCAGCTTTGACTATTTGACAGGTCATGCATCTGCTAACATGTTGCGTCACATCGCAATTCATTCCATCCCACCATAAATGTTGACGCAGATCACGGTACATCTTCGTGCTACCTGGATGGATAGATAATCGTGAACTGCGTGCCTCATCAAGAATATCTCTACGTAACTGCTCGTCGTTGGGCACAACGACTCGGCCTGCCTTCCATAAAATAGACTCAGCCACAACAAAGTCATCAAATTCGTCCTTGATGGCGCGCATGTATCTGTCTCGAATCCATAGATCTGTCTTCTGGTCTTCGACAATGCGATCCCACAAACTACTGAATCGTGGAGGTATGACAGTAGAAATGGATGCGCTCTCCTGAGGATGCCAATCAGTCAAAGATGCGAGCATATCCCATGCGTATAGCCAGTTTGCCGTATCCTCTGCATGTGCTCTCATGCTAAGTGCATCGGCCACCACGTTTCCCTTACCGGGATGGTAAGAGATCGTGCAATCATAATCCTTCAGTACCTCGAGCAATCTGCGTTGTCTCATATTTAGCTCTTTCTGATCAAAGATATACTTTAGGCTCTTGTGATCCGTGAAAATCTCGAAATTCACGCCATAAAGATAGTAGCGCCAGATCTTCAAGGCGAAGATAACTGCCGCCAACTCCAAGTCATGTGTGGAGTAGTTCCGCTCGTGCGGTCTCAACTGTCGTGATGCGTAAGCAATCACCTGTCCTCTTTGCATCAACACTGCTCCTAGACCTTCTCCAGATGCATCTGTATAGACTGCATAGTCCTGAGTGCCTGAAGGAAGAGCAAGAATAGGTGTTGTCGTCAATCTCTCCTTCAGTGTCCTGAAGGCCTGCTCACATGATTCGTACCAAATAAATGGGACTCCCTTCTGCGTCAGTCGTGTCAGAGGGCGAACAATGCGTGAAACTCCGCTGACAAAGCGTCTGTAATAGCCCACTAGCCTGAGGAAGCTCCGAATCTGTGTGACAGTCTTGGGCTGCTCCCAAGATATGACTGCCTCAATCTTCGCAGGATCAACTGTGATGCCTGCTCCAGAAATGACATGCCCCAGAAATGAGACCTGAGATAACCAGAACTCACATTTGCTCAATTTGGCATATAACTTGTGCTCCCGCAATGTATCTAAGACAATTCGTATATCATTAGCATGATCCCATTCATTTTGTGAATAGATGAGCACATCATCAATGAACACCAACTACAAATTTGTCCAGGTACAGACGGAAGATCCAGTTCATCATATCCATAAATGCTGCAGATGCATTGGTGAGCCCAAACGACATCACCGCAAACTCGTAGTGTCCATAGCGCGTCCTGAAGGTAGTCTTCGGAATATCAGACTTTCGAATCCTCAGCTGATGGTAGCCTGAGCGAAGATTGATCTTCGAGAAAAACGAAGATCCCTAGAGCTGATCGAACAAATCATCGATGCGCGGCAAAGGATATTGGTTCTTCACCGTTCTCTTGTTCAGTTGCTTGTAATCGATGCATAACCTCATGGATCTGTCCTTCTTCTTGACAAATAGGACTGGAGCACCCCAAGGTGAAGTGCTCGGCCTCACGAATCCCAACTCAAGTAACTCCTGTAACTGCACCTTCAGCTCCCGCGGCTCAACTGGTGCCATACGGTAAGGAGCCATCGAGATCGGCTGGGTGTCTGGTAGTAATGTGATCTCGAACTCGATCTCTCTCTCAGGAGGTAATCCTACTAGCTCATCAGGAAATACATCTAGATATTCCTATACTACACGAATGTCTTGTATCATCGGCTCCTGATCAGATACCTCCCGAACAAATGCAAGGTATGAATCGCAACCCTGATCAACAAGTCGTTGAGATCGCAACACTGAAATGTACTCCATGGTGGAGTCATATATAGTACCCTCAAAAGTAAACTCGGGTAAATCTGGGATCCTGAAGACAATTGTCTTCCTAAAGCAATCACCAAGTGCATGATGAGCAGATAACCAATTCATGCTCAAAACCAAGTCAAACTCATCAAGCTGTAGAAGTAGGCAATCTGCAAGCATCTCATGCCCGCCAATCAGTATGGGCAAATGCCTGACTATTAGAGAAATGACAAACAACTGGCCACCTGACTCTCGAATGTGATATGGAGAAGAGAGAGTCTCTACGACTCTACCTAAAGAAACTAGTAGTCTCAAAGCAAGAAAAGAATGCGTCACATCAGAATCAAATAGAACATGGAAAGGTCGATAAGAGTAGTCAGTATGTGTGCTAGTTTGTTAGTCATCTCCTGGTCTGGTCGGGATGACATGGTTCTGCATGAGAACCATTTATTAGTCATAAAATTTATGGTTCGCAGATACTATGATATATGCTTTTTCTCTTCTTGGGACATAATATGAAAATTAATGAAATTGGTGACATCTATGGTAATTGAATTCGAATGTCATTTCCCTTCTCGAACTCACGACAAGTCGGAAGACTGTCGCTATCCGAGAACTTAATGCGATCGGAATTGAAATACTGCGAATGTGTGTATCGAGGTACCACTGCTCTGATACCAAACTGTGAACCCCCGAGGATCCGGGTACCCATTTACAGAGAATTAATGCTTACAAAACAAGAAATTGTATATGATTTCTATATACTTTAGTGGCTTTTGATTCTGAGATTTTTTTTACATGATTATGAAGAGTATTTTGAGTTAAAATGTTCCATTAAGAAATAAGATTTTTGTTTGGCTTGAAATTTCATTGACAATCAGAAACAATTCTAGCCTTATTCCTCTACCATAAAGCTAGAGTTGTTTTGTGTAAATAAGAATGGTTCAAAAATAATATTTCAGTATGGGAACCAGGATGAATACTAAACCCATGGCTCTTATGAATTCTGTATACGTTACTGGTCAGTAGAGGTTTACAAGAAAATGATTGGTCTGATTACCCGTTCTGGAAGAAGAAAATCATCCTCTCCATCCACAACATTTTTTTTGAAGTCCAAAGAAAGGGGGAGACACTCTTCGGTGTTCACCCCAATATATTAAAGAAAATGAAAAGAAGACGAAAGTACAAAAACAAGGAAAAAGAGCAGTACAGAGAGGTAACAGCACCTCCACCACGCCCACAACCAAAAAAGAACAACGCCAAGTCCTAAAACGCGTCCCAGTCCTCCACCAGCCTTGCGCTTTGAATAATCATGTTCTCCTTGTAAAATCTTTGGCTCGAGAAGACGGCCTCATTACGACCACGTCAAATTGCCCATAATCTCGCCACTGGCAGCAAAAGATCTTTCCTTGCCCTGTTCCCGTTACGAACCATGGAGTCACAGAAGGCCTCCATGCCATCCGTATTCACCCAAACCAATCTAGCATCCTCCCACACCCCTCTTACCGTGGGGCATTCAAAGAGTAAACGCTATAAGGATTCCACCGCGGATACACAAAGGCCACAGAGATTGGAAACATTGGCAATAAATTTCGAGCAGCAATCTCGCGTCAAAAGCCTTCCCCTGCGAAAGAGCCATAAGAAGAAGCCGAGGCGCTCAGGAAGCCTTAGCCCCCAAAAGAACCTGCAATCCCTCACCAACAATTCCGGGCCCCCGCGCGAAGGCAGGGCCAGCGCACCATAGGCCTTGCGCGTGGAGAAAATGCCGTCCCTCCATTCCCAATGGTCCCGCCCCTCAGAGGGCCTACCAGCACCATCGAGGATGTTGAGAAGAGAGATAAAGTCCTCAAGCCTTTGGTTCGAGAAGCTCGCCACAAAACGCGGACACCATGACCCCTCCGCCCAACAAGAGGTGACAGAGGCATCCTTGTCAGCCGCCAATGCAAACAATCGCGGGTATCGAACACACTGAGGATCCCCTCCAAACCACTTGTCATTCCAAAAGCTAAACGAGTCCCCATTCCCCAGCACTGGCTTAAATAACGATCTATATCTTACAAAAATCTCCCACACCCTACCCTCTCCCCCCCCCCACTGCCCACTCCATGGATCTCCCGAAGCACATCCGTAAAGAAGGTCCCACCCTTTCCCCAAATCCTGTCAGCGCACTTGAGGAAAAAGACCTCATTAACAAGTTCCAAACGCCTCACGCCCAAACCCCCATCCTGCTTCCCCCTGACCACCTCATCCCACGCCACAAGATGGATGCCACCCCCCATCGCCCCACTTCTTCCCCACAGAAATCTACGCATACATCCCTCAATACGCTTTCGGATCCCAACCGGCATACGACGATTCGAAAGGAAGAAAATTGGGATAGAAGAAAGCATCACTTTGAGGAGAACCAGCCCCCCCCTCGACAAAAGCATCGCACGCCACCCAGCAAGGCGCGCCTCCACCCTCTCGACGAGCGGAAACCAATCCCGAAGCCTAGCCCTCCCAAGCACCAGCGGAAGACCAAGGTAATCAATAGGAAGCTCGCCCGGAGGGGAACCCAAAATAATGCCGCACTCGGTCGCCAGCATCTCCGACATCCCAAAAGGAATAACCTTGGATTTGTCCGCATTCACAGCCAAGCCCGACATCTCACTGAACAGATCAAGGGTCATCGCCATGCCAGAGACCTCAAAAGCGCCACCCTCAATGAAGCAAATGGTGTCATCAGCAAATTGAATCAAGGGCACAGAAAGGTTCCCCTTCGAGAAGCCCTTCGAAAGTCCGACCTCAATGACACGGACGGCCATACGAGCCAAGACGTCGGCCGCCACGACAAAGAGGAGAGGGGCCAGGGGGCACCCCTGGCGCAGCCCCCTCCTTGGATGGAAGGAGCCCCCCTCCAACCGCCCATTAATCAAGACCGAGAAAGACACAATGGTGACGCATCACCGCATCCAAGAAATCCAAAGCTCAGGGAAACCACGCCTTCGCAGGACCGCCCACAAAAAGCTCCAGTCAAGGCTGTCATATGCTTTGGCAAAATCGATCTTCCAAAGCACCCCCTGTTTCCCCAAGCTCTTCCAATCCGCCACCAGCTCAGCAGCCATCGCAACGCAATCGGAGATTTGTCTTCCACGAATAAAAGCAGCCTGAAACGGAGATACAATCGAGTGAAGGACCAGCGCTAGCCTCCTAGCCAACATCTTGGCCACAATAAGATAGATGGCGTTAGAAATCGAAATTGGTCGAAAATCCCAAATATTCACAGCCGCGGGGAACTTAGGGATAAGCAGCAAGATGGCCCTATTAGTCCGATCAAACCCCTCATTCCCATTGCAGAACTCAGTCACGACCTCAAAGACATCCGCGCCCACAATCTCCCAGAAATCACGATAGAAAGCCACGGAGAAGCCATCAGGGTCCGGGGAGCTATCAGTATTTAAGTCCCACACGGCTGCTTTAGTTTCTTCCATGGAAATCGGTCTAGTCAACATCTCACAATCCGCCCCAGAGACCGATGGAGCCCCATTCCCCTGCCAACGCCACGATCTCGGGGACCGCCTCGCCATGAAGCTCTTGAAGTAATCAGCAATTGCTTTCCCCATTTCTCTGTCCCCCACAAAAGACGCCCCATTAATGGAAATCGAGCGAAGCGCATTCTTACGCTTCCTTCCGCTAGCCACACGGTGAAAGAAAGTCGTGTTAGCATCACCTTCTTTGATCCATTTCAACCTCGAACGCTGCCTCCATTCCAAAGCCCTCTTCTTGTCCTCCTCCGCAATACGCCTCTGCGCAAGATCACGCGCACCAAGTTCGTCAACCAGAAGCGCGCGGTCGTTCTCCAACAGATCGAGACGTGCAATAACAGTCCCAACCTCAGTCCTGACCGCAACCCGCTCCCGCCTCGACTCCCTCTTGAAAAGAGCCAGCCTCCTCCGCCAAGAGATAAGCTTCTGGTTCAACCTGGAGGCCGCAGACCCCAAGCAACTGAACTGAGTCCAGTGCTCCGACACAATAGCCTTGAAGCTGGCCTCAAGAGTCCAGCACTTATCATATCTGAACAAGCCCCTAAAGGAAGGGGCCTCGCCCGAATCCCAAAGGATAGGGGAGTGGTCCGAGAAAGAGCGGGGGCGCGAGGACACCCAGCAGCAAGGGAACAACTCCATCAACTTCCCGGAGGCCAAAAAACGATAAAGCCTGGAGCGTGAAGTGTTATTCCTCCAAGTGTAAATAGTATCCGAAGCCACGAGATTCTCTAAGGCGAGACAGTCCACCAAATCCGCAAACAAAAGAGAGACCGGGTCTCTACCCCCCCTTAAGCGAGGGCGATCGGACATATGAAGCGTAACGTTGAAATCACCCCCAATTAGCCAAGGAACCCCCTCAAAAACCGAGCTAGCAGCACGCATATCCTCCCAAAGCTCATTCCTCTTCGGGTGACAACAGGGACCGTACACGCAGGAGAAGGCAATCGGCAAAGCATCGGACTCACGAACCAGCACAACATATATCATATGCCTCCCCACAATCAAAGAGCTGAAAGAAAACATCGCCGATCGCCACGCAATAAAGAAACCCCCTGCCGCCCCGTCTGCATCCACCGCTCTAAACTCATCCAGAGCGCCCGCCCCAAAGGAGCGCCACAGCAAGTTGTCAATTCCCCTCAACTTCGACTCTTGAATAAGGATAATATCACATCCCCACTCAGAAGCTCTAGAGCCCAGCGCCCTTCTCTTATCAACCTCCCCTAACCCCCCTCACATTCCAGGAGAGGATCTTCATTAAGACAAGTGACGACGACCCCCAATAAAAGAGAGGCCAGCCGCCTCCGCCACAGCTTCCCACAACGTCGCACAAGAAAGCACTTGCGAGGACCCCATCCGAGATCTGATCCTTCTTCTATATCTCTTCCCCGACCTTCTGTCAGAGGTGCCCCCCACCTCACTACCATCATCCACGAAAGGAACGAGCCCCGAGGAAGATGGAGAGGAAATCAAAGGATCCGATCCGCCACCTTCAATGAGAAGAGGGCTCCAAATAGGCCTACTGCACCCAACATCCAACGAGCTCGAAGCGCCATCCGCTACAGAAAATGAGTCCATAAAGGGAAGATCGCAAGCCACAGACCGACCCGAACCCGAGCAAGGGTCCGCCTCCTCCGCAGGGTCAAAAGTGAATGGATCCGGATCCGAGTCCGAGATAGCACCTTTCCAAGACCTGAAGTCCAGAAGCCCGCCCAGCTCCACCGCGGGCCGATCTGGCCACAGACCCGCAAACCGAACCAGAGGAGCACGATCCAACTTCCAAGCACGGCAGTCAAGAAACGAATCGACCTCAGGCATCCCCCCAAGAGGCAAACCTACCCTAACCGAGGAAAGGCACGAAACCCGAGAAATCACCTCGAAGCGACCTAGAGAAATCATCAACTTGGGCGACTCCTCGTAGGAGCCCCCAAGCATTGCCACCAGGCGCGCAGAAAATGAGGAGACGTCACCAACCCTCGAGGAATCCGGCCTCACAACCAGGGAAACCGGAGAGGGAGCCACCGTCGGCGGAGCCGGAGGCACGATGAAAGAGAGCTCCACTCGAAAGCAGAAACGACCAAGCTTCAGGGCCTCAAAGAAGATCTTGCCCACCGCGTCGTCAAGAAGCCTCTTGCTGCACTCCATCAAGACCCGCGTCACCCTCCAGTCCGAGTTAGGCTTGGAACCATCCTCCACGACCGCCGGAACTTCCCCCCACCGCCTAAGAGCTCTGCCGAGGCAGCGAACGTTCCGCGACAGGAACGGCACTCCTCGTACCTCCGCAACACATACCTCGACGTTCGACCAAATTCCATCCGCAAACCGTAAGGCCCTCCAAATAACGACCTCCGACGCACGACCCGCAATAAGCCTTTCCCGTTGATCCGGGGAAAGGCCACGAACACAGCATCAGAGATCATCCATCACCACGAGATCCCCAGCGAATAGGGGACCCAAGAAACCATGCAGATGAGATAAGATCACGCTCCAGTCAACTCCTTTACGAACGGCAACTCCCACGACCGCCGTGCCAGCACCTCCATGCACAGCACCCCCATCGAAACCTTAACCCCATGCAACACGTCAATGACAGGGCCAAGCTCCCCGACGACCTCCAAAGGCACCGACGCTGCTGCAGGTTCCAACTCCGACGTACGAACTCCAGCTGCGGTACCACCCCCAGGCAAACCCCCCACAACTTGGGTAAAAGAACGCTGATGCAAACGAGATCCCCTCCCTCCTACAGGCGGCATGCAAGGAGCAACCGCACGCTTCTCCCACCTACTACCAATCGAAACAACAGCCCTACGAGAAAAGAGCTCACCCCTCCCCATATCAGAGGAACATGACCCCTCTTGTGGCCCACCCTACCACATGCATAGCATCGTGCGGGTAGCCCACAAGCGGAAGCAGTGTGCCCACGCTCACCATCTCTGAAGCACCGCTTCCCAGGTTTCCTGTGCGAGACCGACATCCAATCTCCGGACCCCCCATCTCCGCCGCTTCCATCACCAGCAAACCTAACAACCCCCTTCTGCACCCCCTTTCCATTCGCAACGCCCCGTGACGCAAGATGACCACCCTCCGCGCTCGCCGAGCTTTCCATTCGTCTTCCCTTAGCCTCGAACGCTCCACCAGAAAATGTTACCGCTCGACCCTCAGGCGATTTCGCTCGCCACCACCGCTCCATCACGAAGGGCTCCGTCTCCTCCATCCACAACATTTGCAAGAACTGCACTGGACCAGCCCTTCATAAATTGTGCCTAAAGAGTACAACTCCACTAATCCATTACCAAATGTTGGAGTTCGTCACAAGAATCTCAAAATATGTGGATTGAATACAGTGATTGAGCAGCTGAAAAAAACTCAAGTTGGAATATAAAAATTCCTAACATGACAACCACAATTTACTACTCTTGATATGGAAATGTTTATACCAACATACTTCGGAATTGGTTGACATTCTTTCACCATTTTAGTGGGAAGGAATTTCTCCCGAGAAACTTAGCCATGGCAAACGCAAATTGAGATGGCAATTATACCCGCCACTGATACACGTGGTCTCTCTCCCATCAATAAACCACAAAAAAACAGAATCTTCCCATAATCATAATAAAAACTCAAATGTTAAATACCAAATCAGTAGCAAACTTAGGTTTTGAGTGGATTTTAGAAGAGATGGATGACAACAAGAAGGGGAAAGAATGGGGCATGCATGGCAGCAAGATGGGGGAAAAGGATTGTACCTATTTGATCTTCAATTTGAAGAAGATCTTGCATGAAGAAACACAGCATCTCAATTGGAATTTGTATCTCCAACAGCTCTCCAGATTGGGAAGAGAAGTAACAGGAGCTGGAGGCTCTAGACGGCTAAGCAAAATTACAGAAACAAAGGAAGGGTTTGGGTCTGATATAACCAAGGAGGATGGAGCATTGTTTTGCCAAGTGGAGCATCCAAAAAGCCAAGTGGGGGAAATTTGAAACGTCAAAGGAAGAAGAAGAAAAATTAACGAGCTCTCAGTCTCAGTCTGTCTCTGTGCCATAATAGAAATAAAAATATTATTTGTTATTATTATTTTTTTTTCATTTCTTTGAGACATCAAAATTGACCGTACATGCGTCTCGAGCCTCGGATTTCGACGCGTAATATTTCTAATTGATCGTCTATGAACGACGATCAATATGAATATAATATTGATATATTTTCGATCGGGTTTTGAATACCCAAAATTTTCGGAAACAATTTTTGTTTAAGGTTCAATTTTGTGATTTAAAAATATCAAACGACCTCCGATTGACGAATGGTCGATTCCGTTGGTCTTGTTTCGTCGAATTGGATCTAATGACGGTCTCGGTTCGTTTTGTGGTTTCCGAATTTGCGTCGCGGTTTTTTCACGGCGCGCATTACGATGCGACCGATTTTTGGTTGATTTCGCCCGAACGTCTTTTGTTTCACGATCAATTTATCGTTTTAGGTTGTTTGGCATTGACCAACAACTTTATTGGGTTACTTGGATGCTAATCAGGTCGAGTTCGGGTTTGGCAGATTTCGGATGTTACATGAGTCGGCTGAGAGAGGACGAGAAAGGCCCAAGAAATGTTGGAATGAGACTTATCCGAAGGGATCTTACTTATTTTGATCTAAGCTCGAGAATTGCCCAAGATAGATATGAATGGAGGCAAAGAATCCATGTAGCCGACCCTACTTAATGTGGGTAAAGGCTTCCTTTGTTGTTGTACAATGTTCGTATGGTGGCGTGATGTTCTACGTGAATCCACATTGGAACTCAATATGGTGCTTCGATTCTCAACTGGTAGTAATTAATCCTTTCAAGTTGGGCCAAGATGACCGTCAGAGGATCTCGGTATTCAATCAAAGAAGTCGGAAAGCCAATCACAGAGCCAGTAAGAACCGTGAGACCCGTGTACAAGAAAAGAAGAAAATTAGACATAAAATCATGCATTTTAAAAAATAACTCTCAGCTGCCCAACAGCACTGAATAATTTTGAACTAAAATACATGTCAAACAAGAAATCTAAATGAAGGTGTCAACAAGAAAGCATAATCGATAAGAGAAGCTACGATATAAGATAAGAGGATTTTCAACTTATGCTTACAAATTAGGGTGTGTGCATTTGAGAAGTTTTGGAAACTCTATAACAGATGCATGCATCTACCGTTGGGGGGCAATGTATTTAGAGAATCAACATTCACACAAGACCCTAATTTACTCCAAATAATTTGCATGACATGAAGATAAACGGAACAATCAAAACATAAATCACATGATTCTCCTCTCCATAGAACCCTAGAAAAACAAATGGAAAAAATTGGAGGAAACAACAGGAAAAGAAAACTTCGGTGGCATACCAGAGGACATGATGATGCTGTAGCAGAAGCTAGAAGGTAAAGCGAGCGGTGGTGCCAAAGTCAACGCCACAATAGAACGAAGAGCATCGGCAATGGAGGAATAGCCATGTGAGGGAAACTACAAAGCAATAGCATTTTTTTCTTGCAAAAGGAATGGCAAGGTTTTAGTATCAGGGTAGTGGGTACTAGGGTCTGCATGTGTAAGCCCTAACAAAGCAAGGTGGGCCCTCAATGCCTTACAGACCGCCTCAACGAATCGAAGCGCATGTTTTGATATAGAGCATCCAAGTTATAGCCTCAAGGGAATTTTAATCAAAAAATGCCTCAAAGCACATTTTTTAAAAATCATAATAAAAAACTAATACTACATATTTGTTTTATAAATGCAATAACACCCAAGATCCATACAAAAGCCTTTGCACTTTGCATATCGTTCTTGATATTCATCCAGTCTCCATTGCTTCGGACGAATGATCCTAAATTTTTCATAGGGGATGCAGTCCTCACTGCCACTTGATAAACAACATTCAACCATTGGTGGTTAAATGGGGTATTAAGTAATTATATATCCTGTCAATGAGCCTTTTCCTCTTATTCTTCACAGTTTCGGTTGCAATGCTTTCACTGGCTTTTTCAATCTAGGGACAAACCCACTCGGCCCCTCCTTATGTAATCAGTGTACAGGATACTTTCACACCTAGAATGCCATCAGTACCATGATTATGTTACTTGTCATTATTGTGCCACATCATGGTACCTTCTTTAAAGGGTCCTCATTCTTTACCAATCACGTAGGGATATTCCGTTAGAGTTCTTGCAATCGCCTAAAGGCTCTCATAGGAGGCAGAAAAGGGAGATATGCATGTAGATGGTTATTCTAAATCAAACCTTTGCCAATGTCTGCTCTGGATGCTCCACTCGCTACTTCCTATGGAACTGTAGATGATTACCCTATTTTCACATGCAAGGCTATGAGATCCTATAATCTTCATTCTCTCTCCCATTGTATCTCTGTGGATAGGCTATTAGTTTAATAAACAATTTATTGATGTATCAACGAGTATATTTGTTTACATGGACAATTTGACATCTATACATTGGCTACAGAAAATGAGATGGAAGTGTGTACATCTTGAGGAACCTGAGATATGGTTCTGTGTCCTTAAAATGTTATCCATGTTGTATCTTTACTACCAAGCAAGGTACGTATTGCATAACGGAGCAACTATAAGATACACTTATAGTGAAATACTTTACCCAAATCAACAAAGTTGATTACTTTCAGACAATCTCTCCTATTACCCGGATGGAATCCATAAGTACTATCATTTCCGTTGCTGACAACCAAGATTGGCCTATATACTAGCTTTATGTCAAAAAAGCCTTCCTCTGTAGCGACTTCCAACATAAAATATGTCTCAACCGTTGGGTTAAAATGTTGATGAGGGAGCATGTGTATGAAACAAGGTTTTAAAAACCAACATTGGGACGATGGAATCAATCCATCGAACTGATAATAATGTCAATAGTTCATAAAAAATGGAAAAAAAATGAATCATTGTATTATCGGTTTGGTTTGTATGATCAAACCAGGAGAAATGTAGGTTTGACCAATAGTTCATACAAAAAAATATGCATTATGCTATATTATATATTTAAATGTACTCTGTAAAAGTTCATATAAAAAAATATATAAGATGTCTAAAATTAAAAATTTTAATAATAATGGTTAAATCAATAATTATGTTTTGGCATCTGAGATTGTTGCGCAATGGCATAAGGAAGAAGAAGGGTTTCCTGTGGAAGATGGATTTCTCGAAGGCATATAACTGTGTTGGCTGGAGATTTATTAGGGTGTCCCGAAACCATAGGGGCTTCCCAAGTGAATGGATTGTTTGGATAAAGATAAGCATGAATACTTACGCAGTCATGGTGAATGGAAAGCAGGAGGGCTTCTTTTCCTAGCCGTTGGAACTGTTACACTTTGTTTTGGTTGTGACGCTACGGTTAGAGTGGTCATGAAGGCTGGGGAGGAAGGCTTTTTGGTTGGCTTCAATATGGGGGACATTTCGGTTAATGTTCTCTAATATGTTGATGAATACATCTTTTTTTGGGATGGGCAAGGCAACATTTGCAGAAGGGATGGGCAGAGTTCCAGAGCTTTTTGGGTTGAACTATGGCCTGAAGATTTTTTTGAAGGAAAAAGAGGGTGGGGTCCCAAAAAGGGACAAACCACGAGGTATAGTAAAAATATTACATATAATTATGCTAAGAACTATGCAAGGCCTTACTATGCTCCAATACATTCTCAGAATAGAAAAATTAACTGCGAAAGATAAGATCATTCCTGGAACACCATATCGCCCACAAATGTGCAAATGGCACCATGTATTACATGGCCTCAATTTATTACATGGCCTCAATTTCAGCGAAATTCGGTCGAATTTCTGTCGAATATCAATATCTTGTCGAAATCGAAATTCGACCGAAATGACCGAAATATGGGGGCCTTAGTAAAAAAATGACCGAAATTTCCATCGAAATTCGACCGAAATTCTGTTTCGGTCAGTCACCGAAATGGTGACCGAAACCGGCATTTAGGGCCTTACCATGTAATCATCTTGAGAGTTACCATAAAAGCTTTAATCAAGTCCCAGAAAGCACGATCGTCAACCACCATCAACCATGGAATTCCAACACATGTCCAGAAGCTCCTCAAGTAAGAGAAACCAAAGAAAAGATCATATGCTCCTCACCATCCCCGCACCTAGGGCAAAGAAGATCCATGGTGCGAAGAATTTGGTCCATGTATACCTTTATAAGTACACGACCATGTCTTAACAACCAACGGAAGACCTTTATCACATTTGGTATCCTGCTCTTCCAAATCATATTAAAGTCCCACATCAAGTTATCATGCACCTCCTCTTGTGAGTTCAAGAAAAATTGTAAACTTTCTAGGTTGAAAAAGGGCCATCCATGCAAATTCAATGATCGCTACCAATGACAGGGTTGTCCAAATCTGTCAGTTCATTATACATGCTCATAAAATTCCTCCATCCTGCGCTCTGAAAAGTCCACTGTAAATGTGGGAACCCAAGATCCCTCGAAGCATGCATGCTTCATCGTACATCCCGATCTGATGCCAACACGAATTACCTAAGAAAGTAATCGCCTAAAGGGTCCCCCCAAAACCAATCATTCGTCCAGAATCTAAACGAAACTCTACTAGCAACCACAAGCTCAGCATATTCATCATCTCTGGAAGTAGCTTGCACTTACCTTAATAAATGGAGGGTGAGTCTCGCATCTGCGATGTCAATAACGAGGCTACTATCCCATAAGTAAAGCCAAGAAGATGGCAAACCAACTCATCACCCTTGCCCCAGAGCCTGACAACACACTTGGCTAATAGA
Source organism: Ottelia alismoides (assembly GCA_037367405.1). Lineage (NCBI taxonomy): Eukaryota > Viridiplantae > Streptophyta > Magnoliopsida > Alismatales > Hydrocharitaceae > Ottelia > Ottelia alismoides. The sequence goes on from JAZKJV010000419.1 coordinate 514,586, forward strand.
GCCTTATTCATGAGCTCTATTCTCAGCACCCAAGGCCTCCAATAATCTTCAGCTTGGTCACTGTATCCCAACTCACACGATGAATTGTGTTCCTCTCATGCCTAGCATCCACCCATAAGAAGCGCCTCATCAACAACTCCATCCTCCTAGGCACGCCAACTGACAACAACCTCTTGGAGCAATAAAAAATCGGAATAGTCAAGGATGTGTTTAATCCACACCAGCATCTGCCTCTGGAAAGAAACAAAGCCTTCCAGTCGAGGAACCTCCCTCTAGCTTGAAGATTAATCATGCCAAGGCTACTTTTGTTTCCTAAGGGATGGACGGGGAGAAGATGATGATTTGTGAAGCTACATTGTAGATGCGGAGGGGGTCCCTACCTTTTCTAACCTTGGATTGTCGTTGGTGGGAGGCAAGCTGCAATAGGCTGACTGGTTTCCTGTGATTGAGAGGAAGGAGAAGAAGCTAGCAATCTGACATGCAGCATGTCTTCCGAGAGGTGGCCGTCAGGTCTTCTAGAAGGCAATACTTTTGGATATCCATGTGTTCTTTTTGTCCATTTGCATTTTGCATGTTGGGTAAAGGAAGAGGTTGGAGGGTTTATAAGACGCTTCTCTTGGACAACTTTAAGGGAGTCTCATGGGACGTCATTGGTGGAGTGGAAGAGTTTGATGCTTAAGGGGGAGGATGGAGGATTAGGGACTCATAGCTTAAAAGTGATGAATAGTGCCATGTTGTCAAAATAAGTGACCCGAATCTTGAGAGATGAGTCTGATTTGCAGGACATTGTGGTCTATTTATGGTGTCTCTTTGGATCTCACTTCACAAATTATTGCTATTCATGGGCCATCCAACTTTTGGGGAGATATTTATTCAATGCTTCCTCGTGTAACTCCTATTATGAGGCATATTCTTAAAGATGTGGATTCCGTTTATGGACTAATTATTAGACAGGGCAAGGAACATTGCACGCTCGTATTTCCTCGCATGTTCTCTGTGGCAACTGACATTGATTTTCAGTATAGCCAGAAGCGAGCTCCTACTCTTTCGTTCTAAGTTATCTGACCAACGATTTGATGAGTTAACCCATATGTGTGAGCATTTTGGTCCTCTGTGATTTTGACGATGACAAACACACAATATTATATCGTAGTCTCTCATATATTCTTTGTAATTGCAGGACTACAAGTGTAGACGTTAGCTCGACACAATCGTAAAGAGTCGTCGCTCTGAAGCAAAGCGGAAGCTCATATTTGTTGTTTCTTCTTCAAAAGAGTTGTAATAGCTTATTTATATTAACTTTGCAAAAGTTGTAACAATACCAAGCTTCAACCAAAAGTTTCCTTTTCAACAAGATCAAGATTTGATGAACTTATCGATCATACTTTGGCACTGATTGATCACACATTGTCGATCATGTACTTTGAAGCAATCGATTATTATTTGAACTCCATTCAAATGGTCATTAACTGATCGATCATTGCTATTTAGATGATCGATCATTTACAAGTGATCAATCATACAATTTGACCTCGTCGATCATATCAGAAAATCAACTTTGATTTCATACCTTTTTTATTTCCGACGACCACTTTTCTTGATCCTATATATAAGGGACCCCATACTCATTGTTGGAACACACACCATTCAAGTAACAACTCTTGTATTCACTAGAAAAGCAAGAAGCTCTCTATGACTGATTTCCTCGATATTCTTTCTCATGCTCATCGAAACATTCGATATTTCGAGAGGAATATTCTTGGTTGAAAAGCTATGAAGCAAGTTGTTCAGTTCAGCAGAGTTCGATCCCTAACCGCTCTTCGAGTTCTTCTGATAGCAGTCAGAGTTTTTTTGGCAGCCTCTTCTTAGCGTGTTGATATTTATTACATGTTTGATGTTGCTTATCTACCAGTTATATACGTGATATAATTGGTGTGCTATTATATGTGAATTGTTAGTGCAATGATATTCAATTTATTTATCTCAAGATATCAGCTACTCTTTATTGGAGAAATATATTATTGATAAATGTAGAGATATAATTTCTTGAATATTATTGTTATATCTCTTGTTTCTAGTTAACGTCTTTTTACATACCTTTATGTGTCTGATCTTAAGTTTGCAGTAACGTTCTTGGATGTAAGATCTCTAAGGAATCATGAAGAAAGTCGAAAGCTCGCTTGTTCTTCTGCTTGTGCTGCAGTATCCGATCTATAGTGTTGATCTTGGTGTTTGATCCAATAATTTGAAGTGAAAGCTTTGCAAACAGTTGAGATATCCATGTAAATATCTCAAGTTTTAGTGAAGCAGATGATTAGCTCGACTTATCAAGAAATCCCAAGTTAGGAAGACTAAGATCATGGTTTTTACCCAGGTGGGTTTCCACGTAAAAAATATTGTTCAAGTGTGCTGATAGGTTTGTTTGATCCATTAAATCCGTGTTTACTAATTATTCCGCGAAGCTTTTAATAGTTGTCTTGAACTATTATTCACCCCCACTTTAGTGGTGTCACGATCCTATAACTCACAATATGGTGGGAGTGCTACCAGCTTGTGAAAGTTTTGGTGACACTGTGGATCATTGGTCCCGGGCAGATGAACATTTCACGGTTCAAAAGGTTTACAGGATCTTCTATATGATGATGGTCTTTGATCCACAGTCGTTATTGTAAAAGTTGGTTGACTGAGCTGACTAGTCAAGTGGAGGGTATAACTGACTCGACTAAGTTAACATCTGGGTTTCAATTAAACCCGAACCTGACCCGATTTGGATCTGGTTAACCCAATGAAGTTGTTGATTAATGCTAAATAACCTAAATCGATCAATTGATCAAAAGTTGTTCGGGCAAAATCGACTGAAATCGATCGCACCGTAATGTGTACCACAAAAAAGCCGCGACGAAATTCGAAAACCACAAAACGAACCGAAATCGTTATAAAATCCGATTCGACAAAACAAGACCAACGGAATCGATCGTTCGTCAATTAGAGATCGTTTGGTATTTTCGATCGCAAAATTTAATCCCAAACAAAAATAGTATCTCGAAAAGATCGGGGATTCAAACCCGATCAAAAATATGTCAATATCATACTCTTTTATATCGTTGTTTAGAGACGATCAAAACGAGATATTGTGCATCAAAAATGGAGACGTGAATACAGTCAACTTTAATAATATCAAATAAAGATAGTTTTTAGTTGAAAAATATATTTTTAAAAAAAAAATATTTTCTGTTATTTACTGAAGCAGTAGACTTGTTCTGTTGCACTAAAAAATATAAAAAAAATTGTGACATCAGCATGATGATGTCACCAATAATGTTCATAATATTAAAAAAATATGGTTGGAGGAAGGTTCCAAGAACCTTCCTCATCTCAAATTCCCCTCCTCTTTCCCTATTTAAGCCAATTCCAGACTTTCTCCTTTTAAATTACAACCGAAAACCTCTTCCTCCCTCTCTAAATAAAGAAACCTGCAGTTTGTGCTGCTATGATTCTTGAGATTCCAAGAATTAGAAGCTCTTGAAGCTATTGCTGCATTTCTAGGAATCTAAGCTACTGCATATCAACAAATCAAAAGCCTCCCCCCTCTCAAATATTGAAATTAAGGTACAATCCATGTCCCTAATTCTTTTTGCTGCCTTGCATGTAGATTTCACCCAATTTTCATGATTCCACCCTTTTATTTTTTGTATGGATCACTTTTCCTTGAGTATTATTTATAATTGTGAAAGGATGATAAGAAAAGATGATTCGTTGTTTATTCAAGAGGTCTAGGGGTCCTTATATAGGACTAAACCCTCTAAAGGAGAATATTCTATAGAATATGCTCTATAGAATATTATTTGTTATCTCTTAACAAATAGCCACACAGAATATTCTGTTAACATAAAAGCCCTCGTGGGGTTACAATATAATATAAAGAAAGAAATCTTCTGCAATCTCTAACACTCCCCCACAAGTTGGAGCATATCATCGATCATGCCCAACTTGGAAGATATCCATGAAAGACACTTCTTTAATAAGGCCTTTGTGAATATATCTGCAAGCTAAAGGTCTGTTGATATATGTGGTGTAGAAATCTTGCCTTCTCGTACAGTATCACAGTATAAAGGAACAAGAGTAGGGATAGCAATATTGAGTTCTTGCAAAAGAGATAGTAACCAAGTAATTGCGCATGTGGCTTGGGCCATTGCCCTATATTCTGCCTCTGCACTAGATCGGGAAACCACTGTCTGTTTCTTGCTACTCCAACTAACAAGGTTACCTCCTACCATCATCGCATAGCCCGTCGTAGAACGACGATCCACAGGTGAGCTTGCATAATCAGCATCAGCATAAGCAGCAACCTTAGTGTATCCATTTGCCCCATAGAATAAACCACGTCCAGGGGATTCCTTCAGGTAGCGAAGGATCTGAAGAACATCTTGCCAATGGTTGTAGCATGGTTTGTCCATGTATTGGCTAGCTCTCACCACATATGATATGCCTGGCCTAGTAACAGTATGGTACAGAAGTTTGCCAACCAGGCTTTTGTATCTTGTAGTATCTTCAAAGGCAAGATCATCTGGTGTAGAATGTTTCTTTGGTTCTGCAGGTATGCCAGAAGGCTTGCACCCATGTAGTCCTGCCTCAGTCAGTATATCTAAGCAGTACTTTCTTTGTGACATATGAAGCCCCTTCTTAGTGCGTAAGACTTCTATACCCAGAAAATAACGAAGTTGCCCCAGATCCTAAGTGACAAAAACCTTTTGCAGAAAAGTCTTCACTTCTAGCACTCCTTTATCATCGTCACATGTAACAACCATGTCATCCACATATACAGCTAGTATGACAGTACCTGTTGATTGTTTTCTGACAAAGACAGAATGGTCAGATGTAATTCTCTGAAAGCCCAGAGTGCTAATCTTTGAACTAAGTCTGTCAAACCATGCCCTCGGACTTTGCTTTAAACAATAAATTGCTTTGCGAAGTCGGCAAACATACTCCCCCTCGACTTCGTAACCTGAGAGTTGCATCATGTAAACCTCTTCCTTAAGCTCACCATATAAAAATGCATTCTTGATATCCAGTTGGAAAATAGGCCAGCCTTTGTTTACGGCTACAGAGAGGATAGTGCAAATAGACCCCATCCTGGCAATAGGTGAAAAAGTCTTGAAGTAATCAATTCCATATGTCTGTGTAAAGCCTTTTGCCACAAGTCTTGTGTCAATAGAACCATCTAGAGAATGTTTCGTAGTAAAGACCCATCTGCAGGCAACAAGCCTGACACCTTGGAGACACTGAACTATATCCCATGTTCCTCTGGAATTGGGAGCATCCATTTCTTCATTCATAGCTTGTCGCCATCCGTGGTCCTGTTATGCACTGTGATAGTCTCTTAGAACAGATATTGTCATAAGAGCATCTGCATATCTTTTATCAGAACATGATAGGCTATCAGTGGACGTGAAATTAGACATAGGATGAATAGTACATTGCCTCTTTGTTCTGCGTAGGGCAATGGGAAGCTCCTGAGGATCATCCGAGGTAGTGTTGGTGGGTGCACTTGAAGATGGCATATTTTCTTGCAACAAAGGAACATGTAGAGGCACATGAACAAGAGGGGACACATGTTTTCTTTTATACACAATTGGTGGAGGAGGAAGTTCTAATGGTATGTCAGACACATCTTGATTGAAGAAGCGAGTTTGTTCGAAAAAGGTAACATCAGCTGATATATAATAGCATTTACTACAAGGAACATAGCATCTATACCCTTTCTTTGTTTGGGAATAACCCAGAAAAACACATTTAATTGCACGTGACGATAATATGTATGCAGTATGAAAGTTGTGAACAAAGGCGGTGCACCTAAAAATCCGCAGAGGTAGAGGAAATGGCGAGTCATTTGGATACAATAAGGCAAAGAGTGTGGAGCCATTTAGGGAGATAGAGGGAACTTTTTAAGATGGACAACAAAGAGAATAGCATCTCCCCAATAGGTTTTGAGGACCTTCATTTGGGTAAGAAGAGAGCGTGCAATGTCGAGGAGGTGTCAAAGTTTCCTTTCGGCTACCCCATTCTGTTGGGAGGCATATGGGCAAGAGGTTTGATGGATAGCGTCATGGGAAGCAAAGAAGGATGTGAAATCATTTTGTATAAATTCCAATGCATTACAAAAATGAAATATTTTAACTGTAGTGGAGAAGATGTTTTGACATAGTGAAAGAAATTCTTGACAATATTGTTAATTTCTGAACGTTCCTTTAACAGAAAAACCAAGATGATCGACTGTAGTCATCCACAAAGACGGCAAAATATATATGACCACTTAGACTTCAGACCGGACAGGGTCCCCAGATATCACAGTGAACAAGTGCAAAAGGAGTATGGCGACGAGGCTCAATTTGAGCAGGAAAGGAGGCTCGATGATGTTTCCCGAACTGACATGCTTCACACTCAAAAAGTTTCAGCATCGAAAGTTCAGGGAAAATCATGGAGAGAGCTTTAGCTGAAGGGTGGCCAAGACGAAGGTGCCATAGAAAAGGATCTTCAGAGATGGAGACTGCACCAGCAAAGTTGGAATCAAAAGGGATGTCGAGGTAATAGATATCGTTCCTCTCATGACCCCCACCAAAAATCTTCCTCGACCGGATGTCCTGAAAATAACAACAAACCTCATCAAAAATAACACGACAGTTAAGCTTACGATATAGCTTCTGTACTGATAGAATGCTGAGAGGAAAAGCAGGGGCACAATGAACATCTGTTAGATGCAACTTGGAAGAAAAGTTAACAGTACCAACAGCAATCACTGGTGAACGATCCCCATTAGCAACCCGAACAGTCTTCACAGAGGAAGACGACTGGGAGGAGGTTAGCAAACTTCCTTCTCCCGTCAGATGGGTAGAGGCTCCAGAATCAATAATCCATGCATACTTAGAGGCAGAGACAGAGTTTGCTACTGTACCTGAGGTAGTAGTCAAGCTAGCAGTAGGAGCAGCAATACTATCAGAAGGACTAGATTCTTGCAACAGTTGTCGTAGGCGAGCATATTCAGAAGCAGTGAATGGGGTTTGTGCCTCGCTGGTTTGCTTAGTAGATGTATCTGCAGTTGCATCATATGATACTTCATCATAGGCACTATTGGCATTAGGTTGCATCTCAAACGTTGCCCAACAGCGATCAGAGGGGTGATTCCAGCGTCCACAGTGTACGCATGCTGGATACCAAGCGGAAGAATCACGACCACGTCCACGATCGTGTCCGCGTCCAGAGTCACGGCTGCATCCAGATTCACGACCACATCTACGTCCCCGTCCTCCTAGATAGTTATGACGCCCTCGATATCCTAAGGAGGTATAGTGGGCCATCGTCTCTGTAGAGGTGTGGGTGGTAGAGTGCTGATTTGGAGCCTCTAGCTCCTATAAGCGTCCGAAGATTGTCTTAAGAGTAGGTAGAGTATCAGCCATCAGGAACTGATCTTTCATAGGCTTATATTTTGGATTTAGTTAGTCCTGAGAGAAATCTATAAACTTGTCATTCAGCACATTCTCCTACTTGTTTATCACAACATGCAGGTTGAAAAATAAGGAGTTCCTCAAAAAAGCTTATAAGAAACTATAGTATTCAATAAGACTTGATTCTCCCAAAGTAACAGATCAAATCCTTGTGTATATGTCTGACAGATGAGACTTAGTCATCTTCTAAGAATATGTACGCTCAAGGTTTTCCCACATTGCCTTAGCGGTGTCTTCGTAAAGAAGATTTGCAGCAATGTTTGGATCGACATTGTTCGTCATCCAAGTAATAACCTGGCAATTATCAACAAACCAAGTTTCATAGTCCTTATTTGTTTCTGCAGGGGGAACTTTTGTAAAAGCATAGCTCTTGCGCTGGCCACCAACAAACACTTTGAAAGTCCGAGACCATAGAACATAATCTTCGGAGCCCTTCAACTTTATAGAAGTGCCCAATACCAGCAAAGAAGAAGTAGGGTATGTGGGCTTGATCTCGGCAAACGTCATCACGGCGGCTTAGGTCAAGAAAAAGTGACCTAGAGAGTATATCTTGCCTCAATTTATCATCAAATATCTAAACCCTCATTAAGGAGTAAGAAGGATGAGGCAATGATCGTCTGATGGCACAAGCACCAGCAAGAGGGGGCCTGGCGGGCCTGGTGGAGTCGGCCTCCTCACATGAGTAGGGCCTGACCTTCCTGACAAATGCGCCTGGCGACGCTGGCGGCACGAGGCGGCCTAAAGGGGAGGCCCTGGCGACGCTGGGAGGCCTGGCCTGCCTAGTGGAGGCGCCTAGCGGCACTGGGCGATGCAAGGTGGCAAGATAGGGCCCTGAAGGGGCCTGACGGAGGCACCTGGCGGCGCAAGGAGGCCCTGGGAAGGCTGGCGGAGGTGCCTGACAGCGCTAGGAGGTACGAGGTAGGCCCGAGCGGTCTGGCGGAGGTATCTGGCTGCCCTAGAGCAGCCTGGCGATGCTCAACCCTCGCGTGTACCGAAGACGTGTCAGGGCTTGGGGACCCAAGGCGATGCGGGCCTAGTGTAGGAGATGCGGAGACCCGAGGCTGCACGCGACTGCAGAGGGACTTGAAGGGATGGCAGTGGCAGAGGGGTGATTAGGTCAGAACACCAGCCTAGGACCGCTGCTCTGATACCATGTGAAAGGATGATAAGAAAAGATGATTCGTTGTTTATTCAAGAGGTCTAGGGGTCCTTATATAGGACTAAACCCTAGAGGGCTCAAAGGGGAATATTCTATAGAATATGCTCTATAGAATATTTCTTAACAAATAGCCACATAGAATATTTTGTTAACATAAAAGCCCTCGTGGGGTTACAATATAATATAAAGAAAGAAATCTTCTGCAATCTCTAACCATAATTAGTTTGGATGATCTATGTAACTTGGTGGTTCAAATGATTATTTTGAGTGCAAGTTTTGATTTTGGGCACAAAACCTTATACATATTGCTATTTTTATCTAATTCAAAATTTTGATTTGTGTAAATCAGGAGTTCCTTCCAGGAAGTCTATTTGGTCTAATCAGGAAATTTTGGTCTAATCAGGGGGTTCTTTCCATGGAGTTTGTTTGGTCTAATTAGGAAATGTTGGGTCTAATCAGGAGTTCTTTTCCTTATATACTGTTTACACAGACATAATTATGCTTACTGTGGATAAATGATCTTTGTTAAGTGGGCAATATTTCAATAGTTTTTTTAAGAAAAATAAGGTAGCATTTATATTTTGGTAAAGAAAGTTTAATTTAAGGATCATATATATGCATATGATTGGTGATTACTTGGCCACATGATTAGTACTGTAATTTCATCAACCAACATGAATTGACGGTTATAATGATCACAAAACTATTGCTTGACTAACACAAAGTCAGATCAAACAAGGATTCTAAGTCCATCAGTGTATATAAGGAGAATGTCAGCCTCTGGGATGAGTGCCCAATAAGTTCAATATATTGCCACAAAATATTGAGTCCTAAAATTCTAAGGAGAAGCTTTGAGAAGATCTGTCAGTTGCGTCATTTAACGAATTAGAGAGTGGTGAATCTATAAATTTTTTTTATCAATGAGGAATTAATTGTATCATTAATAGAGAGTGATGAATCCATAAATCTCTTTATCAATGGGGAAGTCTGACAAAATCCAAACCTCAAAGAGCATGCATTGTACAAAATTCATACTTTAGTTCACAAAAATATGTTTTTGTTAGTTACTTTATATAACTTCCTTTGCACATAACTTGTTTATAAGTGTAAATTCCATACACAATTCATTTGAAATATCTCAGAAGGATGACACTGATTATAACTGAATTAAAATGATGATAGATAGTTTTTGGATCTTCATGATCTATAAATGACTGTAATATTCCCTCAGAAGCATAGTCACTTGCATGGACCTTGGTTGTCTACTTTTAGAATTATGATCAAGAAGATTAAAATAATGCCAATTTGCTCCTATTTGATTAAAAGAATCGGTAACCTTCAGTAATTGGTGTGTGTATATATATAGATTTCTTAAAGTAATATTAGGCTTGAAACTTAGGCCGTCGGATCCTCCCATATCCGGATCTGGTTACTCAGCAATAATTTATTCAGCAATCACAACTAAAATTCAGAAATATACTGCAAATAAAAATACTCGGAAGAAAGTATTTCAACACTTTTTCATTCACAAAATAAAGTTTAGAGGATACATTGTCCCACTATAACCATTACATGTACATCAGGTTGAAAGGAAAATATACAAAAGATTACTAACTACTTTAAAGAGTAAAGCTACTGTGGCTGGCTGGATGTCTAGTATGTAAGCCGGATAAATTTTTAAAGTCCTTGCTATGGCTCACCGATACCTGTTGGGTTTTCCATAAATCATAGGATAAAAATTAGCGAATGCTAAGTAACGAAGAAGAGAAAAGCAAATAAATTGTGTAATTTTTTTCAAAACTTGATATCACAAAATTTCATTCCTTTTTATTAATTTAAGTCCTATTCCTTTCTATTCCACATCAGGGATTAGTCCAGGGGAACCCCACCATTCTTGGACTCCGAAGCTGTGGATGCTTCGGGATTGGAGATTGTGTTGATCTTGGTAAGCTTATGCCGCTGCACGTCGCCTCAACCAATCCTCCAATACTACCCTGACAATTTCCTTTTCTTTTATTAAACAGGGTCTCAACCCTCAGCCTGGAAAATCAAATGAGCACACCGTCCTCGAGGACTCGGTTGCTTAAAACCTCAGGCTAACATTTAATCATATAAGCTAGCGGCTTTAAATACATGTTATCGTGACCCAGCCGCTATTGAACCACTCGTGCCTCCACATGACACGACCACATCTTCCGTCGTTCCAACCCGAATATATTGGCTCCCGGTACCACGCGTTGCAAAACATTCAATTTGTGCGCACTTATCATAACAGGGCAACCGTGTACCACCTAGGTAGGGAAATGCCAATACGGGTTCCTTCCGACAACCTACAGGTTGCATGCCCGACCTGTAGTACTACTCCCAGTCATCCTTATCGTGACACATGATCCTTTTCAGGATCCAACTCAAATCACACCAATTCACATGATGTAATTCTTTCGTTAAGTCTTTGATTTACATAAACCGCAATACTTGGTATCGACTCACATATATATTATTCATAACCATATGTATACTCCTATTTATGCCTATTTTAACTCCCAAACCCTAACTTTCAGAGCCAACGCATCAATTTGATGTGTAAATCTTATTTTAGTGGGAATTACAAAGCAATTCTTCAGACTTTTTCAAAAATAGCCAAAATTAGGGTTCTTCATAGCAAAGAACACAAAATCAAGAATTTCAATAATTTCGTATGAAAACCCAACAGCAAAAAGAAGGATTTCGTTACCTAATCGAGCTCTCTCTCGTGTATGCAAGGCTTTATCGAGTTTCGTTTTTAGAAAGGCTAATTTAAGGCTCCTGAAAAGATCGAATTTCATTTTTCGTATCAAAACGCTAAGAACATGTTAAGAACGCGAAGAACGAACGAAGAACGCGAAGAACGCGAAGAACACGAAGAACGTCAAGAACATATTTTCTCTCAGAATTTTGGCAGAGTCCCCCTTATATCGGGATATATTTCTCGGAAAATTTCGGCAGAGTTTCCCCTTATATCGGGACATATTTCTCAGAAAATTTCGGCAGAGTTTCCCATTATATCAGGACATATTTCAAAATAAAAACGAAAAGAGTTTCCTCTATAAAATCAATCGAGAGGAAAATAACAATGAAACTGAAAGAATATACTCAACAACAAGAGATGAAGAACCGGTAGACACCACACATCTTAGGTGAGTGAACGTGTGACGAATCACAGGGTCACTGACGTGCACAGCCGCCCGCACCTAAGTAGGGTATTACACAGATTTCTCCATCGAAATAACTATAAAAGCATAATACGAAGAATAGAAACATAAACGATGGAGAATCGGTAGACACCACGCGTCTTAGATGAGTGAACGTGTGACGAATCACAGGGTCACTGACGTGCATAGCCGCCCGCACCTAAGTAGGGTGTTACACAGATTTCTCCTCGAACCACAACAGGAAAACGAATCGGAAAGAAATATGAATCAAAAACAAAACTTGGAAGAACAAGAGTATGAATTGAAAGCCTAGCTTACGAAGCAACTAAGAGAGGATCATACCTTTCTTCTCCTCGTTCTCCCGGCAGCGCTTCGCTAGCGCTCCTCCCTCGCCTCCCACTCCTCCTCCCAACCTCTCGACCCTAGCCCTTGGGGTGGTGGTAGTGTAAGTTGTAGAGAATGAATGGGTAGGGGGGTCTATTTATAGGCCCCAGAAAACCACTAACCATGGTAGAAAACCATGGTTTAGACCTTAACCATGGTTTAGCGGCCCATGGTTTTGGCCCATGGTTTTAGCCAAAATTTATCCCAAACTTGGAGCTTAAGTTAGAACATTCTAGAGGATTCTAGATTCGCTAATGACGCTTAATTAACACTAATCGTGATTAACTTTCACTAATCGTGATTTAACTTTCGCGGCTTACGCATATCTTTTGTTAACTATTGATTAGTGTTTACTAATGATCATTAGCGGCTTTCAATCGTCATTAATTTCTTTAATCATGTTTAATTAGTCTTAATGACAGTCATTATGGATTAATGACATCTTAGCCTTCCTTACTTCTCTTTCTTCCGAAATTCATAACAAATCGAAACGAAGTCCGATTCACACGAAACAAATTCTGCCGGTTTCCTCTTTACGAGCCGGATCTTATTATATAGGATCCGAGATATGCCAAGTTCAAGGCTTTACAATTATAACAACCTTAAAGGAAGTCTCGTCCTCGAGACTAGAAATGCAGGCATAACATCCTTAAAGAGGATTGAAACCATAACAACCTTAAAGAGAATGAACGTCATGTCATTTAAAATGAACATATACATAGCGACAATCTTTCGATTTGTCGTGAGTCTGAGAAGGGAAATATGACATTCAAATTCAATAACCAAAAATGCCACCAATTTCATTAATTTTCATATTATATCTCAAGAAGAGGAAAAACATATATGATAAGTATCTGCGAATGACACTTTTATGACTAAAAAATGGTTCTCATGCAGAGCCATGGCATCCCGACCATGCCAGGAGACGACTGACCAGCTAGCACGCACAACGATCGCTCTCACTGACCTTCAGCAGCAGCAAGTTGCTATGCGAGATGAGCAGGATCGGATCTTGGCTCAGGAGACGGAGATATCCTAGCCAGACATTAATCGGTCAATCTGACTACTCGACTAACTTGTACACAGAGCTTTTTTTAGTTTTTTACTTTTTTAAAAAGCAAACTTATTCTAATATACTTAATGTTATATTTAAAGTCAATTACTTATTTTGTTTCACTGTGATATTATAGAAAATGTATAAATCTATGTAAATATATAAGAATATATGTATAAAAAATGATTTATATATTTAAAATAATTAAAAAAATCAAAACCAACTAATGATCGGCTAGATCAGATTAGTAGCCCGAAGCCGATCAATCCTTAGCCAGTGACCCTGATGATCGAATACTGACTACTGATTTTTGAAACCTTGGACCCAACGAGCATTGCTTTTAAAAACGCACCTTTAGGCGCTGAGGCATATGGCTCGAGGTATTTTTTTATGGAAAAACACTTCAAGGCTATAACCTCAGTGAGGCGTGCACCTCAAGGCTTATGAGGCGCATATATAATTTTTGTGAAATTAATTGGTAAGAAAAAAATTATGTACCGTGAACGCTAATCCTAGAATAACTTAAAATAATGAAAAAAAATTCAATATATATTAAAACAAGTAAACTAGAACTCAATAAACAGAAGAATTCTTATTTTTTCTATACATTAGAATATGTACTAAGCCTTCTCCCACTATAAGTAGGGTCGGCTACATGGATTCTTGCTCAAATCCATGTTGAAATATTCGACTATTTTTTACGTTGGCCATCGACTACCTAACGCAACCCCTGCAAGAGTGGGATTTGAAGCCTTATCTTTTGTGTGGTAGACACTGTACTATCACAAGACAATTAAGTATATATTAAAACGACTAATTATATTACAATAACGAGTTTTAAATTATATTGAATTGAGAACATTAGTTATTTTATTTATTTTGTCTCGAGGCGCTACCTCTTGTATGAGCTGATTATTTTATTTTATTTTTTCTACAATATTTTTTCTTTTCTTTTTAATTGTGAGCTTTCCATCATTCGTAGATAGGTATTTTCAAGTCCTTAAGCTCACGATTCACTAAAATGCATTTTTTTAGTTTATTAACATATTAAGCTTATTTTTACTTTATTATGCATGTTCTTTATAAATCAACATGAAGAAAAATTGAGTCTTGTATGCCTCTACTCTTTAATATGAATCAAGCATAAATGGTTTCTTTATTAAAATGTTTGGATGCAAGTTCCTTACTTTGACCTAAATTTAGACAAGTATATCTTTTAAACATGTCTCATCTTTTCTTTTTTTTGAGTAACAAACGGTGGACCCCCCTCGGAGGGGTCACCACGGAAATTCATTAATAATTAATTTGATTACAAAAAGTTAGTGCGTGCTCCAGAAAGAGTGGAGCGCGATGCAGTGAGAGACTACATTTTCTGGATACAACCTCTTGTTGTTGAAAAGTAAATCATTCCTTACCAGCCATAAAGCCCATAGTGTTGCTAAACCCCTCGAGCAGTCATCTGTCGAATTGCCCCCGATCGAACGAACCGAGCTCCAGAACTCCGTGGCTCCCCCACTACGGATCCAAGGGAAGTCCAGAGTCCTCCAAACCGCTTCAGAATCTGGGCATCAGAAGAAGATATGTTCCGAATCCTCCATCATTGCATGGCATTTGTCGCACCCGGTATCGTCGATGCCCATCAGCTTTCCCGCCGTGCCTTATCGCAGAGACGTCCCTTTCTTAAGCACCATAGAAATACTTTCACTCTGTCCGGTACCCATGAGGCCCAAATCATCCATGCAGAAATCGGCATCCCCCTCTTCCATCGTTGTCGTCGGCTCCTCATACGCTTTCCTAACCGTGTCTCATCTTTTCTTATAGTCAATCGGGACTAAATTATATACACATCAAAGCATGCATGAACAAAGATGGTCATAACAAGTAATATTCAAGTATTTTATCCCCCAATCCTTACGGTAAAGTAAAAAGTGATCAATGATTCACTGCTTACTCTCTTATCCTTCTCAATTGAATGACACATATCTCATCTAATTTTGAAAATCGTGTTACATCTAATCCCTTTAGTTAAATTTTTATGTAAAACATTAAATTTTGCGGAGAGTTACCCATTATTGTGCTTGCATATCCATATTTACTTGACTCCTTACAGATTTAGAGTCCAAAAAAAGAGAGTTATATAACAACTTCGTTGTTTAAACCATGATGTTAGCCTTGAAATGACATGGAGTTATGTATTTAATCATAACTATTTAATTTCTTTCACGAGTGATTGTAATTACTGTAGAGATAGTTTCTAATATTATTATCATTTTACGTACCTTGTCGTTATTTCTTTATCTTTTATAGACCTCTTTGTAATTTACCCTTAAGGTCTCTCCCTATATAAGAGAGCGTAGGGTTTTTCTGAATGATATCGAAGACTCTTTTCCCAACATGGTATCAGAGCCTCCCTAGGGCTCTCCACACCCGCCGCCCCCTTCCCCACCCGCCGCCCTCTCCTCGGCGCCGATCTTCGGCTCCTCTCTCACGTCGCCGCCTCTCTATCTCTCTCTAGGGCTTCTCCCCGCCGCCCTAAAGCTTCTTTGACTCGCCTTAGGCCCCCGCGCGGTCCACAACCTGCCGCCCTAGGCCCCCAGGCAGCCTACCAGCCCGCCGCGCAGGCCTCTAGACGGTTCCCAGCCGCTGTCACGTCCCAGCCAGCCGCGCAAGCCTCTACGCGGCCTCCAGGCGGCACCCAGCCAGCCGTTACAAGGGTTGTAAGCCTTCTCTGAGGCCTTCCCTAGTCCTCTCTTCGTTCGATATATGGATTTGAGTGCGTAACGTCTACATACGCACTCAAATCCGATGCAGTTGATGTAGACATTCATCACCGTGTCTACATACCCTAGTTCTTCTCCAAGCGGCAGTATGTCAGAATCGAAAGTCGATATGCCCTCCACTGGCGCATTCAAAGGCCCTACGCCAATAGTGAAGATGGACGGGTCTAACTATGAATTCGGGGCCATGCAGTTCATGAGCCTCATAAAGTCGAATGGTAAGAAGCACATTCTTACCGAGGATGAGCCTGCAGAGAAGACAGGGATATATGCCTCATGGGAGGCTGATGACTCCTATGCAAAGGTCTGGTTGTCTGGTACATTGACGATGGAGATTGCTAATGACGTCCTCCATCAGCCCACTGCTAAGGCAATGTGGGACATTCTTGCCGCTACATATTCGCAGGTGCGAAATGAGACAAAGATGTTGCAGCTTCAGCATGACATTTTCACAATGAAGCAGAGCGGCAGACCTCTCCATTCCCTATACACATCCCTAAGAGGGATGTTTGAGAAGTTATACAGTACCATTCCACTCACTGCTACTCCTGAGCAGCAGAAGACGTTCCGGAACGCCACCATGGTGGGTGTTCTACTTGCGGCCCTTGATCCTGAATATGATGCCGCCCGATCTCAGATCCTAGCTGATGCAGTTATTCCTCCAGTGGAGGATGTTTACAGAAGGCTCAGTCGCATTCCTGTTTCCTCCAGCTCTTCTACTCCACCCCAATTAGCGATGGCAGTCTCGCGTGGGAGAGGTGGCCCGCCTTCTGGTCGTGGTCGTGGACGTGGCCGTGGACCCCAGGGACAAGGTGGTCGTTTCAGTCAGATGTGCTCCTATTGTCACCGCACAGGACACTCGGAGGAGACATGCTATTCTAAGCATGGGTTCCCAGCATCGGCACGTGTTGCAGAGCATTCCCAGTCTCTATTACCGTCTGCTGCAGATAATCGATTTGACGAACTTGTGGCCCGTCTTCGAGATATTATGCCACATTCATCTGGTGATTCGTCTGGTGGTTCTTCAGATATTGCTGCTACTGCCTCTGCCAGTTCATCAGTTGCTGCTAGTACCTCAGGTAGATCTATTGCATTCACACCATCTCATGATATATCTGACTGGGTTATAGATTCGGGAGCCACACATCATCTCTGCCGAGATAGAGATAGATTACAGGCCTACAGGGACATTCCTCCCGGTCGTTCAGTGCAGATAGCAGATGGTACTCATTCGCCTCTTGTTAGATAGGGGGAGGTCTTCCTATCCTCCACTATGCAGCTACAGAACGTCCTACATGCTCCTGAGTTCTCAATGAATTTGTTATCTATTAGTCAAATTACGAAGGATTTGCATTGTCGTGCCATATTTGACCCGTCTTCTCTCATTTTTCAGGACATACTCACGGGCAAGATGATTGGTTGTGGCTCTGAGCAGAATGGTTTATATCGGCTGGTTCGGGAATCCTATGCTGGCGTCTCCTATCATTCTGCCGGACCAGTCTCTCCG
Source organism: Ottelia alismoides (assembly GCA_037367405.1). Taxonomy (NCBI): domain Eukaryota; kingdom Viridiplantae; phylum Streptophyta; class Magnoliopsida; order Alismatales; family Hydrocharitaceae; genus Ottelia; species Ottelia alismoides. The sequence goes on from JAZKJV010000419.1 coordinate 532,160, forward strand.
TACATCTGGCATCTCCGGTTTGGTCACCTTCCGCTTCAGAAAATGCGCCATCTTCTGCCCCAGATCTCTCCTAGTTCGTCTTTCCGCAGTGAAGCATGTCAGTTGGGAAAGCTCATAGGTCGAGCTTTCCAAGTCGTCAGAGTCGGAGCAGTAGCTCCCCATTCGAGTTGTTACATATATATATGGGGTCCAAGTCGTGTTCCCGATCATCAGGGGCACAGATTTTATCTTATGGTAGTGGATGATTTTTCTCGTGTGTCATGGGTCTTTCTTTTGAAGAATAAATCTGAAGCACGAGATGTGATCACGAATTTGATTAATGAAGTGCACAATGTTTTCTCTTCCTCAGTCAAATATGTTCGGACGGACAATGCCCTAGAATTTTGTACACGCTCACTTTCTCAATTTCTTTCATCAAAGGGTATTATTCACCAAACCACTTGTGCATATACATCACAGCAAAATGGTGTGGCGGAAAGAAAGCATCGCCATCTCTTGGATATTACTCGAACCCTGTTGATTCAGAGTTCTGCTCCTATTTCATTCTGGGGGGACGCTGTTCTTATTGCATGTTATCTGGTCAATCGAATGCCATCCTCAGTTCTTGGTGAGAAGATACCTATCTCCCTTATTTTTCCAAACAAGGAGTTATTCTCACTAACTCCACGTGTCTTTGGCATGGAAGGCCGTATCCCGATATATCGGCGATATATCGGTATCGACAGGTCACCAATATATCGCCGATATGTCCGATATCGGGTATCGACAGGCAAAAAAGGCGAGCTGAATCCCAATGTCAGCGATATGGCGTCGATATATCGCCGATATATCGGCGACATATCGGTATCGACATGGTATCGATATCGATACCGATATCGATATGTCCTTCCATGGTCTTTGGTACTGTGGCTTTCGTTCATCGTCTATCTCTCGGACTTCACAAACTCTCTCCTAGAGCAGTCAAGTGCGTTTTTGTTGGTTATTCCAGGACTCAAAAGGGCTACCAGTGTTATGATCCGACGACTAAGAAGTACTTCGTGAGTGTTGATGTCACTTTCTTTGAATCTGTCATGTATTTCTCTCCTGCAGGTGACAGAATGGTACCATCCACTACCACTGATGATGTCTATGTTCCTCCACCACCAACATGGAGTTCACTTGAGTCTTCCCCTGTGCCTGTCCCCACGCCAGCACCACCACCACTACCTTCTCCTCCACCCATTACACGGCCTATCGTTTCACCGTTACCTAAATTCTATACGCGTCGGTCAGGTCCTGCTCAGACTACGCATCAGCCAATCATCACGCCTCAGGTATGTTCAATTGGCATTACTACTAACGGGTTAGGTTTGGTACATGTGCAGGATTCTTCAGTATAGGACGACACTAGCCCATCCAGTACAGCAGATGATGATCTTGATGTTCCGATTGCTATTCGGAAACAGAGGCGGTAATGTGCCTCTTATCCATTTGCTTCACAGGTTTCCTTTCACCGTCTCACTGGTGATTTTCAGAGATTTGCCACAGCCTTGTCTTCCGTGGATATACCACGGACCTACCAGGAAGCTTTGAAGAATGATTGCTGGAGATTAGCTATGGAAGAAGAGATGAGGGCCTTGCAGTCCCGTGGCACATGGTCTTTGGTCCCTGCACCTCCTGATGCATCCGTTGTGAGCTGTAAGTGGGTCTTCACAGTTAAATATCATGCAGATGGCACGTTGGATAGGTACAAAGCACGCTTGGTCACCCGTGGGTTTACACAAACCTATGGCGTGGATTACATGGATACGTTCTCTCCAGTGGCGAGACACTCTACCCTTCGTATTCTCTTATCTGTTGCTGTGGTCCGTGATTGGAGTATATCTCAACTAGATGTCAAGAATGCCTTTCTGTACGGGGACTTACAGGAGGAAGTCTACATGCAGCAGCCACCTGGGTTTACTGCTGAGGGGGAGAAGCACATGGTCTGTAGACTTCAAAAGGCGATATATGGCCTCAAACAGAGTCCGAGAGCATGGTTCCAGAAGCTGTCCAACCTAATTGAGGAACAGGGATTCAAGAGGTCAAATGTCGATCACTCGTTGTTTGTCTAGAAGTCATCGGTAGGTACGGTTGTCATTATGGTCTATGTGGATGATATTCTTGTTACAGGAGATGATGTTCAGGGCATAGAGAGAGCGAAGGCATTCCTAGGCTGTCAGTTCGTTACAAAGGATCTTGTAACCCTAAGATATTTTCTGGGGTTGGAATTTGCAAGGAATGCACAGGGCTTGGTGATGACCCAACAGAAGTACATTACAGACTTCATGATTGAGACTGACATGGATGGATGCAAACCATCAAGTATTCCCATGGACCCTAGCATGAAGTTGTATGATGGTGATACTGATGAAGTAGATAAGAGGAGATATAGAGAAATGGTGGGAAAACTCCTCTACATTACCATAACTCGTCCAGACATTCAATTTGCAGTTAGCAGGGTGAGTCGATTTATGGAGCAGCCAAGACAGGTTCACATGGATGCTATACACATGATACTGAGGTATCTGAAGTCTTCTCCAGGGACAGGGCTGCTATTCAGAAAGGGCACAGACTTATCCATCTCAGCGTGTGCAGACGCAGATTATGCAGGATGCCCTAAGGATCGAAAATCAACCTCAGGGTTCGCAGTGTTTGTTGGAGGCTCACTGGTTTCTTGGAAAAGCAAGAAACAAACTGTTGTGGCAAGGTCCAGTGCCGAATCCGAATATAGAGCCATGGCTCAAGCCAGCACAGAAATGATGTGGGTCCGTTCCATACTAGAAGATCTACATGTAGTTGTGCCCCTACCTATGAAGCTTCAGTGTGACATTCTGGCAGCATTATTCATTGCCAACAATCCAGCTTTCCATGAAAGGACCAAGCATATTGAAGTTGACTGCCATTACACTAGAGACTTGGTCCAGAGAGGATTGATATCTACTGCACATGTGAGCTCAGGAGATCAGACTACAGATGTATTCACCAAGCCACTGCTCAGAGGACCTTTTCAGAGATGTTCATCCAAGCTGAGCATGATAGACATCTATGCTCCACCATGAGGGGGAGTGTAGAGATAGTTTCTAGTATTATTATCACTTTACGTATCTTGTCGTTATTTCTTTATCTTTTACAAACCTCTTTGTAATTTACCCTTAAGGTCTCTCCCTATATAAGAGAGCCTAGGATTTTTCTGAATGATATCGAAGATTCTTTTCCCAACAATTACGATTAATTATTATGTTACATTTAGAACTTGAAAATTGTAATTACGATTAATTATTATATTTTATGAAAAAGTTTCTTTACGAGTGAGGCTCGCATCTCGATACGCCTCAATACTGGGAAAACACCTCGATCTGCCTCACGCTTTTTCAAACCTTACTAGCGTGTACCTTGAACCTTCTTATTGAAATCTGGAGGTGGAAGGTCCCTCTATGGGTTCGTATTTTTGTCGGGATGTTGAGATGGGATCGTGTATTGACTGCCGAGCAAAGAGGCAAATTTTTCCCTACAATTGATAGCACTTGTTAGTGTTGTTTGTAGCTGAGGAGGATGTTCAACACCTTTTCTTTGGGTGCTCGTTTGCAAGGGAGATGTAGGCAGTCTCGCATGTTGAGTTGGTGTCTTTCTTTGACTAGAATGGCCTCTGGGATTAGCTTAACGAATTGGAAAATGGGAATTGCCCTACCAATGTTTGGGTGGTGGCATTTTCATTGTCCATATGGCTAGTCGTAATGGATATATATTCTGGGGAGAGAGAATGTACATGGAATATATTATAGAGCGTGCAAAAAGCCTAAACACATTTTGGTCTGTAATTTTTTCTTACGATAATGTAAATATAAAGAAGTTCACAGGTGGGTGTCTCCCTGACATTACACCCTTTTTTCCTAAAAAATGATGACATGGTTAATGAACTTGACGCTTCTTATAGTGCCACGATGGACAACTTCTTCTTAATGGGGAGACATCCTTCATTGTTATTTAAACAGGACAACAACATGCACAAGTTAGGAAGGAGAGGTGATGATCGTGAGAAAGGGAGATGCAATATTGGATCGTTGACAAGCGTTCTCTCAAAGTAAAATGTATGGAATCATTGGAATATTTTTATGGAAACTTAGGAAGGAGAGGAGACTTGCATTAGGAAAAACATGGAAGAGGATGAGTAAAAGGAGTAAGATAATAAAAGCGAGGATGGAACAAGAATATGACTAGTTTTTAAGGATTTTGTATTTTATTTAATAATTAGAATTTTTAAAAAATGGATGGTTGAATTGGTGGTTTGGCCATTGGCGCAATTGGTTCAACCAAGTCACGCGGTCAAAATCAATTTTGACCAATTTTGATTAATTTCTATTTTGATAGAACAGAAACAGTTAATTCGACTAATTTTCCTTCGGTTCTTTATTTAATGGGTGGCCACGTCATATAGACTGTGGAAAGCCATTGATTTAAGCTTGGACCATATGCTTGGTTTGATAAATTTACCATAAAGATTGCTACTCAAAATTTCAGTAGAACAATGTCTGAACTCTATATTTCCGTTCAGTGACGATAGACTACCGTAGTTGTCAATGTTTATGTTGATGACATAATCTTATTATCAACTTACAAGGCATTCAGGAGACGACGGGCCTATTTTAATATGTGTCTATCGCCCATGATCTCGGCCACCTAAGATATTTGTGTGATTAAGATAGACACTCAAGAAAACTTTGTAGTTTCGACAAGTATCCCTTGGTATTCTCGAAGAGGATTGGTTGCAAGCCTTCTTCAATTCCAGTTGAATGTCAACAACGTATTGCTCTGGATGATGTGTTCTTGTTAAACATCACTAGATATGGAAAGAAAACATGTCCCATGTCCTTTTCACTCCCTCGTAGAGGGCAAGTTCTATCGAGATCGTTACCCTACCTACAAATATTTGTCATGATTATACTCTGATGTACAAACAAAGAAGGAACCACAATCCTAAGAAAATCTACTAATGGGTGCAAAATCTTTTTTCCCAAACCATCTCCGACAACAAGTTTCCCAACCTTGGATGGAATTAAAGGGAATGTGTAGACACCCAAGTTTGTTCGTAAAAAAGGCCCCCGCGATTGGCTCCATTTCAATATAAACTTCTATGTGTCATCAATTTAGTCCCTTTATATGTGACTGTGCATTCAATTAATTGTAAAATCATCATTAAAGAAATTAAATTAATGTAAAATCATATGTCGCCATAGTCCCTCCCAGTAGATAGGATTCAGGAATTTTTTGTAGGTATTTGATCAATCTAACTCTAGTAATAGACATGCAACTTTCTAATCATGAAAGAAAACTAAGATGTCAATGGATTAATGTTGGGCACCATATAAATATACTTTTACAGAACTAGTAATAAAGACCTTGGCAAGTAAAGCATATAGTATAATTAACTATAACAAAAATATTACATGTTCCAGTTCATGAGTGTATGTCACTTCCAAACTTCCGCTTTCAGTGGTAACCCAGACCTAAAAATGGAGACATTAAAATGTGCAATTTCATACCAACATATACTTAAAATAGATGATAAAAAGTAAAAACCTTAATGGTCCGATCCAAGGAACAAGACAATAAAAACTGATCCCAACATAACAATGACATAACTACATCATGATGATCACTAATACTCTGAAGACACTGCAAATTTGTGGCGTCCCATACCTGGAAAAAAAAACAACATAAGCTATTACAACTGGAAGCGCATTAGAGATAAAAAAATCGCAAATAGCTAATGAGAATTACGATAAACATCAAGAGTCAAGGTCGCATTGACTATTAGGGGCCACTTTCGAATTCTACTTTGCAAGCAAACATGAAGTTCAACAATGGGTAATTGCTTTTTCCATTTAGCCTCTGGATGGCAAAACAGATAGAATTGCTTAAAACAGAAAATTTATCAGCACGGCACTATTAACAGTTAACAAAAGATTTCAGCACAAAATGTTGACTTACTCTTATTGTATGGTCCATGGAGCCAGAATAAATTCGCATCCCGCCGAAAACCAACGAAATGACAGCACGTTGATGGCCACTTAGTGAGGCAGCAGGCTCAAAACTATGTAGAGCGGCATTGACCTTCCAAGCTAAGATATTGCCATCCTGCAAATGCATTTAAAACAAGTTATATACAATATTTGTAGAGATATTTCTATGTACTTTTATGCTATTTTCACTTTTTATGTTCATCTTATGTAATTTATCCATAGGTCTCTCCTCTATACAAGAAAGCCTAGGGTTACCAAGAATAAACAACTCTTTGATTTTTCCCAACATGGTACCTGTAGAAATAGTTAGTAGTGTTATTATTTATTTATGGAGTTTGTTGTTATTTCTTTTTTTTTTCTATAGACCTCTCTGTAATTTACCCTAAGGTCTCTCCCTATATAAGAGAGCCTAGGGTTTTCTGAATAAACATCGAAGTCACGTTTTCCAACATGGTATCAGAGCCGCCCTAGGGCTCTCCACCCACCACCTCCCTCTCCCCACCCGCCGCCCTCTCTCTCTCTCCTCTCCTCGGCGTGTCTTTCGCCGCCGCCTCTCTCTCTCCATCGTCTAGCGCCTCCGCGCCTAGGCCTAGCCATCCGCCAGTGCCGATAGCGGCATCCAGGCCGCTGCCAACAGCAACCAGCGGCCACTGTTAGCGCCGCTAGTCAACGCCAGCGGCATCCAGCCTGCATCCAGCGGCCTCACGGTCATCCCAAGCATCGCCTCCAGCCCCATAAAGCTGCTGTAGGCATCCAGCCAGCCAGCTCCAGTCGCCGCCAGTCCCAGCCAGTCGCGAAGACATATACGCGACCTGAGGCGACACCCAACAGGCCGGTTCAAGGGCTGTAAGCCTCTTCTTAGGCGTGCCCTAGTTTCTTCCACATCCATTCTATGGATTTGAGTGCGTAACGTCTACATACGCACTCAAATCCGATGCAGTTTTTGTAGACATCCAGCATTACGTCTACATATCCTAGTTCTTCTCCAAGCGACAGTATGTCAGAATCAAAGGTTGATATGCCCTCCACCGGCGCATTCAAAGGTCCTGCGCCAATAGTCAAGATGGACGGGTCTAATTACGAGCTCTGGGCTATGCAGTTCATGAGCCTTATGAAGTCGAATGGTAAGAAACATATCCTTACCGAGGATGAGCCCGCGGAGAAGACTGGGATCTATGCCTCATGGGAGGCTGATGATTCCTATACAAAGGTCTGGTTGTCCGGCACCTTAACGATGGAGATTGCCAACGACGTCCTCCATCAGCCCACTGCTAAGGCAATGTGGGAAATTCTTGCCGCCACATATTCGCAAGTGCGAAATGAGACGAAGATGTTGCAGCTTCAGCACGACATCTTCACAATGAAGCAGAGCGGCAGACCTCTCCATTCTCTTTATACATCCCTAAGAGGGATGTTCGAGAAGTTATACAGTATCATCCCTCTGACTGCAACTCCTGAGCAGCAGAAGGCGTTTCGAAACGCCACCATGGTTGGTGTTCTTCTTGCGGCCCTTGACCCAGAGTACGATGCAGCTCGATCTCAGATTCTCGCAGATGCAGTTATTCCTCCAGTTGAGGATGTTTACAGACGGCTTAGCCGCATTCCAGTCTCCTCCAGCTCTTCTACTCTACCTCCTTCAGCGATGGCAGTCTCGCGTGGGAGAGGTGGACCACCATCTGGCCGTGGTCGTGGACGTGGACGTGGACCCCAGGGGAGGGGTGGTCGCTTTAGTCAGCCATGCTCCTATTGTCGTCGCACAGGACACTCGGAGGAGACATGCTATTCGAAGCATGGATTTCCAGCCTCAGCACGCATTGCAGAGCACTCTCAGTCTCCACTGACCTCTACTGCAGATAGTCGATTTGACGAACTTGTCGCCCGTCTCCGAGAGATTATGCCACATGCTTCTGGTGATTCGCCTGGTGGTTCCTCAGACATTGCTGCCACTGCCTCTGCCAGTTCTTCCGCAGCCGCCAGCTCCTCAGGTAGATCTACTACATCTCATGATATATCCGACTGGATTATTGATTCTGGAGCCACACATCATCTCTGCCGAGATAGAGGTAGATTACAGGCGTACAGGGACATTCCTCCCGGACGTTCAGTACAGATAGCAGATGGTACCCATTCGCCCCTTATTGGACAGGGGGAGGTTGTCCTGTCCTCCACTTTGCATTTACAGAATGTTCTACATGCTCCTGAGTTCTCAATGAATTTGCTATCTATTAGTCAGATTACGAAGGATTTGAACTGTCGTGCCATATTTGACCCGTCTTCTCTTATTTTTCAGGACATACTCACGGGCAAGGTGATTGGCTGTGGCTCTGAGCAGAATGGTTTATATAGACTGGTCCGGGATTCATATGCTGGTGTCTCCTCTCATTCGGCTGGACCAGTCTCTCCGTACATTTGGCACCTCCGATTCGGTCACCTTCCGCTTCAGAAAATGCGCCATCTTCTGCCTCAGATCTCTCCTAGTTCTTCGTTTCAATGTGAAGCGTGTCAGTTGGGAAAGCATCACAGGTCGAGCTTCCCACGTCGTCTGAGTCGGAGCAGTAGCTCCCCTTTTGAGTTGTTACATATAGATATATGGGGTCCAAGTCGTGTTCCCGATCATCAGGGACACAGGTTTTATCTTGTGGTAGTGGATGATTTCTCTCGTGTGTCGTGGGTCTTTCTTTTGAAAAATAAATCCGAAGCAGGAAATGTGATCAAAAACTTGATTAATGAAGTGTTCAATGTCTTTTCTGCAAATGTCAAATATGTTCGGACTGATAATGCCCTTGAATTTTGTACACGCTTACTGTCACAATTCCTGTCATCAAAGGGCATTATTCACCAAACCACTTGTGCATATACCTCACAACAAAATGGTGTCGCGGAAAGGAAGCATCGCCATCTCTTAGATATTACTCGTACATTGTTGATTCAGAGTTGTGCACCTATTTCTTTCTGGGGTGATGCTGTCCTTACTGCTTGTTATCTAGTCAACCGTATGCCATCCTCGGTCCTTGGTGAAAAGATACCTATGTCCATTATTTTTCCAGACAGGGAGTTATTCTCACTAACTCCACGTGTCTTTGGCATTGTTGCTTTTGTGCATCGTCTATCTCCCGGACTTGATAAACTCTCTCCTAGAGCAGTCAAGTGCGTCTTTGTTGGTTACTCCAGAACTCAGAAGGGCTACCGGTGTTATGATCCCACAACTAAGAGATACTTTGTGAGTGCCGATGTCACTTTCTTTGAGTCTGTCATGTATTTCTCTCCTGCAGGCGACCGAACGGTTCCATCCACTACCACTGATGAGATCTATGTCCCTCCACCACCTACATTGAGTACATCTGAGTCTTCCCCTCTGTCTGTCTCCACGCCAGCACCACCTCCACCACCTCCACCACCTCCTCCACCTCCACCCAATCCACGACCTATCATATCACCGTTACCGAAATTCTATACGCGCCGGTCAGGTCCTGCTCAGACCACACAGCAGCCGATCATCCCGCCTCAGGTATGTTCAGATGGCACTACTACTGACGGGTCAGGTTTGGTACATGTGCAGGATCCTTCAGTTCAGGCTGACACTAGCCCATCTTGTACAGCAGATGACAGTCTTGATGTTCCGATTGCTCTTCGGAAACAAAAGCGGCAATGTGCCGCTTATCCGTTTGCTTCACAGGTTTCTTTTCACCGTCTCACAGGTGATTTTCAGAGATTTGCCACAGCTTTGTCTTCCGTGGAGATACCACGGACATACCAGGAAGCTTTGCAGAATGAATGCTGGCGATTAGCAATGGAAGAAGAAATGAGGGCCCTGCAGTCTCGTGACACATGGTCCTTGGTCCCTGCACCTTCTGATGCATCCGTTGTGAGCTGCAAATGGGTCTTTACAGTCAAATACCATGCAGATGGAACCCTGGATAGGTATAAAGCACGCTTGGTCGCTCGTGGGTTTACGCAAACCTACGGTGTGGATTACATGGATACTTTTTCTCCAGTGGCGAGACATTCTACCCTTCGCATTCTCTTATCTGTTGCTGTAGTCCGTGATTGGAGTATATCTCAACTAGATGTCAAGAATGCATTTCTGTATGGAGACTTGCAGGAGGAAGTCTACATGCAGCAGCCACCTGGGTTTACTGCTGAGGGGGAGAAGCAGATGGTCTGTAGACTTCACAAAGCGATATATGGCCTCAAACAGAGCCCCAGAGCATGGTTCCAGAAGTTGTCCAACCTGATTGAGCAACAAGGATTCAAGAGGTCAAATGCCGATCACTCATTGTTTGTTCAGAAGTCATCGGCAGGTACGGTTGTTATTATGGTCTATGTGGATGATATTCTTGTTACAGGAGATGATGCACAGGGCATAGAAAAGGCGAAGGCATTCCTTGGCCGTCAATTTGTCACAAAAGATCTTGGCACCCTGAGATACTTCCTGGGATTAGAATTTGCGAGGAATGCACAGGGTTTGGTAATGACCCAACGGAAGTATATTACAGACTTCCTGACTGAGACGGGCATGGATGGTTGCAAACCATCAAGTATTCCTATGGATCCCAGCGTGAGGCTGTATGATGGTGATACTGATGAAGTAGATAAGAGGAGATATAGAGAGATGGTGGGCAAACTCCTCTACATCACCATAACTCGCCCAGACATTCAATTTGCAGTTAGCAGGGTGAGTCAATTTATGGAGCAGCCAAGACAGGTTCACATGGACGCTATACACATGATACTGAGGTATCTAAAGTCTTCTCCAGGTTCAGGGCTGCTATTCAGAAAGGGCACGGACTTATCTGTCTCAGCATGTGCAGATGCAGATTATGCAGGATGTCCTAAGGACCGAAAATCAACCTCAGGGTTTGCAGTGTTTGTGGGAGGCTCTTTGGTTTCTTGGAAAAGCAAGAAACAAACCGTTGTGGCAAGGTCCAGTGCCGAATCCGAGTATAGGGCCATGGCTCAAGCCAGTACGGAAATGATGTGGGTTCACTCAGTACTAGAAGATCTACATGTAGCGGTACCCCTACCTATGAAGCTTCAGTGTGACAATCAGGCAGCATTGTTCATTGCCAACAATCCAGCTTTTCATGAAAGGACCAAACATATTGAAGTTGACTGCCATTATACTAGGGACTTGATCCAGAGAGGATTGATATCTACTGCACATGTGAGCTCAGGAGATCAGACTGCAGATATATTTACCAAGCCACTGCTCAGAGGACCATTTCAGAGATGTTCGTCCAAGTTGAGCATGATGGATATCTATGCTCCACCTTGAGGGGGAGTGTAGAAATAGTTAGTAGTGTTATTATTTATTTATGGAGTTTGTTGTTATTTCTTTTTTTTTCTATAGACCTCTCTGTAATTTACCCTAAGGTCTCTCCCTATATAAGAGAGCCTAGGGTTTTCTGAATAAACATCGAAGTCACGTTTTCCAACAGTACCAAAGCAGCCGTCCTAGACCGAAGCTCCGTACCCTAACACCCACCCCCTCCCTTTCTCTCTCCTCTCTCCGCCATCGTTGCCGCCTTCCCCTCCTCTCACTGCCGCCGTGACCGCCTCTCCAGCTGCCGTGGGGCTATCTTCGGTCTCCGGCCATCTTCGTTGTATCAAGCTCCTTTTTGGGTTGATGGATTTGGATGCATAAGTCTTCATATGCATTCAAATCCACATATGTATGTGTAGACATTAATTCATTGTCTACAAAACCCTAGTTATCTACATTCGACGATATATCAGAAAACAAAATCAGCGTATCCGCCAAAGGAGCTTTCAAAGGTCCATCGTCTATGGTCAAAATGGACGGGACAAACTATGAGCTCTGGGTCATGCAGTTCATGAGCCTTATGAAGTCTAATGGTAAGAAACAAATTATTACCGAGGAGGAGCCGGTGGACAAAACTAGAGTTAACGCCTCGTGAGAGGCGGATGATGGATATGCCAAAGTTTGGCTCTCTAGTACACTGATGATAGATATTGCCAATGATGTGTTACATCAGCCCACTACTAAGGTGATATGGGACATTCTCGCAGTAACCTATTCTCAAGCAAGGAACGAGACCAAGATCCTTCAACTCCAGCATGGTATATCTACTATCAAACAGAATGGACGGCATCTTCATTCATTGTATACATCCTTGTGTGTAATGTTTGATAAGCTCCATAACTTCATGCCTCTCATGGCGACTCCGGATCAGCAAAAGAGTTACAGGAATGCTAGCATGGTTGGTATATTCCTAGCAGCCCTTGACCCTGAATATGGTGATGCTTGCTCTCATATTCTAGCATATGCAACTATTCCTCCCATGGAGGCTGCTTTCCGCAGGCTCAGCAGGATTACTGTTCAGTCCACAACTACTAGTCGGACTTCTTCGACGATGGCAGCCTCCCGAGACAGAGGAGGCTCTTCTTCTTTTTGTGGACACAGACCTCGTGGTAGAGTAGGTCGCATTCACCAGTCTTGCACGTACTGTCACCGTTCAGGTCATACTGAGGATGCATGCTACTCCAAGCATGGTTTTTCGACATCAGCCCATGTAGCAGAACAGGCTGAGTCTCCAACTGCTCCTACTTCAGATCAGAGGTTTGATGACCTCGTAGCCAGACTGCAGGATATCATGCCTCCTGCTTCTTCACCATCTCCAGGAGGCCACTCAGATGTAGCAGCCTATGCATCTGCCAGTACTTCTACTATGGCTAGTACCTCAGGTGGTACTTATGCTTTTACATCATGTCACAGATTGGAGATTACTGAGTGCATTATGAATTCTGGGGAGATGCATCATTTCTCATATTTTGCCGCAGATTTCACCGGGTTCTTCCTTCCAGTGTGAGGCGTGTCAGTTGGGAAAGCATCATCGGTATGTTTTTCCAAGTCGTCAAAGTCGGAGTAGTAGCTCTCTTTTTGAGTTATTTTATGTTGATATTCGGGGTTGAGTCGTGGTCCTGATCACCAGAGACCCCGATTTTATCTTGTTACTGTTGATGATTTTTCTTGTTTATCATGGATCTTTTTATTGAAGAATAAATCAGAAGAAGGGGATGTGATCAAAACTTTTATCAGTGAAGTGCACGATGTTTTCTCCTCTGTGAAATTTGTGCGAACCAATAATGCTTTGGAATTATGTACCCGTGCTCTATCACATTTCTTTTCATCCCGTGGAATTATTCATCAAACAACATTTTCTTACACTTCTCAACAGAATGGTATTGCAGAGAGAAAGTATTGTCATCTACTTAACGTCACTCGGACTCTTCTCATTCAGAGTCATGCCCCACATTCGCTTTGGGGTGGTACAGTCTTACGACATGTTATCTGGTGAATCGCATATCATCATCTGTCTTGGGCGAGAAAATTCCTTTCTCTATAGTTTTGGAGTATTCATTATATGCATCACATGTATGAGAGATGTGTGAATGGATCTCCTCAGGATCCGTTTACCCCATCCATATGTTTAGTCCCACATCTACCAGTCATGGGACTTGGAGGCTCTGTGGAGGCTATATAAGGAGCCTCAAATCTCCTATATCCATCGAGAAAAAGGAATGCAATATCCGCCCCTTTGAGGGTTTCTCCTATGGTTTCATCCCGCTCCTTCGGGAGTAGGGTTCCACGTCAAATCATGTCTTATATTCAAGTTTTCTATCTTTATTTCTGATACACTTCCGCATTCTCTATTTTCTAACATGGTATCCGAGCGGGTTCAATTCTTGAGGAGTTTTATGTTCATTATTTATTCGTGATTCGATTGTTAGATACATTTTTCATTGTTCTCGAAGATCATTATTTTTTTCAAGATTCGATTTTTGTTCGGAGATCTGCACAAGTTTTGGTTCAAGAATTCTAGGGTTTTCTGAAACCCTAGATCCACAATTCCAGGCCGCATGACGGCACCTTCGATCATCTCCAAGTCCAGCAAGTATCGCGACCTTCCTTGCGAGCCCTTGCAATAAAGCAGATCTCCAACGACAATCTCTGGCTTCAACGACGGCATTGTTCCCTACTGCAGGCGGCTGCCACGCCTGACTCCTACAGGCGGCTGCCACATCTTCTCAGAATTCGATTCAGAAGGCGGATATTGTTCAGAGGCAGTGCGTGCAGGCTCTTCTCCACTCCTCATCCAGCACCGCCCCTCCCCAAGCTCCAGGCGGTGCTCGATCTACACTCCAGCACCCCTCGCGCACCTTCTTCCAGGAACAACCCTCCAAGCCCTTGCTCCAGACAACGAGAGCGCGCTCCAGGCGTTCGCTCAAACGTGCACGCGGCGTGACTCCTCCAAGCAGGCAGCACCTCCGAGCTTCCTCCTCCAGAAAGTGGCGGCGTCCTCCAGTAGAACTCCAGGTGCAAGGCGCTAACAACTCCAGGTCAATCGCACCTTCAGATCCCAAATGCATCGCCTCAGTTGCGACTTGCGGGCAGCAAAGAATATCTCTCGCACTCTCTCCTTCCTCCAAGTGGCGGCGAAAGCCAGAAGATGGGTTCCCAATATCGGGAACCCTAAAGACATCAAGAAGGGGCGCTATGAAGTAGGGTGTTTAGAGGGCCCGACTTTAAGAAGTTAAATAAATAAATAAATAAAAGGCAGAGATAGTATCGGGTCCATTGGGACAAATGAAAAAGAGCTGTGAGGTATAAGAAAGAGAGGAAGAAAAAAAAGATAGCAGTCTAGTTTTTGCAAAAAAAGGCGCGTACATAAAAAAAGCTGTATGCAAGTATTTAAAAAAAGAGAGGGAAAAGTCAGAAAAAATATAACGGTTTAAAAATGTCTCAAAAACTGATTTAAAAAAATATATAATTTTGTGCAACGACTATTAAAAAAATAAAAATAGCCGGAAAAAAGAGAGGAGAAATTTTTTAGGGAAAAAAAGGCCAAAAAATTGTGAGTTCAATTTATTGGTTTCATTTATTTCCACATTTTATTGTCTTATCTCAACATAGTCGATGTCATGTATTCCGACTAGTATGGGAGAAAAGGGGAGTATGTGTAGAGTTCTTCGGCATCATCACTCTGACGATTCAGATTCCAATACCGATTCAGAGACATATTTCAGATAATAGTCCAGATGCCCATTCAGTTATTCAGACTCGACATCAGATATTTTTCAAGTCTTGAGCACATGTTTGCCATCTTTTTTCGTGGTCCTCATCATTCTTCTTGTTTTGTCGACCAGAGTTTTTCATGTGAGCCATAGGGATTCCAGAGTAGAGGACCATTTCCTATGCCATGAGGGCAAGGGTTTTCGTGTGGTATCATAGGGACTCCATAGTAGAGTACCATTCTCTGTACCAGATGGGAGAGACACAGTTCTCCGACGAGGAGACTTCTTCAAAGTCCATTCTCCAACGACCGTGGACTCCGACGAGGATTGCACTTCCACGACCTTTTCAGTTCGGCCCTTTTCAGAGATGGAGCAGTTGTCCACATATTGTGGCGGGCCAGAGCACTCCGACGAGGAGACTCATTTTCAGTTGCAGTGACTCTGACAGATGCAGTTTAGAGCACATGCTCTCCGACGAGGAGATTCAGTTGACTCACACTCCAGCATGTTCGTCCTCCTCACCTGCACGGCATGAAAAGCAACGTCTTCGATAGCATCCGACAGTTGTGCGCGTTGAGTTGATATTGTTTGTAGTGTCATGTAGTGTGAGTTGAGTTTCTTTTTGTTTGTCCAAGCTGAGCATTGCATGCTCCAGTATGAGGGGGACTATTGGAGTATTCGTTATATGCGTCACATGTATGAGAGAGGGTAAATGGATCTCTCCATATGTTTAGTCCCACATCTACCAGTGATGGACTTGGAGGCTCTGTAGAGGCTATATAAGGAGCCTCAGACCTCCTATATCCATTGAGAAAAAGGAATGCAATATCTGCCCCTTTAAGGGCTTCTCCCATAGTTTCATCCTGCTCCTTAAGGAGTAGGGTTCCACGTAAAATCACATCTTATGTTCAAGTTTTCTATCTTTATTTCTGATAAGCTTCCGCATTCTCTATTTTCTAACATATAGCTTCCCCTAAGAAGGAGTTTTCACTTACTCCTCGTGTGTTTGGCTATGTTGCTTTTGTTCATCAGTTGACTCCAGGTCTTGACAAGCTCTCTCTCTCCTAGGGCAATCAAATGTGTGTTTATTGGGTACTCCTGGATCCAGAAGGGATACCGGTGTTATGATCCATTGCGTATGAAATACTATATCAGTGATGATGTCACAGACTCACAGTTTTTGAGTCTGTGATAAATTTCTCCCCTACAGGGGACAGTTTGGCTTCATCAGACTCTGATGATGAGGTTTACATGCCACCTCCTCCTACGTGTTCGTCATCTTCTCCCCATGTGCTTGTTGTTCCACCACCGCCACTGCCACCACCTCCTCCTTCTACCCAGTCGCATGTGCTCATTGTTCTACCATTACCAAAACTCTAAACTCGTCGGCCTGCTTTTGCTTATGGTCATCGCCCGTCAGCCAGCATGCCCCAGGCTTGTTCTGATAACATGATTTCTAATGATGGGTCTAGAGATATATCTGTGCAAGGATCATTGCAGAAGACTAGCCCACGGATGGAAGAAGTGCCCAATGACCTGGATATACCCATTGCAGTTCGGAAGCAGAAGCGTACTTGTGTTTCATATCATCTTGCTTCCAAGATCTCCTTTCATCGTCTGACAGGGGAATTTCAGAGATATGCAGTGGTTCTATCTGTCGTGGACATTCCACGAAATTATCAGGAGGTCTTGAAGGATAATCGTTGGCTCTTAGCTATGGAGGAAGAGATAGTTACTTTGCAATCACGTGGTACCTAGAGTTTAGTGTCTACTCCTCCGGGGTCGTCGGTTGTCAGTTGCAAATGGGTGTTTACTGTTAAACATCATGCGGATGGGAGTCTTGATCGATACAAGGCTAGATTGGTGGCACGAGGATTTACTCATTTGATTTTCGAAGAGTTATAGGAGGCTCCAAAAGTACACTTGAGACAATGATGGTGGGAGCACTTGAAGAAGGCATATTATCCTACAAAAGAGGAACAAGTAAAGGTACAAGCAGGTATAGTATTGTGCTTGCATTTATAAACAATCGGTGGAGGTGGTAGATCCAAAGGGATGTTACTAACAGATTGTGTAAAGAAGATAGCCTGCTCAAAAAAGTAACATCAGCGGAAATATAGTATCGATGACCAATCGGATTATAGAACTATAGTCCTTCTGAGTGCAAGAGTGCCTAAGGAAAACACACTTGATAACTCTAGGTGACAACTTGTCATAAGCATGAAAATTATGGACAGACGTAATGCACCCAAAAATACCCAATGATAACAGAAAAGGTGACTCCTTGGGGTACAATAAAGATAATGGAGTGTCCCCCTTTATGACAGAAGATGAAATCATGTTTATGTGATGGACATCAGTAAGAATGGCATCCCATTAGTTGGACTTTGGAACCTTCATTTGAGTGAGTGGAAACCAAGCAATATCAAGAAGATCTCTAACTTTCCTTTCTGGTACCTCGTTTTGTTGGGATGTATACGAATAGGAAGTATGATGTACAGTCCCTTTAAAAGCAAAGAATGATGTCAAGTCTTGTTGGATGAACTTAAGAGCATTATCAGTTCAAATAATCTGAACACAAGCAAAAATAGATGTTTTAATATACTCAAAGAAATTCTTGATAATTTTATTAATCTCCAAACGTTCCTTTATTAGATATACCCAAGAATATCTATTATAATTATTCACAAAGATTACAAAATATCAGTGACCATTCAAAGTGTGAACCAGATAGGGCCTCCAAACATCATAATGGACTAAATCAAAAGGAATGGTATGAGGCAACTCAGCACGAACAGGAAAGGAAGTTCGATGGTGCTTCTCAAACTCACACGCCTCCCATTCAAAGGGCCTCAGAATAGAGAGTTCAAGGAACATCATGGAGAGGGCCCTAGCAGAAGCAGGGATGCAAAAAACGATCTAAACGGCCGTTTAAACGCATGCAATGCTCGATCGCATCATTTAAGCAAAAACAGGTCCATAAACGGGTGGACCGCATAAGCGGGCTTAAACGATCGTCTAAACGGCCTTAAACGGTCTTTTAAACGACCTTAAGCGGCCTTTTAAAAACATGTATCTACTTTCTTCAAAGAATCACCATTATCCATGAATTTTTGTATTCATGCTATGAATTGTAATTGTTTATGTTATCTATTTTGACATTTGGCTATGAATTCTAGTTGTTTATGTTATCTATTTTGATATCTAGATGAAATGTTCCTTGAATTTGACAATATTTGATCTATATTGCAAATATATGATTATATCTTTCTTATTTATTTATACTTTTTTATTAATTATATATATGTAAATTTTTTTATTAATAAAAATGCAAAACCAAATAACCCGTTTAATTTCCATTTAAACTCCCGCATACCGTTTGACCCTACTGATTGAATATCGCATATCGCTTTTTGCAACCTTGAGCAGAAGGATGCCAAAGACGAAGATGCCAAAGGAACGGATCGTCGGAGATAAATATAGCACCAACAAAAGTAGGATCGGATGGCACGTCCAGATAATAGAGCCCATTCTTCTCATGCCCCCCACAAAAATATGCCTCGTACAGTAGTTTTATCAAAAATCACATAGCAGTTAAGCTCTCTATAAAGTTTATGAACAGACAACACACTGAAAGGAAAATTAAGGGCACAATGAACTCCAGTTAGTTAAAGCGTGGAGAACTCCATGGTTCCGACAGTAGTAGTGGGGGAATGAGTCCTACAGGCAACCTGCAGTGATTTCACTGATGAAGAGGATTTATAGAAGGTTAGTAGACTACCTTCCTGTCAAATGTAAGGAGGTTCCAGAGTCAATAATCCAAGCAAGAGCAGAATTAGTTGTAGAGTTGGCTATTGTAGCAGGAGTGGTGGCCAAACTGCAGTAGTAGTGTTCTCACTTGTAGAAACACGAGGCCCAGGCATCTGTAAAAGTTGTATCGGGTATGATAGCATTGAGTCGGACCGTCTGCCCAGTGCAGTTTGGATCAGGGACGCCTTTGCAGTATCATAGGTGTTCTCATAGGCTCTATTTGCATGAGGAGGATAGCCAAATTTTGCCCAACGTCGCTCTAAAGGATCGTTCCAGCATTGGCAGTGGATGCATTGTGGGTACTGATGAGAGATAAAGTCACATCCACAACCTAAGTTGTATCCAAGACCATGATTATAGTCGCGGTCTTGGCCTCCTCAAAAGCTCTATCATCATCCTCTCCCAGATGATGGCATGATGCAAAGTGTGCAGAATTCTCGGTGGGAGGCAGAGTAGAAGCTTGTCCAACAGATGTCTTCAGTTCCTGAAGACAACCAAATATAGCATTGATTGATGGCAGAGTATCAGACATCAGAAACTGCTCCTTCACTGCTTGGTAACAAGGATGTAATCTGGTAAGAAAACGATACAAATGCTAATCATGATCGCCCATTCACATGTTTAGTACAACAGACAGGCTGAAATATCACAAGCTCCTCGTACAGGCTGGTGAGATGTCAGTAGTACTCGACAAGAGCAAAATCGTCTTGAGATGCAGACTAGATCTGCATGTATATGTCGACGAGACATGACTTGATCATCTTCTGGGAAAATATATGTTCTAGGCAGTGTCGTCAAAAGCCCTCCAAACGCTCGCCTAGGTGCCCAGGCGATGCAAGGCCCTTGTGCCTTGCCTCCCTCCTGGCGAGGCGCTTTGCCTCAGGCGCTACTCAGATGAGCACCTGGCTAAAGGGCATGGGCGCTCGAGGCGAGCATCGGAGGCAAAAGTAGGGTTTTTGCCTATTTTTTGTAATTTTACACATGTTTAGGGTTTTATATTAGATATACATTAGTTCTAAGTATCATTAACACATATATATACGTATGCATGCATATATATGTAATTTACACACTTCCATTACATATATGTACACACATATATTCATGTTTTAGTTCTAAATATTACATATGGTTTTGACTTAATTAAGTATATTTTCCTCTACATTTACGCATATATATTAGGTTGAAGTATAGACAAAACATATGTGTATACATAAAAATGCAGACGCACACATGTATACATAGGCACGCACACACACTTATACATAGACACATCACACATGTACATGTATGCAAATATCTACGCTTACAGATACACATACATGTGAATACACATACAAACACAAATATTTAAAACATATATATACAAACATGAATAAATACATGCATACATTACATGTACGCATATTAATAAATAGTGATTTATTGTAAAATATAATTTGGTGATAACATACACACACACACATATACATACATATAGATATACACATACACATGTACACATACACATTTATATACACGCATATAAACAGACCTACAAATATACTGGATTGGTCTTAGATTGAAATATATGGTATACATACATATTATTTACATGTGACGCATACTCTAACAATAATCCTGCTGGTTATTTTTCTTCAAAGGATGCTTCATTGTTGGATGGCAATTTTTTCCACATGCGATGTGGCACACATGTTAAACCTTGTTTGTCCAAGATGGATTGTTCGAAATTAAGGACATAAGTTACAAAAATCTGATTTCTTGTTAAATATGTTAAGTACTTTACATTAAGATTTCGAAATTTTATTAAAATTTGCTCAACTGGAACGTATTCATATAACAAAATGATTGAGACGGGGCGTAGGCATACTGTAGAATTCCACCTATTTGATGCTTGAATATGCTATCTTATATAAAAAGAATTCGGGACGTAAGTTTCAATTGTATGACCCACCATCTGTAGGGGAGTGGAAAAAAGTGGAGATGATTTGTGGAATTTTAGAGATTTTTTACGCTGCCACAAAGGTATTCTCTGGACAAAAGTACTAATTGTAATCTTGTTTTTTTAGTTTACTTTTTGATATAGAGAAAGATGTGTATTCTCTTATGAGTCATGAGGACTCCTCTGTCAGAAGTAGGGACGTGAAAATGTTTGCCAAGTTTGATAAGTATTGGAGAGAAATTATGGCATGTTACCGTTAGTAATTACAACAACTTTAGATCCTTGTTACAAGCTTGAGTTTCTTAGACTTTCTTATTCAGAACTTTATCTCGGGGTTGAAGTTAAAGAATACGTCGACGTGTCCAAAATACCTTATGTAAAATCTTCAATGAGTACTCTTAAAAGTACAAGTCAAAATTTCCTAGAGAGACTTTTGTACCTTATGGCATTGACCGGAAATACATGTGTCTACCAAAGAGAAAGGAAGATCCTCAAAGGAAATTCTTCAAGAAAAAAAGGAAGACGGTTGCTCTGCAGCTGGAAAATCTGATATTGATAGTTATTTACAAGATAATTCAGCAAACAATGAAGAGGATGACAAGTTTGATAATTTGAAATAGTGGGATGAGAACTTTAGCAATTACCGAGTCTTATCAATCATGGCACGAGATATTATGGTGATTCATGTTTCCACTGTAACTTCTAAAAGAGCATTTAGCACTAGGGGTCGAGTTCTAGCTCTGTATCGAAGTAGACTTCATCCAACAACAGGGGAGGCATTGGTTTATGATGGGTTTGGGATTCGTGATGGCGAGCAAAAGAATATCAATTTTGAGGATGGAGATGAAGACAAAGAGATGGAGGAGAATGAGGATATACTTGGTGAGTTAAAATAACTAAATCTAATGAGCATGTACCAATGTCAAAAGCATCCACAGACTTAATAAGCACTTTCTTATGTATTAGATAAGACAAATCATTACATATGTTTTAGAACCTTAGATTTTAGTGATAATCTATGTTACCAAGGTCAATAATGTTTTGGATGTCTTATACATAAATTGAATAATCATCGCCGCTTTTTCAAGGAAGTATTTCTTTCTTTTGTAATTTATTGTATTCATATGATTCAATAATGGATTGTGTAGCCAACATTCCTCTTATCCAACATTCTTTTTTAATGAAATGGATCATGTAATTCAATATTTTGTCAGCTTTTTTTATTATGGGTTTTTGTTGATACTTTGAAATAAATTCCTAAAAAAGGAAATCATTTAACTTAGTTATCTCAATTTTTTCATGATTCCATCAACTTATATGGAATGGTCTGGTGGTAGTGTAGTGTGATTGCCACCCAAAAGACAAGAGTTCAACCCCCTCCCACTTGTGGGGTTGCATTAGGTAGTCGACAACCCACGTAAAAAATATTTGAATCTTTCACCATGGATTTGAGCAAGAATCCATGTAGCCGACCCCGACCATACTTATGGTATAAGAAGACTTTGTTGTTTTTTTAAAGTTTCATGATTCCAGAATTGTGTGCACCATTTTTCCCCGCCTGCAAATTCTGATGCTTGTCGTTTTCTCAGTATCTAGTTAAACCCATTTAGTCATTTTAACATTATTTATTTACTTCTATAACTGTGATTGTGTGGCACTTCCATAGTTCACGGTATATGTTCCCCATCTTATTAGGTTTTAGTTCTGCCATATGCATATACTTGCATCACTACGCAACTTCTTTAATACAAAATTCATTTCAAGGTGAAATCTACATTTTGTATAGATCAATTTATGACCAATTGAAGGAATAGAAACCATACTTTTCTTTTTGAAAGTCAAACATTAAATGTTCAGGAGAAACAAAATAGTCTTTTCTTCAAGATTGATCTGCTGATACTTTGAAATAAATTCCTAAAAAAGGAAATCATTTAACTTAGCTGTCTCAATTTTTTTCATGATTCCACCCACTTAAATGGAATGGTCTGGTGGTAGTGTAGTGTGCCTACCACCCAAAAAACCAAAGACCATGGTTCAAATCCCCCCTTATGGGGGTTGCGTTAGGTAGTCGATAGCCAATATAAAAAATAGCCGAATCTTTCACCATGGATTTGAGCAAGAATCCATGTAGCTCACCATACTTATAGTGGAATTCATGATTCCAAAATTGTGTGTACCAATTTTCCCCGCCTACAAATTTTGATGCTTATCTTTTTCTCCGGATCAATTCAACCCATTTAGTCATTTTAACATTATTTATTTACTTCTATAACTGCGACTGTGTGACACTTCCATAGTTCACGGTATATGTTCCCCATCTTATTAGGTTTTAGTTCCGCCATGCGCATATACTTGCATCACTACGCATCTTCTTTAATACAAAATTGATCTCAAGGTGAAATCTACATTTTGTATAGATCAATTTATGACCAATTGAAGGAATGGAAACCAAGCCAAACATTAAATATTCAAGAGAAACAAAATAGTCTTTTCAAGTGTCGTGTCATATGGGTCGGTCTGGCCCAAGCCTGGCCCATAGGAAGTAGGTTGGACCTAGGATGGGGCCGACCAAAAGAAAATTTTTCTAGCCATGAGCCAGGCTCAAGGCATGATTTGTTAAATGGGATTAGGCATGGCCCTTCAGGGCGTGACCCAGCCCGTCCAATGCTTATCCCTAGTTATAGGGCCTAAACTTTTTAATAAGATCGTTTAAGAGCTTGAGTATGTACATGCAATTCTTAAAATGTTCAAATGCATCCACAGACCTAATAAGCACTTTATTCTCATTAGTAAGGAAGTTGATGATGTTCTTCCTTATATAATTTATCCAGTTATCACATGCAAGGGTCCCCCCGTATTCTAACAATTTCTTCTTCAACTCAGCAATATATTCCCCGATCTTTTCCTTCTTCATGCAGAGATAATCATTCATTATCTCGTAGGGGGTTGGGACTTCCATACCTCCTCATGTTGCCGCAATCTCGTCAATTTCATATCGCAAGAATGGTCCCACTACCACATGTACAGGAATGCCCTCTCAAACAAATAACTTGGCAACAATCCTTCCAACTCGCTCCGTATCATTCCCAAACAAACCCTTCATCGTCATTTGCTTCATATCATTGCTTGGAATGTAGTGGGTTGAGTTGATCCCTTTTAGCTCCAACACGTCCAAGACTGTCACGACCAGTGAACTATCATCCCCCATGATTAATCCTTACAGAGTCCGATATTGATAGCTTATATGCATTCTTCTCTCTCATGATTTGAATGCCATCTTGGCAGGAGAAATCATAATCTGAATCAGATGACAAAAATTGAACTATCTTTCAAAGATGAATTCGTTGAAGTATTCGTATCTTTCAATCCTCTCTTTCTTCTCAATTTGTCCTTCTAGGTTAGCCTTCACGTCAATCCTGAATTCTCTCAGGCAAGTGGGGCATTTGACCACATTCATGTGGCCACAAATGAGATGTTGTTTTAGCCTAATGATCCCACCTCCTCTAATTATCTTTCTGCAAATTTGCACTTGGTCTTGATTTTTTACCATCGACAGCAATAGCATACTTCCATCTCATTACTCCAGTTCCAGCATGTTAAGTATCCATTAGAAGGCATGGTATTTGTTCCTCAAAGTGAATGGGATGATACATGCATCCATGCCAACAAAAAAACAAAACATAATCTACGAATTAAATTAGATGATAAAATCCATTCACGTCATCTAAGATCAAAATCTAACCTACCTAAATCAAACAACAAACATTAACCTAAAAACATCATATTTGGCATAGTAACAATGAATATTTGCACTATATCAAGTCATTAACAACAATTTAAATAAATCCTCAACACATTTTCAAGATTGAAGACTTATGTCATCATGTTTTCATATAACAAATGTTAAGAAAAATGAAAAATTGGACTGTGTGACCATAAATTTTACGAAAATTATAATAGAGAATACTTTCCATCGAAATCTGCACACCAAGAACTCCTTAGATCGGTCAAAACTTCAAAATCATCAAAGGAAAGCTCTTTATCCAATTGTCGAAGCAATTTTAGGGGAAATAAAGAAGGATATCGACCCATATCACCCATATCGGGCAAATATAGATTAAAAAATATAAGGAATCTTACTATTTCGCCATATCATCGATATCAAAGCAATATACTGGTGATATATTGCAGATACATGAGCAATAGGAGAGAAAACGATTATAGTATCTCGTTTATATTTTGACATTATATCATCAATATATCGCGACATTTGAAGTTATGGTTGGTAAACTCAGCCAGCACATGGATTGCCCTGTTGAAGCTCGTGGATACGTGCATGATTCTGAGATACATCATGTCCTCTCTGGAGGGAATTGGTGTTCACCAAGGGAATTGATATTGATTGTGGAGTAAATTTAGTGGATAGGAGGTCCACTAATTATGTATGTCTACTTGACAAGGAATCTAATCACTTGGAGAAGCAAAATGCTTGCAATCATTTCTTGCACTAGAATAGATAGCATGTATAGAGCGATGGCTAGTGCAAGTGCAACAACAAAGTTAGTATGGATTCGGTAAGTGTTTGCAAACTTGTTGAGTGCTCCTGCTTGGATTATGGAGCTAAGATGTGACAATCGAGCATACACACACACACACACACACACACACACACATATATATATATATGCAACCAACCTATGTTTCATAAGCATGCAAAGATGTGGAGGTTAATTGCCATTACACTCGAGACTTCCTAAGGGAATTATTGCACACTTCTATCGTTCCCAACCGTCATTCCACTACTATCAAGAAATATTCTATCATTCACTTACCTAAAAAAATGGTCGTGTGAAATGGTCACCATAAAAAACACTTCTTGATTTCTAGGATTTATGATAAAAAGGGACTGATCAAGTGCATTTATACATTCTACAACATGAATGGCAAGGTTATAAATATTAATTTATCCATCACGTGACAACTACAACCAATCTTTTACCACCTTTAAGTGGGATTGGCTACATGGATTCATTGCCACCATATAGATTGAATTCAGACCACACTCAAGCACTTGATCTTAGATCTAACAATGTTACATACTTCAACATTAGTTCAATATAGTAGTCAAATTCGATCATTAAAGCTGAATAGGGATTACCTGCACTCCGGCAAAAAGAAAGTCATTCCCAACTGCCAATGCATACACTTGTCCAGCAGGTCCATTTAGCGACTGATCCACGCCCAGTTGAGGATTCCAAGCCTTCACGGTAGCAATTCAAAGAATGCATTATTCCAATGAACTGTATATTTACACAAATGCAATAAACAGTATCCCCGTGAAAGATAGGGATGGGTAATTGCAGCAAAGTGGTTGGGCCCCATCTGGATGAGCCATAACATATAACTTGACTTGTCATTCTATTTCACTCAAGTAGATTCCATTATCTGGTTTAACCAGCAGGTCCATTTAGCGACTGATCCACGCCCAGTTGAGGATTCCAAGCCTTCACGGTAGCAATTCAAAGAATGCATTATTCCAATGAACTGTATATTTACACAAATGCAATAAACAGTATCCCCGTGAAAGATAGGGATGGGTAATTGCAGCAAAGTGGTTGGGCCCCATCTGGATGAGCCATAACATATAACTTGACTTGTCATTCTATTTCACTCAAGTAGATTCCATTATCTGGTTTAACCAGCAGGTCCATTTAGCGACTGATCCACGCCCAGTTGAGGATTCCAAGCCTTCACGGTAGCAATTCAAAGAATGCATTATTCCAATGAACTGTATATTTACACAAATGCAATAAACAGTATCCCCGTGAAAGATAGGGATGGGTAATTGCAGCAAAGTGGTTGGGCCCCATCTGGATGAGCCATAACATATAACTTGACTTGTCATTCTATTTCACTCAAGTAGATTCCATTATCTGGTTTAACCAACTTCAAAAGAGAATTTTGACGATCTCGAATACTTGGGCAAAAGCAATCGTTAAAACACATGAAAATCGCATACCATCGCAATCAATTACACGAGTTCGGCAAGGACGTGACTGCGCACCTTAACAGCATTAGGAACACCCACAAAGATCCAAGATCCTTCCCCTAGCAGGCAGCCTACTTCCTGACCCAAAGCAAGATCAGCAACGCACTGCACGAATCATAAGCATAGACCTCAAGCCTCTCTCGCCCAGAAATAAAGCTGAAATTCATTCATATTTATTCGCTGTCACCTTTCCTGTCTGGCAATCCCAGACCTTGACGGAGCCATCCTTACTCCCGGAGTAGAGCTTATCGCTCCCTGATGGAAAAGCGATCCCGGTGATCACCTTCCACGTCCAAAGAAAAACCCCGTCAGAAGCCCAAGAAAGAAACGGAAGACGAACGAGATGATCCCATACCTTGCCGTGACCCTCGAGGGCGGTCAAGGCGGAGAAGTCATCACCGGTGGACCAGGCGTGCAGAAACCAGCAGGCGTCCCCGTATCTGCAGGCGATCCCATTTGCGAAAAATTTGCAGATTCGTGCCTGATTACGGGAAGGGGCGGCGGAAGAGGTCTCAGGAGCTCCTCCTCCGTGGCCCATACTTCTGCTGCCCCACTTGGAGGGGGCGTTGGGGTTGCGCCATTGGAGCTTCCTCTTGTCGGAGGAGAAGGAGGGTTGGGCGTGGGACTGAGGCGGGGGGTTTTGGTGGAGGAAGTTGCAGGGGCGGCGTGTGCAGCGGCCCTGGAGGAAGTAGTTGCAGATTCTGTTGCCTCCCCCAGGGTTGGAGGATTGTTGCTGGTGTCCCGAGAAGCGTTGGTGGACGCGCTTGCTCCCGCTGTTGTGCTCCATCAAATCAACGTCCATGACCGAGAGAGAGAGAGAGAGCGCGACGGAGGGAAGCAAAACCTAATTAGGTTGTTTTGGGTACTGCGGTGCAGGTGCAGGGGCGCCGATCGGGAGTTCGGCGGCGGCGGCGGCTGTCGGAGACGGAAGAGGCGATGGATTTTTTTTTCTTGAAGTTTTTTTTGCAAAACAAAGGATGGTCAAATATGCTGAAATAGCCTCCCACTTCGACGAACTGAAGGATCAAGTCCTGGATGACATGTTATTGACGTCTCCAGGGCACGCCTACTCGTAAGCTACTTTTATAAATCGTTTGCTAAATTTTTATAAGTTGTTAATGTCATTTGTGCTCTTGCTTTATCTTAACATAAGGACGGAACTGTGAATTTTGCAAGAAAGTAGGGGCACAACTGATATTCCTGAAAAAGAAGGGGTATAGCTGATATTGTAATATTTCAGAGGGGTGCAACTGATAAAAACCCTTGTTTTTAATATGGGAATTAAAAGGAAACAACGGTCTTCGTTCCATTAAGCATCTAGGTACGACGGTGACGGGAAGAGTGAGATCTGTTTCTATAGAAGGAAGTTTTATCGTTCTGGGAGGTGAAGCCATGAAGCAAAGTTAAGAGTAGACCTGGCCAATGGGTTGGGGGGCGCCCGCCCAACCCGCTCATGGGTCGGTATTGAGCTAGGAGATTTGGGAATGGGTCGATCTGGTCCGGTCCGCAAAAAATAAAAAAAAATATAAATATAATGTGAATAATACATGTTTTTAATATGATACACCTCAAAATTTTCATATGTGACACTAATTTTAAAAAAAAATTAATACTTTGTATGTCAAACAACATGTAAACTACTTATATTACTTATATCAAGTTAAAATGGTGTTACATATTAAATACCATTAGAAAAATCAATGGATAAAGAGCGAAATGGACCATGGGTCGGTCCATGGGAAGGCTTTGGACATAGGTTTTTGAACCTCGGCCCGTTCTGCCCGGCCTGCATTTTGGTAAGATCTAGTTAGGAGACAGTACAAAAAAGCAAGGTGGAGCAAAAGAAATAAGTTCGGCATAGGAATGCCGAAGACAGCGATCTTCAGTAGAAAAAGACCATGTGGGATCTTCCATGCCACCTGCAAATCCCTTGCACAAAGTTAAAATCCTTTGCATAAATGGCATCACTAGTGTCTCCTCTTTAGGGTGCGTTCGGTTCGGGAATAAGCAGGAATAAGGATGGGGAATAAGGAGAATAATGGTCTATTCTTTGTTCGGCTGGAGGACAGGAATAAGGAGAATAAGGTGAAATAAAGGTAGGTAAGATGAGATAAAGATATGAATAAGAGTGAAATAAGATGTAATAATGGGGAATAGTCGTACCACTGAGAACTGTGTCGGGAGGAGAATTGACTCCTTATTACAGGGCCTATTCTCCAACCAAACGGGGCCTTAGAGTTTTTGTCGATGAATTTTCTTGAATTTTTTTTCAAAAAAGATCCTTCTTCATATAGGGCTCCCTTGGATTTTTATCATGTGCGGTTATATCCACTGTGACATCAACAATAAATAAAATTAGGAACTTCCTTTCATATTTTTGGACTTTGAAGATCTCCATGATTATCCGTGACAGATTCTCATACATTCCCAATTACCCAATGTAGCCAACTTGCCAAGTGATCATCAACACCTTCAACTCTAGAAAGTCATAATTGATATTAAGTCCAAACT
This sequence comes from Ottelia alismoides, assembly GCA_037367405.1. Lineage (NCBI taxonomy): Eukaryota > Viridiplantae > Streptophyta > Magnoliopsida > Alismatales > Hydrocharitaceae > Ottelia > Ottelia alismoides. The sequence continues at coordinate 561,549 of JAZKJV010000419.1, forward strand.
TCGATACCTTGATAACTTTCATCTCTTGCAAGAAGAATACAGTGACCATTATGGGCAGACCAAAAGCCATCGATCCTTTGCTCTCTTCCTCGTCCAACTCATCAATGAATTTACTACAATTCTACTTGACACTGGATACTTTAGAACTTTTCAAAAATCATTGTGCTACTGCCCTAATATTGGGAACTCCAAAGGGGTCCTTTTTGTGCACTTTAAGATATTGAATTGTGATGAAACTGGTAATAAAAATTGATTTTACTTTAAATTATTTATACTATATTGTAAAGACTTTGGTTATCTTCGTATAATTGCCCTCATATCTCAATCGGTAAATGCACTTCCATTGAGAAAAAAATTGGAAACTCTGCTAGTTCGATTCCCACCTTTACTCTACTTAATCACTCAACGAATTTTCTTTCCTTAAAAAAAGATATAATTTCGATGGATTATCTCCGCCTCTAATGGTTTGTTCACAAGAGATGTTTTCATTTTAATTAGGGTGGAGCATTGAGCTCGACTCGGCCCAACCCGAGAAAGCTCAGCCCGAGCCCAACAATTTTTTGTGGACCTTGGGCCGGGTCGAGGTCCGTTTTTTTCAGCAAACTGGGGACCCGGGCTCGGCCCAAGGCCCGCGGGATCGGTTCGGGTCGGGCTCGGGTCGGGCTCAACGCGCACTTATTTTGATTCCAGGAAATTGCACTTTGATTCCAATTTATTGTCATAGATATAATTCATCCATAACACATGAATATTGGATGTATTGTTACCATAAAATATTACTATTGATGGATGAAGGAAATATTAGATGTACTGTGACTATAAATCCGTGCCCCCTAATTTAGTTCTAATATGATATTTTGAAATATGAGGGCCCGGGCCCGACCCATTTGTACTTCGGATTCAGGACAAGCATAATATTTTTTGAAAAATGAGGACCCGAACCCGACCCATTTGTACATTGGATTCGAGTCGGGCCCAAATTTTTGCGGGTCAGGTCAGGATCAGGTCTAAGCTGGCCCGACCCAATGTTGCACCCTAATTTTAATAATACATCCAAATGGTAGGAACTTGTGATCATTTCCTTAACCAACATTGCAAAACTCAATGTTTGATAAACCCATCTAACTCTACTAAAAAACCCCTCTATCTCCACTGAAATACAGAAGTGGTGGACATCACTTACACATGTCAACCATGGAGCATGTAGCATCCTGTCGAGCAACGTGACTAACTCATACGGGGTAACCCGATGCACGTTAATAATCATCTAACCATGATCATGTCTTAGCAAAGATAAAATAAAATTTGTGATTCGAGGAAGCATGAAGTTGGATAAGGAATAATACATAATGCATTCTCATTATATATGGTAACTAAAAGATTTAACGGTAGTACTTAGGGATGAAAACGAATGTGAATATATTCGTATCCGATCTGGTATCCTATTCGTTTTATACATATTTTGACATCCGTATTCATATTTATTTTAAAATGGATGCGGATATGGATATCACTTTTACATTCGCTAATATTCGTATTAGTATTCGTATATTCGTTTTCGTAAATAAGTATAATAATATTTTTATGTATAATTGTGTGTAACAACATTTTATGATTGTATTCGCAATTGTTGATATAACCCATATTTCTGTTAGCATTATAGATCCTAAAGTCGTTGTTTTAATAATGAGACACAATTATTGATATGCGCTCATATTATTGCATCTTTACAATTTGCAGGATCGACAAATATATCAATTCCAAGACTATTAAGCAAAGACTAATCTCTACTCAAGTTTACTCTAAGTGTTGTTGTATTTCTCCCTTATACTTGTACTTACAAAAGTTCACAATTACATAGGCTTGCCTTCATGATAATATGAAAGCATTTCATTTACTTAAAATGCAAATTAGCATACTTATGTAAACTAATCGATCAAATTTGTGACATGATCGAATATTGCATATCACTGCCTGAGTTTTAATCGATCACATGTGTTACTTGATATTGATTGAATTAATTAATTAATCACTCATGTGATCTAATCAATCACATTGTGTATTGCCTTTTTATTGAGTGATCACTTAGTTGATCTGATCAATCACTTTTCAAATGATCCCTTCAACAGACAATTGATCGATCTGATCTGATCAATAACTTTTTAGATGGGCCCTTCCCTGATTAAATGAATGATCAATCAATTTTACTTTCTGATCGATCAATTTTTTTAAATATTAAAGTTAATATAATTTTGACCCAACCTTCAATAGCTCTATTAAGCACAATGTCTACAATACGTCTATATGTATGCCACTATATTCTTCATCTTTGAAAAAACAACACACACACAAATACATTCAAGAAAGAAAGAGTTATATACTGCATAATATATATAATGCATAATATATAGATTATGTGGGCTTCATAAAATATTTCTTGTAATTGTTGATTTATTTCTATAAATGTTGTGAATGTTACTTAATGCGTAATCTGTATTTTTGGAAATTCGGTGTATGATCTAAAATTTCTAGAAGATTTTAATGTGTGATCGAAAGTGTCGTCCTTCGATATAAGGTTTTGGTGTGTGTGATCCAAAGTTTTGGAAAGTCTTTAGTGTGTGATCCAAAGCACTTACAAAATGGTTGGGTTAATCATGATAAAACTCAATATAATCAATAGTTGATCGATTCGATCAATTGGGAATCTTGAATTGAAGACTTGGGATGTAGTTTTACCTAATTAGGTTTCTACATAAACATTCATGTGCAAGTGGTGATTGTTTTAATGTGATTAATATAATGTGTTTGTTTGGTTATGATATTTTTATTTGGTCATTATTTCATAATATCTATTATTCCCCTCCTCTAGTTGTATTTGTGATCTTGTAGATATTCACATTTGGTATGAAAGCAAAGTTTATTTGACATTGCAATTATAGTATGCACAAATGCTTATCGTGTCCTACAACTTTGAAAGGAATTTAATGGTAATACATCCTCTTTTTAATGTCATTAATTATATATTTTTTAAATAGTCAGAATGCAAATATTTCTAAAGGTAAATGACGTTTAAGTGTGATGTGATTGAAACTAAGTACACTCGGCCAATAAAAGTATCAGAAACTGTTGTAATAGATTTGCATAAATAAAGCAACAATTAAATTTAATGATATGAATGCTCTCTTCTATGCAAAATCGAAAGAACAGTTCAATCAAGTATGTAACACCCCAAACATTGTCACATGCATAATACTCACAAAGTGTTAGAATGGGTTATAAGAGAGAAGGATTATCACTTCACAACTTGGCTTAAGTATTTTGAGGCATAGTCAACAAGTACAGCTGGGTCTGAGCCTGATAAGTTATAGTCCAATTATCCTCGATAAGTGTTTGGTTATAGGCCCTAAAATGAAAATTATAGTCAAGCACGTTTTCTCTAATATTGGAAAGGATACCTAAGAGGTAGAATCACCCTTGCCAAAAGTGATATGAGGAAAATGCTACCTATTTGGTGCGATGACCATTATTATTGGAAATAAGAGATGTGCCTATTGCAACTAAGATATTGCAAATATAAGTGGGGGAGAATGCAACACTTCAAACATAGTCCTACATTTAGTTTCATAAAGTACGAATTGGATATTGTCGAAGAATGACTTAGGTGGGTAATTGGACCTCTCCAGGATCTAATTACCACGTCATCAGGATTAGTCTTACAAAATCGATCAGTGGGACTATGGAGAGTTAGTGGGTTTATATAAAGAATCCTACAACCATGTACCTATTGAGAGAATGAAACAAAAAAATCTTCCTTTGATATGTTTTCCCATGGTTTCATCTCGCTCTCAAGGAGTAGGATTCTACGTAAAATCTTATGTGTTCTTCATATGTTATCGTTCTTGTGTTCATTATCGCTTCTACATTATGTTTTTCCACATAATATTAGAGCATGTCAATTTTTTTATCTCCAAGCTTGATTTTATTTGGATTATTTTATTGATTGGAGGTTGGAGATTTGTTCTTAACTCAAATGATAACAAGATCTAAACTAGGTCAATGAGGTTGCTGGTTTTCAAACCTTAAAAGTGGTTCTCCATGAAATATCTCAAGTTTCGTGTTGTGATCAGAGAAACTGGTTTTGGTGTCATTGTTTGTTCAAGATTTTATGATTCATGAAGATCTCAGAGATTTTTCAATGCATTCTATGTTGCAAATGCTAGGAAGTTTGGATCCTTCAGGGGGATCCTAGACCTTGACGTGCAACTCCAGGCCACCAAGCGCACCTTCCTCATGCTACTCTAGGTCACTGGCAATGCGTTCCCCACATATGAACCCCTTTTTTTCATATAGAGCGTCGCATGCAAACCCTCTTTTCCAAGCAGACCCACCTCCAGGATCCAACCACTCGCCACCAACCCTTTTAGACATTGCCACATTCTCCATATGGCATCGTGCACTCCCAGCCATGTACTACACTGCTAGGGACTTCCAAGCACACTTCATCTAGGCATGTGCTTCCTCCTCTAGGAGGAGCAGTCCCTCGCCAACTCTCCATGCTCACAACCCCTCACCCCCACCCCCTCTGATTGTCACCTTCAGGAACACTTCCTAGATGCACAACCTCCTCCTTCTCTAAACTCCAGCCACAACAACGCCTACATGGTGAGCCTCTTCCTACGTCTCAAGCCGCAACATCTCGAGGCAGCGCAACTGGTCCTCTGCTCTTAACTTGTGATCTCCACCACCGGCCACTACATCCCCAATAACTCCCCCTACCTTGCGATTAGGACATGCCATCGACTACTATGGATTCTTGCATGGAACCTTAGTCATGGTTTGAAGAGAGAAGGTGAGTCATGATGCCCCTTCCATGTAAAAAAATAGTTTGTGTGAGACAGAGAATCAACATAAAAAAGAGAGGGAGATTTTTGGCCCATTAGGCTATTTTATTACAAAAAAGGAGGTGAACATTTTGGGCTCATTTGGGTAACAATTGATATATTAAAAAAAGAGATATAGAGAGAGTTGCTTTAGTATGCGAAAAAAGGAGGAGAATGCCCCCTGGGAAAAAGGGGCCCACTGATGAATCCACGTTTCATCATCTTTATTCTATCATTTTGGCCTTAAAAACCTAGTACATGCGTATAAATAGGCTTAATTCATGCATGCTACCATCCATGCATATATGCGTAAATAGTGTACAAAATGCGGTTTTTAAAGCCAAAATTATAGAATAAAGAAAAGAAAAAGAATAAAATATTGTAAATATTTTATGATCCGAAACCCCGAGATCTAGGCATCTCGATGACTAGGTCGACAAGGAATAAAGTAGGGGGAGATAAGGGCCAAAATACAATAAAAATCCCCTTTTATTTTATTCATTCTTTATTCATTTTGGGACCTATTTTTAGTTCCACTTTTTATACTTCAAATAAAGAAACTTTGTCCATGAAAGTTGTAGATAATTAAACATAGAAAATTACAAAATTGATTTTACCTAAAGAATGTACAGATAAAAAGTTCTGATCTGAATAAGATTCCAGAATCCCAACTTCCCAGACCTGTATCTCCCTAATAAAAACTCGAAATATACCAAACTCACCTTAATTGTATATAATTTCAAATAAGCTACTTAATGAAGGTGGTTTCGTATTTTTCGGAGTTCGGTTTAAAAGTTGAGTTTTGGACCCCACTTGTATACTTGTACAGATTAAAATATTTATTTTATTATTTATTCATTACTTTTATAATTTTATATTTTTATAATTTCTTAAATAATATTTATAATATATATATGTTAAAACTAGAATAAAAACATAAAGAAAATACAAAATAAAATACTTGTAACATACCTAGGTATAATACATGTACATATACCTATATAATTACTATTTCTATTTTATTAAGTGTACAAAATACCTTAGAAAAATAAAATAAAAATATATTTAATTGTATAAAAATATTTTATAAATTTATAAAATCATAAAACAAAAATAAATAAATTAAATACACAAAATAAAAATAAAATAATAAAATATATAGATATGTATACCTATATAAGGCTATAAAAGGCAACTTATAATTATAAGCCTCATAAAAATAATTAAAATTCACTATAAAATACTTTTTAAAATAATAAACATTTTTTATTTAATAATCACAAACTAATTAATTCATTTTCTATTTTTAATCGAATTTTTAATCCTTTTTCCAGAGGTTTTTCTTGGTTGGTCCACGTGGACCAACCAGGAGGCTCGGACAGTTGACCTCCAGTCAACTGTTTGACCCCCCCCCCCCTATGCCGTTGTGTCAGAACAGTTTTTGGCATTTTTCTACGAATTTTGGAGAGCGCGTCTATGCTCATTTCGCGTTTATGTCTTCAGAACTTGTGTTCCTCGTAGAATCCACTTTCATGCCTGTGGGTCTCTTGGGCCAAGCGTCAATGATTCGGCGAGATACACCTCGTGCTTTGGAGCCTTGTCGCCACTGAGTCAAACCTTCAAATATGCACCCCTGACTTTCCCTCCTCTTTGGATCACTCTTCCTCCAATCTAACCCCCTCCTGGATCCTCGAACCTCTTCCTGGTGACAGTAGGAGGCGTTCCCACGCATCGGAGAGGTCGGAGCGACGTTGAATCGAGCGCATCCCCTCGCCGGAGTCATCGTCGGAGTAACTCCCAGCGTCACGTTGGTGAGGCCGTCTTTTCCCTTTTGTCCCGTGCTTCTTTAGCTCTAGATTATCTTAAATAATTTCCTCGCTTTTCGTTTCCACTATCTTGCGCCTAATCATCGTCGAATCACCTGGATTCCACCGTGGCCGTCATCGAGTTCCGCCGGCTGACGTCGAGTCCGTTCCACGTCGCCTTACACACATGTACATCCTCCGCGGAGTCGGGGCATTTTACCCCCGACTTCTTGACGCTCTCCTTGCAGGTCTACAGCCAAACCACGCACATCTGGAGCAGTTCCGACCCCCGCCGAAGATACCTGGAGCGTGACCGCTCCGCCGCCTTCCTCTGCCACCTCTGTCGGGCGTCATCTGATTTTGCCGCCTCCAACAACTTAAGGAAGACCGCAGGAGCAACCCCGACCATTTTGGAGAGCCAAAGTGCGCCAGAGGAGGGAGCAAGAGGTCGGGGAAAGCTCACCTCGCCGCGAGTTCTTCCCCGTTCTTCGTCTACCTCTTTCAGCCGTCAGATCAGGCCGGAGCCCCAGTTTGCACCACTACCGTTGGATTTCATGAAGTCCACGTCGTTCGATCGTTGAAGCCCATCTAATCTGAGCCGTAGCAGCTGAACCGTCATCACGCCACCAGGGAGCGCCACACGTCAAGTGAAACCATCTCCGTCGTCCACTCTCGCACAAAGCTTGGGTATTTTGCATTTTAACCAAAGCCCTTTTTATATTTATTTTATAGTTCTGGAACTTTCTTCTGCAGTTCAAAAAAACCTTTTGTAATATTTAGGAATAGGCCCTCGAACTTTTCCTTATTTCGTTTAGGTCCCTCGCCACGTCACCTCACATGCCTGTGCGCGTGAGGTGAAGGGCATTTTGCAGGGGGAACCCCGTGGATGTGTTTATTATATTTTAGGCCAGAAACTTTCCTATGCAGTTAAATATTTCTGGACATTTTGCGCATTGCCCCCTGGGATTTAGAATATTGCTATCTAGTCCTGTCTGGTCACGTGCCTTGTGCACATAGATGTGGTAATTTTGCGAATATATCCCTGTCATTTTGGTAATTTGTTATTGGTCCAGAGAGTTTTAATTAAGTTATATAATTTGGAATATTTACGCTGAGGCCCCTGAACTGTTCGCATATTACAAAAATACCCCGACTGCATTTTCTTGATGTTTCTAGTATTTGTTCCACGCATCGATAAATTGCTAAAAAATCCACAAAAATCATCATAATCTCCTGTTGCATTGTAGATTCACGTCATATTTTTATTTTGCATATATAGTGCATTTTAATATTTATAAAAATTCAAAAACATGCATTTTTGCTATTGTTTGCATTAGAAAACCCATAAAAATTATAAAAACATCTCAAAAAATTCCCCAAAAATATATTTTGTCTATTTTAGTGTCTTTTAACTTCAATCCAAAAATCACTAAAAATATAAAGAAGACTCTTAAAAATAATAAAATTCCTAAAATCTTTATAAAAATCTTAAAAATTCTACAAAAATCTTGAAAATACAAATTCAGTTTCTATATTTTCTCTGATCTATTATCTTTCAACTAAAATTAGTCGGATGATTTTTGAACTCTTATTAGTATTTTTTATTCTCAACTTAGCTTCAACCAGCAACTTGTTCACTATTTTCAGTATTTTTGACTTTAAAAATACCAAAAAAATTCAGAAAAATCTAGAAAAATCGTAAAAACATTAAAAATTTATAAAAGGCACAAAAATACTTCATTTACTGTATTTTGACTATTTTTCCCTATTTTTACATTTCTATTATCTCTAGTGTATATATATTCCTTATATAATATATCTTTATTAAATAGAAAAAGAAAATACAAAAAATACAAAAATATAAAAAAGAAAATACAAAATAAGTAACTTAGAAATCCAAATATAAAAATATAAAATCAAAAATAAAAATATAAAATATAAAATTAAAAACCCACAAAAAAGTCCCAATTGGCTAAGTAGTTCACAAGGCATAGGGCTTGACTTTTTGTCTGCTTGCTTTACTCTATTGCTTCCTGTGTTTGACCCCTACTTGCTTGGCATTATACATTCTTAGTATGGTATAATAAATTTTAATCCTTGCTGTTGATTGCTTGATTGATTGTATGGTTAATTGTTGATCAACGTGAAGGCTTGAGTAGTCGCCTCAGCGACAGTGAGTCTGATCTGTCAGACCATTATTTAGCGGCTCTCGTCTCTTCATTTTTCAAATGGCACTGTTGCCGGGGAGCATTGGCTTGTAGAGTAGACTTGTGTCTGTTTACTATATTAGCCATTTTTGCTTATCTTATCTTATCATATTATTAATTTTGGAACTGCCTGACATCTCTTTCTTGTTTTCCTGCGAGGGACCACTGACCGAGGAGGATCGCTTAGGGGATTCTGAGCAGCCTTGGGAGGAGGAGCCGGCTATTCTACCCTAGCCTACAGGAGAGAGCAGGATGACTTGAGAGAGAGGATAGTTAGGTTTTTACTCTTTTCAGTGAGAGAGAGAGACTTTTTGATTAAATTGTAATAATACGGGTACCTTGGACTCTTGTACATTCGGGCCCAATTTCCAAGTGTTTGTTCACTTGGGAGCTCACCGCAGTTTTGACGCGTTTTGCATCGCTTGCTATTTTCCAGTTTTGTTTTCTTTTCCTTACTTTTGTGGAATGAGCCTTTAGTCTTTAGGATTGCTTGATCGTGTAATCTAAGGCCAAACACCTAACAACCATTGCATGCACCAATAGTCTTATCATTTGGACTTAGATATAATTAATTTTTGAACATATAATTCGAAACCACCGTGCCGCAAGAGTCTCCGTACAGCGCTGGCAGGACCCATTGTGGTGGGCATCGAGGAGATTCCAAGACCGGACTAATAGGTTTCGCTTTGTGTGTTTAGCATTTGGTTCTTCACGCTAGCAATTGCTTGCTTAGGACGATTTCCGTGTGCATATCGGCATATAGTACAGGTTTATAAATTCATGTTTTGCATCCCGCATGGAGAGAGCTGGGAAGCACTGTAAGTCTTCTAACTGAGCATTCATCATCCAGGCACTAAGGTGAGATTTCCATCTCAGTGTCGCCTTGCATTGCTTTGCCGGTCTTCTCCCTCTATTTTTGGATCAATAGAATCAAAGAAAAGACAAACATTTTAGGCGCTTGTATTGAATTGACTCAAAACAAGTGATAACACAAAAAAACTTTTAAAAAAGGGACTACTAAAAATACTTGACCTTAATAAAATTGATTAATTGGACTCATTGACTTGGGGTGAGCAAAGCCCTCATTTGTTTTCAGGTTGCATAGGAAGGTTTCCTTCCCAGTGAGGTAAGCGACGTCGTAAGGATTAGAGCCCAAAACCCAGTCTGTGGATGCCTTGTGTATCGCCTAGATTTCCGAAGTATTGGCGCTTCTATCGTACGTAAACGAGTAGGGCTTGGTCGGCAATAGTGACTCTCTATTGTGTATAATATGGACCTTGTCCGAAGTATCGAGCATAGGCCACGCCTTCACGTGGGTATCTGTCTCATCGCCTTGCGTCCGAGTAGGTTCTTGCATGCTCACGGGTGATTCCGTTGCAAGCGAGTTTCGAAGTATCGGTTTCGCCTATTGGCTTCCTCTCTCTATTTCTTTGGCTGAGTAGGGATCCATGAAGGGTTACAAGGACCTTAAAAAGTGCAGACTACAGGTTACACAGGAGGAGGATAAGTACGGGATACTTTTCTCACAGTACTCTCTCCCCTATAGGCGTAGCTCTCTAAGGACTCGTGACAAGATAATTGCCTGAAAATCAAATCTAAAACTCACAAAGATAATTGCTGAACCTTCATAGCTTCACGGCTCGAGTTGGTGAATCCATTGCTTTGAGGTTTGATTGATTAGTTGAATTAAGGTCAAGATCAACAAAAAACACCGTACCCTTGCGCCATTTTTTTACCTCCCTCACTCGCTCATCGTGAGCCTTCTACTGTTTTACACTCCTTTTATTTCATGTTCATCTCCGTGCTCTTCATCCATCATCTTTCCCTCTTTGACCCTCTCAAGATGTCGTCACACGGATGGTTTAGTCGGGACCTCACCGTCGTCCACATCGATTCTGTGTCGCCTACATCTTCAATAAACAGGGGTGATCTCTAACTAGTTAATTCGGAGCTCGCAAATTTCTCCTTGGACTCCCCTATTCTTGCACCCTTCAGCACTTGCCTATCCCCAATAAATCCACTGTTCGAGATGGACTCGCAACCCGAATCAGCCTTGCCTTTTCAAATCAACTGAGATTACTCTTGTCCAGAACTAATCCTTTGTGGATGGAGATCGATTTCAGTCAATATCCTATGTGTCGTTCATAACATTCTGGGATTGACCTTAATTCCAGACTTATCTCGGCAGCTCAGACAGACACTGATCAGGGTTTATTCCACCATGCAGATGCTCACTCTGATCGCGAGCTCGAAATTCAAGACAATTTCGAGATGGCTCCAACTGGTAGAGGAAAGGGAACACAACCCCAGCAGGGTGAACCAACAGATCAAGGGGAGGTGCAATACACCACACAGAATGAGGTCAACAGTCAGTTGCTTGCATCTATCCAGGCCATCCAACAGCAATTGACCAATTAGGCTTTGGCCCAGACCGCAGTCCAGGACATGCTCAATGATTTAAGACTGAGAGCTGATGAGAGAGATGGCAGACGAGAGGACGATCATGATCCGGAGTTCAATCAAGGAGGTACCGAAGACGAACTCTCAGTGGGAAGACCTGAGTATGAAAGAATGGATGCAGAACTACCACAGCCAAAGCCAACTTTGAAGCAAACATACAACCCTGGGGCGGGTCTTATCACTGAGTGGATCCAGATTCCACAAATTCACGCCCACTTCGAGCTGAAGCCACAGTTTCTATCTCGGCTTCCCACATTCCATGGGAACACCACTGAGGAACCTTACATCCACCTCATGAAGTTCGACCGCATCTGCGCCACCGCTCACTACCTCGGTATCCCCCCAATGATCGCTTTTCCCTTCAATCTTCAAGATAAGGCCTTGTATTGGGTCGATCACTTGGGGAAGGTAGTCACGACTTGGGAGGAATTGAAATCTGCATTTCTTCACAAATTCTATCCTCTGGGTCATCTGAACCAGATGTGTGCCCGCATCTCAAGCTTTTATCAGCAGCCCAGCGAGACAATCCATGAAGCTTGGGAGAGATTCAAGGAACTACAAGAACGATGTCCCCACCACGAGATTCCCAAAACTAGTCTTGTGCAACACTTCTTTGGTGGTTTGACACTAGAGAGCCAGCGACTCGTTGATGCCGCTCGTGGAGGTTCGCATTTCAACAATGATGAGGATGTTGTCTGGAACATTTTTGAGGAGATGGCCGAGGGAGAGGCCGCTCAGTCCTCATCACGTGCTTACATGAAGATGACCACCGCCATTAACAAGCCCGTGAACATGGCTAGCCACATCGAAGACAAGGATGAGAGCTCCAACCTTAGCATTATTGGGAACCACTTGTCTAAAGTTGACATTATCGAGAAGATATCTCAAGACCTCGAAAAACTATCTGTCATTGAGAAGAGAACCCAGGGATTGGAGAAGCTTGATGTGATTTCTCAACAACTGGAGCAGCTAGTTCGAGCCCCGAACGCTTACGCCTGCAATGCGGTGTCCTCTACTGAGAACTATGCTGAGCTGAAGGAACCATCACGCCTGCAACCTCCTCAGCCTAGTCCTCCGCAGCCCCCTCCAGTTCAGCATGTATACTACGTTCAAGCACCGGAGCAGCCCCCCCAGGCATAGAACCAGATGGTTGTCTATCAACCCGAGCTGCTTCCTATTTATCCAGAGCAATTTCCTCCTGCCCCACCACAAATTCAAGAAATTAATGGTGTATGGGAATCTGAACAGCAACTGACCTGTCCTCAAGGACACTTCCAGGGTCAGAACACGGCGAGTCGGCCACCATACCAGCCACAACAGGGAGGTAGGAACTTCCAGCCTCAAAATACGTAGCAGCAGCAATATGGGAACACATGGAGGCAGGGTTATCAGCAGCAGCAACCCGGCTACCGCCACCCTCCACAGCAACTGGCTGCAGCATATCATCAGTCAAACCCCTCTCAACAGTATTCGCAGTATCCCTCTCGTTTTCCTCCCCACCGATTTTCGTAAGGATACCAACAACACCCCCTTCAAATTATCCGAATCAAAGGTCCCAAGGGGGCGATGCATCTAAAGTTACACCAGTGAATCCTGCCCTCACTTGTCTTGAATAACTGGTCAAAAATATTGCTGAGATGACCCATAAGATCGATGACTTGACGACGGCCAAAACCGTCATACCAGCCCAGGTCGAGGCCAATCCGAATAACTTCCGACGCAAGGAGCAGGTAGCTTGCAGTGATCTGCCCAAATCAGGTAGAAATGATTTGTTTATATCTAACGCTGTTACTCTTAGGAGCGGTAGAACACTCAAACCATCAGCAACCACAAAAGGGGAAGCATCTTGCATCTAACGGGGAATCGTCAGCCAAGCCAATGCCAGGGCTAGGAAGCATTTTTGGAGCAACACCATCATCCAGAAAATCACAAAAAATGAAGAAAATAGCAAAACTCAAAAAGATAGCAGCAACCTCGGTGGAGATAGGCCAGCATTGGAGACGTCTGCACCTGCCTCAGAACCAGTTACTGACGGGAGGAGCATTGCACCTGCAGCGAGTCCAACGCCAGCACTTGAAACCGAGCCCATCATTTTTGGTCCACAAATTGTAAATGAATCCATTCCTTTTTGTCATCTACCTGTACACCACAATATGAACACTATTTTGAATGATGTTGGTGAAGATTCTGTAAATATTCCTTTCCCAGAGGCAATGAAAAAACACAAAAAAATGAAATTTTGAAAAATGCTTTGTCTGATCCTGCTATTGTAGAGATTATCCAGAATTTGGTCTTGAATATGCCACTAATGAAAGCTCTTGAGTACATGCCAGCTGTGAAGAAAGGATTGAAGGATGTACGTACGAATAAGCGCATGCCTCATCCCCATAACTCTAGAAACAAAGGAGGCAATCCTGAAAAGCACATCCTCACAATGGCCACAGTCAATGCTTTCAGCAATCTCCCGGACAAGAAAACAGATAATGAGGCACCTCTTGTATACTGCCAAATGTTCGATCCAAAATTCGAACGCACTCTGCTGGATAGTGGATCTTCTGTCAATTTGATGCCAGCTTCCTTGATCACGGAATTCAAGCTAGGACCACTCAAGCCCACCAAGATGATTCTGCAGTTTGCAGACAAATCAGTGAAGCAGCCGAGGGGCGTATTGGAGGACGTGATAGTCACGGTCCAGGGGAGGCAGTTCCCGACCGATTTTGTGCTATTAGATATGGACGTCTCTACGCCCTTGATCCTCACCCAATTATACTCGGACGACCATTCCTGCGGACATCGAAAACGGTGGTTAATTATGGGACTGGAGAAATCATTTTCGGAGCTAGTGGTGACACAATTCAAATAAAGACCATGTCTGATGCCAAACTATCAGAGAGAGCATCTGAAGCATGTGTAGAGGTGATCGAATCTCCCAAAGACTAATACTTTCTAGTTGAAATACAGGATTCAAATCTTTTTATAGATGATGAAGAAATCCATGAATTCCTCTCTTCCATGGAAGGAATGGACCCTGTAGTTGAATTTCCCCTTGTCAATCATTATGAGATATGTGATAACCTGCTTGAGGAAATACATGCGGCGATGATGTGCCTGCAAGTGCAAGAGCAGATTGTTGAAGAGTTCTGCAACGAAGAGGATATCATCGAAACATTTTGTCAAGATCTATGTGAGGAGGCAGAATAGAGTATGATGGACACTGATCAGATGAAAGAATCGCCACCTGCATTAATAGCCGAGGTCACTTCTGAAGCAGCTCCGACCCCACCAGAATTAAAACCCTTGCCCTCCAACATGAAGTATGCCTTTCTTGCGGGAGAACTAAACATGTATCCGGTCATTATTAATGCACATCAGACCGAAGACCAAGAATCTCGTCTGATGGAGGTTCTTGAACGCAACCGCAAGGCGATAGGCTGGCGAACTACGGATCTCCATGGGATCAATCCATCGCTGTGCTCGCATCGCATTTTTCTGGAAGAAGATTGCAATCCCTCTCAAGAACTTCAAAGAAGATTAAATCCTAATCTGCGAGAGGTTATGATGAATCTCGTATTCATCATGCTAAAAAGTCCTTATTAAAATCCCTGCTTAAACAAACCAATAAAAATCACCTCTAAAACTCTATTTTTATCATGTATTATATTGTCTATATTTAACCTTAATTATTGTGTATTTAATTGTCCTTATTTTTCTGTAATTATTTTATCACTCAAAAACCCCTAAAAATTAGGTAGATAAGTTGTCTATAATTCACTGACCTTTAAAACCACAAAAATACAAAAACAACTCAAAACCACAAAATCGGTGTTTTTATCCCCTTAAAAATGCCCCCAAAAATAGCTTTTGTACAGATGACCTCTTTTGGCTTTTTGCCCAACATGAAAGTTGTAGATCTCGTCGAGACGAGCAACTTTCATGTTTTGACTTTTTCCAAATTCGGCCTCTAACTATTTCTTTTCTATTTTTCTTTGATTTTACTTTTGAATTGCTCTGATTGGGCCACGTGGCGCCCTCTGGGCCGCCCACGTGGCCCGCTCTCCTTCCCGCCACCTGGCGCCCCTCCTGGGCCGTTGGATCTGCTCTGCCCAGCCTCCATCCTCGCCGTTCACTCCGCTCCAATCCTCAGTCGTTGGATCCGACCTTCAGATCAGATCTCAACCGCTTCCTTGCGCCGCGTCTTCAGCCGTTAGATCGATCTCCCATCCAATGACCAACCACCGGCCACGTCTCCCCTCACCACAACCCTTCGATTCCCTCTCCATCCAACGCTCCCCCGCAATCCACGTCACCCAAACTTTCCCGACCATCCGATCTTCTCCAACTCTCCATCAAAACCGCTCCTTCGCGCTCAACCCTCAGCCATCCGATCAGATCTATTGATCTGATCGCAACCCTCCATCAGCGCCGTTGCCCTGACCGTTGGATCGCAAGATCCAACGGTTCAAACACCTTCGTCAACCTCCGTAACCTCCCTTGCCTCCAGCCGTTTCATCTCGCAGACCCCCGCCCCCTTCCTTTTTTGGGCCGACGCTCCAGCCACTCCTCCACCACCTAACGGCCGCTCCACGTAGCCCATTCATCCGCCTCCCTCGCGCCACCACCATCAATTACCATCTTCACTCCCACGCCATCAAAGCCCCGCTCCAAAACGGCCATCCACCACCGTAACCTCCGACCTTCTCCTCCTATATAAGCCCATTCCCCGCCACCAAGCCAACCATCCACCATTTGGGGGCTTCGGCCCGAGCCCCTGGCTCTCCGGTGACAGCGGAGGAGCCCTTGCAAGGGGGCGTCGACGGCCGAAGCCCCGGTGAGATCCATGGCTATTCCGCCATGTGCGCTCCACCTCCTTGGTGGTAGCTAAGCTCCTTGGAAGGGTCGTCCAGGTCGAGCCATGACCCGAGCACCCCCGGTGCTCATCCCAGACCACCTCCTCCGCCAGGGTTCCCCTCCCCGATGAGGTCTTCTTCCTCCTTCTCTTTCTTTCATTTTCCCCGATTTATTGCGCCCTCCTCAGCCACCGGCTCCCTCTTCAGACCAATCCATCATCTTCGCCACGCCACCAGCAACCTCGCCGACCCTCTTCCCCGTCTCCAAAACCTCCCCCGCTCCGATTCCCCTCTCCTCCAGCTCCGCCGTAGGAGATGATCTCCGGCCACCATTCCCGACGCCTCCACGGCCGGCCACTCACCTCACCTCTCACCCGCACGCATTCGCACGAGCCTCGGCTATCACTAACACTTGCAGGTATCTTGATTGGCCGGATCTCGCGCCGGGGCTACTTCAAGCCTCGATCCTCCGGCGGAGCTCCATCGACAGCCCACGCCAACCACCTCTGGAGCATCGCTGCACCTCCAGCTCCTTCGCGAGAACCTCAACATTCTTATCCGATCTTCGGAGGGACTCGCAGGGCCTGGCGGAGCACTAGGGGGCACACCGGAGCCCCGCCTTCTCCGGTGTCCCGCGGCGGAGGACGAAGAACAGTTACCGTCCGATCATCTGGATCGGACGGTTCTGTCACTGACACGTGGCGGTCCAGACCTCCAAACGAAGCTACAGGCTTGGGTCATCCGAGCCTCCTGACAGACCTCCAGACAGCTGCCACGTGGCCCGAGCCAAAGGTGTCGTCCCGAGCCTGAGTCCTCACGTGCCCCGCACGTGAGGGCTTGGGTAAATTACATGAAAGACCCTGGGAGAGCTGGAATTTACAGATTGGTCCCCAGGCACGTGCCTCACGTGCGTGCCTGGGTATTTTACAGGGACGCCCTCGAGCTTTTGAAGAATTGCAAATACACCCCTGCGCGTAAATGGACAAATTACAATTGGGCCCAGGCGGTTTTTGGTATTTACATTTAGGTCCTTCCAGGGACCTAAATGTAATATTTATCCTTTACTTTCCTCGCATTTTTATTACATTTATGCCCTTGCACTATTTTTAGCATAACTTGAGCATCGTAGGTCCAAATTGCATGATTTTAGTGTCGTTTTGATCCTTGTTTTGTCCTCTACAATCTAGCATACTTATTTGTCTCATTTGACACTGTTTTAAATTAAGTGAATTTTTATGTCAAAAATGGGACCATGCTCTATCTGTCTTGCTGGGTTTGATGACCGATTTTTAATGATGTGTTCAATTAGACTCTAATTTCATTCTACATTGCAATGCTCACATTTTAGGGTATAATTGTAGCATTTTATTCTTCATGCATATTCCTTAGCATTATTTGCCCATGCATCACTTTAACTTGCATAAAAATATCTAAAAAAAATTACATGCATCATGGCATTGCCTTGTAAATATCATCGTGCATCATAAATTGCATATGGACCTAAAATTGAGATTACTTGACGTTGAACTTCAAGAATCAATATTCAAAAGCTATAATTAAGCAGCTGTATCCCTGTGTTCGACCTTGGTACACTTGCCAAGTATAAATACTCCACAGCATTCAAAGTCTGTGGTTTTTGCTGAACAAAATTCGCCTCCTATGCTACAGCGTAATTCATCAATATTATCGAGGCGAATTTCGCGCTCATCAAATGTAATTTTTCAATTTTTTTTTGAACAAAGGTTATTTACAAAGATTAATCCCTCAAATTTGATGAGCGCGAAATTCGCCTCGATAATATTGATGAATTACGCTGTAGCATAGGAGGCGAATTTTGTTCAGCAAAAACCACCGACTTTGAATGCTGTGGAGTATTTATACTTGGCAAGTGTACCAAGGTCGAACACAGGGATACAGCTGCTTAATTATAGCTTTTGAATATTGATTCTTGAAGTTCAACGTCAAGTAATCTCAATTTTAGGTCCATATGCAATTTATGATGCACGATGATATTTACAAGGCAATGCCATGATGCATGTAATTTTTTTTAGATATTTTTATGCAAGTTAAAGTGATGCATGGGCAAATAATGCTAAGGAATATGCATGAAGAATAAAATGCTACAATTATACCCTAAAATGTGAGCATTGCAATGTAGAATGAAATTAGAGTCTAATTGAACACATCATTAAAAATCGGTCATCAAACCCAGCAAGACAGATAGAGCATATTCATCAGGTTATTATGAAGGAGATTCAGAAATGGTGTGATGCATGATTCATTTATCCCATCTCCGAGAGCAAATGGGTGAGCCCTCTGCATGTGGTGCCTAAGAAATTAGGGATCACCATTATGAAGAATGACAATGAGAGGAGATCGCAACCAGAGACCCACCTCTTGGCGAGTATGTGTGGACTACAGAAGACTTAATCTCGCCACCAAGAAGGATCACTTTCCTTTACCCTTCATCGACCATATCTTGGAGAGATTGGCCGTAAAGGAATACTTCTGCTTCTTGGATGGATACTCTGGATACAATCAAGTTGCTATTGCTCCTGAAGATCAAGAGAAGACTACGTTCACCTGTCCTTTTGGTACATAGGCCTTCAGACGGATGCCATTCGGGCTTTGCAACGCCCCAGCCACATTTCAGAGGTGTATGCTTGCAGTTTTTGCCGATATGGTGGGCAGATTTCTTGAGGTCTTTATGGACGATTTCTCGATCTACGAGGATTCATTTGATCAATGCCTAGATTATTTAGATCGAGTCTTGCGGAGGTGTTGTGAAGTAAATCTTGTGCTCTCGTGGGAGAAGAGCAACTTCATGGTGACCGAAAGAATCGTGCTGGGTCTCGTTGTTTCTAAACGTGGCATGGAGGTTGACCCAACCAAGGTGGATGTGATTTCCAAATTTGAGCCACCTACAACAATCAAGCAAGTCAGGTCATTCTTAGGCCATGTCGGTTTTTACCGACTGTTCATCAAAGATTCAGCAAACTGGCCAGACCGTTGACTGAGTTGCTCGGCAAGGAGAATGAATTCATCGTGTATGACCATGTGCTCCTTGCCTTTAATCAGTTAAAAGAACTTGTCACATAAGCCACTATCTTGGAGCCACCGATTTGGACTCAGCCTTCTGAGATAATGACCGATGCGTCAGATTATGCCATTGGTGTTGTTCTCGGACAGAGGACAGATAATGTACCATTTGCGATTCACTACACTAGCTGAACGCTCGATGAAGCTCAGCGCAACTACACTGTCACTGAAAAGGAGCTGCTAGCGGTAATCTTTGCATTGGAAAAGTTTCGATCCTACCTCCTTGGATCCAAAGTGATTGTTTACACTGATCATTCAGCCATTCGGTATTTACAATAGACGAAGGATGCTAAACCACGTCTTATTCGGTGGATCCTTCCCTCCAAGAATTGAACTTGGAAATTAAAGATAAACCTGGGGTAAAGAATGTGGTGGCCGATCATCTATCAAGGCTTCTTGAGATGGAATCTCCTGAGCTGAGCCTACAGCCTATCACAGATACCTTTCAAGATGAATCAATTCTTTCAGTCACCTTGCTTCCATGGTATGCAGACATCGTGAATTATCTAGTGACCAAGAAGATCCCACAAGATTGGCCGAAGTTGAAAATCGACAGATTCTTGTCTAAAATCCATTTCAACCAGCGGGAGAATCCGTACTTATTTCGTGAGGGAGCAGATTGTATCTGGAGAAGGTGCATTCCTCAGGAGGAAGTTCCAAGTGTACTCGCCTTATGTTATGACCGAGATTCTGGAGGACATCATTCAGGCAAACGAACGGCAATAAAAGTTCTTCAGAGTGGCCTATGGTGGCCTTCACTATTCAAAGATGCAGATGACTATGTCAAAAGTTGCGCTGACTATCAGAAGATGGGCGGAACCATAGGAATGAGAGACACGATGCATCTGAAATTCATTCAGATATCAGACGTCTTCGATGCATGGGGCATTGATTTTACGGGCCCATTTCCCAACAGTCAGGGCTATGAGTATATTCTGCTTGCTGTCGATTATGTAAGTCGCTGGGTGGAGGCTATCCCCGCTTGAACCGCTGACAGTCGAACTGTCTGTCGATTCTTGAGATATCACATCATAGCATGGTTCGAGATTCTCAAGATTCTCATATCTGACGGGGGTAGCCATTTCATAAACAGAGAGGTGAAGAAGCTGACTCAGGAATTCTGCATTGAACATCGTGTTGCTTCACCCTACCACCCGCAGTCTAATGGCTTAGCTGAATATTCAAACATGGAGATCAAGATAATTCTACAGAAACTTGTGCGTCCGGATCGAAAGAACTGGTCTCAGCTACTTGATTCCGTTCTTTGGGCTTACAGATCAGCGTACAAAGTCAACCTTGGGATTGTCTCCCTACCGCCTTGTGTATGGCAAGCCATGTCATCTGCCCGTTGAATTAATTCATAAATCTTCATGGGCCATCAACATCTGCAATTTGGATTCCGAGCAAGCAGGGAAGAACAGAAAATTGGATCTGAACCGATTAGTGGAATTCAGAGATTATGCATACGACAACAACCTGATGTAGAAGGAGAAGGTCAAAACATGGCATGACAAGCATATCCGCCGCAAGTCCTTCGAGCCGGGTCAGAAAGTGTGGTTGTTTGATGTGAAATTAAAGATCTTTCCAGGAAAATTGAAGAGCAAATGGACTGGGCCGTTTATGGTTAAGCATGTGCGTGACAACGGAAGTGTTTTGATATCTAATTTGTCAGTTGACGCACAACCATTTGTAGTCAATGGACAGCTTCTGAAGCCTTACCTTGAACATGATACATTCATATAAGTCGTTGAATCTATTCAAGTAATCTACATGGATGAGCCGAATACTTCCAAAATGTCAAAGGAAGGCAAAGCAGAGAAAAATATTTTTGAATAACTTTTTTTCTTTTCCTTCCATTCTATCTTATTCTACCAACATGATGTCATGCCTTTCATCATTGCTACACTTACGATGTACTTTATCCTTAGTGTAGGGGGGATGAGCATCCCGAGTTGTTCATATCCACTTTCATCTCTTTTCTTCTTTTCTTCTTCTATCTTCTTCATCTACCAAAAAGGTGTCGCCCCTTTTTGTCAGTCTTCTATACTTAGGACGTACTTTATCCTAAGTATGGGGGGGAGGGTGTGCACCCCGAGTTTCTTCTATTCTTTGATCCTCTCCATTGTCTCCTCTTCTTGTCTATACTTAGGGATATCTTACCCTAGGTATAGGGGGAGACTGTCTGAATACGATATGTTCATTCCCACCTTGACCCTCCCTGCCTTGTGTACAGTCTGCTATATTTAGGATTATTTGATCCTAAGTATAGGGGGACGGTCGACTTCTCATTTGTTTCTTCATTCATTCTTTAGACCTTGCTATACTCAGTACGATTCATGTCTTCTATTTTCTCTCCGATCTATGAGGACATAGCTCAAGCTAAGTGTAGGGGGGTCATATATACTATGTATATACTTTAGCCATAACTCGTACTTTCGTATTTTTACTAATAATTATGGTTGTATACTTATAAAATTCATTAAAAACCTTAATAAAAAGATGTGTCTATTCCTCAAATTCTTTTTATACTTACTGATTAATAAATCAGGTGAAAATATTTTTTTCAAAATGTTTGAAAAATAGTTTGAAAATTCTTTTGAAAATTTATTGAAAACTATTTGGAAAACGTTTTGTTACATGTTTTCAACCTTTGTGAAAATATTTTGATTGTAAAATTATCTTCTTGGTGTGAGATAAAAAGGTTTGAAAAATGATTTACAAATGGTTTGAAAAATGGTTGCAAAAATATGTGAAAAATCTATATATAGTGTTTGGAAAACCTATTACAAAATGATTTGTAAATGTGTGTACATGTTTGTAAAAACTGTTTGTAAAAATTATTTTGGACTATAGTTTTCAAAATTGTTTGAAAAACCCTTGTCAAATAAATTTGAGGAATACTTACATTTCACCTAAAATGCTCTATGTATATACCTATAAAACAGACCACTTACCCTTGTAAGTTTTTAAAACCCACTTCTTGTAAATAAAAGATGCATCCCTGTGTAAATATTTATACCTAGTTTTTATCTAAAACCTTTTATTTTCAAAAATCTCAAAAACATTTGCAAAATTAAAATCCAAAAACATTGAAAAATCTCTTTGAAAAATACAAAAAATGCATATGCATCATCTTTTCAAAAACCCATAACAAAGTCCAAAATCTTTGAAAATTGCATCACAAAAATATTTTCTGCATAGAATTTGCATAGCATGAGCATTTTTCGGATTGAGTTTGATAGTTGAACGAGTCTAAGTAAAATCCGAAGATTGGAGCTTGGCTGGACCTTAAATCTACCTAATTAATAGGAACCTTATAGGAGCTGGAATTGAGGTACTTCAGGTCTAGTTGACTTAATTCTTTGAGGATCACAGGACTTAGTTCAATGGATTCTTGACTACCTAAGTAGAGTATTTCGAAGCACACACACGACTCTTGTTGATAATGATCTAACTTGGACACCTGCATCTTTCACTTGGCTCAAATTAGTTGGAGTGATGAGGGGGTTGGATTTGCCGGTCTGAGACGCACACAGGTGGAAACACTTGTCCTCCTCTAGGGAGGGAAGTGCATCCCAACCCGTCCGGTGATGATGAGTTTCGAGGACAGGAGATTGTGGGTTGCAATAAAGCTTCAAAAGAGGGATAGTCTACTAGCTCAAGAGGAAAAACTCCCTATGTAAATGCTGTTGTATATAGTAGTCAAAAAAATGCAAAAAGCAAAAACTCCAAAAAAAGTGGACAGGTCTGTACAAAAATAAAAATGCATGCCGCAGTGTACATATGTGTAAAGCCAATAAGCACGATTGAGATTCAAAGTCAAATCATGTGAGTCTGCTGCTGGATGACTTGACTACACCGGTCTTGCATCCTAGGATAGGTAGCTACACTGGCTACCGTCCATTCTTCTCTTCGCCCCCCTCTTGAGCTGGTTGCCACTTGAACTTAGAAGGGAATTCCCTGCTCCTTGAGGAATGAGTTGTTGGATTGGGGAATCATTGGGTTGTCATACTGGAGAAGTCAATCTCTTTGCCATTTCAGTTGGGGAGAGCCACTATCACTTACACTGTACGAGTCAGATTCATAGTCGTAAGGGTTTGCGTATGAGTTGAAATATTTCTGACCTGGCTATTGAGGAGACTTGAGCAGAGTTTTGGGATTCTCGAAGGCTGTTGGATTTCAAGTCTGGTTCTCACTAACGTTCCGCCCACACTAAAATTCCAAAGGTCTGACTTAAGCTCCAAACTTTGATTTTGTGAAAACAAGTTTGATAATTAAACTTGATCCATTTTTCTTCTTTTTCTTTTCTTTTTTTTCTGCACTTATTGCATAAGTGTTTTCTAGGGACTAGCAAAGGCAAGTATAGGGGGATGATGAATCCACGTTTCATCATCTTTATTCTATCATTTTGGCCTTAAAAACCCTAGTAAATGCGTGTAAATAGGCTTAATTCATGCATGTTAGCATCCATGCATATATGCGTAAATAGTGCACAAAATGCGGTCTTTAAAGGCAAAATTATAGAATAAAGAAAATAAAAAGAATAAAATATTGTAAATATTTTATGGCTTGAAACCCCAATATCTAGGCATCTCGATGACTAGGTCGACAAGGAATAAAGTAGGGGGAGATAAGGGCCAAAATACAATAAAAATCCCCTTTTATTTTATTCATTCTTTATTCATTTTGGGACCTATTTTTAATTCCACTTTTTATACTTCAAATAAAGAAACTTTTTACATGAAAGTTGTAGATAATTAAACATAGAAAATTACAAAATTGATTTCACCTAAAAAGAATGTATAGATAAAAAGTTCTGATCTGAATAAGATTCCAGAATCCCAACTTCCCAGACCTGTATCTCCGTAATAAAAACTAGAAATGTACCAAACTCACCTTAAATTGTATATAATTTCAAATAAGCTACTTAATGAAGGTGGTTTCATATTTTTCGAAGTTACAGTTTGAAAGTTGAGTTTCGGACCCCACTTATATACTTGTACATATTAAAATATTCATATTATTATTTATTCATTACTTTTATAATTTTATATTTTTATAATTTCGTAAATAATATTTATAATATATATATGTTAAAACTGGAATAAAAACATAAATAAAACACAAAATAAAATACTTGTAACATACCTAGGTATAATACATGTACATATACCTATATAATTACTATTTCTATTTTATTAAGTGTACAAAATACCTTAGAAAAATAAAATAAAAATATATTTAAGTGTATAAAAATATTTTATAAATTTATAAAATCATAAACAAAAATAAATAAATTAGATACATAAAATAAAAATAAAATAATAAAATATATAGATATGTATACCTATATAAGGCTATAAAAGGAAACTTGTAATTATAACCTCATAAAAATAATTAAAATTCACTATAAAATACTTTATAAAATAATAAACACTTTTTATTTAATAATAAGAAACTAATTAATTTATTTTCTATTTTTAATCGAATTTTTAATCCTTTTTCCAGAGGTTTTTCCTGGTTGGTCCACGTGGACCAACCAGGAGGCTCGGACAGTTGACCTCCGGCCAACTGTCTGACCCCCCCTCTGCCATTTTGTCAGAATAGTTTTTGGCATTTTTCCTCTGAATTTTGGAGAGCGCGTCTATGCTCATTTCGCGTTGATGTCTTCAAAACTTTTGTTCCTCGTAGAATCCACTTTCAGGCCCGTGTTGGGCCAAGCGTCAACGATTCGGCGAGATACACCTCGTGCTTTGGAGCCTCATCACCATTGAGTCAAACCTACAAATATGCTCCCTCGGCTTTCCCTCCTCTTTGGATCACTCTTCCTCCAATCTAACCCCCTCCTGGATCGTCGAACCTCTTCCTGGTGACAGCAGGAGGCGTTCTCACGCATCGGAGAGGTCGGAGCGGCATTGAATCGAGCACATCCCCTCGCCGGAGTCGTCGTCGGAGTAACTCCCAGCGTCACCTTGGTGAGGCTGTTTTTTCCCTTTTGTCCCGTGCTTCTTTAGCTCCAGATTAGCTCAAAGAATTTCCCCGCATTTTGTTTCCACTATCTTGCTCCTAATCATCGTTGAATCACCTGGATTCCACTGTGGCCGACATCGAGTTCCGTCGACTGACATCGAGTCCACTCCACGTCGCCTTACACACCCGTACACCCTCTGCGGAGTCGGGGCATTTTTCCCTCGATCGTCTTGACGCTCTCCTTGCAGGTCAACAACCAAACCACGCACATATGGAGCAGTTCTGACCCCTGCCGGAGATACCTGGAGCGTGACCGCTGACCTGCCTTCCTCTGCCACCTCCGTCAGGCCTCGTCTGATTTTGCCACCTCCAACAGCTTAAGGAAGACCGCAGGAGCAGCCCCAACCATTTTGGAGAGCCAAAGCGCGCCGGAGGAGCGAGCAGGAGGTCGGGGAAAGCTCACCTCGCCGCGAGTTCTTCCCCGTTCTTCGTCTACCTCTTTCAGCTGTCAGATCAGGCCGGAGCCCCAATTTGCACCACTACCGTTGGATTTCTTGAAGTCCACGCCGTTCGATCGTTGAAGCCCATCTAATCTGGGCCGTAGCAGCTGAACCGTCATTGTGCCACCAGGGATTGCTACGTGTCAAGTGAAAGCATCTCCATCGTCTGCTCCCGCGCAAAGCTTGGGTATTTTGCATTTTAACCCAAGCCCTTTTTGTATTTATTTTATAGTTCTGGAACTTTCTTCTGCATTTAAAAAAAACTTTTGTAATATTTAGGAATAGACCCTCGAACTTTTCCTTATTTCGTTTAGGTCCCTCGCCACGTCACCTCACGTGCCTGTGCGCGTGAGGTGAAGGGCATTTTGCAGGGGGAACCCCGTGGATGTGTTTATTATATTTTAGGCCAGAAATTGTCCTATGCAGTTAAATATTTCTGGATATTTTGTGCATTGCCCCCTGGGATTTTGAATATTGCTATCTAGTCATGTCTGGTCACGTGCCTTGTGCACGCGGATGTGGTTATTTTACGAATATATCCCTGTCATTTTGGCGATTTGTTATTGGTCTAGAGAGTTTTAATTAAGTTATACAATTTTTGGAATATTTGCGTTGAGGCCCCTGAATTATTCGCATATTTCAAAAATACCTCTGCTAGGACTACATTTTCTTATGTTTCTAGTATTTGTTCCATACATCCATAAATTGCTAAAAAATCCACAAAAATCATCATAAGCTCCTGTTGCATTGTAGATTCACGTTATATTTTTAATTTGCATATCTATTGCATTCTAATATTTATAAAAATACAAAAACATGCATTTTTGCTAAAGTTTGCATTAGAAAACCCATAAAAATTATAAAAACTTCTCGGAAAATTCCCCCCAATTTTTTTATCTAATTTTGTGTCTTTTAGCTTCAATCCAAAAATTACTAAAAAATATAAAAGAAAACTCCTAAAAATTATAAAATCCCTAAAATCTTTATAAAAATCTTAAAAAATCTACAAAATCCTAAAAATAGAAATTCAGTTTCTGTATTTTCTCTGATTTACTATCTTTCAATTAAAATTAGTTGGAAGAATTTTGAACTCTGATTAGTATTTTTTATCCTCAACTTAGCTTCATCTAGCAACTTGTTCACTATTTTCAGTATTTTTGACTTTACAAATACCAAAAAATTCAGAAAAATTTAGAAAAATCACAAAACATTAAAAAATTATAAAAGGCACAAAAATACTTCATTTCCTATATTTTGACTATTTTCCCCTATTTTTACCTTTCTATTATCTCTAGTGTATATATATTCCTTATATAATATATCTTTATTAAATAGAAAAAGAAAATATAAGAAAATACAAAAATATAAAAAAGAAAATACAAAATCAGTAAATTAAAATTCCATTATAAAAATATAAAATAAAAAATAAAAATAAAAAAATTAAAATTAAAAATCCACAAAAAAGTCCCAATTGACTAAGTAGTTCACAAGGCATAGGGCTTGACTTTTTGTCTGTTTGCTTTACTCCGTTGCTTCCTGTGTTCGACCCCTACTTGCTTGCCATTATACATTCTTAGTAGGGTAAGTAAATTTTAATCCTTGCTCTTGATTGCTTGATTGATAGTGTGGGTTAATTGTTGATCAATGTGAAGGCTTGAGTAGTCGCCTCAGTGATAGTGAGTCTGATATGTCAGATTATTACTTAGCGGCTCTCATCTCTTCGTTTTTCACCCACACAAAAAAGGAGGGCTGGTTGGAAAGAGAGAGAGAGAAAAATCGAGAAAAAGCGGGTGGCTTATAAAGAAGCTGAAAAAGGGAGGCAACTAAAAAAACATAGCAAACCAAGATGAATTCAAAAAAATATTAAAAAAAGATTTATTTTTGTTTATCCCCACTTCGTTTGTTCTCCTAAGTTGGTCGAGTACAATCCAATTTCCAGTAAGCGTGGGAGAAAGAGGGAATGAGAGAGCATGCCATATTTACTGCCCACCAGCCTCCACGAGCTCCATCATAACACCCATGGGTTCTGGAGACGCTTATTCCATGCCTCCACGAGCGTCATATATTTTTTCATAGATTTCTTTTCAGAGACCAACTCAATGCATCATCACAAACTCCAATAACTATGAACTCCAGTACGAGATCCTCCCGAGGTTCTTAAGAGAGAGAACCCTATTTGAGTTCCCAATAAGAGCAACATACATTCAAAGATCTACATGTGGGTATTCTCATGACATGAAGAAACAAGCTTTGACGACACAACCCCCATAGTCTTTGATGTCACAATCCGACAGACTTCAACAATAAAGAGACTCATTACAAGGACTAACCTACAAGTTCCTCCTCATTAGCATGGCAAGCGAAGGATCGTGCTCACCAGGATCCGAAAGAAATATGTTGAGTCATTATGGTCCGTAGAGTCATGTATTCAACCTATAAATGAGTGTCTTCTTATAGTTTTTCCAAACTGAGAATTACATGATCAATCTTGAGGGGAGTGTTGGAGAATGATCTAGGTGGCTAATTGGACCACTTCAAAATTCAACTACCACACCGTTAGGATTAATCCCACATCATCTATTAAAAGGATTTTGGAAAGTCAATGGGGATATATGATCCCCAAACCATGTATTTATTGAGAGAATTAAATAAAAGAATCCACCCCTCGAGGCATTCTCTCATGATCGCATCTCGCTCCTCATGGAGCAGGATTCCATGTAAATCCTTTGTGTTCTTTATAGTTTATTGGTATTGTTCTTATTATCATTTTCACAATATATTTTTTCCACATTTATAATAGATGGAAATTACTACTTCATAATGTAAGCTTAAGCATTTTAAGGAGTGGTCAATGGGTCAAGTTTTCTCGATAAAGTCTTAGCTCAATATCCAAGACATTATAAATGGAATCGAGGGAATGCTCCCTCTAATAGTGAAAGGGGTTACTTAAGAGGCGGTCGCCTTACCAAGAGATATGAAGAAAATGTTACCTAGAAGATACAATCACCACTATTATTGGAAGTAAGTTATATGTCATATCGTAATGAGGATGTTGTAGATATCACTGGCGGAAGTTGTAATACCCCAAACAACCCACATCCACTAATTACGAACGTGTAAGAGAGAGTTGGGAATATTGCTTCATATCTTGGGATTAAGCATTTTGGGTGGTAGTTGATGGTCCAAATTGTGCATGAGTCTAATAAGCTATCAAAGTGAGTTAATCATTAAAAAAGGCTTGGGTGTGGGCTCGCGGCGTTACAAATGGTATTCGAGTAGGATCCAAATTAATTGGGGGAAGGACTACCAAGAGATGGATCCACATCCACCAAAGATATAAGAGGATAGGATACCTCGAAGGTGCATCCACAACTATTACTGGAATTAACGATAGGTCATGTTGCAATGAAGACATTGGGAATAAATTGGGAAAGACTTTAACACACTAAACATAGTCTTACAGCTTGTCACAAAGTGTGAGAGTATGTTATAATAGAAAAATATTATTACTTCATAACTTAGGCTTAAGCATTTTTCAATGGTTGTTAATGGATTGTAGTCGGGCATGAGTCCAAAAAATTGTCAATTCCGATTATCATTGAAGAGAGATTTTATGTGCACATTAAGAACTAGCTCTTAACACTTTGTGTAGTGCATGGAAGTATCTGATAAAAAAAGGTGTAAAAATGTATGTGTGTTTACCTGGTAAGTCTTAAGGTCAAACTCAGGAAGACAAACTTGCTCATTAGATCAGAGATTTCAAGCAAATACTCATATGATCAATTATGTGCTTCTTTATGTGATTTGTATAGTTTTAAGGTATTTTCTATTTTTAATTTTATTTTTAAAATATTTTAATTTGAATTAATTTTATTTTTATATATTTAAAAAATTAATTTAGAAAAATAATAGAAAAGAAATAGAAAAATAATAGTTTTTATAATATTAATATATAAAAAGAAAAAGGAAAGAATGGTTTACAAATAAAATAAAATATACAAAATGTGCTAAAAATACAAATAAATTTTTTCTTTTTTATTTTGTAAATATTTTTTTGGTATTTTTCAAGTGAATTGGAGAAAGTAAAATCAAACAAAATAAAAGTTTGAATAAGAAAATAAGGCAAATGGACCCCTAACTTTTGAAATAAGATTTTTGGTAAAAAAGAGTTATAAAATCAAATGATGTTTTTTTTCTGATAATATTTCCAAAGTAGAGTTCATAACACAATTTATTTATTTTGAATTTATATGAATTTTGAGTTACTTTTTTAAGGCTTATTATCTTTTTGTGATTTCTGGAGGTGGACATAATAGCTCTCAAAGATTTTCGGACACGATATGTAGCTAGATGAGAGGCGTCTACCGTATTTTGTTGGTATTTTTCTAAAGTAATATGTGTAAATTAAAAATTAAATATTACAAGAAGGGTAAAAGCATGTTTTTCATTTGTATTAACTATATAAACAATGAAATGAAAATCAAACACCAATATAGGACTATAGAATCCAAAGATACATAAGGCTATTTTAAATTTTTGAATAGATTACAGTGATCTCGGAATAAATTAATTACTCAAAATAACGTAGAAATTATATAGGACACAAATCAAAGTATTTTCAGAGAAACTTGAGCAAATATTAGTCCTATATTAGAAATAGAAGATACCAGAAAATGAGAAAAAAATCTAAAGTATGCAAAGAGTTATTAATAAAACACACAAAATATGACACCCTGAATTAAAAAATTAATAATTAATCACCCAAAGTATTGTGAAACTTTGACATAATGTAGATAATTGAGTTAGATTTCCAACAAAACAAGCCCCATTAAAATCTGATTTCAAATGAATGATATATAGTCTTACCAAGACATGGCACATATGCAAATTACTTCAATATAATCTAAAGTTCAAAAGTTGAAGAAAATACTACCTATAATATGCAAAATAGATGTGGGGTCGTTACAGAAATGACCTCCCACATGTACCACAACCATTGTTGGCGTCAGATGTACACGATTGGTATGTAGATGAGCAGATGGCTGAGATGCTTCTGCTCTAAATGCAAACGTCGTGGATGGTGCCACGTGGTTGCTTGGTGGTGGAAAATGAGCGAGCCCACTGCGAGCTATTATGCAATAAATGTTATTACAAGTTTCATTCCTTGTTATGAATCGAAGAATAATCAATTTGCTTAGTAGGTCCCTTAGTACGATTAGGGTTATGTATCATGGTCGTCTTAATGATCACATTGCTGTTGATTCAATTGTTGAATCATAGAGGTTGGTGCTTGATGAATCCATGCCGGATCATCATTATTCTCTATTTTTATCCTTGAAAAATAAGAACTTCATGGGAAATCTTCATTAATTCCGCATCTTTGTCAATAAACCTTTCACCTCTAATTAACACTAACCCTAATTTTACTATATTTATTCACTAATATTTTCTTTATTTTCTAATTTATTAAAAACTCTAAAATTATTATAATTATTGTATACATTTATTTTTGCATTAAAACAAACTAAAAAATACAAATAATTTATAAAACCCTTAAAATGAGTGTTTTTTAATCGTTAAAAATGCTTGCAAAAATCCTCCATTGTACAATGACTTCTTTTGACTTTTTGTCAACATGAAACTTGTAGATCTCATCGAGATCAATAACTTTCATGTCTTGACTTTTTGATGATTCGTCCTCCTACTATTTCTTTCTTAATTTTCTGTATTTTTCTCATTTTGAATTTTCTAGAGCGGCCATGTGTCACCCTCTGGACTGCCCGCGTGGCCGCACCTTTCTCCACCACCCAGCCTTGCTCTCCGGCCTTGAATCGCCTTCTCACCGCCTTATTCAGAGCCTCCCATCTCCCTTCTCCTCCCAGCCATCAGATCTTCCCTTAAGATCTCATACAGTCCGCTCAGTTTCGCCCTCATCATGACCCTAGGATCATCACAGATCCATTGGCCCTCAGACCTCCATGTCGCCCCTTCCTCCTCGACCACTAGACCAAGCTTCTTCACATTTCCACCATTCATCTCAACATGCCCCGTAACCGCTCGATCAGATCCATCGATCTGATCTAACCCGTTCCACCGCACCTCCTTGTGTTGGATCACTGGATCCAACAGCTCCGCTTCAACTCCTACCTCAAACTTCCATCTCCAGGCAATACGCCTCGCTGCCAACCATCACCCCTTCCATTTCTAGCCGTCGCACCGATCCACCTCATTTCGATCCACCACCTCTCCCACGTAGCCCTGGGATCTAAGATCCTCGTGTAGCCTATAATAGCCCCCTCCATCACTCCTGCACCTTCATTTCATCCATTACATATTCACAATCATTGATGAATCTATGATTTATCATACTAAATATGAAAAATAGATCTTTGTTCCCAAGTATTAGCTGCATTTCATCATTTATTCTGCATTTTTACCATTCACGCACTTAGAAATTATCTACATTTTAACATCATAATTGTATTCATAATCATCTTCACATGTGTACCTAACTTCATGCATTTTTAACTAATTCATGCTAACTCCAATTGACATCAAACCGAATTCAATGTGCACATATTACTAACAAGATTAAAGAAAAAAAGAAAAAAATACTAACTCAAACAATTAGCGCGCGAGACAAAACTCTAATTTCAGAATAAACAAACTAAAATGCACATATCTTCCTCATACATTATCTGATATAGTTCTACTAACTTTTAAAGTAATATATATCTAAAGATCTTCAAAATAAGACCTATTTCAAAAAAATCGGAGCTCATATGTGAAAGTCGAGTTTTTGGCCTCTTTGCGTATTTTGTGCTTTACCTGATTTTAACCTATTATTTTATGTACATAATTAACCTTTTCCCTTTTATTTTGTGTTCATTTATATTTTTTGATGAAAGTTTTATTAAAATTCATAAAAATCTAAATTTAAAATGAGTCTGAAATCAAAGAAACTAACCAAGTCTGAGGGTCCCTTGTAAGTCTATACAAATATCTTCCATTTTCTACCTTATTTTATTTCCCTGTTTTATTATTTGTTAAAAATCCAAAAAATTCGATTAATGTGTAAATATTTATCTTTGTTTTTTTTGCAAATTTTCTTGATTTTTCTCTTAAGTAAAAACCACAAAAAATACAAAACCCAAATAACAAGGTATTTTATGTACATAGAGTACCCTAAAAATATCATTTTGCGCAGATGATCTCTTTTACTTTGGTTCCTTCATAAAGGTTGTAGATCTCTTCGAGAAGAGCAACTTTTGCGAAGAAATATTTTCGATCCGAGGTTGTTGCTATTTCTTTCCTATTTATCTTTAGAACTCATTTCTCGATTTTTCTGGAGCACACCAGGAGCCGCCACGTGGCACTAAATATTGACCTTTTTTATTTGCACACATGCCCCGCACGTGCTTTGCCCCTTTCTTCAGTCAACGTGTCTACTCCTCGTTATATCCTCTCCATCTACAACCAACCCGAAACCTCCACCGACCATTCCTCGCCCTATCCCCTCGTCGCGCAACCTCCTCTCCACAACCACATCCTTCATACTCCTTACCTCCTCTCCCTCCTTCCCGTATAACTTCATCGAGCCCTCCCAGAATCAGCATCCGCCATATCCAAGAGAGAAAGAGAGCTTGAGGAGGAGGTGGTGATATCCCTCCCCTCTCTGGATACAGCCCACTGATGTGATAAAGAGGAGATTCTCGAGGCTTTCGTTGGACTTCGATTGAAGAAAAGACCAAGGAGAAGAGGGCCTCCATCCTCATCCAGTTCCTGGCGAATACCATTTCTCTATTCCTCTTCTTCTTCTCCTGTTTCCACTCAATTCCTCTGTTCCTTGCTCTATTCACCCCCGACACTCCTCGCACCACCACCCGCATTGATTCCAGAACCTCCTACAGTAGGAGGTTACCTGCTTCACCCATGGCCCACACGGAAACCTCCCTTCCATCGGCTTCAAGCCACCGTGCCCACACCACAACGGAGCCACTCCGCACCACCGGTTGCTGGCCTCAACGCGCTTCTATGCAGCGGCTTTCCACCTTCGTGCAGCTGGGCTTCCACCTTGCTTTTCACCACCGACCTCACTCCATCGGCCTTCCTCCCTCCTCCAGAAGAAGCGCCAGCGAGCAACATGGAACTCCAACTACCACGCCTGCATGTCCTCCACTAGCGCATCACCTTCAAAGACGATACCGAACATCTGCCTCTCGCCAGCACCATGCGCGTGGCCCCTCGCTGCTCCCCCACTGACAAGCAAGGAGTATCGCCGGTGCCTTCACTGCTCGCCTATGCCACCGCCCTATCCTTGCCTTCGAGCCGTCTCTCTCATTTTCTGTCGGGTGTAAGAATCAAGAAGACCCTCATGTGCCAATCACGTGAGGCTTGGAAACTTT
Organism: Ottelia alismoides; assembly: GCA_037367405.1. Taxonomy (NCBI): domain Eukaryota; kingdom Viridiplantae; phylum Streptophyta; class Magnoliopsida; order Alismatales; family Hydrocharitaceae; genus Ottelia; species Ottelia alismoides. Next base: position 595,722 of record JAZKJV010000419.1, read on the forward strand.
GCAAAAGCACCCCCATGCTCTTGCCTAATACCATAGAGGTTCAACCACTCCGGTGTCACGTGAGGCGTACGTGACCCCTGGGAAATTTGCATACATACCCTCCAAGGTATAGGTAATTGCATACAAGTCCAATATGCATATTTATTTTAATTATTTTCTGTATTGCATTGAGAACCCCTGTGTTAGCATATTTATTTGAACAATCATTCATCATCACTTTATTATTTTAAAAATTACACTTTGTTCTACAATTAATTCTTTATATTATGATATGCTTATGATATTTTTATTCTCTGTGGTTTATTATTATTATTATTGTAAAAATTTGCATATTTCACCCAATATGAGTTCTAATTTTTATAGATAATTAACCGTTACATGAAAAATTATCAAAAATTCATGGATAACAGAATTAATTGCTAATTACATTGTACCCAAAAATAATTGCATTTGCGTAAGTGGTTTTCTCTATAAAAATTATTTCGTATATTTTAGTAAATAATTTTTAATAAGTGTAAAATTCAATATTTTTAAGGTTTAGGATTTTTCTGAGATATATTATCTAGTGATGTGTCTTAGATAATTTTATTTCCTAAAAATAAGTCGATTAATATTTATTATAATTAATTTATTGAAAATCTCAGTGTTTGCATTAATTTAATCATATAATATTCATATTTCATTCAAAAATTCCAAAAAATAAAGCTTTTTCGTTTCATCATATTTCACATTTAGCCAAGTTTCATAATTTTTGGATATTGTTTGATCGTAAATAGAATTTAGTCCTTAAAAATTGACTAAAATTGCATATCACCTCATCTATTGAATTTAAATAAAAATAATGAAGCCCTCTTTGAAAACCTAATTTCAAGATCGATGAAAAACCAACCTAAGGAGACAATTGCCTCTCTGAGTTCAACCTTAGACTTCCCAAATAAAAAATGTTGTCTGCTTGCTTTAATTAATACATTAATTAAAATAACGGTTTTTGATTAACCCTTAATTGCCGGAATACCACAACAAATCCACACTATTAAAAGGGTAATTTTGTGGTTCTTCAAATGGGATCGTTGCCCCAGAGGCACAGCTTGGGTTGTTTTTAGAAAATCAAGTTTTTAGGTTTTCCACCCCTAGGTAGTCTGATCCACGGTTTTCTTATTTATTTCTCCATTTTTTCCTCAGTATTTTTATTTATTTATTTTTGTATATTTTTCTGTGAATATCTCTCTAATATTTTTATTTTTCCTGCGAGCTACTCGGTGGACTTGGAGCAGATTTCTTGGAAACCGATGCAACTCGAAGCAATTGAATGCATGGGGAATTTTATTTTATTTTTATTTTTGGAGAGAGAGTACTCTTCTTTAATTTGTAGTTAATTGCTAATTTCTAGCAGTTCCCGATTGGGTTCTCGCATATGCAAAAAATATTGAACTCTTTGTAGTGTATCGAACTTGTTTCACTCTCCTTGAGGGTGGGGCCCGACTTGAGTGGTTTGTAGTTTTAGGAATGTACATATGGCAATTAGAGCTACAAGAATTTTTGATTGTGCTCATAGGACGAGGACCACACTGCACTTAATTATACACACTAGATCGATTTTCATTTTGCCAAACTAGATTATTTAATCACTCGCTAATAAACATTCATAATCTAGGTGCAATTTCCTGTGCATGCATTAGATTTATTTTTTGGGAAATTTCAATTCTGTTTAGCATATTGCACGAAGATCACGAGAAAGCACTGTAAGTATCTCTGACTCAACATTCATCATCGTGTTTCCTGCTACGCGACTTTTTCGATTCTCCTCGATTTTCATCCACATAGGAATAAAGAAAATTGGAATCCCTGTGCAGGCAATGATCCCCACACAAATTCAACGTGATAACCAAACTAAAACAAGGGGATTGCTAACATTATTGATTAATTAAAACCATATAAAATTGAATATCATTGTTTTTAGGAGAGCAACATAATCATTGTTTGATTTTACTACAAGTGAGAGAGGGATGAAAATTAGGATAGTGCTAAGACATGATTTTTAGATGGACTACTCATTCTACATATACGATTACCCACTTCTCAGTGAGGATCTACGGGTAGCCGGTAAAGGGTCCGGATTTGCTTAGTAGAGTGGGAGGTTTAGAGGACACTGTGCAAGGCTTCGCTCTCAAGTAACTGTAACTGTATTCATACGGTCCGTACTTACTCCTATACTGGATGAAAATGAGTGCAACTACTAGTAAGAGTTGGGACAGTCTGTAAGGAAATACATGAACCTAACAACTCGTTAACACTTTCAATTGTGCAATCATTGCCAACTAAATTAGACAAGATAATTTGGCCAAACGTTTGTAGCTTTCACCGAGTTGAGTTGGTGAATTCGGGGTTTGCGTTTGTGTATTGAATTGTATGATAGTGCCATTGCACACACAGATCATGGTTTCACAGATCTATTTTTCAATTATATTCAAAGATATCGAAATATTGACATTCATACCTAGACTCTATGGTTCATTCTCACATGACAAATTCCCAATCTTCTTTTCCACTTTATTTTCATATGAACCCTCTCTTTGAGGTAGTTTCTCCCCAGCCATCATTATTTTCACCCACCCACCCACCCACATGTGGTTGAAACTTTGAGATACAAACTTCTCATAGAACCGAACATGTTTTATGAATACACAATGGAGTGAGCGGATTAGAGGATGAATATAGGCGAAACTGACTTTGATAGAGGAACACAATTCCCGATTATATATGATAATTCACTATTTGGAATATCCTCTACTCGGGATGACTCACAACCTGAGTACGATCACTTTTCCTTTAACCACTCATATGACACCCAATGTAAAGGAAATAAGACTCATGATGACCAAACCCTTATCACAGAGTCTGACTACATCTCAGTTCAGGAGAAAATGCCAATGTCACGGCATAACGAGCATAGTCACTCATCTCCAAGTCATGAGACAATAGTGGATGACATAGCTCGGATCAATAATAGAACTGAGGTTTTGACAGAATAAATTAATAATGTCATCCAAATAGTAAAAGACATGATAATCAAACAAGAGGAATCTAGAAAATCACAGAGCGAACATGAAACTCATCATGTATCGGATGTCCACATGCAGACACTACACACACTTAACCAGTCCACTGACCACCTTACTGACTCGAGTGAAAATTCTAAAAAAGTGAAAAGCAGAAAAAATCAAAAACTACGGACAACATCAATATGGAAGCATTTTGCAAAAATATGATCTTAGAGCTTCCATCCATTAATGAAGGCCATAGAATATGTACCTGATATTCAGAGATTTGTGAAGAATCGATTATCACCTAAGAAGACAAGAAAGAAAAGATCTCAAACAGAATATCATTTAAAAACTATGACCAGTTCAATGGTGATGATCCAGACAAACAAAGTCCGGAAATTCAAACGGTTGACCGGGGTAACCTGTGAAATTGAGAGTATTGAGTTTAATAATGTTCGGATTGACGGTGATTCTACACTGAATATCCTCTCGAAGTCTATGTTTGACAGACTCTAACTCGAACCACTCAGAAAGACCCGAGTGATCGTTCAATTTCCCGACCGATCCACAAAAAGACCAAGAGGATTTTTTCCATCGTCATTACTTTCCATGGTGTCACACATAGAGTAGACTTCATTGTCCTTGACATCATATTCCTGAACCCAAACCAAATTGATCCAATTCTCGAAGATACACCAAACCCTAAGATAACTGAACCACAAAATAATAGTCGTGACATAGAGGAATCCTCATATGCCCAGACCTCTCCACTTATCGCAAAGACAAATGAAGGAGAGAGATCTTATGAAATGGTTGATGAGGCTACAAAGGTGAATGAAATCAACCGAGATACATCCGATTCACCCCACCTAGACATAGTTATTTCAGATCTCCTTGAGTCCACACACACAAAGCCAACAAAGAGCAAATACTCAAGACGTGTGCTGATCGTACAAGAATATTACAATTTATATGGAGACTCATCTGATAAAGAACCTATGGTTAGTACCTCACAAAGAATACCTCCTGAACCGACTAAGAATGACACTTTCAACATTTCGCAAAAAGAATCTTATGAGGATTCCACATCAGGTTCGGAGGATGCGATCACTATAAGAGAGCTCATTTCGAGAGTCTGGAGCTTGATCAGAACAAGCAGCCATACATCGACCCACATTAGACTTTCCTTGGCACTCTCTATTATTCTTCTAAGGCCGAATCCCCTATTCCCATTCAATTAACTGGAACAGTTTGTTATGACCGACTGATACTTGTTCATTTGAATATTCAGAGGAAGAAGAGATTGACCAAAAAACTGAGCGAAATCTGAGAAAGCAACTCAAAAATAAAAATAGTTGGGGTAGCATGACCTTTAATTATTATTATGATGACAGCTCCGACGATGGCTAGGAATCTTCTGATTCACCTTCTTTCAATCAATATTCCCTTCCACCACATTTCTGGAAAAAGATTAGTAGTAAACCTCCTTGATCATCGGTCACTCTTTCCCGTGCCACCATCGGTTCCCATGTACATTTTCTTCTTATATTTAGGCTAAGGCCTAAGTATGGGGGGCGTGATACCATCTGTAGCCCTCTCGCTCTGTATATTCTCCAGGTCTCATCGGTTCTTATAATCACTCATGTCCTATACTTAGGCTGACATGAGCCTAAGTATAAGGGGGACTGATGCGTACCATGTATATACTTATCCATTTCTCCTCTTGACCTCAACTGCTCCACTTTTTTATCTTCTTCTATACTTAGGCTGACCAGAGCCTAAGTATAGGGGGTGGTCGACTTCCACGCTCTTTTTATTTTCACTCTCCTATTCTTAGCGTTAGCTATGTCTTTTCGTCACTCCTTGTGCTCTGAGGACATAGAACATGCTAAGTATAGGGGGCATGTATATATTACATATATATCTTACCCATAGCTCGTACATTCACGTATTTTTGTATATATAATTACGGGATGGGTAAAAGTAAAATAAACAACAAAAACAAAACACTAAAAAACATAAAATCATCTTGCACCCCATTTAAACCTCATATGAATATGCATTTCATTTGCATACCTAGCATATAAAGAGCAAACAATTATTGGTTTCTGAACTGAGTTATGAGTAGAAGTGGAGAGTGGTCTTGACTTATCCTTACTCTACCTAATTTCCAGATGAACTTCACTGAGAAAGAAGATTTTTGAAGTTTCAGGTCTTTTGACTTAATTCTTCGAGTTCCACATGACAATGCGCAGTCTTTGACTCTTAGTGTCTAACCTGGTCGCCTAATTCTGGGTATAACTTTTGAGTAGGGAATTAATTTATTCTCTCGCATTACGCACGTAGCTCAACTCAGACGGGGCATTGGTAGACTGTGTGGGTCTCTTTTCTGGTAGTGTGGACATCTAAAGATCATAGTATGGGTTGAAATAGATATTCGGAAAAGGGATGGGCGGTTGGGCATATTTTTTTCTAATACCCCAAAACATGTGCGGAAAAAAAGATTCAGTATCCGTAGGGGCACAAAAGATCCATGCAGAATTACAAAATATCCATACTAAAAAGAAGCCAAACTACCAAATAAATATTTGACCAAAAAGGTCCAAGCTTCAAGAAACCTTGCAGATCTTGGTGGAGACTTGGCTAAATTGATCGGCTTCACAAGAAGAGGTGACTACACTGGTCACCCTCCAATTCTTTTCCCTTTCTTCTCATTTATTCCCTTTCGATTGTGAACACAACGTGACAGACCTTAGAAGGAAATACTTGACTCCCTGAGGACGAGTTATTGGAAGGATGTTTGCATGGTAGTCTGACATTCTTGATGGGGAGAGAAAAAACCTTTCACACACATGAGATAGTTATTCAATGTTCATGTGATATGCTTTGGGAGAAGGATTGGTCCAAGATGACTTCTGAGCCGAATCTGTTACAATAATATGTAGAACTAGAAGGTTGTTGATTTTAAAATCCTAAGTCTCACAAGAGTTCTGCCACATTATTAATTTAAAGGTCGGGTCAAGCTCCATTTTCACCTTTTGTTCATGACTTTGTTATGGAACCCAAAATCATTTCACTTTCTCATTTAAATCTAGTCGCTCAGGGACAAGCAAGGTTTACGTATAGGGGCTTGACGAATATGTGATTCATCATACTAAAAGATGAAATAAAGCTTTGTTCCCGAGTAGTTAGCTGCATTTCATTATTTATTCTGCATTTTTACCATTCATGCACTTAGAATTTATATATGCATTTTAGCACTCATACTTGCATTCATAATCATCTTCACATTTGTACCTAACTTCATGCATTTTTAACTAATTCATGCTAACTCCAATTGACATCAAACTACCTTCATTATGTACATATTATTAACAAGATTAAAGAAAAAAATAAAAAATTACTAACTTAAATAATTGGCCCGTGAGACAAAACTCCAATTTAAGAATAGACAGACTAAAATGCACATATCTTCCTCATACAATGTCTGATTTAGATCTACTCACTTTTAAAATAATATATATCCATAGATCTTCAAAATATGATCAATTTCATAAAAATCAGAGCTCATATGTGAAAGTAGGGTTTGGGACTCTTTTGCGCATTTGGGCTTTACCTGATTTTGACATATTAGTTTCTGTACATAATTAACCCATTTTCTTTTATTTTTTCTCATTTATATTTTTCGATGAAAGTTTTATTAAAATGCATAAAAATACAAATTTAAAATGAGACTGAAACCAAAGAAACTGATCAGGTCTGAGTGTCCCTTATAAGTATGTACAAATATCTTCCATTTTCTACCATATTTTATTTCCCTATTTTCTTTATTAGTAAAAATCCACAAAATAGATTAATGTGTAAATATTTATCTTTGATTTTTTCAAATTTTTTCATGTTTTCTCTCAACTAAAAACCACTAAAAATTATAAAACCCAAAAATCAAGGTATTTTATGTATATCGAGTACCCCAAAAATATAATTTTGCATAGAGCTTCGGTTCCATCATGAAAGTTGTAGATCTCATCGAGATGAGAAACTTTCATGAAGAATTTTCTTTGATATGAGGTCATTTTCTATTTATCTTTAGAACTCATTTCTTGATTTTTCTAGAGCCGACACGTGGCAACTCCAGGAGCCACCACTTGTTACTCATTTTTTACCTTCTTTTTTTAATTTCGTTTAAAAAAAACTTTGTACGTGTTGCGTACATGCCCTCCTCCCCTGTGCACGAGCCCAACACATGCTTTTCCCCTTTCTTCAGTCAACGCGCTTACTCCCCGCTATATCCTCTCCGTCTACAACCAACTCGAATCCTCCGCCAATCGTCCCTTGCCCTATCCGCTCATCACACAACCTCCTCTCCACAACCACCTCCCTCATCCTCCTTTTCTCCTCTCCCTCCTCTCCCTATAACTCCATCGAGCCCTCCCAGAATCATCATCCGCCTTCTCTAGGAGAGAAAGAGACTTGAGGAGGAGGTGGTGACAACCCTCCCCTCTCTGGGTACGATCCACCGACGTGATCAAGAGGAGCTTCTAGAGGCTTTCGCTAGCCTTCGATCGAAGAAAAGACCAAGCAGAAGAGGGCCTCCATCCTCATCCAATTCCATGCGAATACAATCACCCTATTCCTCTTTTTCTTCCCATGTTTCCACTCAATTCCTATGTTCCTTGCTCTATTCACCCCCGACACTCCTCGCACCACCGCCCGCATCGCCTCCAGAACCTCCTACAGTAGGAGGTTACCTGCTTCACCCACGAACCGCACAGAAACCTTCCCTCTAGCAGCTTCAAGCCACCGTGCTCGCACCACGATGGAGCCACCTCCGCACCACCAGCTACATGCTTTCACGCGCTTTCGTGTAGCAGCTTCCACCTTCACGCTACTGGGCTTCTGCCTAACTTTTCACCACCAACCTCACTCCATTGTCCTTCCTGCGCTCCTCCAGAAGAAGCTCCAGCGAGCAGCCTAGACCTCCAGCTACCACGCTTGTGTGCCCTCCACTAGCACATACCCTTCAAATACGAGCCCGGACGTCCACCTCTTGCGTGCACCCTGCACACGGCCCCTCGCTACTGCTCCACCGACCAGCAAGGAGTATTGCCAACGCCTTCACTGCACTCCTATGCAACTGCCCGAGCCCTACCTTCGAGTTGTCTCTCTTGTTTTCCGTCTGGTGTGATGATCAAGAAGACCCACACGTGCCAAGCATGTGAAGTTTAAAACTTTACAAAAGCACCCCAAGTTCCAGCCTAATACCAGAGAGGTCCAATTACTCTAGGGTCACGTCAGGCGCACGTGAACCCTAGGAAATTTGCATATATACCCTTTAAGGTACAGGTAATTACATACAAGTATAGTATGCATGTTTATTTTATTTATTTTTTTGTATTGCATTGAGAACCCTATGTTTGCATATTTATTTGAGCAATCATTCATCATCATTTAATTATTTAAAAAATTTACACATTGTTCTACAATTATTTCTTTACATTGTGGTATGCTCATGATATTTTTATCTCTGTGGTTAATTAATTATTATTTATCTTGTGAAAATTTGCATATTTTACCAATCCGTGTTCTGAAATTTATAAATAATTAACTATCACGCGAAAAATTGTCAAAAATTCAGGGATAACAGAATTAATTTCTAGTTACATTGTGTTAAAAATGAATTGCATCTGCTTGATAGTTTGCTCTATAAAAATCATTTTGTCTGTTTCACTAATTAATTTTTAATAAGTATTAAATTCAACATTTTTATGGTTTAGCATTTTTCTGAGATATATTACCTAGTGATATATCTTAAATAATTTTATTTCCTGAAAATACATAGATTTAATATTTATTATAATTAATTATTGAAAATCTCATTGTCTGCATTCGTTTAATCATTGAATATTCATATTACATCCAAAAATTTCAAAAAAATAAAGCATGTCCATTTCATCATATTTCACATTCTGGCCAAATAATTTCCAGACATTGTTTGATCGTAAGTTGATTTTACTCCTTAAAAATTGGCCAAAATTGCATAACACCTCATCGATTGCATTTAAAAAAACCCCACTTTGAAAACCGAACTTCGAGATCGATTAAAAACCAACCTAAGGAGATAGTTACCTCCCTGAGTTTGATCTTGAACTTCCCAAGTAAAAAAAGTTAACTGCTCATTTTAATTTATACATTAATTAAAATTGTGATTTTTGTTTAACACTTAATTGCTCGAATACTAAAACAAATTGACACTATTAAAAGGGTAATTTCGTGGTTCGTCAATCACCACCACTATAACCGCCACCATCTCCTTTAAATCAGCTCCCTCTGCCGCACTCCCACGTTGTCCATAAATTCTGAGCTCGAGCCCTAGCCCTCCTCTATCTCCCTGTGACAGAAAGAGGTCGAAGGATAATGGTACCCCCTGCTCTGGTGTAGACCCATGGTATCAACCACAGTGTTACGACCGGCTCAGTCATCGTTGAGCCCCATTCATCGACTGCGTACGTTGAGCGATGATCGGAGGGTCAAACCAACCCTCAACCCAAGCCAATTCCTCCACTAAGTCACCTCTCCGGTCAGGTACTTCTCTGCCTTATTTCCTTTGATTTTTCTCCAAATTAATCTGACACTCACCATCACCCTCATTGATTATAAACCATCAGATTATCTCCGCCACCACACCTTCATCCTCACCGCATGCTCTAATCATCCTCTCCTCTCCTCCGCAGCCTTAATCACTATGCCTCTTTCCCCTGTCTCTATGGCGGAGGAACCCATTTGGGACCCACCCATTATCTGCCTCGATCAAGCCCCCATTCCACTCCCTCTCGCTCACAATTCACTTACGCACACACGCTTCAGCTATTCCTAACTCTATTTGCAGGTATTTCTTCAATGGTTGGCGCTACCCACCTCGCTCTGATCTAGAGCTTCGCCACCAGCGAGCTCACGTCACCATGCATCCTCAGACCTCCCCAAAGATCCTTCATCCGACCAGCCACTTTGCGAGGCCTCTGACAATCTTTCTCAAGCATCAGGAATGCATATGGTCTGAGGAAGAAGGCGTTCCTCGTTGGAGGCCTGTTCTCGCCGCCACCATAACGGTTGTGGTAGAGAAGCAGATGCCAGTGGATGCACCCTTGACGACAACGATCCAACGGTTCAGAGAGAACCATGTTGCTCCATACATACCGATCAGCTTGTTGAACTAAGCCATCTTCCAAGGCAGCAACCGCACCACCTGCATGAACAATGTGCCTCCGAAGTTGCATCGCCTCCCGAGACTAGCCCCACTCGCACGCTATGCATGTGAGGGATTGGGTAAATTGCAAAGTAGACCTCCCAGTTCTCCATAATTGCATATAGGTCTAGGCTCGTGTGCATCACGTACGTGCCAGTACCAATTACACAGAGGCCCTACTGGTTTCTAAGAATTGCAAAATGCCCTCACTTCAGGAAGAATTATAATGGCCCCCTATGGGTTTTGGTTATTCCAAAAATGCCCCTCCATGGGCATTTTTGTTATCATTTACCCTTTTTCCCATGTTTTTATTGTATTTATGCCCTTGCATTCCATTTAGCACATCTTGAGCATTTTAAATCCAAATTGAACGATTTCAGTTTCATTGTATTGCATATTTTATCCTATATTTAATGGCTTAGTTTAAATTCATGATTTGACACTTAATTAAATGCGTTAATTTTTATGATATATAGTATCTTTTGCTCTATAAATCTTTGCCATTAATAGATACTTGATCTCATTTTTGATGCTCCTTTGGTCATTGAAATCAACACTTATTTTATGCTCATTTGGGGAATTTTTGTACATATTCATCTGCATGCATATAATTCACATTGCATATCTTTTAATTACATTTAAAACTAAAACCCATGCATCATATTATTCTATCTTCGTATACTATTTAATCTTTGCGTCATTTTGTTGGCATTTTATATTTGCACATCAGTTCTGTCTCATGCATTAAAGTGTGCATACGAAAACCTAATTGAATAATATAATCAGTCATTAATTAATCAATAATTTTAGATAGATACACGAAGAGGCTCATGTCCTTGTGTTCGACCTAGGTATTTTGCCAATTAAAAATTGTTCCACATCATTCAAAGATTGTGGTTTTTGATTGACCATATTTTGCCTCCTATACTATAATAATCGATTATTAAAGAGGTAATTTTCGAGCTCATCAATGCTTGGAATACTATCTAAAAGGTTAGACCGAGGACTCATCAAGCACCGTAAAATGATTATTAAGAGATGATCTCTAGTCTGAATAGGAGATGATAATCCTTTCTCTTTTGGCTGATATCTGTCCGTCCTCATGATGCAGGTCCTCTGCATAGGAATAGAGATTCGAAGGTGTTAGATAAGTCAGGTCGAAGAGTTGACTTAACAAGATCGAGATAATAAAGACATGTGTCGTATGCTGTCATGATATATGCATACATCCTCTGACCAGAGACAGATGTGCTACTATATGTTTGGGTATGTACATTTGGTTGACCGATTGGTTGATGATCTAATCAAGGTCTATACACCGACACGCTGGTGTGCATGCAAGGGTATATGAGTAATGCAATCTCTCAAACGGATCATATAGGTTCATTACTGAACTGGAAGATATGAGCTCACTTATGAGATGTTGGGATCAAATTTCGTGCATGATCATCTCGCTTTGGAAGCTCGATTGAATTTGAAGGTTTGATTTAAGCTTTTAGAAAGTATATGATCAATACCTAAGTATGATATATGCTTTGGAAAATATATTATCGATACAAACTCTCAATGATCAAATGAGAAACTTAATGATAAAACCTTGAAGGAGACAGTCTAAATGAGATCTAAAACTTCAATTTTATTTTAGGTCTTCCAATATGCATGATGTACATGTACTAGGAATACCTGGGGGTGATGTGGTCATAAACGATTGTATAACCATGACGCTTCCGTTCCGAGGGTGTAATGAATCATGTCTGGATTTCAGTGACTCCTCTCACTAGAAGTAATCTAAACTTAGTCCAAATGTTGGACAGTGATATGAATGTGATTTAGATGTAATGAGAAGATTATTAATTTTACGACTTTGATTTAATCAAACATCTATGGGAAGTTCCTGAGATCCAGATTTGAGGTGTGATCTCAATATCCAAGTCACTATATGTGGAACATACAATCGCCATGTCCTTATCTCCAAGTATCCACAGAGAGAGAATTATTCTTGAAAGAGTTCAAGGATAAATTCATTGTTGATAATGTGTCTGAGCATCGAGGAAAATTGATAGTTAAATGTGATTTAATTATCATGGATAATATGAATTTGATTCATATTATTTGGCTATATAAGGAGAATTATATACGATAATTAAATTTTTATTTAATTATCAAATATGTGAATAATGTGAATGTGATTCATGTTATTTAGGCACATGAGAAGAGTCATCTTGGATAATTAAATGTGATTTAATTATCAAAGGTATGATTAATATGGATATCTCTATCCATAATAATCATTGATATTATAAATATGATTTATAATAGGTTGGAGAGATTTAATTGTAATAGAATTAGAAATTACATGTTGTTGTGAATTGGATTCACAATAAATAATTAATTGTAAATCTGATTTACATATTATATGGGATATATGAATGTGATTCATACTTATCATTTGTATGATCGATGTTTTCACAAATTTAATTTGGAATTGTTTTTGTGAAGATAAATACAATAATAGTTGTGAATATTAATATATATATATATATATATATATATATAATAAGGAAGGTGAAACCAACAAAAAAGGTTACCGTTCACCTTGACCAATTCAAGGGGGGAGGGGGATGACCACCGTTTTTTGGGGGTGGTGATTTCCTCCCTTATTATCTATTTATTATAATTGAAATTAAAATGAATTAATTTATATCTTGATAAAGGGATATAATTAATTTATTTTAAATAAATTAGTTGTTGCAAATTTGTTGCAACAAATCATGGCCATTGATTAATGACCTCTTAATCTAAACCGTTGAAATAAGAGGGCACATGGATTGAGATCCATATACATCCAACTAGTATAAAAGGAAGGGTAGCCCTTGCCTTTTAGACTATCATCATTCAAAGAGGAATAAAACTCTCTCTATATCTCTCTCTCATAGGCACCCCCTTTTTCTCTCTGTCAATACTGTGACCGTCCACATATTGACTTAGAGAAACTCGTAGTCATCGCGACGGCAGTGTGTTGTTGGATTGTCTACTCGTGTATCTTCATCTCCTTCAGTGCACCTTGCTCATGGAGAAGTCGTCAGATCTTGTGAGATATGATCAGGAGATTCACCGCTTGGATCATCAACATGGATTGCGAGGAGCTCGTATTTCATCAACGCGCTCACAAGCATCTCCTCCGTTGGATCGAACTTGAGATAGGAGGTCTCTTCATTTAGAGACTCGATCGCAACCACGCTTCAAGAGGCAACCCTAATACCCCTTTGTGGTTTAGATGAAACAATCTGAGAAGTGTTCTTAGATCATGTGATTTCATCGCATTTGACTTTTTTTTAAAATTCTGCTGCCCCAAGCAACTAGTGCGACTAGTTGCTCCCGATCACATATGATGCGATCTCCACGCTTCCGTGATGTGCTTAAGGTTCTTCCCATAACCTTTAGAGCGAACGACTAGAATGATCCAGTGATGGGTACTCCTTTGACTACAATTAAGAATGATTGATTTGCAGGCTCCAATCAAAGGTGTTGATTGACGTGTTGATATGATTAAAAGGGGAGCAACATTCGATGAAAGATGCTCGTTGCAACCTCCCGTCTCTTCACTGTTATTCCTTCTGCTATATGGGCATGATGGCTGTGCAAAATGGATTCGTAAAGGATGTTCAACTATGTTCGTTGGGGATTAGGTGTTAGCAACTGATGAATCAGTGATTAATCACTCTAAAGCTGAAAATAAAGCTTCATTCCCCAGCAATTAGTTGCATATTTTCATTTATTAGGCATAATTAGCATTTATGCATATGTAAATAATGTCCGCACTTTAGCATTCATATTAACATAAATACGAAGCCTGAAATTCCTTGTATATATGCACCTGTATAACAGACAAATTCACTTATTTGTGTACTAAACCTATATCCAATAAAATCAACTTTATAGTGTATATATTACTATCATAAAAAAATAATAACATGTAAAATTGACAATAAAACCCAAATTCAAGTCTGAGATTAAGAACTTTAAAATACGCATATCTCTCTCATATAGTGTCCGATTTAGGTTTATTCACTTTTAAAGTAATATACATTCAAATACCTTCAAAACAAGACCAATTTCATAAAAATTGGAGATTGTATTTGAAACTTGGGTTTTGGGCCCCTATTGTATGTTGTACATATTGACTAAAATACCCTTCATTTTATCTTTTTATTTTCTTAATTATTAAAAATCCAAAAAAGTAGATTAAGTTGTAAATATTCCTTTCATATTTTATTTAATTTTACGTTGAATTTTCTCTTATTTAAAAATGATAAAAATCTATAAAAAAAATAAAAATATGGTATTTTATTATAAGATACCATCCAAAAATACACTTTATACATATGACTTCTTTTGATTTTTGGCGCTTCATAAAAGTGGTAGATCTCGTAAGACGAGCAACTTTCATGACGACATTTTTTTATTTGACCCCTTTTATAATTTATTTTTATTTTTCTTTTGATTTAATTTGTGATTTTTCTGGGAGGGATACTTGACAGCTCCTGGAGCCGCCATGTGTCGCCTTCTTTTCTTTTATTTTATTCATTATTTTTTTGTTTTTTATTTACTTATTTATTTTATCATGAATTATTTTTTATTATAATTATTATTTATTTTAATTATTTACTCTAATTGTTTTATTTATCTTTATTATTTTAATTACTTTAATTGATATTATTTACTTATTATTATTATCATTATATTCTATCTATTTATTTATATTATTTATGATTTTTTTTAAAAATTATTTTCAACTTACCACGTGGCCGCCCCCGCACGCACCACGTGGCACCTCCTCCTCCACCTCTCTGTCCCCATTCTCGCGCTAGTTCTCTCCCCTACGCGCTGCCCGCGTCGTGCAGCGGTGCGCAACCACTTGCGTGCTCCCTATCGCAACCATTGACCCTCTCCCATGCCTCTACGACGATTGCAACAACATTCCCCATCTCGTGCACCCCTCCTTCTCGCTCCTCACAATAGCCCCGCAGGACCCGACCACCATCTCCTCCAATTGTCTCCCCCACACCTTGCACCTACGTTCTCCCTACCTCGTGCAACCTCCCATAAAGTCGTCCATTCCGCCCTAGTCGCAGTTCATCCGCCATCGGTGAGGAGAGGCCCAACACCCTTGCTCCCAGGTGGCCGCTACGAGGTTATCATGTCGTGCGACGACACCCTCTCCGTTCTTAGCAAGATCCAAGGTGCGACAAAGCACCTTATTGCAGAGTTTCACAAATCTATCATTGAGCTTCTTGGTGCGTCATCGGAGCACAAATCGAGGCAATGACAAAGATGAGGGCCTCCAAGCTTGCTTGAATCATTCCTGTGACAATCCAGGTAATTCTCTTCCTTCCTTTGTCTCTTTCTTCTTTCCTAATCAACTATCTTCTTCGTCTCCAAATCCTCTTTCATCTTCTCCTCGGTTCTTCTTCTTCGCCACCGCTCACTCCACATTCCTCTACCACCCAACTCCGTTGTCGTCTCCACATTCGACGCACTCCGCCTGTAAGCACCTACTCTATCGTCGTAAAGAAGCAGCCCCGCTCGCCACTGTTATCGACCGCCTCGGGCGTTGTGACACTCCTCACCGATCGAGCTCATCACCCCGCTCCAGATGCTCCAGCGCTCGCCTGCAGTTTGCCCTCGACCGGTGTGCCAAGGACCAACCTTCATCACCTTCGACAGATCCAGCCGTAGCAACGGTCCTCGTCCTCCCGAACCGCCTGCATGAGATCCTCCACCACCATTGCTCGCACTCTGAGTTGAAGCAACCTCGAAGGACTCACTGCCCAGTCCCCCCCCCCCCCCCCACGTGAGGAGCATGTGAGGTAGGGGATATTTGTAGAGGACCCCTCCATCTTCAGCAATCACACAACCACCCCCCAGCTCCAACAGAGCACGTACGTGGCACGTGCTCCTTGGTGAAATTTGCATTCACACCCCCTCAGATCCAAATAAGACCAAAAGCAACCCTGCTAGCTGGAGTCTCACGTGCGTCACATACGCTCTTGGGTAAATTGCACGCAAACCTTCCAAGTTGTGGTAATTGAATCTATTGCATTTTATTTTCTCATTTAATCTGTATTGCATTAAGAACCTTGTGTTTGTGTCTCTATTTGTGCCTCAGTTTGTCATCATTTTATTATTCTATAAATTGTGCATTTTAGAACAACTCATGCTCTATCTTTGTGGACATTAAATATATTTTTGTAAGTCACGATTCATTTAATATAATTATTTTTGTGGAAAATAGCATATTTTACCCACTGTGTATTCTGAAATTGATATAAAGTTGACATTTTCTCTAAAAATTCTTAAAAATTCACAGTAGGTAAATTTTAGGTTGTTCTTTGTGCCCAATTTTCATGACATGTGCACACATATTGAAGTTGCAATAAAATGTTCGATGATTTTGAGTGATTAATTTTTAATAGACTGTAAAGTCAGCATTTTTAGGATTTATATTTTTTCTTGAATACATCCTCATTAGATACACCTAGGATAATTTTAGTTCCTGAAAATAATTAGGTTTCTATTTATCAAAATTAATTTCCGAAAATCACACTACATGCATATTTAATTCATAATTAATTCATCTTTCATCCAAAATTTCCAAAAAATTATAGTAATCTAATTTCATCATACTCAACATTCTGGCCAAGTTTGAGGATTTTTGGACTTTAGTTGATCAAAACGTGCATTTTAGTCCTTAAACTGGCACGAATTTGCATGTCATTCTTAATTGCATTAAAAATATAAAAAAATACCTCTCTAAAAACCTAATCTCTAAATCGACTATAAACCAACCTAAGGAGATAGTGGCCTCCCTGAGTTCTACCTTAGGCTTGTCCAAGTAAAAAAATTGACTATCGCTTTAATTGGACAAATAATTAATTTAGCAGTTTTTGATTGAAATTCGAACATTAATGCGACACTATTAGGAAATTCGAGTTTATCAACAACATTGTGGCGAGTGGTGGTAATCCAGTGATGCGATGGTTGCTTGCTCCTTTCCTCTGATGAGGCATTGGCCTGTAAGAGAGGGAGGGCTCGAGTGCACAACTCGACCGGTATGGTTATATGAAAATGAGATGGGTTGAGTTTCTTCGTGGCAGTGAGAGAAGAGGGATGCCCTCCGATCGTTCATTGTAGGAGGGGTATTGGGTTGTCGAAGAGGATATGGAGAAGCACAGATGGCAAGATAAGGATGGCAGGTGACACGACGTGGATGAAGGAAAGAAGATGATATGAAGGGTGCTTATACTTCTATAGTAAGGAAAAACAAACTACGAAAAGCCATCCACCATTAACTACAGTGAGAATAGACTAGAGTGGTGTGGTATGAGCTTGCCGAACTCTAGAGTGGATGGTGGGGGTTATGGCTTGCGTGGTTTGAACGCCACAGATTTCACTAGGGAGGAAGCTCTCTTATCATGATCGATATTCATATCATCTCTGTCACAAAGGAAACAAGGGGCTAGAGAAATCCTGCCATATGGTGGATGAATGCAAAAAAATGAGGAGATGGAGTTTTTATTGGAAGGAAAATCAAGGAACCGAAGGTTAGCTCTCAACGTGAGGTGATGAGAGTCAGTAAGGTAGTTTGATCAGCGTCTGATGGGTAGGCTTGATGTGGAAGGAGATGGACAATGGTAGGCGAGTTATTTTACAAGAATGGATGAGAGAGGGAGATTTGACTCCACTCAACTTCCTATAGAGTGGTCTGCAGCTAATAGGAAATGTCTTTGAGTGATTTGCATTGGAGTGGAAGGTCAAAAGTGAGGGAGATTCAGCCATGCGGTCCAACACAAGAACAAAGGGACTAAAAGTGGTAAATACATAAATACGCATAGTAGAAGGCCTTGAATTATAAAATCAAACTATAAAACTTTTTCAAAATAATTTAAAATAAAAAAATTACAGAGGAAAGTTTTTTCAAAAAAAGTTTAGAACTCAAGACACCAATTAAAAATAATTACTTGCACATATTTTTATTGATTTGTAATTTTATGAAATAAAAAATATAATTATATAGAGATATAATCCAAGTCAAGTTGGCTTGCATACAAAGGCCTATTTTTGTTTCTTTTTTGTTTTACATTTTTATTGATTGTATATCTTTAAATGAAAATAGAATATATAAGAATAGAACAAAATTTAAACCGAAATAAAAAGAGTTAAAATGAGCCCTATAAAAAAGAAAGAAAAGGCCGTAAAAAGTTACAAATTAGGTCCCAGAACCGACTGTTCAAATATGAACCAATATCACTTTAAAATTATTATTACAATTTAAAGCATTTTAAATGATGAACTTTAGAATTGGGTTGGGGTGAATTGGAGTTCCTATGCCCTGGACATAAAATTCAAAATGCTCGCATGTTGGAAAAAGTGAACTTGTTCCATTTGACAATTATTTATAATTATATTTTTGTAATATTTTAATACTTTTCTATACATTTTGGTTGAATTATTTCAAAAAATACTACTCAATCATATTTGTATAAAATAAATAAAAATGTTTGAAATTTAGTTATATTTATGTGTATTTCCCTATTTCCTTATTTATTTTTGAATGTTAGTTTTGCGTATTTCTATAAGTTTTTATGTGATCAAGATACATTTTTATTTTGCAATCATGAATATAATACATATATTAATGCATGATTATATTTATTAAGGATATTAGCTCAAATTTTAGTTTTAAGGTGCATGAAATATGGTTTCAATACCCCTATACTCAGAATTTATGAGTCACTTAGCAAACGCTTATTCGAAGAATGAGTGCTAAACTATGAAATGAATTTGGGTTTCATACAATACATGAACAGAAAATGAAACTTGAGCTCGACTTGAACTTTATATTAATATTTTATCAAAACATCTAATAATTTAGGTTTTTAGACTCAACAACCTCTAAGTTCCACTACCCACTATTCATGTTTGGCTTTAAAGTCAAATCGGATTCACCAACCCATGAAGTAGATTTCATAATACTGATACTAACTGTATTGTGAGTGAATGGTGTTTGTTTGCTCTTCATGCTAGAAGTCATGAATGGTCAGTCAATCAACATCCCTAGCTACTCATCCTCAAGGAGTCAAGTATTCCCTTCTAAGTTCAAGTACTGCTAGCATCAAATAATAGACATCTGGACCTCAGCTAATGTAGCCAAGCCTTCTCTTTGGAAGCTTGACCAGTGTAGTCAAGTCCACTTTCGTAGGCATGGGATCGTGTGTCTAAAATTTTGCTTTGAATTGTACTTACACTACATCTCTTTTCATGTCTAAAATATTTTCTCCCATTATTTTATTTTTTAGAGGTGAGTGTTTTACCTCTACTTGGTGGATGGGAGGAAAATTGAAGTCATGCAAGATGGTTACATTGGCTTCCACCTCAATTGATTGGCTAAGTGCTAGCAGAATATCCTTCATCCGAAGCCTTGTTTTAACTCATTATTATGTCTTTAGATATCCATGAAACTAGAGGAAATATGGCATATGCTAGTTCTGTTATCGGTTGGGCTTGGTTGTCTACCACCCTTGACTAAGCAACCTTTTTTGGCCATACTCAGATTGGTATGCTTTTTCAACACATTATTTAGGTCAAGCTAAGTGGAATGTGCATGAGTTTATAGTAGGTTGCTATTTAGGAGTCAAACTTATGATGTGTGGTAATCTACTTAGACACTAAGGACCGAAGACTGAATACCGTCTTACGGAATTGGAGAACTAAGTCAAGGACATGAAGCTTTTAAAATCCTATTTCCTATGGAAGTTTTTTTAGTTATGTGGACTAAGATTATGTCAAACCTGCTTATTGGTTTCGATTCACAACTTCATTTAGAATCAATAACTTTTCACAAGATGCGAATGCAAATGAATGAAAGGAGTGAATGAAATGCAAACACATTTTTTTTGTAAAAATAATTTCTTATTTCAATTATTTTATGAAAATTTTTAAAAACATTTGTAATATTTGTTTTTTTAAATTATCAGATTTTGAAAATGTGCAATATGAGGTTTAAAATATAATTTTTTAAATGTAATTTTGATAAAAAATGCAAGTTAAAATAATATAAGAATGAAATATATGCATTTTTTTAGCATTTTAAAAAGGATTTTTATTAGTTGTGCCCCTTTGAGATATTGCAATATTAGTTATACCCCTCTCCTTTTTGGAATATCAGTTCATCCCCTTACTTCTTCCATAATGATCACTTGTGCCTTTCCGTTAGTCTGCTCGTTAACTAGTTGAACTAAATGATAGTTTAATAAAAATCATTGTGTAATTAAGAGGGGCATATCTGAAAAAAATCTCCACCTCCTCCTCTTACACATCCTCTTTCTTCACCACCTCTTCCTCCTCCACCATCCCCTCCTCCTTAACTGCGAAAAAATCTCCTAAAAAACTCTCTTTCCTAGAACAACTCGTTGAAGGCAATCGATGAGATCAAGGGAAAAAGCGGACATGTCAAGGGGGAGGAGGTGCTAGAAGGGGATATTAGTCGAGGGAGGAGGAGAACCGATGAAGGGGGAGGAGGTGTTAGAAGGGGGGAGAGTTTGGGCAGAGGGGGAGAAGGAGCTGGAGAGGGAGGAAGAGGGTGAGCGAATGGGGAGGAGGTGCCAGAGGGGGAGTAAGAGGACCTGTGGAGGGGGAGGAAGAGAGTGGGTGGAGTGGGAGGAGGTGCTGGAAGGAGGGGAGGGATAGAGAAGTGGGCTGGCGTAGGGGGAGGGGATCCAAGAAGGGGAGGAAGAGGGCAGACAGAGGGGAAGGAAGGGGACAGATAGAGGAGGAGGTGCTTGAGGGGAGGAAGAGGGGTTAGAGGGGGAAGGGTGGAGGAGACGGTGATCGGAGGAGGAGGAAGGGCTGAAGGGGGAGGAGGGAGGAAAAGTGGAAGGACAAAGAAGAAAAGGAGAAGAAAGATATTTCTACCCTCATTTTTTAATCTATTTTCCTATGTGTCCCAAAAGTTAACGTCTATTTGGATGGGAATGAACAACAATTAACACGAGGGGTACAAGTAATCATGGTTCGGAAATGCGGTCCATGCGGCCGCATATGCGTATCCGGTCACTTGACCGAAGCGCATATGCCATATGTGGCAATATGCGGTCAAACGCATATGCGGTCCACATATGCGGCATATGCGGCCGTATATGCGATCGCATATCTAATAGGATTCATGTTAATTCATGACATGTTGATGACACATTAACTTGATTTTTTTCCGAGCAACTCTTATATCATCATTTACATCGATGCATCTTTCCGTTATTCTCGTATATATTGTATTTGGGAATATAATCTAGGGTATTTTTCTCATATCCATTTTCCCATTGTTCTCAACACTTGTTAATGAATTGTTTACTGCTTTTTGAATTTCCTATTTACTGAAATTCATTCTAATTCTTCATAAAACATGAAATAGTTGACTAATACTTTACATTTTTGTGCTTCTAATAAATTTTATATGAAAATACAATTTCCCTATATTTTGTATCAACATATTTTTTTCCAAATTTTGGATGTATGATTTGTATACCTATGACTATTCTTTAGCTTTTGTTATCTATAGGATTTAATATATACATTAAAGATTTTCTTATAGAATTCTCTATTAAATCCAAATTTGTAGATGTATATATATATATGCATTAAATTTATAATACACACTAAAAATATTATAATACCATGCTTATATACATTGTATTAATTATATTATCTTATTTGAAATTTCTTATTTTGGATTTTGTTAGATCATCAACTTTTTATATAATAACATTTTATTGTTTATTTTATAATATTTTAAAATAAAATATTATAATCCGCATATACTTCAGTATACTCCTCTGCATATCCGCTTACTCGCTTTAAACCGCATGACCGAATGAATACCGCATGCCGCATTTTGAACCTTGCAAGTAATCATTGTGGAAGAAGCCATGGGTTGAACTTATATTCCAAAAAAGGAAGGGGTATAACTAATATCGCAATATCTCAGTGGAGCACAAGTGATAAAAATCCTTTTAATAAATGCAACTTTTTGTAATTTTCAAAACACACATTTTTTATGGTTTTTGAAAATATGTATTTTTTATTTTTGAACAAATATATCATTCTAGAGATTTTGAAAAAAATGTGTATATATTCGAAAAATAATAAATTCCTCACTATTTTTTATCGGTTCATTAAGAAAGTAAGAATAGGAAGCATTGATGAATTTTAAAGTCTCAAAATAATGAAAGTACATATCATGGGGAAGTATATTTGTAATATATACAACACCTCTTATATTTAGTATGGGCTATGTTCTCAAAGATCAAAAAGAGAAAGGACATACCTCATACTGAGCATGACTGAAAAGAATAAGAAATGGAACAATCACCCTCGTATACTTAGGGTTTGGATATAATACGTAAAAAGGAGATCACCATGAAGAATAAATTTAATGATGAAGTGGGGGCATTGACCCTCCTATACTCAGGCTTTCGGTAGCCTAAATACAAGAATAAAGAATGCCAAAAATTCAAATGAAGATAAGAACAACTCAAGATCTTTCTCCTATACTTAGGATCAAATCGTTTGAAATAGAACGACACATATGATGTAAGGAAAATTGACAAAGAATGTAAAAAATAGAATAGAATAATTGAACATGATATACAAGGCTAGAAGAATAGAATAGAATAAAAGAACGTGATATACAAGGCGAATAAAAAATAATAACAAGATGTGTGACAAAACAAATGGAGTAATAGGGGAATTCTCATTATGGCAAATAATACATAAACAAAACTCACGGGTATTCAACACCCAAGTGGTGCCATGAGAGTTCGACTTTTTTATCTTTTTTCGATTTATGATTTTTTGTCACTCAATATTTTCAAGTCAATTCCCAAGTGATGCCCTAGAGTGAAAAGCAGTTGAGGTATACTTGGTTTTATTTGAGGATTCCTCACTTGAGGCAACGATAAACAAACCTCCTGTATGATTTCCACTCGCATTCACTGTTTAACCCAAGGGTACCAGTAAGATTCCATGTCCCAATGTGACATCTAGATCCGAATCACCTGAGTCCGAAACTGAACCTAACTGATTAGGGTCCATATGATCCGATAAAACTATCGATCAATATTAAATGATCTGAGTCAATGTCGCAAATCAAAATTGATACACGCTGACATTTGAAAATCAATGTAACATATGAATTGTCATACACATCAACATTTGTTCATCATGCGAAACATAAACTATCGATCAATATTAAATGATCTGAGTCAATATCGCAAATCAAAATTGATACACACTGACATTTGAAAATCAATGTAACATATGAATTGTCATAACATCTACATCTGTTCATCATGCGAAACATGCACCTCAATTCTTAAGAAGCTCACAAGATGATACTTATCAATATGTCATCATCAAAACATGCATCTAAAGAGTCACCATCGATATTGATATTCAGTTCATAATCAAGAATGTAAGAGCATTTATAATACAAACAAAGATAGTATTCACAATACATTATATCCAATTTAATCGCACATATCACTATTTAAGTCAAACATCAATTTGAATTACAAATCTTAGAAATTTCTATCATTTTCTCTATTTACGATTGTCAAGGTAATTTATAACACTAAAGCATATTATAAATGTTCTATGTAGCCTGTTTCAAACTCGAACCCATTATTTATTGAGCATGCTTTTCACCTTAAATTGAGCCCGGATCTCTTTCAGGCCGAGTTCGAGCTTAATAAGCCCCAAACCCAAAAACCCAAGAGCCCGATCCGTGAAGACCAAACCCAACCCAATTAGGATCTATTAGGGCTGGGCCCAAATTCCAATTCTTTTATTTCACTTGTCTTTTCAGTTCCCACAAAACTAGAACCTCAAGTGCATTGTAGGTAGGGATGCAAACGGTCGTATACGGATATAGGTATTATTGTATCCTTATCTATTTTTAAATACGAATACGGATGTGGATACGAATATTGACGGATATTAAAACTGACTTACCATATCCTTAAAAAACGGATACGGATGTAAAACGGATACTAATCGCACACGAGTAATGTTAGAAATACTCTATAAGATCGACTTAAATATATAAGAATTGGATGGAAAACACGTGATATTTAATTTACTAAATGTTTTTGTATCGTAAAAATTATATAAATATGGTAAAAGAAGGTATAGAATATGTTATATATGGTTAAAAATAAATCTATGATTATATTTATATACAAAAATGGATATATGGATACGGATGCGGATGTTTGCGGATATCAAAACGACATCCATATTTGTATCCGTTTTAAAACGGATACGGATACAGATGTCAAAATCTGTATAAAACAGATACGGTGACGGATCAGATACAGATATATGTAACCGTTTGCATCCCTAATCGTAAGGTTTGGAAATTCACTAAAACCTCAAGTGCGTCATAAAGGTTTGTTTGGTAACTGAGTTGGGTTGGAATAACCTCCTATGAATAATAGCTGTTTGAATGGTTATGAGGGTTGGAGATTGTTGAAATGATGAATGTGGTGTTATCACATTGATTATGTGTTAAATTAACTTTTTTAATAATTATAATGTTTTTATGTTAACTTTTTTTATTTAAACGTGGTTAAAAAATATTATAACAAAGAAATTGTGGGGCCCGTACAACTAATCCCAAATTAAGAATGTAGGGGTAGGGCTAAGTTTATGCAAGGATACCTCGAGATAACCTGGCAACCAAACTTCCGCAAAGATGTTGCAACATTGTGAATCGGAATTGCAACAAAATGTGAAGCTATACCATTTTCCAGCCTATCTTTGGGATCTATTCCCATGCACTCTTAATTGCATTTGACTTTTGCTGCGAGAACATTTTTTTCTCCGAAAGTACAATGTTTAAAAATCAGATCAGACTACAATAATTTGAATTGCAGAACATGATGTGAATTCCACAATTGGGAGTCAAAGACCGTACTTAATTGGTTTTGGACTGCCTATGGGTTATATGGTAGAACCTCGATTTATTGTTGCTTTTTTCCTCTACATAAAACCCATCGTATTTGTGTGGTTAGTTGGAGTATACTCTATTTTAGCGTAAATCAGTTCGTCCGATTCGACAAGCCCGAACCATTATGTTTGGACGGGGTTTGAGCTTGGACCTAGATTTCGAAAAATAAAATGAACATAGGCCAGACCCGTTAGCTTAAAAGAGCTTGAACTAGGCCTAGGAAAACCTGGCCTGATGCTCAACCTAGGTCCATACCAGCATCCACAGGTGGTGGGTCCCTATGTCGGATCCATTCCACCTTCATTGGGCAGGCCTCATTAGATATGATGACCTTGGCTGACTAGGGATGAAAACAGATCGAATACGAATAGGATATGTCAATTTCCATATTCATGTTCGCTTCATCTATATCAAATACGAATATGAATCAAACATGGATTTAACAAACTGTAAGCTAACATATTCTAATACTTCATATCGAAAATTCATCGACTACGAATCTGGATCGAATGAAGATTATATAGCAATATTGGTCGACTTAAAATCGAACAAAAATATGATATAAATAAAGCTACATTACAATTTTGAATCGAATTAGATACATCACATTAAAATATACATAAATAGCTTGACAAAAATATTTAGACAATCAATTTAAGTTATATCGCAATCGGTAGCTCTACACATAGTTATCAAGGGGATGCAAAGAGGCATGTCATATCACAAACGGGTAGCTCTACACATAGTTATCACATTAAAATACACATAAATAGCATGAAGCGTCGGCGAGACGTGTCATATTACGATTCCTATGAAGTTGTTGAGGCAAAGAGGCGTCGTGGTTGTCAGAGGTCGAGGGGATGCATGCACATTGGTAGGGGGAAATAACTTTAGCATAGGTGTTTACCAAACATACCCCTTTATTGTAATAAATAAATAAAATATAATATTTTGTATTCAGATATTCGAATCTTAATCCAGATTTTTCACTGTTACTGTACTCGTATATACTTTGTTAGGAAATTTCTACAAGAGCATCGGATATATTCATATCCATTTTCATCCCTATAGCCAACCCTACCTTTGGTTTCATTCAGGCATCCATGGAGCATCCATGACATGTCCACGATCATCAGCTGAGAGAATCGTTTCACAGATACACACCCTTCGCTAGCAGGTCTGCTACCCAACCCTGGCCCAAGAGGGCGGAACCCGCTTGGCTAGATCTAGACTTGAATCCGCGTCCAAACCTGCTCTTGCTCTGACTAACCTCCCGTGCATCTGGCCCCCTTTGTTGGCAGATGGTCCGCGCGTCCACTCAAGAAGGCTCCAAGGTCTGCGCCCATTTGCACCAGACCACCCTTTTGTATCCACACCTAGCTTCAGGCGGACCCGACTAGATCCCATTGAGCTACTGGAGGGATTACAATCTGAATTTCTAACCTTGATCACAAAGAAACTTTATATACACAAACTACACGAAGTAATCTATCAGCTAGATAAGAGAAACACACGATTTGATGGTGAAACTCCCAAATTTGCCTTCCGAATGCAAAGGGATCCAATATGGTTCCTGATGATCCTGAACTTTCACAGTGATTCTGATTCTTCCCAAATTTGATACAAGTCATCCTGAATTCCCAATATAGCATAACATAATAATGGATCCACCAAATCAACACCAAAAAATATCCTAAACATCAAGGTAAGCCTGGAACTTGATCGAAACGGATATTGCATGATTCGATCTGCTCCAATTCGCGTGAGAGTCATCGACCCAAACCCGTAATTCGCTTGATCTATCTTGCTTCATCGTTGAATCACAAGAACCTTCTGATCGGTCACAAGAACCGATAAATCTTAAGAAGAAATCGAGATCTAGATCTAAGCAACCGCCATTGAAAATTGTGCATCAAACAACATCAAAATCACGACCTACATCCAAATCATGTAGATCTAAGCATCATGATTAAAATAGAAGAGGAAGGCAAATGAATCATGAATAATGGATGTTCGAAGAATATGATAGAATATACCAACCTTTTTCATCAAAGTAGAAAATTAGAAGGGTGGAACAATCACGTCCAACAACTACATGTATGGTTATTGGGAAAGGTATGATTTGAAAATCCTTACTTTTTTTGATATAAAGTTAGCTCAGTTAAAGGACTAAAATATAACCTCTTACGAGAAAGGATTTAAAATGTCCTCTAAAAACTGATTTGAAGTAGAAAAAAGATTCGCAAGCAGTTTTTCTAAAAGGACGTAGGCATGAAAATGTCTATACATTAAGGTTTGATTAATATAGTACTCTAGATTATTTGTAAGCCTCACATGATGAAACCCTACTTTGGTACAAAGACTAAGACATAATCACATGCAATAAATGAACATGAATAACAAACTTAACATCGTAAAACAACTTCGCAAGCTAACCTCTAAAAAGGTAGATATTTGCATGCGTGTGATGTACCATACTAGCAGAGTTCATAGACCTAAATCTCTTTGGACCAACAATATCTGAATAGATATTATTATTTTGTTATCATTGACGATTACTCATCTTCTATTTGAGGTTTCTTTCCGATAAACATAAATTCGGTTTTTTTTTCAAAATTTTCAGCACTAGCTAAATGAATTCGTAACAAACAAGGATCGACAATCACTAAGTTGAGAAGTGATTATGGTGGAGAGTTTGAAAATAAAGTATTTTATGGAATCTGTAGAAAAGTTTTGATTAAACATGAGTTTTCATCACGCAGAACAATATCTCAGAATGGTATAGTCGTATGTAAAAACCATACACTTCAAGAGGTGCATAAACTAATTTATGTGCATCCGACCTACCTCGGTACTTTTTGTTAGAAGCTCTAATACTTCTTGTTATATCTTAAACCTTACTTTGATCCATCTGGATTAATGAAGACACCTTTTGAGGTTTACTTTAACCACTCCAATAATAGGTTACTTTCTATATTCTCAATAGTAAGGACAATACTGACAAGCTTGACCCTAAAAGTGATGAACTAATCTTTTTAGGTTGTTCATCACAAAGCAAAGCATATCAAGTAATCAAACAAATATAATGACAATTGAAGAATCTGTCAGTGTCTCGTTTGATGAGAATGCCGACAAAACTATCTCACCGCATGTAGAAGAGAACGGCAGAGTTGCAAATTCTAGATCCTATTTGCCAAAAGATTTCAACTTTGTCAAAGATCACCCCGAAGATCTTATAATTGGAAATGTATCTGAAGGTAGTCAAACATGATGACACTTTAAATACATTTGTTATATTTGTGTTTGTTTCTCTTGTTGAGCCAAAATCTATAGATGAGATGTCCAACGATATGTCATGATTTATGGAAACGCAAGATGAACTCAATCAGTAAGGAATCATGCACAGGAGCTAGTGCACAAGCCTACAGATCATTCCATAGTTGGAACAAGATGGATCTTTAAAAATAAATTGGATGAACCGAGAAATATTGTCAGGAATAAAACTAGATTCCTAGCACATGGATGCAATAAAAAGGCATCGATTTCGATGAAACCTATGCACTTGTCAAAATGATTAGATGAATCAGAATGCAATTAGAGTTTGCTTTCTACCAAGGTTTCAAGTTTTTTCAAATGAATGTAAAAGGTGCCTATTAAGTGGCTTCATCAAGAAAGAAGTTTAAGTCAAAAAACCCCCATATTGTGAAGATCATAAAAACAAATCAGGTCTTCAAACTTAGGGAAGCTCTTTATAGTTTTAAGCAAGCACATATAACCTAATACAATAGGTTAAAAAACTTTTCCATTATCTCCAGTTTCTAGTTGGTAAAAAACTGCACTTTGTTTTTTTAAAATAAAAGGTTTCAATTTATATTGCTCAACTTTATGTTGATAGTATCATATTTAGTTTTAATTATGCAACACTTTGAGATGAGCATGATGAGAAAAATGAAGTTCTGTCTTGAACTGCAAATAATCCAACTTGACCAAGAAATCTTTTCATAACAAAAGTACACAAAAGCAACTCTAAAGAAATTTGATCCAATAAAAGATAAACCTAACCACTATAGCTCCAACAACTCCTCTTGACCAAGACAACATATATATATAAAATAAAAGTTGTAAAGTCAATCCACAAAATCACTCGTTTTTCTCCAAATAAGAGGGAACACGTTATGGTGTCCACTCTAGATCCATTAATTAACGGGGAAAAATTATAAGAAGTCTTACAATAGCCAGGACTCGAGAAGAGTCTTGGAATGGAAAAGTACATTATAGCAGTAAAAACGTTGCAAGGAAAAAAGTGCCATGTTCTAGCTAACCAAATTGCCCATAAAGTTGCGATAGGACGTATAAGATTCTCTCTAGAGCGTTGTTTAGCCTGAAACAACGAGTCCCAAAAAAGATCCAGTCAACCACTCTGTTTCCAGCTCCAGCCATATAACGGATGTCTTCTCACAGTGGAAGAAGAGGTCTTCAACCATCTCAACATGTGTTTCGTAAAGGGGGCATCTATTAGAAACATCAGGAAAAAGTCTAGCACAACGATCCCTCGTCATAATTCGCCTTCTTTGAAGGAGCATAAAGAAATCAATTTTGTTTGGGATCTTTAATTCCCATATAAAATTGCAGTCACGAACCATAGCGTCTGTACTCAGCTGCGGGGGTATGTTGATAGCTTTGTAGACTTAATCGAAAAAGAATTGCTCTTCCACACCTAATGATCCAGACCCTCAGTCGGAATGTCAACCTACCTTATGTGATTCAAGGAGGATAAGGAAATCCTCTAGTCGTCAATGCGAAAAGTCCGTCAAGAAAGAAAGAATCCAGTTGCCATCTAACTAGCAGTCGACCGCTTGCACTTCTCGATCAATGATCAGAGCAAAAAGGCAGGGGAATATGGAAAAGAAGGTTCCCTGACCTAACCATTTATCGATTCAGAAGGCAAAAAATTTGCCATCACCCGACACCAAATGAAAGAGCTCCTGAAAGCGGGGCATCACCAAGTTAATACCTTTCCAGAAAGTCGATGAGTGAAACTGTGGATGTTGAATCATAATGTAGCTGACCCCCATCCTATAGATGCTTCAAATGAGACAACATCATAAATATCCACTTCTCCCCCCAAACCCTAGTAACCCACTTCAAAAGAAGAGCCCGTTCACGATTTCCAAGTGAGAGATCCCAAGACCATCCTTTTTTGGCAAAGTAATGGTCTCCCAATCTACTAGATGCACCCCGATCCCTCTTGACATGATTTTCCCCAAAGGAATCTCTACAAGATCATCTCCAACTTGACTTGATGCTGACGAGAAGAAGAAGAGATGACATAAAGAACACCAGAATAATTGAGAGAATGACCCTTACAAACACCAACCATCTGCTACATGATAAAATAGCTAAATTCCAACCATAGAGTCTCTTCTCCCTCTTCTCAATAATAGGTGTTGAGAAAATAGAATGAGTTATTTATTCCAATGACCCTGGTCTCTCTTATATAGAGGAGAGAGCTATGGGTAAATTACAGAAGATAGATATAGAGAAATAAAATAGCATAAACGGTTCATAGAAATATCTCTACACTCCCTCAAGATAGAGCATAGATACCAATCATGCTCAGCTTGGACGAGTACTTCTGAAATGGTCCTCTTAGTAATGCCTTGGTGAATATGTCTGTCGTCTGTTCTCCCGAGCTAACATGAGAAGTAGAAACCAAGCCCTTCTGGATCATATCTCTCGTATAGTGACAGTCTACCTCAATGTGCTTCGTTCCCTCATGGAATGCATGGTTGTTTGCAATGAAAATGGCAGCTTGATTATCACATTGTAACTGCATAGGCAGAGGAAGCTCTACATGCAAATATGCTAACACTGCTCGAAACCACATCATCTCTATACTTGCTTGTGCCATAGCCCTATACTCATATTCGACACTTGATCTAGCTACAACAGTTTGTTTCTTGCTTTTCTAAGAAACAAGGGAATTGCCAACAAATACTGCAAAGCCCGAAGTGGACTTCCTGTCTTTAGGACATCCAACATAGTCAGCATCAGCACACACAAAAACATATAGAGATGTTCCTCTCTTGAACAATAATCATGCACCTGGAGAAGATTTGAGATATCTTATATCATGTATATTGCATCCATATGTACTTGCCGTGGTTGCTCCATAAACTGACTTACTCAGCTCACTGCAAAGGAGATATCTAGCCAGGTAATAGTAACATATAAGAGCTTTCCCGCCATCTCTCTATATCTCCTTTTATCCACCTCATCTACATCATCATCATGTAACTTCATTCTAGGATGCATAGGAGTAGTAGAGGGTCGACACCCAATCATGCCTGTCTCAACAAGCATGTCTGTAACATATTTCCTTTGAGTCATCACAAGACCATGCGTATTCCTAGCAAATTCCAATCCTAGGAAATACCTCGGAGTACCCAAATCCTTAGTAATAAACTGACGGCCTAGAAAATTTTTTGCCATCTTTAATCATAGCACGTCCTTTCTTGTAACAATAATATCATCAAAATAGACCATTATGGCAACAACACCTCTTGATGTCCCCTACACAAAAAATGAATGGTATGTGTTAGACCCTCTTGAACCCCTGCTTCTCAATCAAATCCGAGAGCTTCTGACCACACCCTTGGATTTTGCTTAAGGCCATATATCGCCTTATGGAGTCTACAAACCTACTGACAATCCCCCTTAGCAGCAACCCCTGGAGGTTATTGCACGTAGACCTCCTCCTATAGATCTCCATACAAAAACACATTTTTAACATCCGGCTGAAACAAAGGCTAATCATGTACAACAATAATTGAAATAAGAACCCCATAAAGTGGAGTGGCGCGCAACTAGAGAGAATGTGTCCGTATATTCCACGCATCGTTGTTAAGGCGTGCGCCTAGGCGCGCCTAGGCGGCCGCTTAGGCGCCCAGGCGCCCCAAGCCGTGCGCCTAGAAAGCACGCCTTGCTTTCATTAAAAATGGCGCACGCCTTGGGTCACCTGGGCGCCGCCTAGGCGACTTTTTTTTATGCGTACTTACACATATATCGCATTTTCAAAATGCGATATACATAACGCATTTAGAAATTGCGATATACATAACGCATTTTCAAAGTGCGATATACATGTCGCATATTGGAAATGCGATATACGAACAGACTCTGTATTACCCCACCGCATTCGACCCGACCCTCATTACGTGTTTAGCAGAGAAACCCCTTGCATCGCCCCTGTCTCCTCCGCAGTCGCCTCCCTAGCTCCTCCAGCGGGCTCCCTCCTCCGACGGCCTCCATCCTCCTCCGACATCCTCCCGAGTCCCTACCACCTCCAACAGACGCCCTCTTCCTCCAGCGGTCTCCTTCCTCCTCCAACGGCCTCCCTACCTCCTCCAGCGGCCTCCCTCCTCCTCCAACGGCCTCCCTCCTCCTCCGGCGACTTCCCTACCTCCTCCAGTGGCCTCCCTCCTACTCCAACAGCCTCTGTGCGTTCTCTTGCTCTCCCATTGTAGAATGACTTCAATAGAATCCTTGGATGGGGATGCCATTCCTAATCCCACTACTACACCAACCCCATCTATTGTGCAAAGGCCTGGAGAAATTGATCCCCGCTTCACCGACAAGATGAATGATCCATGCTTGAAAGCGGCATCGAAGGATCCCGGTTGGAAGTACTCTTTTTGGCCGAATACACTAGACAAGAATAAGGTGCAATGTGCATTGTGCGGCCACATTACTAATGGCGGAATCAAAAGGCAGAAAGAACACTTGATTGGTGGTTATCGAGATGTATCTATGTGTCCAAAAGCCACTATAGAGATTAAGAAAGAGATGGCTGACTTCAAAAATCGTAACAAGAAGAGGAAGATAGTCGTTGATTACAGATATAGTGGACCTGATTCAAACATTCCAGATACAGATGATGGTGATCATGGTGAACATGTAGTCATCTTGGATGACTCACATCCTACGGCTACAACAGGTAAAAACGTTAAATCTGGTTCTGGTTCATGTTCTGCAAATAGGCCACCTGTACGGAAAGATCCACACGGCAAGAGTCCTATGGACTCGTTTAGTTCTGCTAGCCCATGGGAGGTTGTGGCACAAAGGAGGGCAGCAAGGGCTCGTGGTGAAACACAACAAACTACAATTGAGTTTGCTTTAAAAAAGGATGCTACTCAGGTGGCATATGATGCCATAGCTGAGCTATTCTATACAGGTGGCATCCCTTTTAATGTTGCACAACGAGAAGCTTTTGAGGTGGCAGTGGAGGCAATTGTCCAAGCTGGGAGAGGATTTGTTCCTCCATCTTATCACCAATTGCGAAAGCCCCTACTTGAAAGATTATATGCAAGGACCAAAGATTTGCAGGTGAAGCATGAAAGCCATTGGAGGACATATGGATGCACGATTATGTGTGATGCATGGACTGATAAACGACAACGAAGTCTGATTAACTTCCTTGTTAATTCTCCAGAAGGGTCCTTTTTTATTTATGCAAAGAATGCAACATCCGATGTACACACCGGTGAGTATGTGTTCAAATTGATAGACGAGGTTGTGGAGATGGTGGGTGAGGAGAACGTTGTACAAGTTGTCACCGACAATGCAAGCAATTTTGTTTTAGCAGGGAAGTTACTGATGGAGAAGAGGAAAAACCTCTTTTGGACTCCATGTGCTGCACACTGCTTGGATCTGATGCTTGAGGATATTTACAAGTTACAGAAATTTGCAGGAGTTATCAAGAGGGCCAGAAAAGTAACAACCTATATTTACCAGCATATTCGGTTGCATGATGCATTTCTACAATTCAGTGAGGATCACCAAGAGCTGTCTAGAAGCGGAGTTACCCGCTTTGCTACCAACTACTTGACCCTTACTAGTTTGCTCAAGCAAAGGAAAGCTTTGGCGTCTTTGTTTATTTCTGAGGTGTGGAACACTAGTTCTTGGTCGAAGACACAGGATGGGAAACATGTCTATGAAACTGTGATGGCGAATGCTTTTTGGGAAAAAATTGAAGATTATCTTAGAGATGTGCAACCCATCGTTACTGTGCTGCGTTTAGTGGATGCTGACGAGAAGCCGCCCATGGGATACATTGCTAGAGCTTTTGACACTGCAAAGGAAATGATTATTGGAAACTTTGGCAGGAAGGAAACATATTACATGCCTATTCTACAAATTATTGATTCTCGCTGGGATAATCAGATGGCTCGTCCTTTGTATGGTGCAGGATGTTTCTTGAATCTTGCATTTTATTACAAAGTGAAGGACAACAATGAGGCATTGATGGGAAGGTATGAAGGTGATTTCATATTTTGCCTTGAGAGGATGGTTGATGATCCCGATCAACAAGACGTGATATGCTCTGAAATGGAGGTCTACAAAGGAGCTCGTGGTATGTTTGGCAGAGCAATTGCTATTAGACAAAGGGAAAAAAACCACCATGTAAGTTACATTTTATTATTTATATTGAATGATTTAATGGTAACATGTGTTTACATTGTTGACTTATTGTGTAGTGGAATGGTGGGATACTTATGGAAGTCTCACCCCCGCTTTGAAGCGGGTGGCAAAGCGTATTTTAGGACTATGTTGCACATCTTCCTCATGTGAACGCAATTGGAGTGCTTTTGACTTTGTATGTATCAAAAACACTTATAAATTTACAAATATAAATGCCAACTTTATACTTGTAAATTTACGTAATACTTGAATTAATGTGCAGATCCACACAAAGAGGAGGAATAAGTTGGAGGTTGATAAACTTTCCAAGCTTGTTTACATCCAATACAACAAGCAACTTGAAGAGAGATTCAAAAATAGGAGGCTCGGGAATTTAGCAAAAGATTTTGATCCAATTGCTCTTTCCGAGTTAGATTGGTCAAGTGAATGGATGACAGGTCTTTACGTGGAACCAGAGGTTGTACCGGGACTTACACTGAGGGTCATTGATGAAGCATTATGTGCTTCTCAAGCATATGAAAGTTCTCGTCCAAGAAGGAGTCAACCACAAGCACAACCAAGCACTTCAGCACGTGGTGGTCTTCGTGGCCGTGGTCGTCGTGGTACTCGTGGTGCACATGTGATTAGGCGACAATATGTACCTCCTCATGTTCCGGACGACGAGGAGGAAGAAGACGAAGAAGATGATTGGATGGATCTTAATGATGATGGCTAAGAGCAAGATGGACATGAAGAAGAAACTAACCTGTGTGATGATGATGATTGAAGCATTGCAGTATTAGATTATTGTATTTCAGTCTTTGAAATGTTTTGTTATGCCAAACAATTTGTCTGTTTTTTTAGTACATCTTCCACTTTTTTTGCCAAACAATTTGTCTGTATGCCAAACATAGCTTGTTTATTTATCTATGTTCTGATTCCTTTATGTGTTGTGATTCTTGATTCTTGTGATTAATCACTAATGTTTGGTTAAATGATATTTATTACTCTAACACTCTAGTTACTATGTATTTATAAATACAAAAGGTCTTGACAGAAAAATAAATCCAATACTTACTGTATTTTTTCTTAAAAAATATATTAATTGATATCGCGTCTCCAAAATGCGACATACGCTTAAAAAAATAAAAAAGGATGTCGCATATGAGACATGCGACATCCATTTGCTTTTAATAATTAGATGTCGCACGTCTCAAATGCGATATAGGTCACATTTTGTTAGACGCCTAGGCGCGTCTAGGCGCCCAGGCGCCCAGGATGAACGCCTTGTTGCCTTGCCGCCTTAATAACCATGAGTCCACGTCGTAGGTATGAGTAAATCCACGATCTACCAGCCTTGCCTTGTAACGATCAAGGCTCCCATCCGCATGGTGTTTAACAGTAAACACCTATTTGCAACTGACGATGGACGCTCCTGGAAGAGCAGATACCAAACTCCATGTACCACGCGATTGTAAGGCTGCCATCTCTTCTTCCATAGCCAGTCTTCAACAACTATCCTTCATAGCTTCCCGATAATTCCGAGGGATATCCACAGTAAATAGAGCAACTGCAAATCTCTGAAATTCCCCTGTCAGATGATAAAATGACACATGGGGCGCAAGAGGATAAAAGGCACATGTACGTTTTTGTTTCCTTAATGTAATTGGTACATCCAAGTCATTCGTAACCTCCTCCTTGTGGAGGCCAGTCTCCTGTAAAGATCCCTGCACAAATATATCTACAGACCCATTGTTAGAAAGCATGTTATCAGAACAAACCCGAGGCGTGCTGGATGACGAGCGATCACCATGAGAAGAGAGGTCTACGTGTATAGAATTTAGGCAATGGAGGAACAAGACGTAACTGAGTATAACACGGTAATGGTGGAGGAGGTGGTAGTGGAGGTGATGGTGGCCGAGGTGAGACAACAGACACAAGTAGAGAAGATGACAGAGATGTAGGAGGTGGTGGCACGTTAACCTCACCAGTAGAATCTGTCAAAGACAACATGTCTCCTGTGGGGGTGAAAAACATCACAGAGTCGAAAAATGCGACATCCGTACTGATATAATATTTTCGGCACGAAGGATCATAACACCGATACCCCTTCTAGGTCATGGAGTACCCAACAAACACACATTTGATAGCTCTGGGTGAGAGCTTGTCAAGACCTGGAGCCAACTGATGTACGAATGCAACAGATCCAAAGACACGAGGAGTGAGTGAGAATAAATCCTTATCGATAAAGACAATGGCTTAATAGTGAATATGTCGAGCTGAAGCTGAAGAATCTTTGTTTCGTTCATCACCTAAGAATAAGTAGTTGTAAGGATGTCCCAGATAGCCTTAGTAGTAGGCTGATGTAACACATCATTGACGATCTCTATCGTCAATGTCCCTGAAAGCCAGACTTAGGCATATGCATCATCTGCCTCCCATGAGGCATTCACCCAGTCTTCTCCACCAGCTTCTCATTAGTAAGAATATGCTTCTTACCATTCGACTTCATGAGGCTCATGAACTGCATAGCCTAGAGCTCATAATTTATCCCGTCCATCTTGACGATAGGCGTTGGACCACGAAAAGCGCATGTGGCGGGTACACCAACTTTATTTTCTGACATAATGCCGGTGAAGGAATACTGGGGTATGTAGACCAATGAACAAGTGTCTACACAAACATGTTTGGATTTGAATGCATATGTAAACTTATGCACCCAAATCCATTATCCTAGCTGAAGTCCCGCAGCGAAGCGATGAATAGATAGTCGACGGCTACAAGGGTCGACGGCTAGCTACAGTGACCGCTAGACTGCGGCTGGCAACTGGGGCCGCCAGGGCTGCGACTGGCGGAACAATGGGGCCACGAAGGCTGTTAGGGCAGCCTGCGGCAGGGCAACGACTACGTGTGGCGGTGTGGCGTGCTGCTGGGCAACGAGGCCACGTACGGCTGGGAAACGAGCGGTGATGCCATGCGCGGAGAGAGAGAGAGGGGCGGTGACTGGTGCCTCATGTGGAGAGAGAGGGGGGCGACGACGGGCGGGTGGTGTAGGGTTAGGGATACAGAGCACCGATCTAGGAATGTGGTTCTGATACCATGTTGGGAAAATAGAATGAATTAATTATTCCAGTAACCCTAGTCTCTCTTATATAGAGGAGAGAGCTATAGATAAATTACATAAGATAGACATAGAGAAATAAAATAGCATTAATGGTACATAGAAATATTTCTACAATAGGGAGCCAATCAAACATCTTAAGTTTACCTGCTGTCAGTAGAAGACCAAGGTATCGAATCGAAAGAGAACCGCACTCCACGCCCATAACCTTACAACAAGCATGTGCATCAATACCTAAGAGTCCAAAAGGGTTAAGTGTAGCTTTCCCATGATTCAAAATAAGACTGGATAACTGACCAAAAATTTCCACTGTAGTTGCCATTCCCTTTGCTTCCTCCGTGGAGCCTTCAATAAAAGAGTGTCATCTGCATATTGTAGCATAGGAATAGAGATGACTAGTTGAATATACTGTCGAGAAAGGATTATGTTGCACCCTTTCAACCATGCATGATAAGACATCGGCTGTAATGACACAGAACATAGGGGTAAGGGGGCACCCCTAGCTCATCATTGTTGTGGCTGGAAAAGCCCTCCCTCAAGTTGACCACTAACTAGCATCGAATATGAAGATGTTGTGATGCAACAATTCATCAAGGAAATCTAGGTATCTGGGAATCCCTACCTTGACATTGCCACCCGAAGGAAATGCCAATCCACCATGTCATACGCTTCAGTAAAATCCACCTTCCAAAGAATGCCCTTCGATTTTCGTCTTTTCCAATCTGTTATAATCTCAATTGACATTGCCAGGCTATCCCAAGCTTATTGGAGTGGTGAGATGAGATGATCCAGACCCTTGTTTAATCTAATTGCCAGGACCTTTGCCACTAACAAGTATAGTGCATTGGAGAGAGCATTCGGTCAGAAATCTTCCACTCGCTTAGAAACCTTCTTCTTAAGTAAGAGGAAGATAAGCGCTTTGTTAAGCCTCTCAAACCCAACATTTCCTCTAGTAAACTCCTTCACGACCCCTATAACTTCACTACCAACCACCATCAAGAACTCACGGAAGAAAAAGACAGGGAACCCATCAGGATTCATGACCAAGTACACTGTCTGCATTCAGATTCCAAACTGCCACTTTCATCTCCTCCATATCTATGTCTAGCACCAGACAGTTCGCATGCTACCCTAAGATGCCCCTGGCCAACCCACATGTACAACCTATCTACTTTTTCCTTGATAACTCATGAAAATGATCTGCAATTGCCTGCCCCATCTCCTGGTCCCCCTTCTACACTCCTCTCATTCACTATCACCGAGAGGATCAAGTTATGACGACAGGTACCACAGGCAATTC
The DNA here is from genome assembly GCA_037367405.1 of Ottelia alismoides. NCBI lineage: Eukaryota > Viridiplantae > Streptophyta > Magnoliopsida > Alismatales > Hydrocharitaceae > Ottelia > Ottelia alismoides. Next base: position 634,953 of record JAZKJV010000419.1, read on the forward strand.
TATGGAAATAAGATGTGTTTGTGTCCCCTTCCCTGAGCAAAGAGTGGTGTGCCCTCTGTTTCCACTGCGTTACTCACTTCCTATCCCCAGACAATATGACCTTCATAGTTGCCATTTTATCTAAGAGCTCCTCAGATAACAACTCTCCGGAATCCCCCAACCCATCGATTCTGCAAACCTCTGCCTCTGCCTCTGCACGAGGAACCTTTTTATCCTCTCTAATCTCCTTGAAAAGACAAAGCCTTATGCGTGGAGAGGTCAACTTTTGTGCCAAACACGAAGCACCTGATTCTGAAACCACAATAGAGGTCTAACGGATAGACACCAAGTTTCTGAAATTTTCCTCCTACAGCCACACCTGCTCGAACTAGAAAAAATCCCTATGAGGTGCTGCAACCCCCGCATCCCAGACCAAAGGAGTGTGGTCAAATCTGGTACGAGGTCTGGGCTCAAGAAGCTCTGCAGAAGCCAGGAAACGATCAATACATGAGCGGGAACCAAAGTTCCTCCATGTGTATCTAGTGTCTGTAGCATTAATAACCTCCAGCTCCAATCATCGATTAAGACAACAAAATCGTTGAAGCCAGTGTCTTGACTCCCTCTCAAACTAGAGTGGTCTGATGAGCGTAAGGTGACATTGAAGTCGCCTCCCGCTGGCCAGGCCACCCTCGGAAAGGCAAATCTTGCATTGGGGAGATCATCCAAGTCTGATGTATTGGCCTATAAGCAGGGGCCGTAGACACAAGAGAAGGCAACCCGCGTGCCCCACTCCATGCTCTCCAAAAGAACAGAAAGAACATGCCCACCCTTCAGCTCAAACACCATGCTAAAAACCAAATCTTTCCAAGCGATGATCAGTCTCCCTGCTATGCCAACCGTGTCCAAAGCTTTGAACTCCTACAATAACCAGTGCCCAAAGATTTACTCCATGCTCTCCAAAAGAACAGAAAGAACATGCCTACCCTTCATCTCAGACACCATGCTAAAAACCAAATCTTTCCAAGCGACAATCAGTCTCCTTGCCATGCCAACCGCGTCCAAAGCTTTAAACTCATACAATAAACCAATGCCCAAAGATCTTCAGAAGAAGGTAGAACATAAAGAAAATATCTACCCTTCAGCTCACCATGCTAAAAACCGAATCTTTCCAAGCGATGACCAGTCTCCCTGTTGTGCCAACCGTGTCTAAAGCTTTGAACTCTGACAGTGAACCAGTCTCCCTGTTGTGTATCATAGCTGCATCCTAGACCAAAGAAGTGCGGTAAAATCGGGTACGTGGTCTGAGAGTGCATGTTGAAAGGGGGAAGGTCTCAAGAAGCTCCACGGAGGAAACGATCAATACGTGAGCAGGAACTAAAGTTCCTCCATGTGTATCTAGTGTCTGTAGCATCAATCACCTCCAGCTCCAAATCATCTATTAAGACAGCAAAATCGCCCAAGCCAGTGTCTTGACCCACTCTCAAACCAGGGAGGTCCGATGAGAGTAAGCTGACATTGAAGTCGCCTCCCACCAGCTAGGTCACCCCCGGAAAGGCAAATCTTGCATTGCGGAGATCCTCCCACAAGTCTGATGTATTGACCTATAAGCAGGGGCCATAGACACAAGAGAAGGCAACCCGCATGCCCCGCTCCATGCTCTCCAAAAGAACAAAAAGAACATGTCTAGCCTTCAGCTCAGATACCATGCTAAAAATCGAATCTTTCCAAGCGACGACCAGTCCCCCTACTATGCCAACTGCATCCAAAGCTTTGAAGTCCAACAGTGAACCAATGTGCAAAGATCTCCCAAAGAAGGTGGTACATGAAGGAGTTTTAGATTCTTGTAACATACCGACATCATAGCCCCACTCAAGGCCTTAAATGTCGGTTTCGGTCACCAATTCGGTACCGATCAAAACATAATTTCGATGGAATTTCGGTGGAATTTCGACCGAAATTTCGATCATTTCGGTCATTTTTTGTACTAGGACCCCCATATTTCGGTCATTTTGGTCGAATTTCGATTTCGACTGGATATCGATATTCGACAGAAATTTGACCGAATTTCGCTGAAATTTGAGGCCATGGTCCCACTCCACCAAAAGAGCTCCAATCTAGATCCTTTTTTTTTGGATCACCCAGATCCCTCGCGTTCCAAGTTAGAACTTTTATTGAGAAATGTTGGAAGTTCCCGATGTTCGCACTACACCTACTACCATCGCCACTTGGGACTTATGGATCGAGATAGCCGTACACCCTTTGTTGGTCGTCTTTGTGCATTTTGTGTGCATGTGCCGCTTCGACCTTCTCCCATTAGCATTCACCCCAACAGAAGAACAAGAGGAGCTAGCTGGTAAATACGTGCCACTGACAACTACTGATTGGGGAAGGACTCCAGATTGGTTCTCAACCACTATTTTTTCCAAAGAGAATACCTCTTGTTCAAGAGTGGACTTCCACAACGGAATAGGGCCCATGCTCGCCTTGAGATGAGTATGAGTCGCCATGGCCATAGAGCCAAGGGCATTGTTTTGGGGGGCCTCATGCCTCTACTCCCAAATGTGATTTACCCTCTGCAATCGTAGGGATCAAGGTTGTCGTATGGACCTGAGGCAAGTGTGCAGTGTATGCCTCTACTACTTGGGCCTCGAGTTCTCCTTCGAGCTCAACCTCTTCCGAAACCACCACCGAACGACCCGGTCCACCTTAAGCACATGCCTGGACTTAGTGAGAAGGGTGTCAGATCCTTCGATGACCTCCAAGGTTGCAAATGGATATGAGCCTGGGTACCGACCATTCGCGATGACCCTCATCATGCTTCCAAGCCACCTCAGGGCTAGTCTCAGGGCTTCAACAGAACGAGAAAGAAAACGCACACCTAGACACACACAACTCTCATACTTTTACCTCGTGCTTCTCCATCCATGAATCATAAGATGTGCCAAATGATTCTCCTCCTCTAATCTACTTGTAACAAGACGTTGATCTCATCATTTGAAAGACCCCTGGTATAATACATGTTAGAATCCAAGCCTACTACATCTCCCGTGAATGATCACAGCAGCACACATAAAGAGGCTATGATCGAGGCCACATTAGAGCCTTCTGGCCCAGCAAAACCTATGAGCATCCTAGACTTTTTTCAGAAACTGTCTTGAGTTTGTCTTGGCCGACGACCAACACGTAGGAACGTGTTGTGGAGCGAACCACAGATCGCCGGGTACGATTTGATTCCTCCACCTTGAAAACAGGGGGTAGAAGTTGTGTGCACAATCGAGTTTCCAGTGACCCTCCTTCCCACAGGAAAAACGTCGTGGCAGAAGTTTGCAGGACGTGCCCTATGGTCGTAGAAACCACATTGAAGACAGTTGGCCGCACTTGCGATGAGAAACAAGCGCTCACATATTTGGTGTCTCTCTCGCGCCTCACCTCATCATTGTTTGTGTCCCTCCTCCACTCCTTCAGACCTCTACGAATCTCCCACCCTAGATGCTCTTTCCTACGTCGCATGGTCTCCATCACCCATACCCCAACATTTCAGCCCACAAAATCAATCTTAAACATGTTTACTATGGTAGGAAAACAACACGAGAGAATGGTGAATAAAGGATTCCGATTCCTCTAAACGTATGATCGGAATGAAGGAACTATTCCCTAGCATGAAAAACAAAGGAGGAATAGTAATATTTGGAAACAGATGACATGGAATCAAACTAACAAGCTTGGCCAGTGTAAATCTTCATTTACTATTGTTATTTTAACCAAAGGATCAAAATATAATCTTCTAAGTATTAATCAATTTTTTTGTAGAGGTTACAGTGTTGGGTTTTATTATGATTACTTTAAATTATTTATACTATCTCTAATGAAATTATCTTATTTCGAAAAAGGTTTAAAGATATTTACTTAGTGATAATAGACAAGTGTGATGCTTATGATTGTCTGGTAGTTGATAATGATGAATGTACTTTGTGTCATTGAATATTAGGTGAACTTCACCATAAAATACCTAAACTAGTTAAGTGATTGCCACCAAAAACCTTTAAAGCACAAATTCATTATCATGCATGCTCTATAGGAAAAATTCACAAAAGTTCGAATAACAATAGGAACCTTGTTTCTACTACTAAACCTTTAGAACTCTTACACCTATACTTCTTTATGCCAACGAAGGTAGAAATTCTGAATGACTGCAAGTTTTATCGTATAATTGTGAATGGCTTGTCAAGATATTTTTGGGTATCCAAAGACTAAAGTCCATACCTTTAAGAACCTTGTTAATTATCTAAGCAAATAGAAAAGAGAAAAGTTCAAAGATTGTCAGAATTCACATAAGATCATGGAGGCGAATTTGAAAATCAATACTTATCTAATTTCTTTGAGAAGCATAACTTAAAGCATGAATTCCCACTCCTTTAGCACCATAACAAAATAATCTTGTTGAAAGAAAGAACCATACTATGCTAGAATATGTTAGAACATTGCTTATTAAATCAGGCCTTCCTAAGTACTTTTAAGATGAAGCTACTAAGGCAACTTGTTACATCTTAAATAGAATCTTAATGGGATCACTTCTTAATAAAAAAAAGATATGAATTGTAAAAAAAAATCTAAAATTAGTTTAAGGTCTTCGGTAACAAAATTTTCATCCTAATCATTAAATATAATCTTAATAAGTTTGAAGCTAATGGTCATGAATGTGTAGCCATTGGTTACTCAAATAGTAGTAAAAACTACTGAGTTTTTTAAAATAAAGAAACACTTAAAAACTATCCATGCCAATTTCAATTGAAATCTTCAAAACTTAATACCCGGGAAGAAACAATGGAAAATGGCAAAAATACAGCCTTTATTGATATAACAAAAACACCAATATATAAAAATCTACCTAAAGAATGGATTTATAATAAAGATTAGACTAATGAAGAAATAATTGGAGGTGTATTAGAAAAAAATCAAATGAAAACTCATTTAAAGATTAAGTTTATCTTAAATGTATATCAAATAATATAGAAAAATACCAAAGAAGCTATGAAAGATAACTTTTGTATTAATGCAACACAAGACGAATTATATCAATTCACTAGAAGTGAATGATAAGATTTAATACAAAATGATAAAATCATACTATAATTTTTACAAAAATGGGTTTTCATAAACAAATCTAATAAAAAATGAAAACAATAAGAAACAAAGCATGATTAGTGGCACAATGGTAAAATCATCAAGGAATAAACTTCGTTGAAACATATACTCTGCTCGCAAGGCTCGAATCAATAAGGATGCTACTAGCATATAAATCACATCAAAACACAACTTCATCAAATGGATGTTAAAAGTGCTCTTCCAAATGGACTCATTAAAGAAGTTTATGTTAATGAACCTCCTCAATTTCTAAACAAAGAAGATTCTAAACATGTTTACAATCTAGAAAAAACTTTGTATGAATTAGATCAAGCTTGAAGACGGTAAAGACTAGTATGAAAGACTTAAAGACTATATTATAAGATCAGAATTGACAATGGGAAAATTAAAGTGCAAATTGTCCTTGAAAAAGCTCTAGACATCTCAGCCTTGCAAATCAAGTCTGTAAAAGTAAATAGTCGATATTCAATCAGTCGTGATGTTGACCTCAATGACTAGCATATGTTATCGATGTCAGCGATGGCAGGCATAGCTACTGTCAACGATGAACAGTCAACAAGAGATACGAAATGATGATGGAGGCGATAGTTGGAGGCCATGCTAGTGGACAAGCGAAGATGAGAGAGAGAGAGAGGTAAAGGCGATTAACGAGAGAGATAGAGGTGGGGCAAGGAGTGAACTAGAAGGAAAGCTTTTGAATGATACGAGGGTTTCAATATAGGAAGGGTTCATGTTTTGTTTGATAGTAGCCTTATAGGGGTTTAATCGGGTTTACAAAGGGATGAAAGTCAAGTATAAACCCAATAAATTTACCCAAATCGCTCGACTAATCATCCGACTAAGCTGACTAAGTGGCCCATTTGGTCGTTAGGCCGACTAGTGACCGATTGGAGCTAGTCAGATTGACCATCCCACTAATATGACAATGACTAGTAGACAACTTTAACAAAACCTCAAGCACAAAAAGATTCAATCACATTATAAGACAGTTAGGATTGCACTATTTAAATGATGGGCATGAATGTTAATTGAAAATCTTTTCAGCCAATTGGAATCTTGACATCAAATGGCTATTTTAGTTGATTGAGAGATAAGCTGTGTGTCAAACACTTGCCATACACCTCTCAAACCCTCAATACTTCATCTGCATATTCACCTTCCTCATGTTGTAGCTTCACAGGCCCAAGGACCGAACGTCTTATGTGCACAACTCACATATGTCATGCAAGCACTCAAAGGCCAAGAGACCCACACAAGCGGTCCCTTCCCGACAACCAGAGAATCACACCTTGATGTGTTGCATCGCACAGCCACCCTTGAAACTCCCAACCGCAGCAGCCGCTTCCAAAGCCAAGGAAGGTCCCACAACACTTCCTTAGAGAGAAAGTCCAAGCATATAATGAAGAAACCCCAGGGATGAGGGATCTTCGTTGATCCGGAACTAGCACCTAGAATCTAATGTCACCTAATATACAACTCCTTTGATTCGATGAGACATCCAGAATGGGAAAATCTGGAAGAGCCCTTCAGAATATTATTCCCGTTCGAAAGCTCAGATAATGAACCTTAGGGCCAACTCCATGGATTTATGATAGATCACGTCAAATGAGAGCTTGAAATGGAGAGCTTGACAATCAGTCTCCTGCTCCAACTTTGATATATCCATGGTGAAAAGCAGTATTCTCATTAATATTATTCTCTGTTTCAAGTTCTTAAATATTAGGGAGAAAAAAGATGGAGTCAAACTCCTAAGTAGTACCTGGGAATTACTTAAATACCCAGGTACTACGTAATGTTTTTTTTTTACTTAAAAACTACAGAGGTGTCGCATGTTCAACATGCGACACCCCTTAAGTTTTTTTTTACCCAGAAATTACGTTTGTGTCGCATGTTGGATATGCGCTATAGATAACGCATATTCAACATGCGATATCGACCCTAATTAAGCCCCGCGCCCAGCGGCCTTCTCATTTCCCCGCCCTTGCCCCGACAACTCCTTCGTTTCCAGCAACCCAGCCGCCCCCGACGCCCTCCTCTGCACCCGCATCTTCTGATCTCCTCCTCTCTCAACAACACCCTTTTTGGTCACTCCTAGCCCCGCGGAACACTCCTTTTCCGTGTTTTCAGTGATTGGCACCGTCCTAGTCGTCCCCGCTTCTCATTAGGGCTAATCACTTGTTGCGAACAATTGGACTTGGTAAAACGTTTTCTTTAATTTTTTTGTATCATATGCATGTTATTTTCATTTCTCGAATGTATGACGTTTGCTTGTACGTTGTGTCACGTATTAGGTTAGAATGGAGCAGTTGTATTGTATGTGTCATTTGAGTAGTACACTCATGTCCGGATCGTCAACCAACGTGAGGGGGTTTGTGTTGACTCCTAATATGACGTTCGATGAGATGTTGAACTTGGTTTACCGTAAGTTCAACTTGGATATTGACAGTCAAAACATCCGATTATTACATCGCATCCCTCGAGGCCCAGGGGAGGAACCGTCATTTTCATCTATTGTCGATGATGATGATGTGCAGGCAGTTCTTGTGTACGCTCGGACCATTGGGAAATCAATGCCTACCGATATTTATGTTGAAGATGTATCTGTGAGCGAAGTCCCAACTGTTATGACTAACAAGGGGCCGTCTGGAGTCCCGAGCACACAAGCAGCAGTTGTCCGCAACACGCCACCAAGAATTGTCCCAACCATGGGACCCTACTTTGATACGGATGCGTCTGTAACGCAGCCAAGCACGGTTCAGGATTTGGGCTTGAGTGAGCCGTTGCTGCGAGAGGTTAACCGGATGGATCAGGATTTCATCCCTTGGGGGACCGATGATGACCTGGAAGAAGGTAGCGAAGATGTCGAAGATGATCTGATGGACGAGGAGCTCCCAACTGATGAACAAACCGCGCATACTATTACACCCCGTATACCCTTTTTGGTGACTGGAAGAAGTCATACGCTGAAATGCCTTTTCTTTTGCATGCAATGAAGGCTGCTATTCCAGGGACTGAAATTGATATTGAATACAGCGACCATCCTGATCCTCGGAAACCTCTCTGCCGCAGATTTGAACGATGCTTTTGGGCATTTGGTCCTTCCATTGAAGCATTCAAATATTGTCGGCCACTGATTAGTGTTGACGGGACACATTTGTACGGGAAGTACAAACAAAAACTGCTCATTGCTTACGGGGTTGACGGGGATAAACATATTGTTCCCCTTGCATTCGGGATCGTCGACGAGGAATCATTGTCGTCATGGAAGTGGTTTCTTTCGTTGGTTCGTCTAAGGGTAATCGGCATGCGAGCTGGACCAATATGTATCATCTCCGACAGGCATTCTGGTATAAAAGCCGCTATGAAAGATGCTGACGTGGATTTATTAGAACCCTTTGCATATTGGCGGTTTTGTACAAGACACGTCGCGAGCAACTTCAATAGCGTCTTTAAAAATGGCTCCATGAAAGCTCTGGTGCAAGCCGCAGCATTACAGACGACACCTAGGAAGTTCGCGTACTTCATGAGGAAATTACAAGAGTGGAATAATGGAGCAGCTAGATGGTTTTCAACTCATGATTGTCGTCGTGAGCAATGGACCTTGGCCTATGACGGTGGGTATAGGTTTGGTCAGATGACTACAAATCTGAGCGAAAGCTATAATGCAGTTCTTAAAGATGCCCGTTGCTTGCCAATCTCTGCGTTAATTGAGAAGACCTTTTATAATTGTGTGTCATACTTCATTCAGCATTTTGAAGAAGCAAGCGCAGCCATTGCTGCTGGTCGAAAATTCACGCATTACGCATCCACAGAGCTGACCCGTTGGACTGCAGCTGCGAATGGGCACACAGTAACTCAGGTACAAGTACAATCAGAAATATTATTCGAGGTGTCTACCAGGGCTTGACGGACGTCTACTGGTATTCGCGGGCGCAAACAGTACACGGTAAACTTGCTACAAAGGAAATGCACTTGCAACAAGTGGCAAATATATCGTATCCCATGTTCCCACGCCATTGCAGTCATTTCAAAGCGTCGGGCGGATGTAGATTCCTATGTTGGAGAGTGGTACACCTGGGAGAAACAGTTGCAGGTTTATGGAAACATGGGCTCCCCTCGAATATTCTGAGTTACGACCGGACCCAAAGCGTAAACGCGGTAAAGGTCGTCGACGTACAACAAGAATACATAATGAAATGGATGTTAGAGATGTAATTCGGCGAAATACTTGTTCCTATTGTGGGATATTGGGTCACACACACCGTGGTTGTCCCAACAAAGCCACAAGGAATTCTCAAGCATCCACATCAAATGCGCCGACGGCGAGCAGGAATAAGAATAAATGTGGAAATTGTGGTGGTCAAGGTCACAACCGACGTAAATTTCCAAATTCGAGTAAGTTTGCTACCCTCGTATATTAATAATTTTCATTGTGGTAAATACTTGTTGCTTTTGTCGGATATTGTTTTTTCATATAGTTTTTTTAATTGTCTTGTCTAACATTGAATATTGTATTTTTCAGATGGATCCCGACCCAGTTGATCCTTCAGTTTTGCACCTTCAGGAGCGACATCGTTCACGTCGAGTTTGGGCTGGCGATGTAAGTAATTATAATATCTTCCTTTCTTCAATTTTTTTCCTAACAATTTTCTTGTAGGAATCTTCGTGGTTGCGTTGCCGACGACGAGAGACACATGTACGTCGGATCCCTTTGGATGACCGGCTACTGCCTTACGTAGTCGAAGCAGGATTTGGATGCATCTCAGAGCTCGAGTTCATTACCCTGGATTGGCATCTGGTGACAGCGTTAGTTGAACGGTGGAGACCCGAGACGCACACCTTCCACATGCCTAGTGGGGAGATTACTATCACCTTGCAGGATGTGGCATTCATCTTGGGGCTGCAAATTGATGGGCCCGCGGTTACCGGGGAGACAACACCTGGAGCGACATGGCAGATACATGCGAGGAATTGTTGGGTGTTAGGCCACTTCCCGCAGACATAGTTGGCAGCAGGGTGTCAGCAAGCTGGCTGTCCACCAATTTTTCAGAGTTGCTGAGGATGCAGACGAGCTAGTCGTACAGAGACACGCTCGAGCGTACATTTTGCAGTTGCTTGGTGGAGTACTTTTCACGGACAAGTCTGGTTCCTTGGTTTCACTTATAGCTCTACCACATCTGCAGGATTTTGAGTTCTCTGGGACATTGAGCTGGGGATCAGCCGTGCTTGCATATCTTTACAGGCACCTATGTTTGGCAGCGGACATGGCGACCGAGGAAATTGGAGGCTCGGTCATACTACTTCAGCTCTAGGCTTGGGAGCATTTCCCCCACATTACTCCAGTAGTTAGGGACGGCAGAGAATGGTACGGGCGCCCGTTAGGAGTCCGCTGGGCAACGGCGTTTGCCCATCGTAGACAGCCCACACACGTGGTGAGACCCTACAGGGATGCTTTTGACATGCAATCACCCGACCAGGTAATTTTACATTTACAAATTTTTCCTATATCAACAAAACAAATACTAATTGTAATACAATTTTTGCATTCAGGTATTTTGGACTCCCTATACGGATGAGATCCGCGCCCATCTCCCAGCCAACTCTCTTGAGGGCGAACACATTTGGAGAGCTGAAGTGCCTTTGATATACTTCCACGTTGTGGAGTATTACTACCCAGATCGGTTCAGGAGACAATTTGGGGGTCTTCAAGATATCCCAAGTCGTTGCTCCACATTTCAAGAACTCCACGCTATCGATTTGAGGGGGAAAGTACATGTGGATTGGAGGGCAAAACACAGCTTGTATATTGCCCGCTGGGATGAGCGGGAAGTTAGAATTATTAGCATCGATCGGTCCAGAGGGGTATTCGCGACGCCCGCATACGAGCAATGGTATCGGACCATTACTCGAAGATTTGTCGGACGTTTGGGTGCAACTCTGGCAAGCAACGTAAGTACTCGAACTATAATTTTTTTGGTAAATTAATTAACAAAGCTGTTTCAAATTTACATCTACGTATTTTCCTTGGATGCAGCTCGCTCTGTGGAGCCGTGTCTATGACATTGGACACGAGGAATGCCGCGAGATTGCGGCACAAGCGAAGGCGGAAATGACGGAGTGGCTGTCATTACAATTTGCAGATGCAGTCACGTTACATGACGAGCGTGCAGATGTGGCTAGGGAGGAGGCAAGGCGAGGAAGGGCAAGAGGACGGGGACGAGGAAGAGGTCGAGGTAGGGCGCGTGAACAAGTCGCGGAACCCATGGACTTTGAAGAAGCCGCTGCGGAGGATGATAACATTGCGCAAGGAGACTACTTCACACCTGCCACCGAGCGACCAAGAGAGGACTTGCCAACGCCTCAAGCACCGTTGAGGCATGGATTGGACCCCAACCAGACACGACCAACTTACTGCACACTAACGCCGCCGTCTATGCCAACATTCGAGGAAGATGCCCCAGGACCCTCTCAAATCCACATGATAGACGAAGCGAACCGTCTATTACCGTTCCATCCTCCAGATTCTACGATTACATACCAGCGGAGGAAAAAACGTTGAATTGTAATCAATGTAATTTTTAATATGATGCAAAAAATGTAATGTGTATTCATGAACAAGTCTACTTATATTCAATATTTGAAATGTCTTCTTTGATATATGGAATGTCTAGAATGTTTGCAATGTCTGGAGTGTTTACAAAAAGATGTCAATTTACGTTAGAAACATGGAATTGGCATGCCTTTTCAAGGGTTTTTAGAAAGTTGAAATTCCAAAGCCCACACTTGGACAGCCATTTTCGCGGAAAAATTACTGTAAGGATGACGCATATTGAACATGCGTTATATGTTCAAATTTCAAAGCCCACACCTGCCCAGCCATTTTCGAGGAAAATTTCCTGTAAGGATGACGCATATTGAAAATGCGTTATCAGTCCCTGCAAAATTGTCGCATATACAACATGCGATACCTGTACAGGAAATTCCGAGACATGCGATACCTGTACAGAACATTTCGAGACCATCTTCGAGGGGAATTCCCTGGACATATGTCGCATGTTGAATATGCGTTCTCTATAGCGCATATCCAACATGCGACACAAACGTAATTTCTGGGTAAAAAAAAATTAAGGGGTGTCGCATGTTGAACATGCGACACCTCTGTAGTTTTTGAGTAAAAAAAAACATTACGTAGTACCTAGGTATTTAAGTAATTCCCAGGTACTACTTAGGAATTTGACTCAAAAAGATGCGCTCTGATCATGGCATGCACATCAACCTTCCTATGTAAGGCTTACACGTAAAGCTGATCATAAGTTGAAAAGGAAAGTACATCATTTAATAGCTCCTAACGGCCTACAATTCAGAGTAACATAAATAATGATCATACAACTTCATCAGTGACCAACACGAACTTAGTTTATCTCATTCTCAATTCAAATTCATACTGGAGAAACTCTAGCTCACAAGATTTTGCACATATTCTTTTTCCAGGGCACATGATAACAAATCAGCATCATACTTGTATACATCCAAATGCAGAGGTATAAGTCTTGCATATTTCCAACCATTCCATGATTGGGAATTAGTGAAGGTATCCATCCATTACAAACTTATAAATTATTAGCACATGTACAAGACCAACTCTGAGCATGCATCTGAAAAAGGAGGTCAAGATCTGACCTTTGCCAGCCTTGTCCTCATCTCTTCTAATTCTTCTGCATCATCAACTCCCTCAGCAACTGCTTCATGCTGCACTTGCAATGACTCGTATGTCAACTGCTTGCCATAACTAAAAGATCCACAATCTCAACAGCCAAGATAAAAAAAACCAACGATACCTCTTCCGCAGGTTTTTCCCTTTGTTCAGGTTGCTTTATTCTCTCCCTCCTTGCAGCATCTGGGAGTTGGGCTACCATCTCCCCAGCTAGAACAGAAAGTGTCTTTTCTACCTCCTCTTCAATCTCTTCTTCAATATCTTCAGTATCTAGTGCGGAGTCCAACGCATCATTTACCATTTCTTCCATTACCCCAGCCTATTCATTCAATTAATTGCGAGGAAAGAAAAAGTCAAAATACACAAATTTAGATGGAAAAGGAAGCAATCATCTGGATTGGTTTTGTTGCAAACATTTTATATATCACTGAGTTACAGTACCAAAAATAAAATCATGCAACTTAAGATGGTAAAATTTTGTAAAATGCTTGAACCATCTAATGGTCTGATAAATTCAAATCAGCATTATCAATTTCATAAGGAAGAGAACTCAACCGAAAGTAGAGTCAAGAATGACGTCTCCAGGCAGGTAATATAGAAGATATGTCAAATCCTTAGTGATATCCAGGAAACAGTATAAAGATAAGCAATGAGAAGGGCAGTTGCAAACACAGCTAGAAAAATCATCGACTTTCCTTGTAGGTAGGGCATAGGGTTTATAGCCTCTCTAGTCTAGTTAGGCATTTCCGCAAAGTATATCGCTCATTAGATCACATCATGACAAGTGCAAAGCTTTCTAAATACCAGCAGGCTAAATTGACATAGTATTGAGCTCATTAGGTCATGTGGCTGATCCACTAGAAGGATCCATCTAATCGAGGGAGGCTAGACATACGTTAAAAGATAGATATTGTTTTTAAAAATGGAAAATATGTGCAAACCCATGCTACCATCTTCGTTTGAAATCTACCCTAAATCTGGAGTCCCTAGTGTTGAGCATTGCTGGAATCATGTAAATAACGAGTAAAGTAAATAAGGCGTAAAATAAGAAGAAGATTGTTAAGAACACTGCCTAAAATACTAGAGCCAATTTGAAAGCATTCATTTCACCTGCACGTATTTTTTGGGCCAATCTATTCATCGACCATTTTTTGTTAGCTTTTAGTAATTATATCCTTTTATATCGGCTCTTGTACATCTACCAATAAATTCATGTGTATATATATATATATATTTGTATCCGTGTCCCACTCATTAATTTTTCATTCCATCATTTACTTAATAGCCAGCAAAAGTTAGTTATTAACAATTAAGCCACTCCAATTTTATTAGATGTTTGAAAAAAAAGGCAAAGCCATATCCCGCTTCAAGTAGGGTCGGCTGCATGGATCTTTGCTTCCGACTATTAATTACGTTGGTTGTCGGCTACCTAACGCAATCCCCACAAGGGGGATAGGCACACTGCACTACCACCAGACCATTGAAGTGAGTACAAGTTTTTTAGATATTTGATCCATACAAACTTTTAGATTCAGTTTAATGAACTCAAATCAAGTTTTTGTATGTTATGTACGTCTTAATCCCAAACATTAAGATAATTGGATCTACGGGCTTCTTGTTTGTCATTAGGTGCGCTTTTCCATTTCTTTTCTTTAGAAAGTTCAAGTTCTCCAAATAAGAATTACAAAAATGTACCCTTTAATAATTCATGTTACACACTTCAGGTTAAAATTCTTATTTTCTCTAATATCTTACGTTTAGATGTCCCTATAAATCTCAGAAAATTATTAAAAATCCAGAAACAATATAAAAAATGGCGAAGCCTTCTCCCACTATAAGTAGGGTCGACTACATGGATTCTTGTTCAAATCCATGTTAAAAGAATCGACTATTTTTTACGATGGTTGTCGACTAGCTAACGCAACCCCACAAGGGAGGATTTGAACCATGGTCTTGTGGGTGGTAGGCACACTACACGACAACAAGAAACAATATAAAAATCCATAAAATTAAGAATAATGCATGTAGAAATATGTAATGCGGAAGCGAATCAAACCCAAAACATAAAAATGAAGACTTTGATTTTACGTGGAACCCTACTCCCTAAGGAACGGGATGAAATTGCGGGAGAATCACCTTGGAGGGCTGATTTTCTATTCACTTTCTCAAAGGATATTATGGGTGTGGGGCTCTTTATATGGCCCCACTAAAACACTAAACTCTCACAATCACACGATGTGGGACTAAACTTGAGAGCCACCGAAGACATTCTGCAACACATCCCCTCAAGCTGGAGCATGCAATGCTCAACTTGGACAAACATAAGGAAAACACTCACTTACATACAAACTACATGATAGTACGAACAATATCAACTCAACGCATACACTGTTAAGGATGTAGTTTCTCAGGCCATGCTGCTGAGGAGGAACTGGAGACTGGAGCTTGATTGGCTTGAACTGAAATGAGTCTCCCACCGGGAGAACTCTGGCCTGCAACATGTCTTCTTCACTGAAGACTGTTGCATCTCCCTAAATGGTTGAACAACAAACAAATGTTGTGGGAATATCCAGACGTATTGGAGTTTATGGTCCCTGGAACTTGCCATTGGAATATCCATGTGTATTGGAGTTCACAATCACTGAACTTGCCATGGGAATATCCATACTCACTGGAGTTCACAATCTTATGCTGTGGGACTATCCATATACAAGGAGAGTTCACGACCAATGAAGAATGGAGCAAAACATTGAGTCTCCCATTGGAAGAACTCTAAGCACCATGTCACTCTAACATAGAGCACCTCAAACATTGGTAGGGTTTAAAGCCACTACCCAACACTCCCCCTTTCTCCCATACTTGTCGAAAATAGAAAGATACTCAACCAAATTAGGGAGAACAAGTGGCAAGAGAGTAAATAAAACAACTTCACTCTCCTTTTTTATATCAACCTTTTCTTCTTTTCTTTTTTTGTGCCACCGGCAGTCCCTTTTTTTGGATTGTTGCCTCTCTCTCTCTCCATATATATCATTTTATGTTACAAAAATAACCCATTGGGCCTGGATAAATACAACAAAAAATGACCAATTATCAGTCCAAGCCCAACATACTCTGCTATACTCCTTAATCTCTTTTTTTCCGCAACTCATTAATCATTTTGTTCCGCAACATTTCTTTAACCACATTCGTTTCACACTATAATCAACTGTTATTTATCCTTTCTTTTGTTACCAGACTTTATTTTTTCTCCTTTTTTTAAGAAGCAATAGTACTATAGTAGTAACCAATGGAGTCTGAAATTATCAGACTGAAACAAAAGAAACAGGGCCTGAAGCCCACTAAAATCTAGCTTCCATTTCTTTTTTCTCTTTCTCATCCTTTTTTATCAGTTATGACTCTCCTTTTTCTGAACTGTCATGGATTTTTTCTCTTCTTTCATGTTTTTTCCTTTGCAGGCTTTTCATCTCTCTGTTGTTATCTGTGATAAGAAAATTCCCTTTAAAAATTAAAGGAAAGTTTTACAAAGCAGTCGTGAGACCTGTTATGTTCTATGGATCGGAATGTTGTCCTGTGAACCATAGACATGTGTAGAGAATGGTTGTAGCAGAAATGAAAATGCTAAGGTGGATGTGCGGACACACGCGTAAAGATCAGATTCTGAATGATGCAATCAGAAAGAAAGTTGATGTAGCTCCGATCGAGGATAAGATGCAAGAAAACCGTTTAAGATGGTTTGGTCATTTGCAAAGAAGATCATCTGATGCACCAGTCAGGAGATGCGAGTGTTGGGATGTTGAGCTGACCAAGAGAGGGCGAGGACGGCCCACGAATTATTTGAAAGAGACTATACGAAGGGATCTTAGTTTTGTGGATATAAGCCCGGGATTGATCCACGATAGATCTGAATGGAGGCGAAGAATCCACGTAGCCAACCCTACTTAATTGTGGGAAAAGGCTCTGTTGTTTGTTGTTGTAGGCTTTTCATCTTTCTTTTTGTACAGTGCCACTGGACCTTCTAATAAAACGATACATGAATCGTGCTCACTTGCCAAGTGGGCCTAAAAGCATAAATAAATTGATAAAAGAACAGTCCGGAACATAAATCCCATAGGGACAACCTCCTTTCTTTGTAAACAAAGACTATAGCTTCGAAGGGAAGACCCCATCTTTGCAACAGTCGGGAAAGACACCACCGCAGCTACTTCATCGACGATCGCATCACAGATCTTGGAACTTCGACGCACACCTCCTGCTTCACTAGGATTTCATATGGGAAAACCTTTCACATGCTCACCCCATAGGGATTGTTCCTCTTTGCCGCGGTTGTAGCTGCTATTTTGGAGAACCAATTGGATGTGGCATTTCCATCGAGCAACAACACCCTTCGCCACGCCATTACTTGGACCTGCATCGCCATTAGAGCATCACCTCATTGTGATCTTCTCCTCCATTGGAGCCTCAAAATCGCCAGAATTTGCTGCAAAACCTGTAGCCTAATCGTGAAGGAGGGATGGAATTTTGATGGAGATAAAGATTTGGAAGGTGTGGTCGATGCTTGGGTAGATCTAATTGCTCCTAGGGTTTTGTAAAATCCATCTCTTGCCACCTTGGGAAAAAAGGGGGAAC
Source organism: Ottelia alismoides (assembly GCA_037367405.1). Taxonomy (NCBI): domain Eukaryota; kingdom Viridiplantae; phylum Streptophyta; class Magnoliopsida; order Alismatales; family Hydrocharitaceae; genus Ottelia; species Ottelia alismoides. Next base: position 652,417 of record JAZKJV010000419.1, read on the forward strand.
TTCGATCTAGTGTTCCAAGCAGGGACTCATCTCCTCTTATATACAATCTTCTCGTCATTGACACCGTCAATATGGTTGTGCTATCGTGGATTGATGTTAGGTATGCTCAGTCACAGTTGATGCCGATTACCATGGGCCAATCTTCGTACAATATTCAAGAACAAATCACTATAGAGAACTTCGAGATCACGAAAAAAGATAAAATTGAATCTCTCGAATGAATCCAAAAATTGACTTTAATACTATGTAGAAATAAGAAATGTGAAAGCGAATCGAAGCAAGAACATAAAAATGAAGAAGACTTTGATTTTATGCGGGGTTCTTTATATAGCCCCACCAAGACACTAAACTCCCACCATCACACGATGCAGGACTAAACTTGAGAGCCACCAAAGGCATTCTCCAACATTTTTCGTATAATGTAGAAAAAGCTAACAAATTTCATTTCTTTGAGTATATTTTACATTTTCATAACAACATTATTCATGTAAATTCATGTTAATTAAACAAGCATTTTGTCATTCATCAAAAAGATTGCCTAGGATAGCTCCAACATGTACTGGCACTATGATCAACATATCAACATATTTTCAACAAATCTGTGGCAGAAGTCAAGGCAACGCTAATAAGTGTGCATGTGTAGATCAAGGGTGTGATTAATGCGTACCTCAAGACATGTGAAAAAACATAGATTGTATATATAGAAATAACAATCATTAATGGGAGAAAAACAACAAAAACTTTGATTGCAATGGAATCATATGGTGATAGAAATTTTCTATGATGTTTCATGCACCACAAGGGGTAAAAACTTATAGCTTCGAAGATATTTGAAGCCTTGACCCTCTCATGGAAGAGGTCTCCTATTGTAGGCCCGATCCTACCTCGTCGCACGTGTAGGCGCCTTGATGAAAGCAAAGTTCGCAAATCATCAAGAGATCTTCCCCATCTTGTACACGCTCAAAATGATTCTCCAAGGACATTCTTCTCCCTTGATCTTGTGGATAGCATTGCACGGTATCCGTCTTCTGATGTGCACTCTTTGCAATTGCTTCTCCACGGAGAAGCACCTACGCTCACAATTGAGGAGGAGAAAGCATGGGGGGAGGCCAAGCTGGAGATGAGATGGGAATAGAGACGACAACTAGGATTTCAACATGAAACCCCAATGGTCATCCACCCTCTCTTATATAGAGAGGGTTGGTGCAACCTAAGTTGGTCAGATTCTAATCTTGACCCTTGAAATAATTAAATCTTGATTAATTTGGGTAACAAATTCATAATTTTGAATATAATTCTTGCGAATCAAACTTAGTAAATTAATATACGAATCTAATTCACATATATTAACCTGCGACTTCTACGAATCAGATCCACGTAATCATCCCACGAGTTAGCAATACATGGATAATCTTTATCTATCCCTACTTTGATTTCTTGGATAGCGCTATCCACATTTTTGTAAATCCTATTCGCAAAATTAATTCACGACTTAGCGATACATGGATATTTCTATATGGAAATCCCAAGCCAATATTCTTAAATAGTGACATCATGGACATTGTTGTCATAATCCATGTGAATCCAATTTACATGATCTACTCATACTTTGATAATTCTTGGATATCTCTATTCATGATTTCGATAATGAAATCTTGGATAGCGCTATCCGTGGATAGAGAATTGAATCAAACTGAATATTCTTTTTCAACAAACTTCTGGATAGAGAATTTCAATCACATTGGATACAATGTTCAGAAATGCGACTCATGCAGCCGCATATGCGTCACATATACGTATGCGGTGGCCTACCCGAATCGCATTTGCAATATGCAATCATATGCGGTCCAGTTGCATATGCGGGCCGCCTAAACCGCATATACAGCCGTTTAGTCTGTCCATATGCGTTATCGTTTGGGATTCGATTTAGGATCCATATATCAAAAACCCCCTTTCCCAAACCCTCGTTTCCTCTCATCCCCCCAATGAAATCACCCTAATTTTCATCCACGGCGCCTCCATGCTCCAGCACCTTCACCCTCGCCGCCTCCAGCGTCTCTGCCTTCCACCAGCACCTCTGCTCTCGCCACCGCAGCTCCAGCACCTCCAGCATAATACCCCCACGCACCTCTATCACCTCATACTCTCGTCGCTTCCCTCACCTTTCCTCCGCCCTAGCCCCTCGCTGCCTCCAGCGCCTCTACCTTCCGCCTCCTGCACCTCCAGCACAACGCCTACGCACCTCCTGCCTCCAAGCTCCCCCATCGAAGCACCTCTGTCTCGAAATCTACAGCTTTGATCAATGTGAGCATTCCAAGGACAAAGACGTAATCAGAGGACATTATCATGTGTGGCTCATTGTTCTTGAGGAGATTGGAAAGGAACCAAAGATAAAAAAATGCATTACTAAGGCTAGAACTCTCACTCTCTTTATCTACAGTCATGCAGACTTTGAGCTTGATGAGACAGTTCACCCGGAAGGGCGAAATTGTTCGACCAGGGCAAACAAGATTTGCCACCACTTTCCTTACACTACAAAGCGTGATGGACAAAAAGGAAAAATTACGATTGATGTTCTCTTTTGATGAGTGGAGGGAGTGCAAGTGATCGAAGACTAGAAAAGGTGAGGTAGCTGCATCCATTGTCCTCAATTCATCATTTTGGAGCCAAGTGTCTTTGACGCCAAGATTACAAAAGTCGGTAGTTGATACTCGGTCGACTAGGTCACTAAGGATTAACCGGCAGTCGGACAACTAGTCGGATTTAGTCGGACTTCAATCGCCTTTGATTTTATGATTATTTTAAATATATAACTAATTTTTATACATATATTTACATAAATTTTGTACATTTTTATATTTTGTACATTTTTATACTATCATAATAAAATAAAAGAAGTGAATTTAAGTAAACTATTAAGCATATTATAATAAGTGCTTATAAAAACGTCAAAACATAGAAAAAACATGGTATCTCCAAACAAAAATTGGTCGATTAGTGTACCTAATCGGAATTAGTCGATACTCGGTCGGTCACCCCACTGACTAGACTAGTCGGACCTATTAGTCGGGCCAGTCGGGCGACTTTTACAACGATGTTTGACGATGAAGATCTTCTCTCCACTAGTCTACCTCTTGCATGTGGTTAATTGGGATATTCTTTTTCAATCAACTTACGCAGTTACATGAAGATGATAGTGGTAGTGCAGTGTGCCTACCACCCAAAAGACCAGGGTTCAAATCCCCCCTTGTGGGATTCGCGTTTGGTAGTCGATAACCAGCGTAAAAATAGTAGAATCTTTCAAAATGGATTTGAGAAAGAAAGAATGTAGCCAACCCTACTTATAGTGGGAGAAGGATTCGTCTTTTTTTGTGCATCTACTTGGAGTCTTGGAGATATTAATAGGGAGATAGTATTAACCATGTATTATGACTTAAGATTAGATCATCCAATATTAGGGATAATAACTACCAAAGTTATCCAACTAGCAAGTCGGATATTAAACTACATTAGTAATCAATCTAAACTATTTGGAACATGATTAGGTTGGTTGAACTGAGATTTTAATCCAATAAAATCTTATTCAACTTATCTGTAAGCGGAGTCACTAAAAAACCACCTTTTTTATAATCCTTTGGAATGGAAGCGTCACGGAATACAACCAATTACGATCGTAACAACCTCAACTATTCTCAAAACTCTTACATCCTACATACTAGAAGACCTAGATAACCCGAAGTGTGTAGTCTCGCATTTCCTGTTTCCTACCATAGATAAAAAGAAGATATCTCAATTGATCTTAAGGCAACAATATTAATCATATGCTTTTTAATGTGTATATTGATATTCTCGAGTTCATATCATGTATGATTCCTTTGAGAGTTTTGAAAACTCATATACGGTAACCCTTAGATGTACACCAACTCACTAATACATAGACCTCATCAGGCAATCAACCTAATACACCCTCTTAAATAAATAGATCTATCTGTCTCCAGCCAAAGAATGATTACCCAACTCATCATAGTATATGATACATGCTTTCATCTGTCTCAATCTCATCAAGTTAACTCTTTAACTTAACTACTCCAACAACTCCAAATCTCTATTTTTGTAAAGAGGACATGCATCAAGAGTATCAGTCAAATATAAGTCTACAAAGAAGATTACCTTCTCTTCATCATAATGGAAATATGTTATTGGATAACATTATATGATGTTAATTGAGTCCTTGATCTAATTCTTTAGATCATCACCTACACAACAATTACTACGATCTAACTCTTTAGATAATTAATTATATGATATCCAGAATGGCCAAGATATGTAAACCTCATCGCACGAAGGCTCAAGTGTATTTTATTTTATGTATAAAATGAATAAGTGCAATAACATTAATTGCTAAATGGCTTGGCAGGCACTCGCGTGATTGATCAGGTCATCCATTTCAAAACGAATACAGATACAAATGTCAAAATATGTATAAAACAGATAGAGTGGTGGATCAGATACATATACAATGGGTCATATCTCCAACAAGGTGTATATGTGTACTCTTCTAGATTGCTAAAAATAGAATCTTGAATCCTCAAAATGATCAAATATAGATACAACGAATATACTGGTACACTTGTTAGAGACAATAAGTAATATACTAGTACACTTGTTGGAGACAGTAAGCAAAAATTAACCAATAAAGGGTATGCCAATGCTGGTTCAAAGAATGTGTGTGAGAATCACATATGTGCGACAGATTATAGCAGCATAAAAAGCGGGTACCGGGAAACCATTGTGTCAATAGATTTAAGAAAGAACTTAAATATGTACCAATATATAAGGTCATGTATTAGCATTTACGGTTGAAAAGTGTATAACAAGAAAAAGAACAATTGTGACGCCTCCTCTAAACCTCGATCTAATTTCGTATACGTATCCTACTTTAGTTTTTAGGACTTGTATTGATGTATAGAAGAAAATCTCAAATCTAGGTTTTTCATGACCTAATCCTAGATATTGTTTTTTCTTGTTGTCGTGATCTATGATTGCAGGGAACTTACCCATTGACATCCTGGAACCATTCCTAAGATTATCCCACCAAAGTTATCCTCCGTGAATCCCTACTTAAATCTCACATTTCCAATCCCTACTCATATTCAAATTACGTGTGTACTAATACAACTTACAGGTACACCAATACAATAGGGTGAATTATGCGCATGATTTTATTTGTATGTAAATTTTGCTTTCGCGGCTCCTCAACATGACTCCTCTTATTCTCACCATCCGCTCTTTCAGCTATATTCCGAGGTGATTGAAGAACATTATTCTGAATATAAGAAATTCGGTATTCCCCCTCTCGTTCGTTCCAATAGCATCATTGTTATGATTAATTTCCAGAATATCATGAATTCTTAGAGTGGAGAACAACTAATAATGAATGAGATGCTTTATTCAAGGGGTATAGAGTTCTTATATAATGTGAAACCCTAGAGTCCAAAAGGAAAAAACTACACAAGTGAACATGAATGAGTTACATGACTCAAAAATAGATAAAGAGAAAAGAATACAAGTAATTCAGAGAATCAAATAACTCTAACACTCCCCCCGTGTTAGATCCATATATATCGATCATGCCTAACTAGAAAATAAACCAAGAGATCTGTTTCTTCATCAAGGCCTTCGTGAATATATCTGCAAGCTGAATGTTGAGATATGAGGAGTAGTGATCTTTCCTCCTCGTATTGTGTCGCGGAAGAAATGATAATCAACTTCAATGTGCTTAGTCCGCTCATGGAATACAAGATTGGTGGCAATGTATATAGCAGACTTGTTGTCACAGTACAAATGTACGAGAGAAGTAGCAAAAAGGCAAAGCTCATATAGAAAGGAGACTAGTAGAGTAATCTCACAAGTGGTTTAAGTCATTACAGTATATTTAGCACTTGTACCCGATCTAGAAACCAATGTGCTTCTTGCTCCGTAATGTAACAAGGTTGCCACCTACAAACATGGCATTACATAAGGTAGATCGTTTGTCCTCAAGAGAACTAGCATAATTCGCATATGTATAAACGATAACACCAGTGTGCCCATTAGTCCCATAGAAGAGGCTTCTCCATGGGGATTCCTTCAAATACTGAAGGATTAGAAAAACATCTTGCCAAGAAAAACAACCTGCCAATGACTAAGAGAGGTCCCTCCATATGTAGGCTGGCTCTGCTCACCAAGGCCCTAAATGTCGGTTTCGGTCACCATTTCGGTATCGACCAAAACAGAATTTCGATGGAATTTCGGTGGAATTTCGACCGAAATTTCTGTCATTTCGGTCATTTTTTGTAATAGGACCCCCATATTTCGGTCATTTCGGTCGAATTTCGATTTTGACTGGATATCGATATTCGACCGAATTTCGCTGAAATTTGAGGCCATGCTGCTCACAACATACGATATATCTGGCCTAGTGACAATAGGGTAGAGTAATTTGCCTACAAGGATTCTATATCATGTAGTATCCTCAAACACAGGATCAGTGGATCTAGCGTGTTTTCACAATTCCGCTAGGATGCCAGATGGTTTGCCTCCAAGCAAACCAGTCTCTGTAAAAATATCTAGACAATACTTCCATTGTGACATGTGTAATCCCTAATACGATGCATATCAACTCAATGCCAAGAAAGTATTAGAATTGACCAAGGATCTTGGTGACAAACACCTTATGTAGGAAGGTCTTGATCTCTAGAATGCATGCTTTACTATTACTGGTAACTATCATATCATCAACATAAACTGCCAGTATCACAGTGGCAATATACCATCGTCTAACGAACCTAGAATAATAAAATGTTGTCTTGTGAAAGTCAAGAGAGCCGACCTCAGTGATAAGCTTGGCAAAGCATGTCCATGGACTCTGCCTTAGGCCATAAATGGGCGTACAGAGTTGGCGCATATGCCCCTCCTCGACAGAGTAACCTAGGGATGAGAATAGTTAGGGCATGTCCGACCCAACCCCCTGAAGCCCAACCTAAGCCTAAGCCCGAGCAATAAACAAGCAGGCTTAAGCCTTAATTTTGGCCCAATTCCAAGTTCAGGCCGGGTTCGGGCTATGATCGGACTGAGCCCGAAGCCCCTGGTCTGGCCTGGATATAGGCCAACAAGAGCCTGTTTGATAGCAAAGTGGGCCCAGCCTGAATGATGGATCCGATTGGGGGCCTTGGATCCCAAATTCCCAACCCAACTTAGAAGGAATTGGGTTTAACGAGGGTTCCAAATTCGCAACTGCAGGAGTCGTGTTGGTCCCCTTCCCACTCCAGTAGGTCAGCACCCCATTCGATTGACTACAATACAAGCAACAACCCACACCCTCGATGTTGTCATGCCCTAACACCGCCCCCGCTCCTTCCTCTACGCTTCCACAGCTCGCGGACCCTCCATCTTTGCTCCTGCAACCTCCCAGCCTCCCACCCTCCTGGCGATGGTGAGATGCCCTCGTTGCAGTTGCACCCTCTCTCTGAGGCGGCTCACTAGCAACTCATTGTAGCTCTACCTATGAGTTGCAGCGCCCGGTGAGATCCATCTTACAACCCATCTTCTATTGATGTAATCACCAAACCCTCATAGTGCTTCTCTTGATTTCTTGTTCAATTTTGTCGTTAAGGGGTATCTTTGATCGGTGGATAAGACGAAACTCAAATATGTATATCTTTAAGGGAATTGTTAAGACTAAGGAGTCGTTCGGTTGGGGGGTTACCCCCCACTTTGGGTGGGTAACCCCCTAAAACCCCCATTTTTAACCCACTAGTGGGGCCCACTCCCTTCCCATCAAAAAAATTATATATTATACCATCATATCATCTAAAAATTATAAAATACTCAATTTCTACTCACTATTCCAAACTTCAATACAATCACAACACAACAACCACCCACTTTTTCAAATTTCAATACAATCATATCATAATAACTACCAACTTTTTCAAATTCCAATACAATCACATCACACAAACCCTCCCAACCCTTAACCCACCAACCAAACACACAAACACAAAACCGGGTTATCCACCCCTGGATAACCCACGAACCAAACACACCCTATATGTTTCCAGGAGAAATATTAGCATATGTATAAATGAGTTGTAAAAATATTTATGATATTATTAGATCAGTGATTAATTAAGAAATAAGTCTGTCTCTGGTGAAATCATATATAATAACGTCTCTGGTGAAATCATATATAATAACAGTAAGTTACTTTTTCTTGATAGCATTACCTGTAGTTAATAGAAATTAGGGCTGCTGACTGAACTGAATCATTCGAATTCGATTAGGAATCGTTCGATAAAAAATCGAAAAAGTTCGATTCGAAACCAAATGATCTGAATTTGAATTTAACCTGTGGATTCGATTCCCAAATGAATCGAATCTGAAATAATCTGAATTCGTTCAATAATAATTCAATTCGATTTGGTATTTAAATACATACATATGTGTATATATGTGTCCATGTATTTATACACACATACAAACTACATACATATACATGCATATAACACATACATATTTATATACATACATGTAACAATCACTATGGGTTGATTATCTTTTTTGAATATTCTTGTACAAGGAATCGTAGCATAATTATATCAAAAGGTAGACATGTGTAAGTAAATAGACACAGAAAAGAATATATGAATATGTATTAAGAAAGTTACTACATTTTAATTTACATTGAAAGATTTAGCATTTGCATTGTATAACTAAAATAGCATGTGCAAGCAAGTAAAGATACTCTCAAACCAGCTTACCACAATAATTAAGTGGTTAATTAAACTTCTAATCATATCTAAGCTCCATAGATATGATTTATCATGTGCAACATTCACCGCTATGATTTCCATACTCCTATGCTACACGGACATAACTTGTCAATGTATGACGTGTATATGCAACATTAGCCCCCCTCCCCCCAGTGATACCCAATCTCTTTCCTTTCCTCTTTATAACTAAGTTCAAGTGGTTTGACAACAAAATATGTTATGAGTTAGAGATGTGGGTCCTTCATGCATCGATTATACAAAACATCCAAGCTCATGACTTTATTTCTTATTTTAGCCTAATGACAGTAGCTTATGTATGGGTTACTTTGATTAAGTACAATAATCAACCTTAGCATGCTATTCAAAAATTTTGAGACAATAAATGGATACAAAGCACTCTAAACCATACCCAATTTAATATGCATATATGTATGTATAATCCTATTAGTTACATATCGAATATAAAAAAGAGTAAAAATATTAATTATAAAATTTAATAGGAAAGATCAAATATTTAATATTGTTATTCTAAATCCTCACAAGCTGACTCATCCACACATTTATTTTCATGTTCCCCACATTCCTTACACTGTCTTTTCCATTCCCTCTTTCATTATATACCGAAGATCATAAAAATCTATGGTAGATTATGTGGCTTTCTCCTAGCACGTGAAAATGATGGTTTTGCTACTTCGAGTTCCTCAACATTTTTCATGATTTGAAATTTATCTATATATATTTCATTTGCTTTTTTGTTGTTTTGATTTTCCTTGCACGGTAATGATGATTATCGTTGTCAAGGCGAAATTTATCATCACAAGAATAATATACAAGTTCTTCTCACCATAATGTAAGTTGTTCATTTATACATCTAAAATTCGTATATTTCATTTTCATGGCTTAGTTTTTAAATATTGAAGATCCTTACACTTAATGAAGAGGTTTTATCTTTCTACGTTATTTTTTATGATTCTCATTATTTCAAATAATAATATTAATTTGTATCAAATTTCTATATAAGTTTGATCTTGTCTTGCTTTAACATGTAATGGTAATTATAATGTCTTCAACTTTTTCGCCAATGATATTCTATCTCTTTGATAGGCTCCTATAATTATATTGTATGTATACATTCCTTCATCATAGAAAAAAGGGTATATTCAGATTGTAAAGGATGCATAATAATTTTAAAAATTAGATACTTTTATTCATTGTACTGTAATGGTTTGATATTTTCCTTTATTTTATATTTTTTTTCAAGTATCTTAGTAATATACTTTCAAAAAAATCAGAATCATAGAATAAAATATTATATCATATTATTCTTCATAAAATATTATTTATACAAGCTCTAAAATATCAATCGACATTTCAAATTCGAAACAAAATGAATCAAATTTGAATATTCGAAACTCAAAATGAATTGAACCTGAATATAAGCGAGTAAATTCGTTTATAATTCGATTTAAGTTCGGATTCAAAACTTTTATAATGAATTGAATCAGAATCCTTGTGGATTCGAAGGTATTCGATTCGATTAGCACTCCTAGCAGAAATCATTGATCTTGTAAATTTGTATCTTACAGAACAAGCAGTGGGAATTTACTGCTGAACGATCCAGTTAGTTTTATGACACAATAGATAAATTGTTGCCATGGATTTTCACCATCAGTGAAAAGTTTACCATGTGATATGCATTTGCATATATACAAAGTGGGTCAGGCTCAGGCTGGTTTTCCAAAGAAAATTAGGCTAAGGCCCCGCATGCATGCCGGTAAACTTAATCAGGTTCGAGTTGGGCCGAGGTGGGTCCGACCCGATGCTCATACCTAGAGTAACCCAGTGGATGCATAATGTAGACCTCCTTCTGGAGGTTGCCGTAGAGAAATGCTTTCTTCACATAGAGTTGAATTATGAGTCAATTCTTATGGCAACAACTAAGAGAATAGTGTGAATTGATCTCATCCCATCCACTGAGAAAAAGTCTTTAAGTAGTCCACTTCATAAGTTTGAGTGAATCCTATAGCCACAAGCCTAGCCTTCATCCTGTCAAGAGAACCATCATGGGATTGTTTGGTCGTAAAGACCTATCGACAGGCAACACGCTTGACACATGGAGGATACGACAGAAGTAAACTCTGACAAGAGAGGTATAGTACATTGCCTTCTTATCCTCCGTAGTGCTTTAGGGAGTTCTGATGGAGCATCTAGAGTTGCAATGCGAGTTCTAATGGAGCATTTCGAGCTGCAGCAGTGGGAACACTAGAAGAGTGTACATCATCCTGCAAGAAAAAAATGAGTAATGATACATGGTCAGAATGAATAGTGCATTTCTTTTTGTAGACAATGGATAGTAGCGAGAGCTCTAAGGGTATGTCGCTGAGAGACTGAGTAAAGAAGTTGGTTTGTTCAAAGAAAGCAACATCAAAAGAAATGTGGTAACTGTTGAGATAAATATATTTCTGTCTATTTCATGTATGTTTGTTTTCTCTGGGTACTTATCATGTAATTAACCCAAGGGATATTCTCCTATATAAGAGAGCCCTCGATCTATCCGAAAGTGTACTTCATTTTTCTCCCAACGTGGTATCAAAGCAACGATCCTAGACCGGGATTCCCGTATCCCACCCCCAAAAACCCTAACCCTACACCTGCCGTGCGCGTGCTGGTGCCCTCCCCGCGACACTACGAGCGCCGCCAGGCGCACTCCTACGCCTCCAGGAGCCCACCCCACGCATCCATGCGATGCCCTAGCGCCGTCAGCGCCTCCAGGCACCGACCGCACCGTCGCAGGCCCCCCCAGTCCCACGCCGCGCCGCCCAAAGGCCATCGACGATCTGTCCAGCACCCGCTAGGGTCCTGACGCATCTTCAGCACCATTAGGTGCGCTTCGCGACTGCATCTACGATCTGTTGGGGTTCACGCATCGTGACAACATCTAATTTTATCACATTCAACGGCTCTAGACCTCGCGCGAGAAGTAAGGACGGTTGTATGAGTCTGCAGATACAACCTATCCTTCCTATGATTTTGTATACAAGCTTTCTTTGATTTATCCCTCAGTCCTTCCGAGTTTCGGCTTATTCATACAATGTCAGAGAACAAGGGTGATGTTTTCTCCTATTCTGGTGCCTTTAATGGCCCGGCCCCTATCGTAAAGATGGATGAAACCAACTATGAGCTATGGTACATGCAGTTTCGTACCCTTATGCAATGCCACAATAAGGAGCACATTATGACTGATTCCGAGCCGGCGGACGAGACTGGGGAAAATGCGCCATGGAAACAAGATGATGCATATGGTCGTATATGGCTCTCCGGGACACTTACAACGGAGATCGCTGATGATTTTGTTAATCAGCCAACTGCAAAAGCTATGCGCGGCATACAGGCAGACACATATGGGCAGGCGAAGAACGATAGCAAGATTCTTCAGTTGCAGTTCGACATTTTCTCAACCAACCAGAATGGTCGACCGCTCCATGCACACTTCATCTCTCATCTACATGGCATGTTTGAGTGATTACACAGCTTCATGCCTATTACCCCACCAGCACAGAGCAACAACATGCATATCAGAATGCCACGATGACAGGAGTATTCTTGTCCTCTCTAGACTCTGAGTATGATGCCGCTTGTACTCAATTTCTGACTGGAGAGACCATTCCATCAATGAAGGAGGTCTACAAGTGATTGAGTAGGATTACTACTCCATCCACTATTACGACACAGACTACTCCTTCTGCTATGGCTGCTACTCGAGGAAGAGGAGGGTCGTCCCAGTTTCGTGGTTGTGGACCTTGTGGTCGAGGGGGAGGCCGACATGATGGTCCTTGTTCACATTGCCATCGTCCAGGTCATTCTGAGGAGACATGCCTTCAGAAGCATGGATATCCGGCGTCTGCATGTGTTGCTGAGCAGCTTCTGCCAGGGCGACGTCTAATTCATCAAATATTCATTATGTGTTTACCAGTAGTAGCAGTTCCGACCTGACTGTTTAGATTATGGATTCTGGGACATCCCATCATATGCGTGGCGACCAGATGCGGTTTACTTCATACAAAACACTTTCACCTCGCAGCGTTGTCACTGCCAATGGGGTTCGATTATCCATTGTTGGTCAGGAGGAGATTGCTCGAGAACTTGTGATGCCACACTAAAAGAACGACATCATACTATACACAATAGAGAAATCTTTGACAATGTCCAATTTTCACCCTTCATAACTCCCAATATTTGGTAATAAATAATTGCTCAAACCAAAGAACAACATCAACAAGTAAAAAAAGGAAACTAACATGGAAAGTGAGTGGTTTCCATAAAGAAGGAATCAAAAAGAAAGTTGTCACCCTATGTAAATGTCTTATGATAGAAACTACAATCAACTTAACATCAAGATAAAGTACCTTAGTCATTTCTTTACTAAATTCTTGCATGGTTACTGCCACTTCAGGAGCTTTCATCAAGCCATTAACGTGCTTCATGACCTCAGCACTCTTGGATAAATGCCCAACAGTTCGTGCAGTTGCTAAAACCCAAGGAATAAATGCAAAAAAATAAACGAATGGGCCATCAAGCATGATATAGAAGAGCTATTTCAGCTGAAATTTCTTACCTACAATTTCACCAAGATGCATTGATATTGAGTTGAGTTGTGCTTTGTTTTCATGCAGACGAGTTACAGTTTTCCTTGACCTAACTATCTCTTTGGCAAGTGACTGGTTTTAGCAGGAAAAAAAAGAATAATATAAGAAGATGCAACAGAATATTGATGGAAAATAGTCCATAGTATAACTATTTAAAAAAATACCCATACAAGAAAAGAGCGCTTGAATAGACGAATGTTAAATGTGTTGGTTCTTTTTTATTTCAAAAAAACAAACCCTTTTTGGACTTGGTCACGAGATTTCCTTCCACTAGGACAATTATCCCAGTTTCCTAGTCACACCCTCATTCCCCATTCCTAGGATGCCAAAAACAATATATACTACATTAGATATCTAAAAACCACTCAAGACTAATTACAATGACCAGTACTAAAAAAACTTTAGCTTGCTCAATTACATTATCCACATAAAATCCCTCCTGACAAGCACGGTGCACGTCATCATTTCTTGCCAACCAGAGCGAGCACCTATGAGCGATAATGGCTCCCCCACTATCCGAATGAGATACGTAGCAAGTAGTGCCAAAGGAGGTCCAAAACCCCCTCGCACTTGATGAGATTACCTGGTCCAAAACTCCATAGCACAAACACATGATATGAACAGGTGGTGCATTCAAAAAAAGAACAGGTGGTACACGCCCTTGGGAACAGAAGAACACGTGATGTATGCCACATCTATCATGCAGAATCTTCATTTTATGCACTCTGGCCATGCTTCTCTCCCTTCTCCGGATCCTTAAGAAAATATTCACCCTAAGTGGCACATTAGACTCTCAAAAAAATCTGCAATCTTTAGCCATGTCGCCAGGATCGAAAACCAAAGGGGTATCAATGGCCATGTTGGTCTTCTAGACATGGAACTCCTCATCATACGAAGTCCACCTTCAAAGTTTGCAAAAAGCTCGATCAACCTCACCAAGTCATGCACCATCCATTCAAAGAAATTGGAGGTAAAATGAAAAATGTGCAGGTCCTCAAACTATGTGCCAAAAACACCAATATCTTGATTTTCAACCAAAGCACAAATCCTCTGGAAAATGTCACACACACGCCTTAAAAGATGCCACATCCAGCATGACAGAATAGATCACCTCAACAAAAATTGCCAGCAAGCAACCAAAACCACCAAGACACCTACATAGATGAAACTCCATAATACTCCGCAGCATAAGGCAAAGCAAGTTGTCACACTCTCTTATTCTCCGCACCCACTTAGCAAACAATGCCTTATTCATCCCCTTGGTACTCGGCATACAAAGGCTACCATCCTCCTTGTGATGGGTTTAAGGTTGCAGAACCCCGTGAGAGTCTGCCTAGAGAAAGAAAAAATCAAGACGACAGACAACACAATTCTAAAAAGCATCAAGCAACTACCCCTCGACAGAAAAGCAACCAACCAACAAACTGTTTTATGCTCCATCTTCTCAAATAGGAGCATTCAATCCTCCCTTCTAAGTTTGCCACAAGCTAGTGGAAGCCCCCGATACGTAATAGGTATACTTGCGTGCGGAATATTAAAACATACCCATATTCGTCAACCAACTCTTCATGCATACCGAAAGGAACAAAAGCTAGCTTCTCCCTGTCGAAAGCTCTCCAAAAAACTACACCATTGTTGATATTCCCATAGCTTCTTATGCACCTCCCTCGACTTCAATACCATAATCGAAAGTCATTACTTGAAAACCAACACATGATAAAAATCAAAGGACATACGCTATTGACCTCCCACTGCAGTAGGAAAAATCATTCTTGGGACGACCATTGATAAACCAAGGATACATTGTTATGACATATCTCTTCCTCCAAGCAACCAAAACTTCTGAGAATCCTCTCTTAAGCAAACTGGACCAAAGGAACCTCTAGTCCATACAATCACAAGCCTTAGAGAAGTGAACTTTCCAAAGCAAGTCTTCTAATCCACCACCATTATAATAACTATTGTCAGATTGTTTCCTGAATATACCAGGCACAAAGGTCATATGCACCGAGTTGATGATGCCGCCTACAATCTCCATAAGCCGATTTGCCAATAATGAGATACACTACATTGGAAAGGATAATAGACGGAAAACCTTCCACCTTCTGAATGACCAGATTGTTTCTTAAGCAGTAGAAAGATGAGCACCCGATTTAGCTTCTAAAAAACAACATTGCCCACTCTAAATTTCTCCACATGGGTAATTCTTCCACAATGAGTACCTCGTCATTCCCCACAATGTCACCGAGTTCTTGAAAAAAATAGGAATACATCCCATTCTGGCAAACCACCAGCATTCGCTCCTTAACCGCGATATGGATTTAATGAACCTTGTGGACAGAGTTGAAAATGAAAAGTTGTATTCCTCATATCCCTAGAGCTCTCTTATATAGGAGGAAATCTCTAAGGGAAAATTACATAAAATAGACCATAGAAATAGAAAAACATAAATAACGGCGCAGAGATATAAGTATCTCAACACCCCCCCCCCCCTCAAGCAGGAGCATATATGTCTATCATGCTTAGCTTGGAACAACGGTAAAAAGGACCCCTCGCAAGAGCTTTGGTAAACATGTCTGTAATCTGATCGCTTGATGCAACATGAGAAGTGGAAATAAGCCCTTTTTGGATCAAATCACGAGTGTAATGACAATCTACTTCAATGTGCTTCGTTCTCTCATGGAAAGCTGGATTATTGACTATGAACATAGCTGCTTGATTATCATATTTGAGATGAATAGGAAGAGGCACCTCAATAGTTAGGTTGTCAGGACAGACTTGATCCACATCATTTCCATGCTCAGTACTGGATCGAGCAACAACTGTGTGTTTCTTACTCTTCCATGAAATCAGAGAGCTACCAACAAACACAGTAAAACCTGAAGTGGACTTCTTGTCCTTGGGACACCCAACATAATCCGAATCTGCACATCCAGTAATTGTAAGAGACGTACCTCTTCTGAAAAGAAGGCATACACCTGGAGAAGGCTTCAAATATCTCAAGATCATGCAAACTGCATCCATATGGGTCTATCTAGGTTGCTCCATTAACTGATAGACTTTGCTCATATCAAATGATATATCAGGCCTGGTAATAGTAACATATAACAACTTCCCTACTAACTCTTTATACCATCTCTTATCCACCTCCTCAGAGTCATCATCATAGAGCCTAGCATTAGGATCCATTAATGTAGTGGCAGGTCTACATGCTATCATGCATGTCTCAGATAGAAGGTCAGTAACATACTTCCTTTGCATCATAACCATACCATGTTGATTCCGTGCAAACTCCAAGCCAAGGAAGTAACGTAGCTTACCACGGTCCTTGGTCACAAACAGTTGTCCAAGGAAATCATTAGCTGCCCGAATGCCCTGTTCATCGCTGCCAGTAACAATGATGTCATCAACATAAACTAGAACAGCAACGGTACCTCGCTACATACTCTTAACAAAGAGAGAATGATTTGCAGTAGATCTAACAAACACCTTCTGTTCAATCAACTTTGATATCCTCTGAAACCAAGCTTCCGGACTCTACTTAAGGCCATATACGAACTTGTGAAGATGGCATACCATACTGGACAATCTAGACTCCCCCTCAACAGCAAACTCAGGTGGTTGTTACATGTAAACTTCCTCCTGCAGATCTCCATACAAGAAAGCATTCATGACATCTAATTGGAAAAGTGACTAGTCGCGTACCATACCAACAGCAATAAGAATCAGCAGCGTATAGTGACGCACAACGAGAGAAAAAGTATCCTGGTAATCTACCTATAGGCTTGGGTGAACCCACGAGTAACCAATCTGGCCTTATATTTGTCCATAATACTATCAGCTCGGTGTTTCACATTAAACACCCACTTGCTGCCAACAGACGCAAATGGAGGACCATGTACAACACTCCACATACCACGAGACTGTAAAGCTGTCATCTCCCCCTCCATCGCCAGATGCCACTGACTACTCTGCAATACCTCCTAATAGGACCGTGGTACCTCCACGGCTAATCGTCCCACAGTAAACCTCTGAAAACCCTCGGAAAGACCTTACAAGGAAACAGGGGAAGTAAGAGGATGCATAGTGCATGCACGACTCTGCCTCCATAGAGCAATAAGTACATCTAGGTCCTCAGTACTCGCATAAGATGTATCATCAGGGACATCCTGCACCTCAAGTTTTACATGCAAATCACTAGTGCCACTAGAAGAACTCAAATGCTCAGAACATACCTTGGGTATGATGGATGATGAAGGAGGCACATGAGCACGAGGTTGATACCGATAAACATAGGGAAAGAAAGTAGGTGAGGTAGGTGGTGGTGGAGGAGGTGGCGGTGGTGGCGGTGCAGGAATATGTGATGGTGATGGTGACGATGATGGAGTAGTGGAGATCGAGATTCGGAGGTAGAGGCATTTAGACCTCTTCTCCATCCTCTGAAGGAATGAGCTTGTCACCTGTAGGAGAGAAATACATAATGGACTCAAAGAATATGGCATCTGCACTAACATAATACCCTCATCGAACAGGGTCGAAGCGACGGTATCTCTTTTGGGTCTTGGAATAACCAACAAACACACATTTGACAGCTTTAGGAGAGAGCTTGTCAAGAACAGGAGACATCTAATGAACAAAAGTCACTGAATCGAAGACATGAGGCGTAAGTGAGAAAAGATCCGTCTCACGAAATGCAATCAAGAACGTGATCTTTTCCCCCATAACCGAAGAGGCCATATAATTTATCAGGTAACAAGCAGTTAAAACCACATCCACCCAGTATGAATGAGGAGTATGACTCCGAATCAAAAGAGTCCTGGTAGCATCCAAAAGATGGTGGTGTTTTCGTTCAGCCACCCCATTCTATTGGGAGGTATACGCACAAGATATCTGATGCACAGTACCATGGGACGTAAGAAACTGGGAAAGTTGAGTACTGAAAAATTCTAATGCATTGTTTGAACGTATAAACTTGACTTTTATTGAAAAATGTTCCGTATTTCATTAATAAAGGACTGAACAACAGGACCAGCATTGGACTTATTCTTAAGAAGAAAGACCCAAGACAATCTTGAAAACTCATCAACTGCAACAAGAGAAAATATATGCCCATGATGATCTGGGACACGACTAAGAACCCAAATATCAAAATAAATTAACTCAAACAGACTACGACTACTCCGACCCTGACGACTCTGGAAAGTGAATCGATGATGCTTCTCAAGCTGCCAGGCCTCGCACTGAAAGGTAGAGCGAGGAGAAATCTGTGAAAAAACGTGACACAACTTTTGCAGAGGTAGATGACCATATCGAAGATGTCCCATATCGGAGATGCAGACCCAGTGCGAAGAGAATAGCCACCAACATAAGGAGATTGCACCAGTCTGTAGAGACCCCTTTGCTCACGACCAGATCCAATCACCATGCCCGTAAGAATGTCCAGAAATATAAGAGCAGATGGATCAAATACGGAATGACGGTGTAAATCCTTGGTGATTTAACTGATTGATAGTAAATTTATAGAAAACGCAGAAGCGGAAAGAACATTACGAAGTCGCATTGCGGGAGTTAACTGCACCTCCCCCTGACCAGTAATGGGAGAGTGTGTCCCATCTGCTATCACAACAGATCATCCAGGCTTGGTAGGACTGAAAGCACTAACTGTCCTATGTCACCACAGAGATGATGGGATGCTCCTGAATCCATGATCTATTCTAACAGATCTGCCATGCAACAACTCGTAAAGGCATATGCTTTACATGATGCAGATGTTGGTGCTGAGGCAGCAACATCTGAGGATCCTGAAGGAGAGCTGGTTGATCCAGGAGTGAGAATAATCTCCCTGAGTTGCGCCACAAGTTCGTCAAATCTCTGATCAGATGTAGGTGAAGGAATGCCAACATGTTGGATCTGCTCTGCCATATGTGTTGAAGCCGGGAACCCCTGCTTAGAAAAACATGTTTTCTCAGAGTGGCCTGACATGTGACAGTAAGTACAAGGTTGACGAGGGGGCCGACTACCCCCTCCCCTGCCACGACCACCTCGACCATGATACTGTGTAGGGCTCCCCTACCGCAAGATGTTGCCATGGCTGAAGATGTCTGAGACAACTGAGCATCATCAAAAGATATGAAGAGCCTACTCAACCTGTGATATGCCTCCTCCATTGGATGTATGGTGGTATCAGTAAGAATATGTGCTCTAGTTGCATCATACTCAGAGTCAAGTGTCTTTAGAAAAACTCTGGTTATCACAAAATCCCTATATGCCTTGAGCTACTCTGGTGTAGCAGTCAAGGAAATGCAACCATGTAACTTCCCAAACAAACCCCTTAGAGAAGTGTAAAGTGTATGGAGAGGACGCTCATTCTGCTGCGACGTGAAGATATCATACTTGTCGAAATATTTCTAGATTCTATGTACTATTTCTGTTATGTTTAGTTTCTTTTATCCATCTTATGTAATTTACCCATAGGCATTCTCTATATAAGAGGGCCTAGGGTACTCTGGAATAAACAATTCACATTTTCTTCCAACATGGTATCAAAGCCTCCACCCTAAACCCTAGCCACCGCCCTCCACCCCTTCTCTCCTCAGCAGCCAGTGACGCCCTCCTTATGCCGCTGCCCCCTCTCTGTCGCCGCCCTCCTCTCACCAGTGCCCTCCTCTCACCACCGTCGACCTCCTTTCACCGCCGGCCACCCATCCCCAACGGCCTCCCATCCCCGCCGGTGCCGCCCTTCCCTTTGTATCACCGTCGGCGTCGTCCCTTCTCTTCCCTATGGGTTTGAGTGCATAAGTCTGCATATGCACTCAAATCCGTGGATGGTTGTGTAGACATTTGTTCCTCCATATACAAACCCTAGTTCTTCATCTCCGACAACTATGTCAGAAAACAAAGTCGAGATGTCATCCATAGGAACTTTTAAAGGTCCAGCGCCAATCGTCAAAATGGATGGTACAAATTACGAGCTCTGGACTATGCAGTTCATGAGTCTCATGAAGTCCAATGGTAAGAAGCACATTCTTACCAAAATGAGCCGGCAGAGAAAACTGGGGTTTATGCCTCATGGGAGGATGATGATTCGTATGTCAAAGTATAACGTTCAGGCACATTAACAATGGAGATTGCTAATAATGTAGTCCAATGGCCCACTGCTAAGGCGATGTGGAACATTCTTGTAGCGACATACTCGCAGATGCGAAATGAGATCAAGATCCTTCAACTACAGCATGATATATTTACAGTCAAGCAGAATGGTCGGTCTCTGCATTCGTTATATACCTCCTTGCGAGGGATGTTTGAGAAGCTCTATAGCATCATTCCACTTACTGTGACTCCAGAGCAGTAGAAGACGTTTCGGAATGCTACCATGGTGGAAGTCTTACTAGCGGCACTTGACCCTGAGTATGATGTTGCTCGCTCGCAGATCCTTGCAGATGCGACCATTCCTCCCATGAAGGAAGTGTACCACAGACTTAACATAATTCCAGTTCCGTCTACTGCTACTACTCAGCCTCCTTCGGCGATGGCGACTTCCAGAGGCAGAGGAGCCTCTCCTTTCCATGGTTGTGGCCCTCGTGGACGAGGTGGCCGCATTCGTCAGCCCTGCACATTCTGTCATCGCCCAGGTCATCAATGTGTTGAGTTGTTCGAGTGTTGTATATTGTTTAGAGAATTTCTTTATAGTTAGTTTCTAATTTTTAGATCTAAATCCAAACAAAATCAGTTAGACACAAGATTAAAAGTTAAATTCGAGTTTTAACTGAAGTTTTATATTATTTATTTTCTTTATTTTGATATATATGTGTGTGTATGCATATGTTTTGATTAGTAGTTATTATATGTGTCACCTCATTCTTATTGGCAAGGTGATTATCATGGTTTTTGCTTCCAATTTAACGTACAATTCTGACTTTAGGGAACGTGTTACTCTGTATACATGTGTGAGGATTATGACGATAATACTACTTCAAAACTAATATGTATAAAATCTATTTTACAAATAAATGTGCATTTTTAATTTATTTATTGACTTGGAAATATTAAAAATTTTAGTTGTTGGAAATAGTCAAAGTTTAGAGTCATTTCCAAGATTTCCAACTATTTCACTAAAATTCACTGAAATTTCTTTTTCAGAACTTGACCGAATGAAACTAAAATCTGAAATTTAAGGCTTTGCTTTCTGGCAACTTCTCTCTATAAGGAGTACGTACGATTGTGCGAGTATTGGGTTGTTAGCAACCTTCAAAGTCCTGTGACTGTAAGTATTTGCCTACTCTCGGGTAAGATATAGATTGTGCTTGTAAATGCTACGCAGTTTCTTAGTGTTAATTGATTTATCTGTCTTGTATAAAATATATTTTATGATCACAAGTTATATAATGCATCTATTAGACAAACATTTCAGAAAAAAAAATTGTGTTTGTATGCATACGTGTCTTATTTCATTTCTAAAATTAAATATTTTCTAGGTTGAAAGTATTTTGGTTAGATATAAGTTCTAAGTTATCCTTTCGATCTTCAATTTCTTACCTAAGATATCATTTTGCCATAACGCTTCATTGGCATATGTTTCTCTATAATTAATGCACATGTTGTCATTCTCATGTTCAAGAGGTGAAAACTAATTGCTTCTAATTTCGGTTCCAAATCTGATTCTGAATCTGAACAGCATACTACTTTTTTTACTGTTGGAGCGATTGGATGGAAACTTTATGTAACATATCGCGTTAATATCTACTATTAGCAAAAAAGTTATGTACTTTTGTCTCATTTATTGAGTTAAAGAGGTTAAAAAACTTAATTTTAGAAAAAAAAAAGGGAATTTTCAAGTAATTTATCCAATTTCTGGCCATTTCACCGAAATTCCACCAAATTTCTCTTTCCAGGCTTAATGAAATGAAACTAAAATCTGACATTAAAGCCCTCGTATGCAACTGAGTAGCATACTCCATGTCCTATTTATACTTATATAGGTATATAACTTTTAAGTATCTGTGTTTCAATTTTTTTGAAAAGGAAAAGCGTAAATGTTGGGCATTCACCCAAAAGAATTCCATTTATTCCTTCTACAAATTCACATGTGTATTATACAAAGTTTACATAAGCTTGATGCATGAAGTAGTTGTTGGAAGAATAAGAGTTACTATTTATTCCAGAGAGCCCTAGGGTCTCTTATATAGAGAAAACCCATGGGTAAATTACATAAGACGGAACATAGAAGAATAAAAAGAATAAAAAGTACACAGACTATATAATTCTTTCGACACTCCCCCTCAAGATGGAGCATAGATATTGATCATGCTCAGCTTGGAAGAACACTTCTGGAATGGTCCTCTGAGCAACGGTTTGGTGAAGATGTCGGCAGTTTGCTCCTCAGAACTAACATGTGAAGTAGAAATCAGTCCCTTCTGGATCATGTATCTGGTGTAGTGACAGTCTACTTCAATATGCTTGGTTCTCTCGTGAAAGGCAGGATTATTGGCAATAAACAATGCAGCTTGATTATCACACTGTAGCTGCATGGGTAGAGGTACATCTACATGCAAGTCTACTAATACAGCTCGGACCCACATCATTTCTGTACTAGCTTGTGTCATAGCCCTATATTCAGATTCTGCACTGGATCTAGCCACAACTGTTTGTTTCTTGCTTTTCCAAGAAACTAGAGAGCTACCCATAAACACAGCAAATCCTGAGGTAGACTTTCGATCCTTAGGGCATCCTGCATAGTCAGCATCCACACATGCAGAAACAGATAAATTCGTTTCCTTTCTGAACAGCAATCCTATGTCTGGAGACGATTTTAGGTATCTGAGTATCATATATATAGCATCCATATGTACCTGTCTCGGTTGTTCCATGAACTGGTTTACCCGGCTAATTGCAAAGGCAATATCAGGTCGGGTTATGGTTATGTAAAGAAGCTTCCCCACCATCTCTCTATACCTTCTCTTGTCAACTTCTTCTATATCATTATCATACAATTTCATGCTAGGGTCCATAGGAGTAGTAGTCGGTCTGCATCCATCCATGCCCGTCTCAACAAGCATATCTGTAATATATTTCCTCTGGGTCATTACTAGACCATGTGCATTTCTGGCGAACTCCAGCCCCAGAAAGTATCGTAGTCTACCAAGGTCCTTTGTAACAAATTGGCGGCCCAACACTGCTTTGATCATCTCTATCCCCTGAGCATCATCTCCTGTAACCACAATGTCATCAACATATACCATGATGGCAACTGTACATCGAGTAGTCCTCTGGATGAATAGAGTTCGAGTAATGTCAAGAAGTTGACGATGCTTTCTCTCAGCAATTCCATTCTGTTGGGAGGTGTAGGCACATGTAGTTTGGTGTATAATGCCTTTTGACCAAAGATATTGTGAGAGAGACCGAGTACAAAATTCCAACGCGTTATCAGTACGAACATATTTCACATTGGATGAAAAACATTGTTCACTTCGTTAATAAGATTTTTAATAACATCACCAGCTTCAGATTTATTCTTTAACAGGAAAACCCACGACAGACGAAAGAAATCATCAACCACGACAAGATAAAACATGTGCCCTTGGTGATCAGGGACACGACTAGGACCCTAAATATCAATATGGAGTAACTCAAAAGGGGAGCCACTGCTCCGACTCTAACGACGCGGGAAGCTAACTCTATGATGCTTCCCTAACTGACAAGCTTCACACCGGAAGGACGTACTTGGAGATATCTGAGGCAAGGTGACGCATTTTCTGTAGAGGGAGGTGACCAAAGCGTAGATGCCATGTATATGGAGAGACAGATCCAACAGTATGAGAAGAGACTACAGCATATGAACTCCTATTCAGACGATAAAGACCATCCTCCTGCTCAGAACCACAGCCAATCACCCTGCCCGTTAGAATGTCCTGAAATATAAGAGAAGATGGGTCAAATATAGCGCGACAATGCAAATCTTTT
Organism: Ottelia alismoides; assembly: GCA_037367405.1. Taxonomy (NCBI): domain Eukaryota; kingdom Viridiplantae; phylum Streptophyta; class Magnoliopsida; order Alismatales; family Hydrocharitaceae; genus Ottelia; species Ottelia alismoides. The sequence continues at coordinate 676,835 of JAZKJV010000419.1, forward strand.
GTAATCTGACTAATAGAGAGTAAATTCATCGAAAATTCAGGGGCATGTAAGATATTCTTGAGACGCATGGAAGAGGATAACAAGATCTCCCCCTGTCCAACAATGGGGGAATGAGTCCTGTTGGGAAAAATAAAAGAGCATTTTTATTCCATCATCCCAGGCTCTCTTATATAGGAGAGTAGCCTATGGGTAAATTACATAAAAAAGACGGCAGGAACTGGAGATAACTAAGAAATACATAATTGAATAATATATGCTAACACTCCCCCTCAAGATGGAGCATAGATATCAATTATGCTCAGCTTGGATGCACACTTCTGGAACGGACCTCGTAGTAGTGCCTTGGTGAAGATATCTGCAGTTTGATTCTATGAACTGACATGGAATGTAGCAATGAATCCCTTCTGGATCATATCACGTATAAAGTGACAACAACTTCAATGTGCTTGGTTCGTTCATGGAATGCTGGATTGTTTGCAATAAACAAAGCCGCCTGATTGCCACACTCTAATGCCATAGGAAGTGGAACATCTATATGTAAATCTGCGAGCACAGCTTTTACCCGCATCATTTCTGTGCTAACCTGGGCCATAGCCCTATATTCAGACTCAGCACTAGACCGCGCTACCACGGTTTGCTTCTTGCTCTTCCATGAGATTAGGGAATCTCCAATGTATACAGCAAACCCCGACGTAGATTTTCTATCCTTGGGACACCCTGCATAGTCTGCATCTGCACAAGCTGAGATAGAGATCACCTTACCCTTCTTAAACAGCAAACCCGCACGTGGAGAAGACTTAAGATATCTGAGTATCATGTGTATAGCATCCATATGAACCTGGCGTGGTTTCTCCACGAACTGGCTCACCCGACTCACTACGAAGGTTATGTCGGGCCTAGTGATAGTAACATACAGAAGTTTGCCCACCAGTTCTCTGTATCTTCTCTTATCCACCTCCTCCGTATCATCATCATATAGTTTCATACTAGGGTCCATTGGTGTGGTAGCGAGTCGGCAACCAAGCATTCTTGTTTCACTCAACAGGTCAGTAACATACTTTCTCTGAGACATTACTAACCCATACGGATTTCTGGCGAACTCCAGTCCCAGAAAATATCTAAGAACCCCAAGGTCCTTAGTAACAAATTCACGCCCCAGCATCTCTTTTGCCTCATTTATTCCTTGTATATCATCACCTGTAATTAAGATGTCATCTACATAGACCATGATTGCAATGGTGCCTCTGGAAGTCTTTTATACAAACAAGGAATGATCAGCACTTGAACGTTTGTATCCCTGTTTTTCAAAGAGATCTGAGAGCTTCTGAAACCACGCTCTGGGGCTCTGTTTAAGGCCGTAGATAGCCTTATGAAGTCCACACACCTTGGAATACTCCCCCTCAACAGTAAACACAGGTGGTTGTTGCATGTAGACTTCCTCCTGGAGATCACCGTATAAGAATGCATTCTTGACGTCCAACTGATACAGAGGCCACTCACGGGTAACCGCAACTGACAGCAAGATCCGTTGAGTAGAATGGCGGGCCACTGGCGAAAAAGTATCAAGGTAGTCCACCCCGTATGTTTGTGTAAAGCCCCGATCAACAAGGCGAGCCTTGTACCTGTCAATACTGCCATACACATTCTTCTTGATTGTAAATACCCACTTCCAGTTCACAGGTGACACATCAGCAGGTATAGGAACCAGACTCCATGTTCCTCTAGACTGGAGTGCTGCCATTTCTTCCTCCATCGCTAGACGTCGTCTACTATCCTTCAGAGCGTCTTGGTAACTCTTTGGAATATCTACAGCTGACAAGGCGACTACAAAGTTCCTGAAATCTCCAGATAGTCGTTCAAATGACACAGAAGCTGCTAACGGATATTTCGCGCAGCTTCGCTTCGACTTGCGCATAGCAATAGGAACATCTAAGTCAGTTGTATCCTCGTCTGTCCTCTGCAACACCTCTGCTCAGAAACATCATTAGATCCATCAACAGTAATATCTTCAGAACATACCTCAGGCGAGCTAGTGGATGAGTCGTGATGATGAGCTGGAGCAGGCCTGCGGGTATAATGAAATGGTAGTGGTCTATCTGTCTCGACAAAGATGGTGCGTGGCACCAGAGTCCATGATCCAATCGGAGATTTTTGAACTAGAGCATGTGATAAAGGCACAGGCACTACCTGAGGTACTAGCCGTGGCAGAGGTCTGGCAGAAGCAGACGCAGGTATATTAGAAGGGCCTCCCAAAGAATATGTAGAAGCAGATGGCATAATATCCCGTAACCGAGCGACAAGTTCTTCAAACCTCTGATCCGAAGTAGAAGATGATGGAGATGCAACATGTTCTGCCACCCGGGCTGATGCTGGAAAGCCATGCTTCGAATAGCATGTATCCTCCGAGTGACCTGGACGGTGACAAAAACTGCAAGGTGGACGGGACCGACCACCACCGCCTCTAGTTGCACGACCACAACCACGAAGAAGAAGAGGAACCACCTCTCCCTCTGGAAGCAGCCATCGCAGATGGTGGTGGTGTAGATGTGCTGGATGGAACAGAGATGCGGCTAAGCCTCCGGTAGACCTCCTCCATTGAAGGAATGGTAGCATCTGCGAGTATCTGTGATCTGGTCGCATCATATTCAGGATCAAGAGCCGCAAGGACTCCTACCATGGTAGCATTACGAAATGTCTTCTGCTGCTCTGGTGTAGCCGTCAAAGGGATAGTGCTGTAGAGTTTCTCAAACATCCCCCTAAGGGATGTATACAAGGAATGAAGCGGTCGCCCATTCTGCTTCATGGTGAATATGTCGTGCTGTAGTTGAAGCATCTTGGTCTCATTCCGGACCTGGGAATATGTCGCCGCAAGAATATCCCACATCGCTTTAGCGGCGGGCTGATGGAGGACATCATTGGCAATCTCCATCGACAACGTGCCTGACAGCCAGACTTTGGCATATGAGTCATCAGCCTCCCAAGAGGCATAAATCCATGTCTTCTCTGCTGGCTCATCCTCGGTAAGAATGTGCTTCTTACCGTTTGACTTCATGAGACTCATGAACTGCATCGCCCAGAGCTCATAGTTCGACCCGTCCATCTTCACTGCGCAGAACCTTTGAACGCGCCTATGAAGGGCATATCAACCTTGGATTCTGACATATCGCCGCAGGAGAAGAACCAGGGTTTGTAGACAGAGTGACAGATGTCTACACAAACTGCATAGGATTCGAGTGCGTATGTAGACGTTACGCACCCAAATCCATAGATATGGCGAAGGATGCTGCTACTACCAAGCTGGCAAGGGGCGTGCAGGGACCGGCAAGAATAAAGCCGGCAAGAGGCAGGGCCGGCTAGAGCAAGGGGTCGGCTAGGGCAAAGCCGGCAGGAGGCGGGGGCGGGTGCCGGGACCGGCTAGGTGTCGGCTAGGGCACGGCTGGAAGGCCCGGGGCGGGAGGCGGGGCCTAGGCGGAGACCCGGCAGCGGGGGCCTAGGCGGAGGCGGAGGCCTAGGCGAAGGCGAGGGCCTAGGCGGAGGCGGAGGCGGGGATCCCGAGGCGACGGCGGGAAGAAAGAGGGTTTAGGCTCCGATACCATGTTGGAAGAATAAGAGTTATTGTTTATTCCATAGAGCCCTAGGGTCTCTTATATAGAGAAAACCCATGGATAAATTACATAAGATGGAACATAGAAGAATAAAAAGAACAAACAGTACACAGACTACATAATTCTTTCGACAGTAGTCATGTAGTACACTTTTCACATAATATCTTTCAATTTTAAAAAACAAAGAATTTCTTGCTAACAAATCTTCGCAACACACTATTAAGATCTTTGTTCCATTGGCATGTAATCAGTATGTTGATGCTTCAAGTCCGAAGTACTCCCAGAACTGCTTATGGTGTGCAGCATCCAAGCATTTTATTTCAAATCTCCTTCATATCTATATGATGACTTTACAAATAGTAGAAAAGGCCGTCTACATCTGAGGAGAGAAAACAATGAATTGCATTATCAAAGGGCCATAGAGTTCTCTTATATAGAGAGAAGAGTTCATGTTGGGCAAATTACAAACTAAAAATGAACTGAAATAGAAATACATAAAAATAGGGAAAGACAAACTATCTCTCAACCCCCCCCCCAACATGGAGCATAGATGTCAATAATGTTCAGATTGGAACAACACCTCTGAAAACTCTCCGGCTAGGGTCTTCCCAAAAACATTTGACGTCAGTTCCGCCAAACTGACATGGGAAGTAGAGATAAATCCCTTCTGAATCATGTCATGAGTGTAATGACGATCATCCTCAATGTGATTGGTCCTCTTATAGAATGCAAGGTTGGCAATGAAAAGAGCATCCCGGTTGTCACATTGTAGATGCATGTGAAGAGGTGCATCAATAACTAGGTTAGTCAAAATGGATCTAACATACATCATCTCAGTGTTCTCATGTGTCATGGTTCTATACTCGGACTCCGCACAAGATCCGACTACTACAGTCTCGTTCTTTCTCTTCCATGGCATTAAGGATCTCACTATTAATACTGCAAAACATGAGGTAGATTTCCTGCCTTTGAGACATCATGCATAATCTGCATCTGCACATGTTATAACAGCGAAGAGGTCCATCTACTAGAGAATAGTCCAGTACCATGAGAGGACTTCAGGTACCTCAGAATCATGTGAATTGCATCCATATGTGTCTTTCTCGGATACTCCATAATTGGTTGAGTCTGCTAATTGCAAAAGAGACATATGGCATGGTGATGGTCACATATAGGAGCTTTTCAACAAGCTCCATGCATAGCCTCTTGACTACCTTCCCTAACAGCAACATAATGGGGTCCGTAGGAGTAGGGGCAGGCATGCAATCCACCAGGCATGTCTCAGAGAGAAGATCAGTAGCATACTTCTTCCGGGTCATCACAAGACACTGTTGGTTCCTGGCAAACTCAAGCTCTATGAAGTAACATAAATCGACAAGCTCCTTGGTGACAAATTATTGTCCAAGTAATTCCTTAGTTGAATGTACCATGTACATCATCCCATGTAACAATAGTATCATAAACATAGACCAGTATAATAACAATACCTCTATGAGTCCTCTGAATAAACACTGAATGATCTGCAGTCGATCTCGTAAAGCCATGCTGCTCTATCAAGTCCGAGAGCTTTTGAAACCATGCTCTAGGACTTTGCTTAAGACCATATATAGCTATATGAAGTCTGCAGACCTTCTGATACTCCCCCTCAACAACAAACCCACGTAGATGTTGCATGTAAACGTCCTTGTGTAAGTCAACATAGAGAAATGCATTCTTCACATCAAGTTCAGATAAGGACCAACCATGTATTACTACAACAAAGAGAAGAATCCAAAGAGTAGAATAACGAGCCACGTGAGAGAAAGTATCATGATGTCCACTCAATAAGTCCGGGTGGCCAGTTGATAGTGTAGTGTGCCTACCACCCAAAAGACCAAGGTTCAAATCATGGGGCGAGCACCTATACGTGTTTCCCCCTCTTGTTTCAAAAAAAGTCCGGATCAACCCTCGAGCCACAAACTTTATAACGATCAACACTGCATATGCACGGTACTTCAGTGTGAACAATCACTTGCATCCAACCACATATGCCCATGTAGGGGCAGTGACAAGGCTCCATGAGTTGCACGATTGTAGCGCGGCTATATCCTCCTCCATAGTAAGACGCCACTGACTGTCATGTATAGCCTCCTAGAATGTATGTAGGATCTCTATGGATGATAGACCCACGACAAACCTCTTGAAATCTTCTGAAAAACATCCCAACAAAACATGAGTAGTGAGACGATACGGGGACGTACACCTCCGCTTCCGTAGAGCAATATGCACATCAAGATCTCATGTAACATCTACAACCTATAAACTATCCTCCAATGAAGGCACTTGCTTGCCCTATAAGCATGTTGCATAGATAAATCACCAGTGCTATCGGTAAAAACAAAGTACTCAAAACATACTTGGGGCGTGAAGGATGACGGGAAAGTCCCGTGAGCAAGGAGAATAGAGGGTAACCTGTGAATATAAAAATGTGGCAAAAACGTAGCCAACGTACTAGGTGGTGGGGACAGAGGAGCAATCACAATAGGCGATAATGGTAGAGGTGGTGGAGGAGGTCATGACTCATGGTGGAGTAGGGGAGACCACTTGAGGAGGTGGTCGAGGTGTAGGAGGGACTACAAGAGAAGGTGGTGGTGAAGGAAGGAAGAGGGGGATGTACACCTCCTCACTGGACTCAGAAGCAGTCATCATATCACTTATAGGAGTAAAGTGTATAACTGACTCAAAAAAGGTGACATCAGCACTAACGTAGTACTTTCATCTAACCGGCCGAAAGCAACAATATCCTTCCTGGATTCAGAAGTATCTCACAAAGACACACTTGACATATTTGGGAGAGAGAACTTGTCACAACCAGTGATCAAATGGTAAATAAAGGTCATTGAACAAAGGACACGAGTTGTTAGTGATCTTTGTCGATAAACCCAATCGAAAAAGTATAACATAGAAGACGACATTTGATTGACCATGTAACAAGCAGACCCTTCTTCTGATAAGTGTAAGGGCGAGATATTTGATGTATAATGCCATAAAACATGAAGAAATTAGATAACTGAGTAGTACAAAACTCTAAGGTATTATTTAAGCGAACACACTTGATCATAGCAGAGAAATGTTTTTTATTCATAAATTTATGATTGAATGATAGACACAACCTCATATTTGTTTTTCAAAAAAAACCCAAGAGAGTCTAGTGTGATCATCGGTAACTACAAGATAAAACATTTGATCCTAAAGGTCAGGGACATGAGTGCAACCCAAGATATCAAAACGCATTAACTCAAATAAAGAACTAATGCTACGATTCCGACGACCAGGATAACTGGAATGATGATATTTCCCAAGCTGACAAGGCTTGCACTGAAAGGTAGATTTGGACGAAATCTGAGGGAGGACTCTACACAGCTCATGTAGAGGAAGATGACCGAACCGAAAATGCCACATGTAAGGGGAGACAAAGCCAGTCGGAATGGAGGAAGCACCGGCATGTGAGGTTTGGACCGATCTGTAGAGGCCCCCTTGCTCACAGCCACATCCACTCACCCTGCATGTGAGTATATCCTGAAACGCAAGAGAAGAGGTGACAAAGATGGCATGAGAATGTAAATCCTTGGTGATTTGGCTAATAGATAAAAAAACTCATAAAAAATCAAGAGCATGAAGAACATTCTGCAGGTGCATAGACCGTGTCAACCAAATTTTCCCTTATCCAGTAATGCGGGAATGTGTCTCATTCGCAATAAAACAGTCCTACCATGTGGAAAATGATAGTATGAAGTGAACTGAGCTCTGTCTCCACGTAGATGATGAGTGGTACAGAAATCTGTGATATAATCCTAGAGGTATGTCTTGTGACAACCAGAATGAGCATAGGTTATACAGAAATACTAGTAGATATTGAGACAACAACATCTAATGAGATCGATGGGGCATTAGATAGTCCAGTATAAGAAGGCATGATCTCCCTCGGACGAGAGACAAACTCTTCAAATCTCATATCAGAGGCAATGGAAGGGGCAGTAGGAATCTAACCCTGCTCAGCAGCACATGCAGATGTTGAAAAGTTGTGCTTAGAATAGCTTGTGTCCTCAGAGTGACCACGGTGACATTAATAGGTACACTGCTGACAAGGGTGGGCACCTCCCCTATCCCTAAGACCGCAACCTCAAAACTGCGAACCTCCTCATCGACCACGAGATGCAGCAACGACCGAAGAGGTCTGAGAGGCGAATGAAGAAGAAAATGTGGTCATGTTGAGTTTACAGTATACTTCCTCCATAGGAGGGATGCTAGCATCTGCAAATAACTATCATCGTACAACATTATACTTAGGATCATGATCTGCTAAGAAAACTCCAACCATGGTGGCATTCATGTACGCATGTTACTGTTATGGTTTCGCTGCAAGAGGCATGAAGTTGTGTACCTTCTCAAACATGCCCTAGAGATATGTATATAGAGTATGAAGGGGACAACAATTCTGCTTGACCGAAGATGTCATGTTGAAGTTGCAGTATCTTCGTCTCATTCCTCGCCTGAGAGTAGGTTGCGGCGACGATGTCCCATATTGCCTTAGCAGTGGGTTGATTCAGAGTGTTTAAATATTTGTAACTCTCTGTAGTTCGTTCTTGATATTTTATTTTCTACGTATCTATTCTTATAATTTACCCATGGCTTTTCTCCTATATAGGAGAGCATTACGGTCTCTATGAAGGTATCTCGTTCTATTCTCCACATGGTATCAGAGTGACAGTCTTGGACCGGAGCCTGGCCTAATCCCTTTCACCACCTTCCAGTCCTAACACGTGTGCATGCACCGTCAATCCTTCTCTCTCTCTCTCTCTTGGGTCAGCAAGAAGCCCCACAAGAGGACCAACAAGGGGTCCTAGCATCGGCATGAGGACTAGCAAGTGGTACCAGCGCCAGCAGGAGGACTCGCAAGGGGTCCCAGCACTGCAAGGAGATCCAGCAAGGGGACCTAGTGCCGGCAGGAGGCCCTGTAAGGGGGTCTAGGTGAACCCGTAAGGGGTCCCCATTGCTGCCAGGATGCCCGAAAAGGGGGTCCAGCACCTCCTCGAGGATCCGTTAGGGTTCCCAACACCACTAATCGTCTCCTTTGGACCTGCAATACCTCTGATCTGACCTGAAACAGTTCTAATTTGATTACTGTTAGAGTAAAACAATACTCTGATGTATTATTCCATAGAGCCCTCGGGTCTCTTATATAGGCAGAAAACCCTTGGGTAAATTACAGAGTCTTACAAAAGATAAATATAAATTACGGAACAATAAAACGTAACATATATAAGTCTCTACACTCCCCCTCAAGATGGAGCATAGATATCTATCATGCTCAGCTTGGAAGAACATCTCTGGAAAGGTCCTCTGAGCAGCGGTTTGATGAATATGTCAGCAGTCTGATCCTCTGAACTGACATGAGAGGTGGAAATGAAACCCTTCTGAATCATGTCTCTAGTAAAAATGGCAATCCACCTCGATGTGCTTTGTTCTCTCATGAAAAGCCGGATTATTGGCAATGAACAAAGCTGCCTGATTGTCACATTGGAGATTCATAGGCAAGGGGACATCTCCAGTCAAATCTTCTAAGACTGCTCTAACCCACATCATTTCTGCAGTTGCTTGTGTCATGGCTCTGTACTCGGATTCTGCACTGGATCTCGCCACAACAGTCTGTTTCTTGCTTTTCCAAGAAACTAAAGAGCTTCCTATGAATATAGCAAATCCAAAAGTGGATTTACGATCCCTTGGACATCCTGCATAATCTGCATCTGCACAAGCTGAAATAGACAGATCCGTATCTTTCCTAAATAGCAACCCTGTGCCTGGGGAAGACTTCAGATATCTCAAGTACAAGGCATCCATATGAACTTGCCTTGGCTGCTCCACAAATTGACTCACCCGGTTTACTGCAAAGGCAATATCTGGTCGAGTTATAGTAATATATAAGAGCTTACCCACCATCTCTCTGTACCTTCTTTTGTCCACCTCCTCGGTATCATCATCGTACAGCTTCATGCTTAGGTCCATAGGTGTACTTGAAGGTCTGCATCCAGTCATTCCTGCTTCAGCTAGCAAGTCCGTGACATATTTTCTTTGAGTCATCACCATTCCTTGTGCATTTCGTGCAAACTCTATCCCCAGAAAATATCGTATCGTGCCCAGATCCTTCGTAATGAATTGGTTTCCCAACAGGGACTTGGTTATCTCAATCCCTTGAGCATCATCTCCTGTGACCAAGATGTCATCGACATATATCATAACAACAACTGTACCTCTAGGGGTCTTCTGGATGAACAATGAATGGTCTGCATTTGATCTCCTGAACCCCTGTTGTTCAATTAGCTGAGAAAGCTTCTGGAACCATGCTCGGGGACTTTGTTTGAGGCCATAGATAGCCTTATGAAGTCTGCACACCATCTGAGTCTCCTCCTCATCAGCAAATCCTGGTGGCTGCTGCATGTAGACTTCTTCCTGCAGGTCTCCATACAAGAAAGCATTCTTGACGTCAAGCTGAAAAATGGTCCAGTTACGTACCACAGCAACAGATAGGAGGATACGAAGAGTGGAGTGTCTGGTGAAAAAGTATCCAAATAATCTACCCCATATGTCTGGGTAAATCCCCGTGCTACAAGTCTTGCCTTGTATCTATCAAGACGTCCATCCGCATGATATTTCACCGTAAAGATCCACTTGCAACTCACCACGGAGGCACCTGGAGGAATGGGGACAAGAGACCAAGTCCCGCGAGACTGCAGAGCACGCATCTCCTCTTCCATGGCTAGACGCCAGCAATCAATCTTCATGGCATCTTGATGGGTCCGTGGGATCTCAACAGACGAGACAGCAGCTACAAACTTCTGGAAATCCCCATTGAGACGATGAAATGAGACTTGAGAAGCAAGAGGATACGAAGCACATTGTCTTCGCTGCTTCCTGTGAGCAATGGGCCGATCCAGATCATCCATCATTGTGTCGACCGAATGATCCTCGTCCTGTTGTAGAGGCTCCTGCACAGGTGCATTTTCTAACCCATCATTAGTGATAACATCAGAACATACATGAGGCGTGGTGGATGGTTGACATGTAGCTTGAGCTGGTCCTGTACGCCTTGTATAGAACTTAGGAAAAGGAACAATTGGAGGTGGTGGTGGTGGTGGTGGTGGAGTAGAGGATTGACCCAGGCTTGGAGGAGGAGGTACATAGACACTAGAATCTGTGGATGTGGAGGAGACCAATCTGTCACCTGTAGGAGAGAAGTACATGACGGGTTCAAAAAATGTAACATCAGCGCTCACATAGTACTTGTCATGAACTGGGTCATAGCAACGATATCCTTTCTGTGTCCTGGAGTAGCCCACAAAAACACACTTGATAGCCCTGGGGGAAAGCTTATCAAGTCCTGGAGACAAACGGTGGACAAATGCAACAGTGCCAAAGACGCGAGGTATAAGAGTAAACAAATCTTTGTCAGGAAAGAGAACAGATATAGGAGACTTTTCCCCAAGAACAGTTGTAGGCATGCGGTTGACCAGATAGCATGCTGTAAGAATAGCATCCCCCCAAAAAGATAATGGGGCACAACTCTGAATAAGTAATGTGCGAGCAATGTCAAGGAAATGGCGATGTTTTCGTTCTGCAACCCCATTTTGTTGGGATGTGTATGCACATGTGGTTTGGTGGATAATGCCTTTAGAAGAAAGAAAACTAGCAAGGGAACGAGTGCAGAACTCCAATGCATTATCAGTACGCACATACTTAACAGTAGACGAAAAAACATTTTGAACTTCATTGATAAGATTTTGAATAACACTTCCTGCTTCGAATTTATTCTTAAGAAGAAAGGTCCAGGACACTCTAGAAAAATCATCGACCACAACTAAATAGAACTTGTGCCCCTGATGATCTGGGACACGACTGGGACCCCATATATCTATGTGAAATAACTCAAATGGGGAGCGACTGCTCCGACTCTGACGACTGGGGAAGCTGGACCGATGGTGCTTCCCTAACTGACAAGTTTCACAACGAAAGGATGAACTCGGAGAAATCTGAGGCAGGAGGTGACGTATTTTCTGTAGTGGCAGGTGACCGAACCGAAGATGCCAGGTATACGGAGACACGGAGCCCTGGGAAAGGAGTGAGACGCCAGCATAAGAGTTCCGTACAAGGCGATAGAGGCCATTGTGCTCAGAACCACAGCCAATCACCCTGCCCGTTAGTATGTCCTGAAAAATAACAGACGATGGGTCAAAAATGGCACGACAGTGCAAATCTCGTGTAATCTGACTAATGGATAAGAGATTCATAGAGAATTCTGGTGCATGTAAAACATTCTGTAAGTGCATAGAGGGCAGCAAATACGTCTCCCCCTGACCGATGATAGGGGAATGAGTGCCATCAGCAATGAGTACAGATCGACCAGGCTGGACAGCTCGATAGGACTGCAGAATATCTTTCTCTCGACAGAGATGATGGGTGGCTCCATAATCAACAATCCATCCTGTGAGATCATGATTATGATATGAAACGGAAGGACTACCTGAGGCACTGGCTGAGGCAGATGTACTAGCTGATGCCGACGCCGCAACATCAGACGCATCGGCACCCTCCGATGATGATTGTGGCATGATATCACGAAGCCGTGCCACTAGCTCCTCGAACCTGTGATCGGGAGTAGATGCTGGTGGACCCTGAACATGATCAGCGATACGTGCAGAGGGAGGAAAACCATGCTTGGAATAGCATGTATCCTCCGAATGACCAGTACGACGACAGAATGAGCACGTAGAGCGTATGCGACCTCCACGGCCACGTCCACCATTTCCTCTGCCACGGAATGAGGAGGAACTACCTCGTCCTCTGGAGACAGCCATTGCCGAGGGAGGTGTAGTCGTTGTGTTCGATGGAACTGGAACACGACTGAGCCGTCTGTAGACTTCTTCCATCGGTGGAATGGTGGCATCAGCAAGGATCTGAGACCGTGCTGCCTCATATTCAGGATCAAGGGCAGCAAGTAAGACGCCAACCATAGTGGCGTTGCGGAACGTCTTCTGCTGTTCCGGCGTGGCTGTGAGTGGAATTGTGCTATAAAGTTTCTCGAACATTCCACGAAAAGACGTGTACAGAGAATGAAGAGGCATCCCATTTTGCCTCGTGGTAAAGATTTCATGCTGCAACTGCAGCATCTTGGTCTCGTTTCGTACCTGAGAGTATGTCGTGGCCAGAATATCCCACATCGCCTTGGCGGTGGGTTGATGGAGGACATCATTTGCTATCTCCGTTGTGAGCGTACCCGACAACCAGACTTTGGCATATGCGTCATCAGCCTCCCATGAGGCATATATTCCCGTCTTCTCCGGCGGTTCATCTTCGGTAAGAATATGCTTCTTACCACACGACTTCATGAGACTGAGGAACTGCATAGCCCACAGTTCGTAGTTTGTCCCGTCCATTTTGACGATAGGTGTCGAACCTTTGAAGGCACCGATGGCGGGCATATCTACCTTCTGATCTGACATACTGCCGGAGAAGAATAACTAGGCATATAGACCAAGAGACAGGTGTCTACCACGACTTGTGAGGATTCAAGTGCACATGTAGACGTTATGCACTTGAATCCATCATCAATCCGAGCCCGACCGAAGCGAAACGAACGGCAGGGAGGCTAATGAAGCCTCGGCTGTGAAGAGGCGGCGAGAGAGGGCCGGCAGCGGCTCGGCTGGGACCTGGCGGGGGTCCTGCGGGGACCTGGCGGGGGCCTGCGAGGGCTGGCTGGAGCCGGCAGCAGCCTGGTGGGACCGCCTGGAGCCTCGCATGCGATGGGGCTGGAGCCTGCAAGGCCTGGCGGAGGGGCTGGAGGCCCGGCGAAGGGGTTGGAGTCCCGGCGGAGGGGCTGGGAGCCTGGCGGAGGGGATGGAGGCCCGGCGGAGGGGCTGGGAGCCTTGAGGGGCTGGTTGGCGACGGCGGCGGGAGAGCTTGGAGAAGCCGGCGGCGGGGGGGTGGAGGAAACCCTAGGTTAGGGTTAGGGCTCTGATACCATGTTAGAGTAAAACAATACTCTGATGTATTATTCCATAGAGCCCTCGGGTCTCTTATATAGGGAGAAAACCCTTGGGTAAATTACAGAGTCTTACAAAAGATAAATAGAAATTACAGAACAATAAAACGTAACATATATAAGTCTCTACAATTACAAAACATGATTCCAGACTTCTAAATTGTGTCTTCAGGCCCTAGCACACATCAGAAGTTAATAAGGAAGGTTGTATGAGTCTACCCATACAACCAATCCTCGATATGCTTGTATAGAATCATCTAGATTGATATATTCCCCAGTCTCATGTCCAGTTCTGTATGGTATTTTGTCTCATGGCCGATAACAAGGGTGATGTATTTTCTTCATCCGACCCTTTCAAGGGACCAGCTCCTATCATCAAGATGGACTGGACCAACTATGAATTGCGGTTCATGCAGTTTCTCACCAAGATGCAAAATATTAATAAGGAGCATATTCTGACCGATCCAGAACCGAAGGACAAGATTGGAACGAATGCATGTTGGAAGCAAGATGATGCCTACACACGAGTATGGCTCTCTGGCACTCTCAACACGTCGATTACCAAATCAACCCACTGTTGAGTCTATGTGGGACCATCCGGCTGCTACATATGGACATGCCAAAAATGAGAGCAAAATTCTCCAACTTCAATTTGACATCTTTTCTACCGGGCAAAATGATCAACCTCTCCATCCTCATTTTTCGAATCTCAAAGGCATGTTTGAACGACTTCATAGCTATATGCCCATTACTGCTAGTATAGATGAGTAGCAGGCTTATAGAGATGCCACTGTGACATGAGTATTTCTATCCGCTTTCAATTCTAAGTATGATGTTGCACATACTCAAATTCTCACAGGAGAGACTATTCCAACAATGGAGGAAGCCTACAAAAGGCTAAGTAGGATTATCAACTCTTCCTCTACAGTATCTCAGACTCCCTCTCCGATGGGGGTTTCTCGTGGTAGAGGGGGTCCCTTACATACTCGTGGTCGTGGACCAAGAGGAAGAGGGGGAGGACATCAGCGAGGTCTATGCACATATTGCCAAAGGCCAGGCCATTCATAGGACATATGCTATAAGAAGCATGGTAAACCAACATCTACGAGTAGCCGAGCAGACAAAGCCTACTCCACCACCTTCTACTCAGGACCCAAGATTTAATGACATTGTCTCTAGATTAAGGGAGATAATGAATATTCCCTCTGCATCCCTTGCAGGATCTTCTAACACAACTGCTATAGCTCGAGCTTCCTCCAGCTCCTCAGGTATAGCCTATGCTCTGACAAATTATAACAGCTCAGACATTAGCGACTGGATCATGGATTTCAGTGCATCTCATCATGTGTGGAGACATAGCACAGTTTAGCTCATATAGATCTATACATCCTGAGAGATTAGTTGTTATTGCAAATGGGGTTCACCTTCCCATTATTGGCCAAGGAGATATCATTATTACACCCTTAATGATAGAGGGGGTCCCTTACATACTCGTGGTCGTGGACCAAGAGGAAGAGGGGGAGGACATCAGTGAGGTCCATGCACATATTGCCAAATGCCAGGCCATTCATAGGACATATGCTACAAGAAGCATGGTAAACCAACATCTACACGAGTAGCCGAGCAGACAAAGCCTACTCCACCACCTTCTACTCAGGACCCGAGATTTAATGACATTGTCTCTAGATTAAGGGAGATAATGAATATTCCCTCTGCATCCCTTGCAGGATCTTCTAACACAACTGCTACAGCTCGAGCTTCCTCCAGCTCCTCAGGTATAGCCTATGCTCTGACAAATTATAACAGCTCAGACCTTAGCGACTGGATCATGGATTTCAGTGCATCTCATCATGTGTGGAGACATAGCACAGTTTAGCTCATACAGATCTATACATCCCGAGAGATTAGTTGTTATTGCAAATGGGGTTCACCTTCCCATTATTGGCCAAGGAGATATCATTATTACACCCTTAATGCAGCTATAGAATACTATGCATGCTCCAGATTTTCAGACGAACTTATTGTCTATCAGTCAGATTACAAAGGATTTACATTGTCGAGCTATATTTGAACCTTCATCTCTTGTTTTTCAGGATATACTGACAAGCAGGGTGATTGGATGTGGCCGTGAGCAGCGAGGACTTTACAAACTGGTTCAACCACCTTGCATATGTGATGTTACTACTCCTACTGGATTAATCTCTCCGTTCATATGGCATCTTCGTTTTGGACACCTTCCTCTACAAAAGATATGTCATGTTATCCCATAGATATCCTCTCGTACCAACTTAGATTGTGAGGCATGTCGGCTTGGGAAGCACCATCGATCATCTTTTCCAAGTCGTCAACGTCATCAAAGTAGTCAGTTATTTGAGTTATTGCATTTTGACATTTGGAATCCTAGTCATGTTCATGATCATCAGGGACATCGATTCTATCTGGTCGCTGTGGATGATTTTTCTCAATTAGCTTGGGTATTTCTGTTAAAGAATAAATCTGAATTTGGTTCTGTTATCAAATCCTTTCTTATTAAAATAAAGAATATTTTCTCTGCTCATGTGAAGTTTATTCGTTCTGACAATGCTTTGAAATTTTCCAAATTGCATTTGTCTAAGTTTCTCAAGTCTCGTAGTATTGTTCACCAAACGTCATGTGTGTACACATCACAGCAGAATGGTGTTGCTGAACACAAACATCGTCACCTTCTTGATATCACAAGAACCCTGTTGATTCAGAGATGGGTTCCTCATTCGTTCTGGGGATGCGTTCCTCATTGCATGCTACTTGGTGAATCGTACACCCTTCATGATTCTTGGTGAAAATGTGCCTTTCTCGATAGTGTTTCCTAAGAAGTGCCTTTTTGCACTTACCCTTAGAGTATTTGGGTCTGTGGCCTTTGTCCACAATTTTATTCCTAGTCGTGACAACCTCTCACCAAAGGCGGTCAAATGTGTTTTTGTTGGTTACTCTCATACCCAAAAAGGGTATAGATGTTTTGATCATGTAAGGAAGTACTATGTGAATGATGATGTCATATCTTCCGAGTCTATCATGTATTTTTCTCCTACAAGTGATCTGACGAAGAGGTTTTTGTTCTACCACCATCGTACGCTCAAGCCGACCCACAATCAAGCACTCCACCTCCATCTCCACCACCTTCACCACTCCCACCACCACCATCTACACGGGTCCAGTTTATGCCATGTGTTTACACTCGCAGGCCCCCTACTCTTCCTACTGTTCATGCACCTTTCCGTCATCCAGCACGCCTCAGATATGTACTGAAAATGTTATTTCTATTAATGGCACTGGTGACTCACAGGACCCCATTCAGGTAGAGCAGTTACTGTCTTCAGAGAACAAAGGGGATGATGATCTTCATATGCCTTCGCGTTGCGGAAGCCACGTCGCATGTGTGCTACCCATCTGTTAGCTGCTCTCAAAGCCCTAAATGTTGATTTCGGTCACCATTTCGGTATCGACCAAAACAGAATTTCGGTGGAATTTCGATCAGAATTTCGGTCATTTCGGTCATTTTTTATACTAGGGCCCCTAAATTTCGGTCATTTCGGTCGAATTTCAATTTCAACTGGATATCAATATTCGACAGAAATTCGACCGAATTTCGATGAAATTTGAGGCCATGGCTGCTCATGTCTCCCAGGATCATCTATCAGAAGAGTACAAGAGGTTCGTTGTGGGACTCTCTATTATTAACATCCCATAGACATATTAGGAGGCTATACAGGATAGTAGATGACGACTAGCCATGGAGGAAGAAATGACAGCTCTTCAATCTCGTGATACCTGGATTATTGAGTATGCCCCTCCAAGTGCCTCAGTGGTTGGATGCAAGTGGATCTTTACGCTAATGCAACGTGCAGATGGCGACATGGATCGTTACAAGGCACGGCTTGTAGCACGAGGTTTCACCTAGACGTATGTAGTGGACTACCTGGATACATTTTCACCAGTGACTCGACATTCTACTCTACGCATTCTTTTATCTGTTGTGGTGTCTAAGGATTGGCCACTTTACCAACTTGATGTAATGAATGCTTTCTTTATGGTGATCCTAAGGAGGAGGTATACATGCAGCAGCCACCTGATTTTGCTGCTGAGGGGGAGTCTCAGAAGGTGTGCAAGTTCCATAAGTTGATCTATGGCCGGAAGCAGAGTCCTAGGGCCTAGTTTCAGAAGTAGTCAGAGTTGATAGAGCACCGAGGCTTCGGGAGGTCTACTGCCGATCATTCACTCTTTGTTCAGAAGACACAGAGATGTTTTTTAAGCCAAAATTAGGGGGATACACTCATTGGTGTTCGCCCCAAAATTTATTTATAAGATGAAAAAACGGGAAAAGATGGGAAGAGAGAAAAAGAAGCAGAGACTAAGGCATACAATTACACAACCCACTCAGTTACCAATCTCGCGGAGTGTATCCCAACATTTTCTTTGTATAACTTTTGCCCAGAAAAAGAAGCGCATTTCTGCCAAGCCACAGGGCCCATAAAATGGCTATGGGTCTAAGGAGCTCCCTCCGTGGTATGTTTCTGGTTCCCAACAGCGAGCCGCAAAAGGAGGCAAAATCCGTCGTGCACAACCAAGGCAGGTTTGCCTCGACCCAAATCAGAATCGTTTTCGGACAATTGAAGAACATGTGGTCAAGGGACTCAACCGCCTCATCGCACAAAAGGCATCTATCAGAGATGGAGCCAAGAAGCCTAGCACAGCGGTCTCTCGTCATCAATCTCTGCCTTCTGAACAGCCACAGGAAGAAGCCAACACGCTCAGGGAGGCCCAGACTCCAAAAGAAGGCGCAATCCCGAACCAACTCCTCTGACCGTGACGGGGGAGGCCAGCAAATCGCCCCAAAAGCCATCCTAACCGATATTGTGCCCATACGCCATCCCCAATGGTCCCTTCCAGCAGACGGTCTTCCATTCTCCTTGATAGAGTCCAACAACGAAAGAAAATCCTCGAGCCTCTGGTCTGAAAAGTTTGCGGAGAAGGTGGGAAACCAATTACCATCCGACCAGCAGGATGCAACCAACGCATTCTTATCTGCCGCAAGAGCAAAGAGGCGAGGAAACCGCGTGCACAATGGCCCCCTCCCCGTCCAATCATCAGTCCAGAAGGCGAAGGATTCGCCATTGCCAAGCACTGGCCTAAACAGTGAAAGATTATGGGTAAAGACCTCCATCATCCCCTTCCAGAACGGCGTAGAAGACCCCACACAAGCACCAGGACTCGGCGGTGCACCACCGACATCGTAGATTTTGCGTAGAATGTTGCAACAGAAATCCTCCCCAGGGCCCCATACTCTACTCGCCCATTTGATAAGCAGAGCCTCATTCATTTGATCCAGCCTCCGGATACCCAGCTCCCCGCTTGTTTGGGGAGCGTGACAACATCCCACACAACAAGGTGGATCCCCCCCCCATTCCCTACCATGCTGCCCCATAAGAATCTGCGCATTAGCTTTTCAAGGCGGCTACGGATCCCCTTCGGCAAGTGACGATGAGACAAGAAGAAAACAGGGATGGAGGAAAGTACCGCTTTTACAAGGACCAATCGCCCCCCTTTGGAGAGTATGACCGATTTCCAACCTGCGAGTCTCGCTTTGAGCTTCTCAACAACTTGCAACCAGTCCCGCAACCTTGTTCTGCCCACCGTCAAAGGCATCCCAAGGTAGTCGATCGGGAGGGGGCTGCACTCTGACCCTAAAGCCTGGCCACAAGCAGCAGCCTCTTCCTCAGAAAGGCCGAAGGGGACGACCTTTGTCTTGTCGGCATTCTTGAAGAGACCAGATAGTTCGATGAACAGATCCAGGGCCTCGGACATGCCGGATGCCTCCTCAATGTCCCACTCAATGAAGAAGATAGTATCGTCTGCATATTGCAGTAGCGGGATCGTCGAACCATCCCTCGAATACCCGGCCGAGAAACCACAATCAATAGCACGACCCACAATATGCGCCAGGACATCCGTGGCAATGACAAACAATAGCGGCACAAGAGGGCAGCCTTGTCGCACACCCCTACGCGGCTGGAAGTAGCTACCCTCCGAGCGGCCATTCACCATGATCGAGAAGGATGACGTCGTAATACAACGTTTCATCCAAGAAATCCGCAGATCCGGGAATCCTTTCCTCCTCAGAACCGACCAAAGGAACTTCCAATCCAAACTGTCATAAGCTTTTGCAAAATCCACTTTCCATAGGACACCTTTTTTTCTCCTCTCTTCCAGTCCGCAACGATTTCTGATGCAAGAATAAGGCAATCCGAAATTTGCCTACCCTTTATAAAAGTTGATTGTTGCGGGGAGATAATAGTCTCAAGAACATGGCTTAGCCGCATGGCGAACACCTTCGCCACAATCAAATAGAGGGCGTTAGAAAGAGCAATGGGGCGAAAATCCTCAATAGCCATTATGGTATATGTTGATGATATAATAATCGCTGGTGATGATGAGCAAGGCATTCGGATTGCTAAGGAATTCTTAAGTCAACAATTTGTGACTAAGGATCTTGGCAGTCTATGTTACTTCCTCGGATTAGAGTTCGCCAGGAACCAGCGTGGTCTTGTGATGACCCAGAGGAAGTTTGTAACAGATCTTCTACTAGAGACAGGCATCACTGAGTACAAGTCGGCTACTACTCCTATGGATTCAAGCACGAGACTATATGATGACACCAGTGAGGAGGTAGACAAGAGGAGATACAGGGAGCTAGTTGGGAAGTTCATGTATGTTACGATCACTAGGACAGACATATCCTTTGCTATAAGCAAAGTGAGTCAGTTCATGGAACAACCCAGGCAGATACATATGGATGTTGTACACATGATTCTTAGATTTCTGAAGATTTCTCCGGGTACGAGCCTTATATTCAGTAGGGGCACAATCCTTGAAGTAACTGCATGTGCAGATACAAAATATGTTGGCTTCCCTACAGACATGAAGTCTACCTCAGGCTTTGCAGTTTTTGTCGGGCGCTCTCTTGTATGTTGGAAGAGCAAGAAGCAAGCTGTGGTTGCCAGATCTAGCGCAGTCTGAGTATAGAGCCATGGCTCAGGGATGCACAAAGGTGATGTGGGTAAGATATGTTTACTGTAGAGGTACCTCTTCCCATGCAGCTTCTATGCGATAATCAAGCAGTTTTATTTATAGCCAATAATCATGCATTTCATGAATGCACCAAGCATATAGAGGTGGACTGCCACTACACCAAAGATATGATCCAGAAGGGATTCATTGCTACGTCTCATGTCACCACTGGAAAGCAGACTGTAGACATTTTCACCAAAGCACTCACTCGAGGTCCATTGCAGAAATGGTGTTCCATGCTGAGCATGATAGACATATATGCTCCCGCTTGAGGAGTATTAAGATATTTGTAACTCTCTGTGGTCCTTTCCTGGTATATATTATCTTCGTATATATTCTTGTAATTTACCCAGGGCTTTTCTCCGATATAAGAGAGCCCTAGGGTCTCTATGAAGGTATCCCATTCTATTTTCTACACAGTTAGTTATCTATACAACCATAGTACCAAATAGCCACACACGTGTGTACATGTCATCTGCCTCCTAAGAAGCATTAGCCCCAGTCTTGTCTATCGACTCCTCATGTGTTAAGATATGCTTCTTCCCATTCGACTACATAAGACTCATAAATTGAATGGAACGCGTCATAGTTAGATCCATCAATCTTGACAATGGGTGCCAAGCCTCTGAAGGCATCCAGAGATGCGATGGCAGCGGTGTATTCTGACATGATGCCGAAAACGAAGATTAAGGCGGTATATCGGATGAAATGTGTCTACACGAACATATAAAGAATCAATTTTGCATGAAGACTCATACCTCAATCGTTCCCATCAACCAAGATCAAGTGTTAGGGTATAACGATGAAGAGAGAGGTCTGATTTCACAAAAAAAAGTCTCCAAAATCAGATCGTTTAGACCCTTTCAAGAGTAATGGCCCAAAATCATACCACCACCAACCACACAGAGCTACTAAGATGCAACCAAACGCAACCCAACGGTCCACAATTGCACGATGGCAGCTTTAGGGGCTGTTAGGGTGGTTGGCGACGGGGATACAGGCTGCTAGGGTTGTTGTTGTAGTGCTAAAACGCATCTGATGTGCTGCAGCCGCATTCGAGGAGGCATGGGGGTCATGTGTAGCCTAGGACACCACCGCCAGTCCTACTAGGCGACGAGGGGCATCGTAGGAGTGCCACTTGAATCTTACTGGCAGCGAGAGGTGGTGATGATGGGCTGCACGGATCGACAACGACGGCAAGGGTAGAGGTCAGTGTATGAGCTAGTAGTTCTAAGGAATAGTGCTTCAGTATATGATGCGATAATGCCCTAGAGTTCTCTTATATAGAGAAAAGAATTCTTGTTGGGAAAATTACACAATAGAAATGAAAGGAAATAGAAATACATAAAAACAGGGAAAGATAAACAATCTCTCAATAATATCTTGTTCCATGTCCAAAGATCATACAAGAAATCAATGTACCCACCACAAACCATGCCATGAAGACTACCATGATAAGTCTTTCTCTGTGAAACAACCACATGAAAACTCTGACTTTGTCCTTCTCCAATTCAGAGCCAATTGTCATTGAACATGACATTAAAGTCTTTTAAAATGATAAGGCCAATCACCGTAAAGGATGGGTGCCCAAAAACGTCATTATAAATCTCAAGATTAAAAGCATGGCCTCAAATTTCAGCGAAATTCAGTAGAATTTCTGTCGAATAGCGATATCATGTCGAAATCGAAATTCGACCGAAATGGCCGAAATGACCGAAATATGGGGGTCCTAGTAAAAAATGACCGAAACGGCTGAAATTTCCGTCGAATTTGGACCGAAATTCCACCAAAATTCCGTTTCGGTCAGTCACCAAAATGGTGACCGAAACCGATATTTAGGGTCGTGATTAAAAGTACAATGCTACTTATGAGAGTAGCCAACCTCTTTAACAGGACACATGAACTAGACAGAACCAAAGCTTTGCAGCATTCACTACAAAACAAACCCATGCTTGAAAACATGCATAACCATGTCAGCCAGAAAGAACCATCACAAAATGTTTGTGTAAAGAAGAGAATGAATCATTGTCTTATTCCATGAGTCTAGGGTCTTTTATATAGAAAGAAAATCCTATAAAGCAAAAAAGAGAAAAAAATACATATATGATGGTTACGAAACTTAAACAAAATAGAAAATACACTAACTCTAACACTCTCCCTCAAGTTGGAGCATATCTATCAATCATGCCCGACTTGAAGATCAAACATGAGAGCCAGTTCTTCGGTAGTGCTTTCGTGAAGATATAAGCAATTGAAGTTCAACGGAGATGTGTGGAGTGGTGATCTTTCCTCCTCGTACTGAATCCTAAATGAAGTGTCAACCTCAATGTGTTTGGTCCTCTCATGGAAAATAGGATTGGTGGTGATGTACGTGACAGACTTTTTGTCATAGTATAAGGGTACTGGAGTAGCAACTGAAAGTCCAACTTCCTGTAGGAAAGAGACAAGCCATGTGATCTCACAAGTGGCTTGGGTCATTGCCATGTATTCTTCTTCTGCACTCGATCTGGAGACTATTGTCTACTTCTTGCTTCGTAAAGTAAATAAATTGTGCCCAACGAGCATGGCGTAGCCTGTAGTGGATCAACGGTCCTCAAGTAAATTGATGTAGTCAACAATCAACTTTATATGGGCAGAGACATCAATGTGACCATTAACCCCTAGAATAGTCCACGTCCGAGAGATTCCTTCAAGTATCGAAGGATCAAAAGGACATACTACCAATGACAGTAAAGATGTCTCTCCATTTAACGACTGGCTCTGCTCACAACATATGATTAGGGGTGTAAACGAACCAAACCTAAGCGGATCAACCCGATCTCGGTTCGGTTCGTTTCGCATACTTTCAGGCTCAGGTTCGATTCGGCTCGATAAAATGATAACTGTAATCAGGTTCGGTTCAGTTCGGATAAGGTTCGTAAACGTTCAATTCGGCTCATTAAAGCTCCATTTAAGAATAAACATTGGATAATACCAAATATATTTATATATTTTTTGCATTTTGATGCTTTTTTATAACAAAACTTCAACCGTGTGTTATATTACCATTTTTCTTTAGACTTGTATGGATCATTTGATTTTAGTAACCTCGATAATAATATAATAAATTTGTAAAAATCTGTAATGATTATTTGATTATAGTGCTAAAAAACATCCAATATATTATGCATAACATTTATTGGATTTACAGAGACGATTTAATGAAGATAAATACAATGTTTATAACAATTGCTTCAAATCAACATTTTGAAAAATGCTAAAAAAGAAAATGGTTCTATACATACATTTCTATTCAAAGGAGATGAATGTTGTGCTGACGTTTCTGTTCAAAGGAAAAAAATGTTGTGCAGACGTTTCTGTTGTGCAAAAAAAAAGTTTGTAACTGTTGTGCGGACATTCCTATTCAAAGGGGAACAATGATAGATGATTTAAGAACCCTTAAGGTGAAGAAGACTCATCAGCTTATGCATAAAATATGTCCTTAGAGACAACAACAATCAAGATTGGAGGATAAAAAGAAATCCATACAACTTGCGGCGTGCCAACGAAAGGAGAAGAGGGTTGAGATGGACGGTGGGTCTGCGATGTGCGTCCTACGGCATGTGAGCCGACGACGTACAGGCGAGAGGGGAGGGGGGACTGGGCGAGACAGATCTGCAGCTTTGCGTGCAGACCGGCGGCATAGGGGCAAGATGGGAGGGGAATAGGGCAGCGCCACAAATGCAGGGGAGGGTTTTGTGGGGTTTCAGGAATATGGACTTAGGAAGTGGATGACTGGATGGATTTGGGAAAATAAGGGAATAGCCCTTATGTTACGATAAAATGTATTTTCTTCCTTATATATAAACAATATATATATGTATATATACTTTTATGTATGTATATGTGTATAATCGAACTTTTAACAAATCGAACCTAAGTGAACATATGTTTTTGAGGTTCTGTTCGTTTATTTAATCGAGCCCAAACTCGTGTCGAGTTCGGTTCGTTTGTTTTTCGAATCGAATCTGAATCGAACTTTTAGCGAGCCGAATCTGAGCGAATATCGAACCTAAGAAGTTTCTGACAACCCTGCACATGATATATGTAGAAAATGATAGTGTGGAAGCATGTTAGATAAAGAATAAAGAACATAAAGAACACCGAAATTTAACGTGGAACCATACTCTGTAAGGACTAAGGAGCGGGATGAAACCACGAGAAAACGTCACTAATGGTAGATTTTTCTATTTCCTTTCTCAATTGATACAATGGGTGTGGGACTTCTTATATAGACAGATCGGAGTCCCACTAACAGTAAATGTGGGATTAAACCTTTGGATGTGGTAATTGGATCCTACAGGGATCCAATTACCCATATATACATGTGACGCATACTCTAACAATATATCTGGCCTAATGATAGTGAGATAGAGAAGTTTACCCGCTAGGCTTCTATACTGTGTAGTATCCTCAAAGACGAGATCAATAGTCGTGGAACGTTTCCATACTTCTGCAAGGATGCCAGATAGTGCACCCAAGTAGTCTAGCCTCAGTAAGAATGCTTAGGCAATACTTTCTTAGATGAGTAGAGGCTCCAGAGTCAATGATCCGAGCGGGAGTTGAAGGGATTGCAGAATACTATACCTGAAGGGGTAGCTAGGGCAGAAGTTGTAGTCTCACTAGAGGAAGTGAGCCCAAGAGTATAATGAATCTGCATCAGACGGGAGTAATGCATCATTGAGATGTACCATCTTTCCATTGTGTTCGTAGTAGGAGATGTCTCTTCTACATCATAGGCATCCTCATAGGGACTATTGGCTAAATAAGGGCGGACGTCAAACTTCTGCCAACATCGTTCGGGCAGACGATTCCAGCGACCATAGTAAGTCCATCGTGACAATTGCGGATAAGTAGAATCGTGTCCACGGTCACAACCAAAATCACATCCATGGTCATGGCCAGAGTCACATCCACGTCCTCCTCGAAGATTTCATCGTCCTCCTCTCCCAAATGATGCAACGTGGTATAAATCTCTGCATGAGGTAGAGTAGAGGTCCATGCAGCAGATGTCTTCAGTTTCTTAAGGTGTCCAAAGATGACCTTCATCGTTGACGGTGTATCAAATATCAGAAATTACTCCTTCACTGCTTGATATCTGGGATGCAGGCCATCAAAGAAAAGATGCAACTGCCAGTATGATACTTTAGTACTTGTTTGGTAGAACAAGAGGGTTGAAAGATCGCAAGCCCCTAATATAAACTATTGAGATGCATGTAGTACTCAACAAGGTTAGAGTTACCATGTAGTGTAAACCAGATCTGCTTGTAGATGACAGCAAGGCACAATTTCATCGTCTTCTGATAGTATGTCTGCTCAAGGTCATCCCACATCTCCTTGATCGTGTCTTTGAAAAGCATATTCGAGACAATATGTGCCTCAACGTCGTTGGGCATCCAATTGATAACATGGTAGTTGTCTGCAAGCCAATTATCATAGTATTTATCTTTCTCATCCGGAGGATCTTTAGTCAGGATATAGACTTTTCACTGACCAAAAAAGAACACCTTAAAAGAACGAAAAGAGAGCATGTAGTTTTTGTTGCCCTTTAGTTTGATAATAGAGCCTTCTATCATCATGGAAGATAAAGTAGACAAGGACTGCAGCTCGATAGAAGTAGAGATGTCATGGTGATCAGATAGAGAGATCAAAGTTCTATTGTTAATCAAGTATGCATAGGAGGGCGGAAAAGTGTCCTAGAACTCACATATGTATGTGCAAGAAGGCTGGATTATGAAGAATCAGCATGCATGAGGTGTTGGAGAGAGCAGTTGGCGACGCTAGCAGCACTCGAAAATGTTGAAGAAGCACTGACGATGTTAGGGAAGTGTTGGAGGTGCTAGGTTGGTGGTTGGGGCTGACGACACAGATTGGCAGAGCGGGAGTCACCCGATGGCATTGCAGGTCGTGTCGGTAGCACTAGAGGCGACGTGGCCTCGTGCAAACCACTGGTTATGCTGGATGCACCTGAAGATGGGTGCGAGCAGCAGGCAGCGCTGGTGGTGCTGGTTGTAGCCGTCGAGGACTCATGCAGGACCCTTATACAAGGAAGAATGGCTCGTGCAAGGCTCGAGGAGGACGGAAGCTGGTTGTGGCAAAGGGTTTTAGGTATAGGCCCCTGTCTAGGACCATTGCTCTGATACCATGTGGAAAAGAGAATGAATCATTGTCTTATTCCATGAGTCTAGAGTCTCTTATTTAGAGAGAAAACCCTAGAGAGCAAAAAAGAGAAAAGTACATATACGATCTTGAAGGGTTACATGACTCAAATAAAATAGAAACTCTAACAGTTTGCTTAACCATCATGTCTCTAAAGTCGAGTAGGCAAATCCAACCACCTGAACACCCGAAACACATGGCCATATATCTAAAAGCTGACGAGTCATCCTGAAATTTTACTCCCATGTTCTAGGTGTCCGCCACCCTTGCCCGAACAGATTCACGAGTACACTCGAATTGCACATTGGTAGGAAGAAGAGATCCACCATCTGCTCGGATTGGACATGCCAGACTCGACTCCTCTCTAAATCTCTTTTCTGAGAAACGAGGTTCTCGGCTCAGGGCATCAACCTTCCATTACTTATGCGAGAAAATCAACAAATCCCTTTGTGTGACGGGTGGCTTCCATTCACCACTGCCAATTTCTTGGCTGCCAAAACCCTAAATCCACCCTGAAAACAACCGCTAGGAGCACCCAACACATCCCCAATGTCACCAATTGAAGAGGGCAAAGATGTCGACCAGTAGACGTACCAAGATCCTAATCAAAGATCTCAAACTTACATTGTAACTCCACTAGAGCAAAATGCCACATTGGAAGAGCCCTTCAAAAGAGCATGCATGTGGGGTTTTAGAGGAGCGGACTCACTTCTACGCATTGCAACTACATCAACGTCGAGTATGTCGCCTTAACCAAACCAAAGTCTGTCGAAAGGATGACCCAAAGAAGAACCACAGATCGTCCAAATCGCACCTCCATCTGTCTTGGGAAAGATAAGACATTAAAATCCTATATGTTTTCTTTTCACATCAAACAAGTCCAATGGACAAGACCTGCCCCAGGTCCATCGGCAAGCTAAAGCTCTTCGATTATCTTCTTAAATTCCAACATCCAAAAGGTTTCAGCGAAACAATGATAGCCACACCCCCTTTTATTTTCACCTGACAAAGGCCATGATTGTACCATTAATGCAACCTCTGCCAAGGCTTTAAATTGTGGATTTCGGTTACATTTCACCAGAGGTTCGGAAAGAGAAATTTTGAAGAATTGATGTGGAATTTTGTTGAAATCGTCAGAAATCTTGGAAATGATTCTAAACTTGACTTTTCCCAAAAAACACGATTTTTAATATTCCTAAATCAATAAATAAAATAGAAATGCATACTTATTTGTACAAGTAGAATTGTAAATATATGTTTTGAAGTAGTATTATCGACATAATCATCACAAGTTGATGTATAGAGTAGCGTGTTTCCTATAGTCAGAAATGTATGCTATGATGATTACCTCTTCAATAAAAATGAATTGACATAGATAATAACTACTAATCAAACCATATATATCAAAATAAAGAAAGAACAAAAAATTATAAAGTTATTTCTCGAAAAAAATAAAGCTTTTCAATTAGAACTAGAATTTAACACTTAAATCTTGTGTATAATAGATTTGATTTGGATTTAGAACTAAAATTTAGAAACTAACTAAAGAAACTTCTTCGGACAATGTAAAATACTCTAACAATTCAACACATCGGTAAGTAAATAAATAAATGAAAATTCATTAACACATGCAAATTTAGATGAAAGCAAATGGCAGATTCCCTTTTTTGTTGTTTCATAGAAATGACATGCAATTTCGATCAGATTTGCTGACATTTCGTTTATATTCCATTGAAATCTTGGAAAAAGAAATAAGGTAGCGTTTCGATTTTGATGATCTAGAAAATGGAAGTTTCGGAGAAATTCAGTAGAATTTCATTGAAAGTTGAGGCAATACCCTCTGTAGGCAATGCAAAGAGCCTCAGGCTCAAAAATATATCTTTTGATGCCCCTCTCATACTAACCATCTAACCAAAATCCAAATAATTTACCATCGAAGATAATTGACAGGAATCGTGGGGGGTAAACTCCTGCCCAGCCTCACATACCCTTTCCATAAGTTTGTGGGCAATTTCCACATACCGGCTTCCACATCCCCATTAGACCTCCAACTATACATGTTTTCTAGTAATTTGATCATCACAACCTCTTTTTTGGCCCCATATATTCACAGCCCATTTTGCCAGCATGGTCGGGTTTAACTCCCTTGGTCATAACACATTCCCAATCTTCCATCCCTGTGGTCTCGTAACATCACTACCAACACCAAACCCATTCTCTCATGCCTAAAAGTCGTCCAAGAAAACTCATCATCACTAGTGCAAGCCATTGTCATATCTTTTGAGGGGGTTGAAATAATGAGAGGAAGAACACTCGTATTACTGACAAGACTACCTTGAGCAGCAGAAGTCTCCCACCTCTTGAAATATACCTACCACTCAACTTTGCTAACTTACACCACCTTTTTTATGAACAGGGGCCAACCCTAACATCGGAGTCGTCCCACAACCAGCAGAATACCAAGATACCATAATGGTAGTTAACGGAGTGGTAAGCCCAACAAGGCACCCTATTGGAATGGGCTCGTTATGCCAGCATGCTTATGGTATGCCACGTGGAAGTCTGAATAAAATGGATACCTTTAAAAAAATAAAGGTTGCTTCTTGATGCTTAGTTACTGTCAATCATCACATTTAAGAAAATGATCTCGATGATTAAGAACAGCGATGGTTCTTCAATTTACAGAGGTGCACCAATTTTAAGAAACAACTACAACCATGAATCCCCACCCCCACCCCCATCCCTTTCCATGTATTTCCTTCCATAGTCATCCTCCCCTTGCAGAAGCACCTCCTAATAAAGTTTCCCTATTTTCTCGAGAATTCACACGACCATGTACCTTACCGTTCAAAATTATCCCGGGGAACGAGGCGATCATTTTCAGCTTCCCCACAAAAAGAACTGCAAGTAAAGCTGGAAATTCTCGAAAGTTGATATTACCCTAGCAGAACCCATGTCATTCCGCTTGGCTGCCTCCTTTATGGCCTTCTCCACCTTCTTCTCTTCGCGCTGTATATCTACCAAGGAGAACACCGATAAAAGGACAGGGAAGCACGCCATTCAAAATCTCTAAAGGAAAAAAAACAGCGCCCGCCTAGGAACAGACCTCGAATCTGGCGATCAACGTTGCGGACCTCCCGGCGGAGTCGCCTCTGCCACTCCCTGAGCTGTTCTTGAGGGGTCGGTCTCCTCAGCATGATGTTCTTCACAGTCTCCATCTCCGGAGGGGTGGATCGCTTGTCCGAGGAGGGCTTTAATAAAAGGTCGAGAGATGAACTCAATCGTCTGTTTGTCGTCCGTCCAGGTTCAATCCCGCTCTTAACCAGTGCGGAACGGTTAATGGTGCGACCCAGGGCGGGCAGGTGGGTGTGATGACGAAAGAATGCCCATTGCCTAATATTAAATATGAAATCCTATCTTAGATTCAAGGGTTTTCATCAGTTCTGCCCTTTCGAGATATTGCAATATTAGTTGTGCCTCTTTTTTTTGGAATATCAATTGTACCTCCGACTTTTTGTCATTCTATCACTTGTACCCTTCAAGTTAGTTGTCGTCTATCTCCAATGCAAACGAACGTTAACTTTGAGGACATAACAGAAATTACTTTTAGAAAATGGACTGAAATGTCTAGCCCCTTCTTCCTCCTCCTCCACCATCCTCTTCTTCCCTTTTCTTCCTCCTCGCAGCCTCCTGCTCCTCCACCGGCTCCTCCCAACCGTCCCCAGCCCCTCCCACCACTTCTCCTTGCTTCCCCACCTCCTCCCCCACCTTCGACCCCTTCTTCATCCCCAGCCAGACCCCCCCCCCTCCCGCCATCCCCAGCCCGACCTCCGTCCCCACCTACGGCCTCTCCTCCATCCCCAGCCTCACCTCCCACCGCTGCCCTATGCTTCCCCCACCTCCTACCCCTCCTTTAGCCCCTCCTCCCCAGCTCGCCCCCTCATCTTCATCCCCACACCTCCCCTCTGTCCCAAGCTCCTCCACCCGCACCTCCCTCTCTGATGCAAGCACCTCCCCTCAGCCCCCACACTTCCCTCTCCGCTCCCGTCTCCTCCCGTCGCTCCCGCACATCCCCCTCTGCTGTGAAATCCTCTCCCCACGCATTCCCTCCACCCCCGTACCTCTCCTCCGCACCCAACTCCTCTCGCCACCCATGCACCTCTCCATCTGCCCCAAGCTCCTCCACCCTGCACCTCCCTCTCTGTCCCCAGCTCTTCCCCACGATGTGTCACGCCTTGCTGCCTCCTCCTCCTCTACTAAGGGCATCTTGCCATCGCAGCTATAGGGAGGAGGACGTTGCTTCAGATGATCGCAAGGGACGAGCTGCTGGAGGAGCTGCAAGGTTACTCGACAAAGCAGGAGCGGAGGAGGATGAAGAAGGCACTAACGGAGGAGAAGCAAGGGGGTGAAGGAGGAAGGGGAGAAGGAGAGTGCAAGTTGAAATAGGGGAACTTTCAGTATTTTTTTAGTTAGGATAAATTTTTTGATTACTTGATTCATAAAAACTCACAGAAAAAATTCACCATTTGATCCGCAAATGAGTGATATAAATGTGAAAATGTAAAAATTTTAGCGATTTAATGGATGCATGAATTTACAATTATTAGAGAGAAATTATGAAGAGAAAGGAAGAAGAACAAATGGAGGAAGAAGAAGATGACGATGAAGTTTGGACAATTATGCCCCTCTTAACTTCATCATGGTTTGAAAAAACCATGGTTAAATTCAACTCATTGACGGTTAGACTAACAGAGAGGCACACGTGATAGAATGGTAAGAAGTCGAGGGCACAACTGATATTCTCGAAAAGGGAGGGCCATAACTGATAAAAAACCTAGATTTAAGTGGTAAAAGTAATGGTACAAACATGGGAAATTTGCACTTTCTAGATCGGGCAACCACCAACTAGGGTAGAGCATTAAGCTGGGATGGTATGGACCAGCTCTGTCGTGCTTAATACATCTAATGTACTTATAAGCTCGGGTTGGGACGGTCTTTGGTAATTTTATTTCTCAAAGTTGTGTTTTATCTTTGATATGCATTCGAATTTAGAGAGGAGAATGTTATTGCCGAAATTGTAGCTGAATTTAGAGAGGAGAATGGATGAAGTCGATACAAATAAAATAAAAGGAATATTTGGTTATGAACTATGAGTCTATGACATGACAAATTCTCCTTTTGAACCTCTATCCAAACAATAAATATTTCATGTCCAATTCCTCCACCCCTACTCTTCAACGACCGACCCCTTCCCTCTCGGGTCGTTAAGCCTCTGGCCATAATTTATTATTTGTATCATCATTACTCATCTTAATTAGAATGAAAATCTATATAAATGCAAGTGTGAACAAAATTTGATATGCTACTATTATCAAAAGACTTGAAATAAGAACTTCCATCAACTAACCTTGAAAACAACCAAAAAGATTCATGGAAAAATTAAAAGAAAAATAGAAATGAAAAAAAATACGTTTATATTCATCAATATGTTTTATATGAAAATGCACTATAAATACATGGATAAAAATTATGTGAAGGAATATGGATAGCAGAAAAATAAATAAAATAGAAATAAAACTCAAAAATACTATGTATATATACATATATCAATTATAACTTATACTAATTAATCTATATATCTTTTTAATTGCTTTTGTTTTTGCACGTGTATCACGAATGTATTTACATAGAAAATCTAAATAATCAGAAAAAATAACAAGAATAGATCTTTGCAAATAATTTAATGTTAAAGGGATTAGCTTGTGATGATAATGAGCTCTCACCTCTTTGAAAATCTGATATTGTACACTTATTTTTGATATAGTCAAGCACGCATGTAAAACTATAGAGCATAATAGCAAATCCATTTTAGTTGGAGATTAAGGACACTCTTGTTAAGAAGCATTAACACCAAAGTCAATGTGAATGGTCACAAGCATTGTTTTAAATATCAATTACATTTTTTTTTTCAAATTGAGTTTGCATTGTTAAAATGCTTTAAACGTGGATGGTAGTACAATCATATAAGTATAATCTTGGTGATGGAAATATACAAGCTTTGTTCATTCTATTTTCATTTTAGTGTTTATAATTTTTATTGATTTGATACAATTATTCGAGCTTAATATGTGGCGGAAAAGTTTTAGTTGATTTTATGTTGGAAAAAATATAAGATAAAATATAGACCTTTAAACAATCAACTGCATTGTAATAGCATAAGGGAATTTAGATACATGCAATTGATTTTTATGCATGGATGTGATTCGTTAACCAACTATCAAAAGAACTGGAATGAGTGTGGGCAATCACCACAGTACAAATTATAGGCAAGACATGAACATATATGGCTTCACATAATTTGGCCAATCTATATTTCATGGTTGCATTGTATCAAAAGAATGGGATACTTTTTGTGCATGGTACCCAAATAGGTTGCTTGATATTGAAATATTGGGGCAATGTTCATAGTTTAGCTAATTGTATTAATTTCAACATTGCATGATAGGAGGAAACCTTAAGATAATGGGGCAATCATCATTTTTGCTTGTATGCATGGTGTTAGGCGGCCTTCGACAAAATATAATGCAATTTTGGTATTTGTGTATAGTAGATTGACTAAGCCTTCCCAATTCAATTTGTGAACATGATGTATACATCGGATTAAATGTGTGTGTAAACGAGGCAATCATGTTGCATGGGGAATCTATGATAATTGTACTCGATATAAATCATCGCTCTACTTCTAGATTATAGTCACATCTACATAAGACTGCGAGTACAATATTATCGTTTAACACAACCATCCATATACAAACTGATGGTTAATCTAAAAAAATTATCCATGCAATGTTCGAACATATACTTAAAATGTTATCAAGGAAATCTGATTTGACATTTTGTTGGGCTCGAACCCTTGTCCCTTGTTGACAACTGCCCAATGATTAAGTTCAATTTGTGAAATAGCAAGTAATCCATCTCTTGTATAACTCACTCTCACACTTTGTGAGTACTAAATATAATACTTTATGTTGGGTTCTTCAACTTCCTCCACTTATACTCATAAGATCCTCGCTGCCATCACTTATTCTCAATAATAGTAGCATGTGAAGCTTGGGGTTGTATCTCTTTAGCGTTGGTAACTCATATGAGTGAAATTCGGGATCGTTAAAACAAACATTATGACTAATTAATAGTTATGTAGATAAAATTACCCACATATAATAATCATAAGCAATAACACAAACATAGAAGACATTAATTTTAATGTGGAAACCTCAATGAGTAAAAACAATAACCGAAGTCCTCGAAATTTGGATTTTTGATTGATCAAGTCAATCAACTAATCCACCGATCATGCACGAGGGATTTCCACCACTTGTATTGCACAATAAGTATCTAAACATGATAATGAAAGTAAAGATTACAACAATTGATAAAATATAAAATAAATATTCAATGAATGTGAGGCTAGCAAATGCACACCATAATCGAATAAAGAATTACAAGTAGTTAAATCTAAGAGTATAAATATGTGAAGGGAGAGAGAGAAAATTAGGAGCTATTATATTAATGATTAAAGTACCTCACTCTAAAAGTACCTCACTCTAAAAAATTATTCTTACTCTCAATATGATTAAAATTGTAAAAAATATCAAAGCCATGTTCACTATTTCGCAAATAGAGTTAGTTTGCTATATTTGATTTTACAAAGCTGACCAAAATTCCACACACTAAATGTACATGATATATGAAATGAAAAATGAATAAGAAATCACTATAAATCTTAGATAGTAAAAATAAAATTATGAGATGCTACAATGATGCCAGAGTATTCACAAGATTTGGTATTGATGATTTAATCAAGTCACCGCATATCATACAAATCATATTCAAACAAACTAAACTACTACTACTACTACAAGCTTAACTGATGCACAAAATAAGTATCTGGTAGGTGATAATCGCAAATTAACATATCGCAGTGATGTTGTTTTTCTTGAAATAAGATAATCAGCGATATATCAAAAATCACAGATGATTAAAAATTAAGCAAATGTGGCAATTATTTATTTAGCTCTAGCAAGCCCATGGTCACCTGTAGGAGATGTCAAATACATGCTAATGTTCAAATCAAATAACAAGTGAATTATTTTCCGAAGATGCAATTTTTTGCTATATGCAAAGATAAATGCATGTACAAATATGTAAAATAAAATGAGATGCAAAATGAAACACAATGAATGAAAATGCCATGTGAATTTTGAAGCCAAAGCCTCACCAACATTTTTTCTGGCTTTCAAAATAAAATGTAAAAATATGATAAAATATTTTTGAGGTCATACAATATATAAAAATATTTTAAGATAATATTTGGAAAATTTTAAAACTCCATTCAAATGAATAAAAATGCAATGCAAAAATTAGGTTAAATGCAAAGTGGTTGATTTCGTAATACCAAGAAAATACATGAAGGTGTCATTTCGGTACAAATATATTTTTCCTAAATATAGGTTTTTAGGAATTACATTAAATGTATTTTTTTATTTGTAACAATTGATATGCATGCATGATAATGACTATTCTTTTGGAGCTTTTAATGTAAATTTTTTATTCAAACAAAAGACAAAAATTCAACTTGGTCAGGAGATGGAATATGATCAAATGCACATAATCTAATTTTTTGGAATGTTTTTGAAATAATTTGAATTTTTTATGATTTTTAAAAAACATGCATTTGTAAACTAACTCCAATAAATTTATATTTAATGATTTCACAATCCAAAATTACCCAAATAAAAATTTAATGAGGAATGCAAGACTTTCAATCTAGGATGTCAAATATGACTTAGTTAACTTCAAGTACATAAAATCAATTAATTTATTTTAAGCATTAGATATAATATTTTTAAAATATTTTTGGTCACAATATGAAATGCAATCAATTACACAATTACGAAGTTTTTTCACAATTTTTAGAACTTTTATTGATTTTCTAGAAGTTAAATATCAAAACATGGGGTAAAATATGATGATTTTCGCTCAATGAATTTTATAAAATTATGTGTACATAACAAAAAATCAAACATATGTTTAATTTATGTATAACTAGTTACTCCACATAATGCAATTTTTATTTTGAAAATTAACGAAAATTGGTAAGTCAAAACAGTGGTCAAAGACAAGGTTCAGAATACAAAACTAAAATAAAATGACTAAACAACGTGGTGCCTTTTAGTGCTTTAAGTATCCAAGATGTCGGGAGCTGACATGTAATATTCCTGAAGGTCCTTGCATTAGCTTATCTAACGCATGAGATGGGTTGAATCGGGTAGAGGAAGATTGCCCACATGATATAGCTGAAACGGTGTGCTACTTTAATCCTGTGGTAATGGTTATAACATCTATAAGTGGTCATGATTTAATCAAAGGGCTTGGATGAAGAGATAACATCCACTTAAGACTTATTGATGGAGATGGAATCTTGGAATGAGATGAGCAGTTTGATGGAGGTCTTGCTCCTCGATATGAATGTGATCTACAACTTCTGGTGTCTCACTTTCAATGGATATGATTAAACAATGAGGTGATTGAGGGATAATCTGATGGCACCTAAGGCTCGCCTCCTTTCTCTCATGTTTAGTGATACATGTGGAGGAGCTTCTGCTCCGCATATAGGCATCACGAATCTCTACTCAGTGGTTGGTGAAAGGAGGTTCGTAACTTACGTAGCTTGATAGTAGGTTGTTAGACCAAGATACTCAACAACCAACTTACAAGAACCGGAGTCGTGTTCAAAATATAAGGAGAGAAAGTAAAGTAAATGCAAGTAAAAGATGTATTCACTTGTTCCATTAACATTTCCAATATACAAAATGTAACCACAAGATCATGTTCAACATACATGTACACCATCAAACTATGCCATCACAATATCAAAACATATATGTATCCAGCTATCTTTTAAAAGTAAATAAAATCTAAGCAGAAGTAGAAGTTGTACATGTAAATTACTAAAAACAACAGTATCATGTCTGATATTGAAAGTCCCGAGTGCTCCTCATAGTGGAAGTCACTACTACTTTGGTGGTGGGTGCGAAACACCTGTTGGACCACATGAAAAGAAGTACGTTATGAGAAAATTGCTCCCTACATATGCTATTCTAACCACAAGTGTAAAAAATAGTAACCGTAAGGGATGTAGCGCGAAAGAAAGTACTAGACAAGTATGTATACTCTTTCCCATGAGTGAACTCAGCAAGATAAATCAACATATCAAATCACTATTATCGAGTTCTTTTCGGTGTCATTATTTATTTAATTTATATATTAGTAAAAGGATAACTCAATCATGTGATGAATCTCCATTTCATCACATTTATTCTTTCATTTTGGCCCTAAATCTCTAGTTAAATGCATATAAATAGCATTAATTAGGGTAAGATAACATTCATATATACTGTATACAATAGTATATCTAATGCCAAAATAAAAGAATAAAGACAAGAAAAGAAAATGAAATATCAAAGGTATTGAATGACCCTAAACCCCGAGATTAAGTCAAGAATCGACTTGGTCAACAAGGAGTAAAGTAGGGTGGATAAGTGCCAATAATTGAATAAAAACCTAATTTTTAATTCATCAATAATAGGTTTTGGGAACCATCATTCCTGTATCAATATGTCACCATTTGAAGCCATATACGGGCACAGATGCCTCACACCTCTCAGTTGGTGTGAAGTTGGTGACCACGCTCTTTACTCTGTGGATCTCTTAGAGGAGATTGCGAAGGTTATTAACCTTGTGAGGTGAATGCTTCTAACGGCGTAGAGCCTTCAGAAGAGCTATACATATCATCGGAGAAGAGATTTGGAGTTTTAGGTAGGAGATTGTGTTCCTACGAGTACCTCCCATGAAGGGAGTACAAAGATTTCATGTTGATGGCAAATTGGTGCCATGATATATTGAACCATTTAAGATTATTGGTGACCTATCGAGTAGCCCTTCCTCCACACCTATCAACCATACACGATGTCTTTCATATATCTAATCTCAAAAAATACGTGTATAGCCCTCGTCGCGTCATTAGCTACGAGAACCTTGACGTGGAACCAGACTTGACATGCAGGGAGAGACCAATGCCGATATTTGATAGTGTTGTGAAGAATATGTGCAACAAAGAGATTCCCTTAGACAAGGTATTATGGCACCAACATGGTGTCAGAGAAGCGACATGGATACCAAAGTAATGCAGGCAACATACCTGCAGCTCCTTTCAGGTAATTGTCAAAATAATCCCATTTACTTATATACATGATGAAAGAACATGGTTTGCTTTTCCTTTGAGATTTTTATGAGTTCAAAACCCTTTGAGGTTTTTATGGCAGGATGAAACTTGGAAAAACACATAGTGACCTTAACCCGAGTCTCGAGGACAAGACTCCCTTTGTAATGCATGCCATCAGAAAAAGCTGATCTGAAATCCAAACTACAAAATAAATCGAGGCCACTATAGGATCTGATTCGACAAAATAAGAACAACGAAATCGACCGTTCAACGATTGGAGGTCATTTACTAATTTAAAATCACAAAATTTAGTCATAAACCAAGATCGTATCTCGGAAATTTCAGGAATTCATCTTTGATTCGAAGTATATGAGTATTATACTCATTTTGATTGTCATTCAGAAATGGTCAAAACGAGCTAATGTACATTAGAATCCGACACTCTTTGTGCGAATGCGGATGCTTCGATATTATAAATAACACATAAGAGAGATAAAGATTTTAGAAAAAAACATAAAAATTTCAAATTCAAAACAACATCAACAACTATTGTCCTGTTGCCCTCCATTTAGCTTCTTCTACTCTACTTGTCATCTAAAGCTCCCACCCTTTCCCTTCTTTGTATTAGCCCTTCTCCCTTCCTTCTTTCTTATCCCCCCCATCCCTCCAAACTGCTACTACAAGGCCTAGCTGCTCTAGCTATCTTCCTCCCCTGAAGTTACTGCTAATTCCAACAGCTAGAGCCCGTAGAGCTGCTGCTATGGGTGTTGTCCAACAACTATTTTTGTTGATGTAAGCCTCCATTCTCCCAATTAGGAGACTCAAAAGAGGTACAATCTAAGAGCCCCCTATTGTTGACTTCCACGCATGATACAATTTATTAATTTGCCTCTTAAATTAGATGAGAATACGAAGTTTTACAAAAAAAAATCATCAAAATTTTACATCTATTATATATGCATTATCCATGGATACATTCCTTGAATATGATCTTACTTATAGCATAATATGCATGGATTTCACTATTTTCCCATGTCAAAACTACAATATCAATAATTACTCAAGGATGATTACATATATGAAATTATGTATTACACCCATATACCTATTACTATGAATTATCGCACATAAGCCCTTATTTTATCCTAACAATGAGGTTTGCTTTGTTCTCATTTCCATCATCATAATGATATATTTTTTCATATAACTTATCGTACACAAAAGTATTGTCATGGTATATTCAATCCAAATTACCCTTATGACAATGAATATAATATTTGACTGTAGTCATACAATAGCATCATATCGATTACTCATAAATATAATTATGCATACAAAAGGTATCCTTTTTATATTCATGCAATGCATACCATACTTTCCATATATGCCCTTAAGGTTAACCATAATTGCACATATGCATATATCAATAACATAATTATATATATACCTAAGCATTTCACATAATTGCACATATACACTTATCATTCCAAACATTTGCACATATACACTTGGCATTTGACATAATTACACAGATACATTTAACATTTCACATAAATGCACATACACACTTAACATTTCACATAGTTACACATATACACTTAGCATTTCACATAAATGCACATATTCACTTAACATTTCACATAAGCAATTGGCTTCCACATAAGAACTTAGCTTATTCATGATAGATTTGTCTTATCTCATAATTGATTAGGTGGCTTTGGTGGCTTTTACCGCCGGCACAAGCGGTCACTCAATCATTACATAGAACGTGATGACATCAGCGCTGAGTCAGTGGTGGACTTTCCACTAGGTTCCACTAAACCCGACACCTCCGGAAGGTGTTACCCTTTAGGCCAACGATAAACAGACTCTAGAGGTGGCTCCCGCCTTAGCGTAGCACTTAGTTCCTTATATCGTTGTAGTGCCAACATTTGTTTCTAATACATTTTCATATAGTAATGAACCTTTTAATTCCAATAATCAAAGGATCTTTATTGTTCAAAATACATAACTAATATAACACAACCACTCAGTACTTGGTGTTACCATATTAGTTTAGATTCTTGGATACTATATTTATTTTCAAGTAACACACAACACAGTTTCCGGACCAAACATCTTACTATAAATTATAAAAGAATTAATTGAATGATCAACCATGCACCATTCACAGTTATAGAAGATACCAATACACTTTGCAAGCACATAATATTGTCAACGATATTTATCTTATCATTATCTAAGAATTTTCCATACAAATAAAGATCGACAATCATTAGTGTGCCATATATGCAATAAATTAAGAACAATATAATTTACATTAATTAAAAAGGCTCGTGCATAATTATCATACACCAAAAATTACATATTCTTTTAATGTGATTTTATAACAACGATAATAGCCACGTTCACATACAATACATTTTATTTCTTTCCAATAATAGTCGTGAATTATTGGTGGCATGCCCTACTATAAATTTGACAACATTATATATATACACAATAAGGTTAAATAGGTTACAAACTTCGAACACAATGAAGATAAGGGTAGTCAAGAAGTTGATCACATGAGTTGTTGTGAATTCAAAGATAAGTACATGTAGAGAGAATATAAACAGCCATAATAAGTTATTCAATTCATCCATTTAACATGATTTATTTATTTTTGTCTCTTCACTTTCCCATAGATTTTTTTTGTACAATCTAACATATGTA
The DNA here is from genome assembly GCA_037367405.1 of Ottelia alismoides. Lineage (NCBI taxonomy): Eukaryota > Viridiplantae > Streptophyta > Magnoliopsida > Alismatales > Hydrocharitaceae > Ottelia > Ottelia alismoides. Next base: position 717,816 of record JAZKJV010000419.1, read on the forward strand.
ATCATGGATGTTAACATATCCTCAATAATAACTTATAGTTACTTTAGCATGCATGTACCTTAATAATGACATCCATAAAATCATGTTTAATTATATCTACATATGATACATATACATTGTGCCATACAATATACATACGTTGCATGCATAACAATCAAAAACTCTATGTGCAAGAATATGATGATTTTATATTAATACCCAATCATACCATATATATTTTACCTATTGTTTTACCATCAAGTAAAACATATAATCTTTAGTTGAAGCAGAGAATCAAGAGATGCATTATAAACCACTCATATTATAAGCAACTAAATTCCTTACATATTGGTTGTGTCGTTGGGGCTTTCATCTAGTGCCATATAGCTTATCAACAATTATCCCATAAAACAACATATAGCTACAACTAAAACCATAAATGATTAAGACCAATTAGTAGAAAGAAAATCATTTAAATGCAAAGTGAGATTACCATGCATATGCTATAATTATAGTACCCTTTCATATCTTCAATGATTATTCATTAAATGCTTGAGAAAAATACTCACATGGATATCTTCGATATTATGTTAATCTCTTTATTTGTAGTTAAGAAATTCAAGCAAGAAACGTATCAATGCAAACTTATATAATGGGAAATTAATCAACATGATTATGGTGAAAAACGGTTATCAATTTATCGCGTGTCATTCCTATGTGTTCGACACATACTTCGATGTAGGAAACATTTGTCGGATCCGAAGACGACGCGCACCAGATCTCTCGACTTCTTTCTTGCCCTCTCTCTTCATGCATACACATGAATCTCCCTCTCTCTTATCTCCCTCTCACGATGACTCTCTTTCACTCTTTTCTCTCATATATCTCTCTCTCATCTCTCTTTTTATATCTCTTAAGAAATGAGAGATAGTCCCCATTTTATAAATGAGAATCATGCATCATTAATAGGAAGTTGAATGAGCACTTTATAACCGCCTACTTTTCTCCTCTTTTTATTTTAAAAATCAATTAGATATTTAATTCAAAAAGTAACCGTCCATTTCCTCCCATCATGAGCACACACCCTCTCTCTCTCTCTCTCTTCTTTTGAGATGAATCCTAACACTGTCATAATAGAGATAACATGCATGGAATAAGGCTGTTGAATTAGCCTCATAATAACCGTCCCTCTTATTTAATTATTTTTTTATTCCTCTTAATAGTATGTGGGACGTTACAATCTACCCTACTAGAAAAAAATTTCGTCCTGAAATTTACTGGTCAAGAAACTCATAAAAACTCAAGATATTAAACTCATATCTCAGTCCTAAGTTGTTCTGTTTGCTCTTCACATTTTATAAAACCATCTTTAAGTTCCTATTATCCTACTTTAGCATTATTCCCTTTTATTTAAGTCTTTTCTCACAATATGACAATTGACTCCTTTAAGGTTTTTGATGGCAAGAGAAACAAATCTGCAAGAGCATATCTTCACCTAAGAGACAATAGTAACTAACCCAACTAAATGTTGATAAAAAATTTGCAAGGGTCAATTTTGTGAGTTGTCACTCACTGAATGTGACAATAGTAAATCAAGATCTTCTAATATAGTATGTATGGAAATACCGATCTAATCAAGGTGAAGGCATGGTAATCCGTAATAATGATAGTGATTATTACTTGTAACCATCATATACGTCACCATATATTTTTAATTTGTTTAATTATAGCAAACAAAGATCTTGACCAATGTTGATGTCATGACCAACTAAATTAATTAGATCCAGTTACCACAATCACGTATCATAAATAACTTAACTGGTCTCGGATTCTAAAGTCCAACTTAATCACACATAACACTAATATTGGCTAATGGATATATCAATAAATTGATAGACAATGTCTAAGATATCTGAGATACTATCAACAAAAAATCATCGCAAACATTCCTAGGTAACCTCAAAATACATGACTTATCACTTCATATGTAGCTAGCATCTTTGTGAGGTCAAAAGTCATCACTAAGAATTCATGTCAGTCTTTGATATGTCTATAATCTAAATTGTAATAAAGATAATGGTATTCTAACTAGAGGTTAATCTTGAAAAATATGGTTGCTTGTTACAGTTGATCAACTATGAAGAAGAAAATATCTTTATCTTCATGACGACCTTATTGAATAACCAATAGTCTAAATAAATAAAACACTCCAAGGGAAATACCAAGCCTGACCCATTCCTTATCTAATTGTCCTTTTAATTATTTTCAACTCATATCGGTGTAGTCACTGGTGGTACATCTATAGTAAAGTCAATAACTCTTTCGAACGGATGGTCATATCTCTTTAGTATGGATGATCATAAGTTCATCAACGATTTTATCTAAAAAAATCTCTCATCACTTCCAAAATCCCAAGTCATACATGAAAATTTTTTGATATGTGCTACCAAAATAATCGTTGACTTCTTCTTTTTTTTCATATCTTCAAGAATAATAGATTTAATGTATTTGATCTACTAAAATCAATTTATTCTCTTTGGGAAAATCAGTAATCTCCAAGACTGATTCTATCTCCTTATTAGTCTCCTTCTACCACTGTTATCTTCTAAAGACATGAAGGTTATACTAAATTCTCAGTCTCCTATTTTTTTCTCCTACTAAAGGTCTTATGCTATCTATGATGGATATCTCATGCCCAGAGGAACCACTGCTCTGATACCACCTGTAACAGCCCGGATCCTCAGTGGCCAGCGGAAGCATAATAAATACCACGTCGGATCCAAGTGCTACTCACGATACATCAATGATATCACAAATAATAGTCAGGAATTATCTAATATTTTTATTATCCATAAAAGAGTACATCTCTAATACATATCCAAGATCCTTTATTCCAGTGGGCACAATGATATCCTTCCTTTAGACTTCGCAACAAGTCTTGAACTGCCCCTAAATTTGTTCTTACATATACCTGTAATAAAAACACAAAAAAATACATGGTATGAGCTTAACGCTCAGTATGTGTCGAGATAAGGTCAAGCCAGCTAGCGAAAAATCAAGTCTCCTTATGCTATTACAAACAACTCTATGCATAAATAATTAGCTGGATTTATATTTTTCACAATGGATCCTTATGGAGTTTCTATATTCCTCAACCTGTAATAATGTTCATAACATGCATTATCCATGGATACATTCCTTGAATATGATCTTACTTATAGCATAATATGCATGGATTTCACTATTTTCCCATGTCAAAACTACAATATCAATAATTACTCAAGGATGATTACATATATGAAATTATGTATTACACCCATATACCTTATACTATGAATTATCGCATATAAGCCCTTATTTTATCCTAATAATGAGGTTTGCTTTGTTCTCATTTCCATCATCATAATGATATATTTTTCATATAACTTATTGTACACAAAAGTATTGTCATGGCATATTCAATCCAAATTACCCTTATGACAATGAATATAATATTTGACTGTAGTCATACAATAGCATCATATCGATTACTCATAAATATAATTATGCATACAAAAGGTATCCTTTTTATATTCATGCAATGCATACCATACTTTCCATATATGCCCTTAAGGTTAACCATAATTGCACATATGCACATAGCAATAACATAATTATATATATACCTAAGCATTTCACATAATTGCAAATATACAATTATCATTCCAAACATTTGCACATATACACTTGGCATTTGACATAATTACACAGATACATTTAGCATTTCACATAAATGCACATACACACTTAACATTTCACATAGTTACACATATACACTTAGCATTTCACATACATGCACATATTCACTTAACATTTCACATAAGCAATTGGCTTCCACATAAGCACTTAGCTTATTCGTGATAGATTTGTCTTATCTCATAATTGATTAGGTGGCTTTGGTGGCTTTTACCGTCGGCGCAAGCGGTCACTCAATCATTACATAGAACATGATGACATCAGCGCTGAGTCAATGGCGGACTTTCCACTAGGTTCCACTGAACCCGACACCTCCGGAAGGTGTTGCCCTTTCGACCAACGATAAACAGACACTAGAGGTGGCTCCCGCCTTAGCGTAGCACTTAGCTCCATATATCGTTGCAGTGCCAACATTTGTTTCTAATACATTTTCATATAGTAATGAACCTTTTAATTCCAATAATCAAAGGATCTTTATTGTTCAAAATACATAACTAATATAACGCAACCACTCAATACTTGGTGTTACCATATTAGTTTAGATTCTTGGATACTATATTTATTTTCAAGTAACACACAACACAGTTTCCGGACCAAACATCTTACTATAAATTATAAAAGAATTAATTGAATGATCAACCATGCACCATTCACAGTTATAGAAGATACCATTACACTTTGCAAGCACATAATATTGTCAACGGTATTTATCTTATCATTTTTAAGAACTTTCCATACAAATAAAGATCGACAATCATTAGTGTGCCATACATGCAATAAATTAAGAACAATATAATTTACATTAATTAAAAAGGCTCGTGCATAATTACCATACACCAACAATTACGTATTCTTTTAATGTGATTTTATAACAACGATAATAGCCACGTTCACGGACAATACATTTTATTTCTTTCCAATAATAGTTGTGAATTATTGGTGGCATGCCTACTATAAATTTGACAACATTATATATATACACAATAAGGTTAAATAGGTTACAAACTTTGAACACAATGAAGATAAGGGTAGTCAAGAAGTTGATCACATGAGTTGTTATGAATTCAAAGATAAGTACATTAGAGAGAATATAAACAACCATAATAAGTTATTCAATTCATCCATTTAACATGATTTATTTTTTATCGTCTCTTCACTTTCCCGTAGATTTTTTTGTACAATCTAACATATGTAATCATGGATGTTAACATATCCTCAATAATAACTTGTAGTTACTTTAGCATGCATGTACCTTAATAATGACATCCATACAATCAGGTCTAATTATATCTATATATGATACATATACATTGTGCCGTACAATATACATACATTGCATGCATAATAATAAAAAACTCTATGTGCAAGAATATGATGATTTTATATTAATACCCAATCATACCATATATATTTTGCCTATTGTTTTACCATCAAGTAAAACATATAATCTTTAGTTGAAGCAAAAAATCAAGAGATGCATTATAAACCACTCATATTATAAGCAACTAAATTCCTTACATATTGGTTGTGTCATTGGGGCTTGCATCTAGTGCCATATAACTTATCAACAATTATCCCATCAAACAACATATAGCTACAACTAAAACCATAAATGATAAAGACCAATTAGTAGAAAGAAAATCATTTAAATGCAAAGTGAGATTACCTTGCATATGCTTATTATAGTATCCTTTCATATCTCCAATGATTATTCATTAAATGCTTGAGAAAAATACTCACATGGATATCTTCGATATTATGTTAATCTCTTTATTTATAGTTAACAAATTCAAGCAAGAAACGTATCAATGCAAACTTATATAATGGGAAATTAATCAACATGATTATGGTGAAAAACTGTTATCAAATTTATCGCGTGTCATTCCTATGTATTTGACACATACTTCGATGTAGGAAACATTTGTCGGATCCGAAGACGACGCGCACTGGGTCTCTCGACTTCTTTCTTTCCCTCTCTCTTCATGCATACACATGAATCTCCCTCTCTCTTATCTCCCTCTCACGTTCACTCTCTTTCACTCTTTTCTCTCATATATCTCTCTCTCTCATCTCTCTTTTTATATCTCTTAAGAAATGAGAGATAGTCCCCATTTTATAAATGAGAATCATGCATCATTAATAGGAAGTTGAATGGGCACCTTATAACCGCCTATCTTTCTCCTCTTTTTATTTTAAAAATCAATTATATATTTAATTCAAAAAGTAACCGTCCATTTCCTCTCATCATGAGCACACACCCTCTCTCTCTCTGTCTCTTCTTTTGAGATGAATCCTAACACTATCATAATAGAGATAACATGCATGGAATAAGGGTGTTGAATTAGTCTCATAATAACCGTCCCTCTTATTTAATTATTTTTTATTCCTCTTAATAGTATGTGGGCCGTTACACTTAGAGTGATTAACATGAAATTAATATCAAATTAAAGTTCATTAATGAGCCACTGTTCATGTCTTAAAATTGAGAGAATTGGGGGACAAAAATGACATCATTTGAGTTTAAAATCAGACTTATAATATCTAGAGTTTATATGTTGGATTTGATGAGAAATTTGAAATATTTTGCATACAATTTAGTAACAATTGAGACTCAATTTCAGAACCTAAATTAGGCATTAGTTTAATGTTAAAATAAGAGAGATTTGGGTATAATTGATATATGATTGAAGTTTAATTTCAGAACATTAATGAGTTATACCTTTCATGTTGAAAGATGAGAAAAATGGGGATGAACTAGCACGAGATGATGTCTCAATTCAGACTATTAATTAGTTACGGTTCCTAGGCTTGAAAGATGAGGAGTTGGCAATGATTTACATATATTTTGATCCAATTTCATATCAATGATATGATCGGATTTCATGATTTAAAATGATAAGGATTTGAGAGTGAATTGCATGTGATTGGAGCCTAATTTCAGAATATGGATCGTCATAGAGGTTTTACTTTGAATAAGAATATTTTGGGAATGAATTAACATGCAGATTGAGTTTATTTTTAAACCAATAAGCCACGAATTTCTATGTCTAAATTATGTCCAATTTGGAGATTTTTGTATGTAGAATTTAATCTCTAATGTTACCAAATTGTGAATCTTAGATCTGAATTCGGGATTAGATTGTAGATAAATCTTGGATTTTTAAAGATAAAAAATTATGGATGAATGGTATATATTAAGATCTGAAAATCAGACCACTGTTTAAGATTTAGTTTCATAATAAGATGTAAGGATTTGATGGAAATTCATGCTTAAATTGAGAGTTTGGGAGTGATCACCTACAAATTAGATACAACTTATTATCACCTATTTAGCTACTAAGTTCATGATTAAAGATTTAAAAGATTTGAGAACTTTGTAGCATTGAATTTAATTTCAGATTTAATAAGTAGATCTAAATCTCATGATTTAGATATAAAAAGATATGGAAGAAATTACATAGAATTGAACTTAAAATCAAATCTAATGAGTAGCTCTAACTCAATGATTTAAAGATGAGAGGAATTAGAAAATCTTACATCAATCTGAACTTAGTTCAGATCCAAGGAATCTTCTAATCTCATGACCTTATTGAAGAGATCGCAATACAAATATTAAAGTATTAAAACTCTTTTCTTATGAAGTCAACAAATGATTTCCTAAGATCACTATGAATAAGTAATCCTCAATCAATTGATCCTTAAGTATAATATACTATTTTTACATCTCACTAAAAAAAGGATGAAATAGATAAATAAGTGAAATTGATGGTGAATTAATGATATCAATAAGATTGTTGACCAAAAGACTATATCTGTACAATCAACCACAAAAAGGATTGAGAAAGGATGATGAATGAATTCAACAATGCTAATTCAATGATGTGTGATAATTAAGAGTACCAGTCATGGTGACCTTTACACATGACTGCGCGAGGGTGCGGTGACCCTCAGTTGGGCGGGAGATAGGAAGCTCAATTAGGGCAACGATTGCTTAGTGCATGGGCGGATCCTAGTTTTTTCCTAATTTTTCGCGAGCGCTCACAGTTTTACGTCTCTTTGAGATCCACAGGTTTTCTTTTAGACCGATTCCGATGATCCAGTGTTCTTTAGGATGCCTAAGATGGAGGGCCCTTGGTTTTGATTTTTGAGCTTGTTTGCTCGTACTGGTCGGGTCAGTTTTTCTGAAGTGACTTGTTCAAGAAAGTCTCTCCTCCGTCTTAGGGGCGTAGTTTTGGAGTAGGCCTAGCCTTCCCCTGGACTGCACTTCTACTGGGTGGGTACGACAGAAGGATCTCTTTAGAGGCTTCCCCATCTCTTGAGTTTAGGTTACCATTTTTGAGAGTTAGTTACAATTGAGCTTGGTTACAATGTAGTTAGTTACAGTTGAGCTTGGTTACAGTTGAGCTAGTTACTGTTCCGCTAGTGGGTCCTAACAAAGAGAAAAGATCATATTATGAAAATCATCCTCATTGTACTAAGAAGTACTATTATAGTTGTTAGATGAAGCTAGTGGATGTGTTGGAAATTTAATTAGGATGCATTTCATTCGACCACATGCCTACGGTGGTCCCTCAACGCTAAGGCATTCTTCATACCTTAGAATCATAATATGAGGTCACACTCAGACCAATACCATAGACCATCCACCGAGCTTGATAGATTAGATAAATAAAAAGATCATAACAGAGATTCACCATCCATATTAACAAGATCCATGAGACATGAATTATAATTAATAGAAAGACAATAACTTAAATGTGGATCATATAATCTATATATTAAAATGTCAAATATGGGTAACTAAGGTAGGATGAGCTAGTCATGAGATTCACATACAGAACAAACTTGAAAATCGATTTCTATGCAAGCAGCTCGGTAAATCTAATTGCCAAACCACATCTACTTGCTTTCTTTTGAAGCCACTGAATTACCTGTTATTTTTAATTAATTAGATTGTGCTCAACTTCTGTTGATGTTCTTTTCTCCCTAATGCATGGATTGCAGAATAAGTACTTGTATCGTAGTAGTTCGACAACTGAACCTACCTTCCGCAGTTACTCTTGTCAGGTACACATGTTATAGTTTATGTTCAGGATAATATTAATGCTTTTCTTTCTCTTCTGTTACATTCTAGGATACATAATGTATCTTCTTTTGTTACACGTAAATTTATATGGAAATTAATTTAAAACAAATTCCTAACACATTGTTGTTATGTGACTTGTTAGTTAATTGTGAATATCATTCGAAGCACGAAATTTTCTCTAAATTTAAGTAAACTAATGCGATCTCTAACGAAAATAATACCATTACTATTGTGTAAACGTATATCCCGGATCCTCAGACGTCACATTTTTACACCTGAAACATATAACTTTTATTAATTACCTTCTCAACCTTGTAAATATATCAATTATCACCTCAACCCCGCAAACTTCTAACTCCTTTACCACGAACCTTATAGTTAACTCACAACTATATCTCCGTCGACAGTGGACATAATATGTTAAAAATATCTTTGACCCTTTTGAATTTCTAATTTCCAAATTGCGCCATTCCCCCCGCATCCTGGAGAATGTGTCGCGTGAATTCTGCTGCAATTCGATATTAATCACCACGGATCGCACCCAGAACTGTTCAAAGGAAGAGCTTCAATCTGAATCCCGTCTCAGTGGAATTAACAAATATAAGCGCTTTCTTCCGAATGATTTCTAGCTTGAAGTAGTTTACCAAGAAGCCTGCACAGGATCCAGAAATGCTCTATTCTTCTAGGAACAATCTCCTTCCGTGTATCATTTTCCCCGGACAAAGTCATGATCACGAGATTGTGAAGAATGAGTTTCTTGAGCTTCTCGACATCGGCAATGCACGGCCCGTTGCTCGGAGTGACGGTCATAAGCAAGCACCGACAGTGCCGTCCCTGACTTTCATGGACCCTAAGCAAAAGGAAAAAATTGGGCCCTTATAAAAAGTTTTAAATATATATATAATTTTTTAAAATTCATAAGCTTCCTAAAAATACTCCTAAAATTTTACAAAGACCTACGGATGTGATATAACGAGCATCAAACAACAAGTTATGAACTAAAAATCATGAAAAGAAAAAAGAACAATGTCACATGGTAAAAGAATCAAATAGCACCAGGCAATTGCACCGCCGCAACTCATCAAACTTAGTAGAGCCCTCAATCACAATCCGGCAAAGAACAACTCCAATAAAACTTTATATGCCGCACTTCTGTTTAAGCAGAATCAAATAATTGCTCTTAAATGTTGAAACTTAGAAGTCCAAGTAAGAAAAACACATTGTCCCGACTCCCATCCTATGATTAAAAATAAGATTATAAGAAATGAGTCTATATTTTTTAAAAATTTCTCATCAAATTTCAGAAGTTTTTTCTTTGGGGTATATTATAATATCGAGAACAATGGTGTTGTTTTTTTGTTATAGGTGCGAACATGGTGCTTTTAAGAACAAGAAGTTTATTTTATTGGTGTTTGGATTTCATGATCTTCTTCCATCAAATCGTCTATTCTTGATTGTTTTCCCCAATGATGCTGTTAAATATCATTTTTTTGCTTTGTGGACATCTTTCGATTTGGAGAAATGGTGATGAAATTAGCTAGAGATTAAGAGTGACAACATTGATTTGATGATATCGAATGCCTTCCCCCCAATTATTGTTGATCATTAAGACATAAGTGCAGCAGTTTGCATCGAGCTTAGGAAAATGAGAGGACAAACGGTGCGTATCAGTGGGATTGTAGAAATTGAAGATGATGTAAACAATATTCAAACTAAATACATACTGCAATATTTCGAGTTAGATAAAATAATGACTACTGAGTCTATTAGCGTACCTTTTATTTTAAATAAAGAATAGTGGGAGAAGTGTTCATATCCAGCATCAAAGTCTCACAAACAACAACACATCGAGATGTAACGGATTGTATTGGAAGGAAAACTAATCTTCCAATAACAATTTGTTCTTCGAGTATATAATATATGAAAAATACAAATAAGTGAGTGATGAGAATCACCTCGGTTAAAAGCCAGACTCCTTGTGATATTATTTCAATTTGGAGGGTATAATCGTTAAAAAAGAGACATATTTTCTTGCAAACTATAAAATAAGATGATAAAATGCAGGCGAAACTGGATGCGGAAATAGCGCTGCAGAGAGGATTCGGTGACAGTCCAGCGTCACTGTAGTATTGGAGTTCATCATTCAAGAACTCAATGGGGATGGACCAACGAGAAAAGATGGTGTCCGGCAACTCAATGTCTCGCCAATATTACAATGATGCAGCATAACGTGCACTGCAAATGATGAAGAAACCGTGATTCGTGAGAGAGAAGGGGGTTTGGAGTATGGACTTTGGATTCCGATCGTCGATTCGGTTTAAATGGTAGCGGCGGAATGGGAAACGTCGCTACGAATGGGAAGGGGAACCGAAGAGTGTGGTAACTGTTTTCAGGAGTGGGGAGGAAGGCAAGACATCTAAGGGATATTTTTGTAAATGGGTAGTATGAGTGATGGGCCTTAAAATGGGCCCCTGAAGTTGGTGGGCCCTGAGCGGTTGCACCCAAAAACTACTCTCAGGGCCGGCCCTGAGCACCGACAGTAACGAGGAACATGACGGACTAGTACTCTGATGACATCCTCGTAACCAAATGGCAGGAGGAGATCGAACTCGTCGATCAACAGCATGGAGAGAGAATCCTCGAGGGATTTCCCATGGAGTGTTCCTTCGGACAGGCATGTCTCTACGCAAGAGGAAGTGAACACCAGAACTTCCGGCTGTCCTGCTAGAATCGTATTCATATCGGAGAGGGGCATGTCACCAAGAAGTTGGGCAACCTTCAACGACACTCTGTAGTAGCCAAGCGAAATGGTGGCTCGTCGGTGGTGCTATGTGGCGTAGTTGCATCAGGTTGACGTCCCCGTGAGGGTTGCATGACTGTGTGCTCCATGAGAACTGCAAGTGCTGCAAAGTACTCCGACTCGAAGGAGATCGGACGGTGTGAGGTTCAACAATAGGAGGGTTTTGCATGATATGGTTCTATGCGCGTAATAGCGAGATGAGGAGGTGCTGCTCCGCCACCGAGCGTGGACGGAGAGGGAGGAGGTTACGGGAGAAGGAATGGAAAAGCGGACAACCGTGATGGAATTTACAGTAGGATCTCACTCACAAATCCCCTCTCTATTATGGTGGATATCACGCACTCGCCTTACTCAATTTGATTGATCGAGCAAGATGGAAAACAAGCTAGAAAGAAAATGAGGGCTGTGAATGGGGTCGGGGAAGGAAAGTGACATACTCACTCAAGAGGAAGAAATAAGAGTAATTCTATTGCTCGTTGATGATTTGAGATGAAACTTGTTGTATTGCACTTGAATGTGTTTTGAAGATGGAACCCACATGCTTTTATAGCTACATCTCATGCAAAAAATTAGAATGTAAATAAAATATAAATAAATAAAAAATAGAAATTTCCAAAGTCATGTGCATGGAAATGCCTCCATACAAGGAGAGCCATCCACGTATTGACACATTGATGGAGAATAGGTCCAACTTGGACTCTTGGGGTACATCTTGATTAGAGCTAATATACTCCCCCCTAATCTTGATGTGGCCCAAGATCACGAACACCTAGCAAGTGTCGCATTGTTGCCAGCTTCGCCGCTGACAGAGGCTTCGTCAATACATCAGCACGTTGCTCCTCCGTGGATACAAACACCACAATAATATGTCCTCCTTCGACACAATCACGAATAAAGTGGAATTTGGTGTCAATGTGTTTACTGCGTCCGTGGAAGACGAAATTCTTCATCAAGGCAATGGCGGACTTGTTTATCAACGAATAATTTCATCGGCATTGGTTCTCTCTTTGTTAGCTCGCTCAACAAACTTCGAAGCCACACTGCTTGGCAAGCCGCTGTCATTGCTGCCATAAACTCGGCTTCACATGATGATAGAGCCACAGTCTTTTGCTTCTGCGAGTTCCATGAGACCAGGTTGTTGTTTAAATAGAATGCCATCCCTCCTGTGCTCTTCCTATCATCCAAATCACCTGCCAGATCACTGTCTGTGAACCCAGTGATTGTCTCCTCGCTTCCTCCTTTAGTGTATACGAGTCCGTAATGAAGCGTACCCTTCAAGTACCGTAGGATTTGCTTCATCACCTTGTAATGCATGACAGTAGGCCTCTCCATAAACTTACTACACATACCAACAACAAAGGAGAGATCTGGATGAGTGTGGAGTAGATACCTGAGACACCCAATGACACGACGATATTCTGTTGCATCCACTGGTTGCCCATCAGGATCTTTGTGCAATTGTGGCTTCTGCTCCATAGGACATTTGGTGGAGTTGCAATCTAACATCCCGAATCATGCCAGCACCTTCTTTGCATAAGAGGTTTGCTTAATTTCGATACGTCCATCTTCTTGTACTACCTCGATCCCAAGGTAGTAAGTGAGCAATCCAAGATCACTCATCTCAAACTCGGACATCATCTGATGCTTGAACACCGTGATCTCCTCTGGATCCTCCCCTGTCACAATGAGGTCATCTACATAAACCCCAACGATCACTCTTGACTGACATGTTCTCCTTGTATAGACTGCTTGTTCTTGAGCACACTTCACGAATCCAAGTTTCTTGAGACTTCTATCAAGCCGTATATTCCAAGCTCGGGGCGCCTGCTGAAGGCCATAGAGTGCCTTGCTCAGTTTAAGAACCATGTGTTCTTTGTTCTTCACCGTGAATCCTTCCGGTTGTGCTACATATACTTCCTATTCGAGCTCGCCATCTAGGAATGCTGATTTGACATTGAGATGGTGGACTTTCCAACCACGAGTAGCAGCAATGGCAACAATAACGCGTATAGTGTCTAACCTAGCTACTAGAGCGAACACCTCCTCAAAGTCGATGCCCTGCTGCTGGACTTATACTTTCGCAAACAATCTTGCTTTGCAATTGATTATGTCACCGGTGGATTTCCTCTTCAGCTTGTACACCCATTTGAGACCTTTGGGCTTGCAGCCAGCCGGAAGCTCCGTGAGAGTCCAAGTTTTATTTTTCTTGATGGACTCGATCTCTTTGCACACGACGTCTACCCAGACTTGGTTCTCAGCAGCTTCACGGTAGTAGGATGGCTCCTCCATCGCCATGAGCATGACTTCCCCCTCCATGTCTTCTTCAAAATCCACCCTTCGAGAATCGCGCATGATATCCTCGATGTGCCTGTAGCGGATAGTAGCCTCGTCGGTGCTGCTGCTGTTACTTCTTGATAGCGGGGTAGACATGACCGCCGAAGATGTAACAATATCTCCTCCTACGGTGGAATATGACCTTGCCGGTGTCATTTGGCCTGCCAGTGGTGTCGATTCATGGGTCGAGAAAGATGGTGATGCAGGCGTTGGCTCGCCTATCGGGAAACCTGTGAGTGGTATATAGCCACCCTCGTTTATCTTCATGTTGTACTCCTCCTCGATGATGAAACTGATGCATTTCCGTCGCTCTTTCTTGCATTCCAATTTAATTCCTTATTTTCTTCGAATTTCACATCACAACTCACATGAACTTTGTCGCGATGTGGATCAAACAAGCGATGAGCCTTGCAACCTTCCTCAACTCCAAGATATACCATCGGATGGCTTCGGTCGTCAAGTTTCTTCAAATTCGGTGTTGTTACCTTCGCATGCGCTATACAACCAAACACACGAAGGTGTGCTAGATGTGACTTTCTTCCATTCCAAGCCTCGAATGGAGTACGCTCCCCGAGCACCTTTGTCAGCAAGCGGTTCAAGAGATACACCGCGTGCCGAACTGCCTCCCCCCAAAGTCTTCCTGGCATGTTCATGCTTTTGAGAAGGGACCTTGCCATTGCCATCACGGTCCTGTTCCTCCTTTCCACCACACTATTTTGTTGGGGTGTATATGGCGCGGAGAGGTGTCTCACAATCCTTGCTTTTTCACACACTTTGGAGAACTCCATGGAGATGAATTCACCACCGCGATCGGTCTTGAGCGTCTTCATGCGACACCCGCTCGTGTTCTCAACCTGTGCCTTGAATTTCACAAAGGTGGAGCATGCCTGGTCCTTCGACTTGATGATGTAGACCCACATCCAATGTGAATAATCATCAACAATTAATATGAAATAATTGTTACCGGCGGGAGTTGATGGAGTGATTGGTCCACGGAGATCCATGTGCAGTAGCTCGAGCGCCTTTTTGGCTCTATAATTCGTAGCCCCCGGGAATGGTTGTCTTACATACTTTGCCACCAAATACCCTTTGCACAATTGATTTGGGTGTTTTATAGGCAGCACTCCTACCACCATCTCCTTCTCGACGAGCATCTTTATTGAGTGGAAGTTGACATGCCATAGTCTTGCATGCCACAACCATGTTGATCTTCGAGATTCGTAAGGAGGCACACTGCCTCCACCAGGTGCAACTCAATTCGGTAAAGATGGTTTGTAGTGCGTCTTACCTTCATGAGTAGTTGCGCAGAAGTCTTGTCAAAGACTTGTAGAGATTCCTCATCCATGATCACCTTGTGACCAGTCTCAGTGAGTTGTCCGAGACTCACTGTATTGCTGCGGAGTCTCAGGATGTAGTACACTTCATGTAGGAGCCACTGATCTCCGTTCTTCAATTGAACAAGACTGACCCCTTGCCCATTATCTGCACTTTCGATCCGTCAACGAATTTGACATTACCGGTGACATTCTCGTCTAGGTCATGGAACTTAGACTTGTCACCGGTCATGTGGTTGCTTGCCCCGTTGTCCAGGTACTAGACGTGACAAGGGGCACCCACCTCCTTCGTGCTACGCAGCTCCGACCTCGTCTTTTCTTCGTTCAACAGGATGACTTCCTCCTACTCCTTCCTTGATGCTGCGAGCAGTAGGGTTGCTTCGTAGTCATCGACACAAGCAAAGTGTGCCTCTACCTCTTTCTTCGGAGTCCTGCATTTCAGATGCATAGTGGCCCATCTTGTTGCAGTTGAAGCACCGAATGTGGCTTTTGTCACGGTCGCCGCCGTTGGAGCCACATGCACCCTCCTTTCGTGACGGCCCATTATGGCCTCCCCTACCGCATCCTCCCCAGCCACGGTTATTTCTATCTGAGGGAGTTTGATATTTACCGTTGTTGCTCGACGTTGACTCGCCGCCAACCTTCTTTTATCGCATCTCCCACTCAGCTTGAGTGAGCAAGAGATGATTTTTGTCGTTGCCATTGTTGCTAGGCTTTCGCAGACACGTTCGCTCTTCATAGGTCTTCAAGCATCCCACAGCCTCCTTAAATGGCATGGTGTCGAGATTGCAAAATTGTTCGATCCTGGCAATCACGCTAAGGAAACGATCATGCACGATGTCGAATAACTTCTTGACCAATGCGGCATCGTTGAGAGTCGCCCCAAGGTTCGCATACCGAACAGACATGCTGTTCAATTTGCCAGTGTACTGGTCTAGGTCTCCGTTTCTTGTATCTGCATGGCGTCGAATTCACTTTTCAACGTCTGTAATCGTGCATTCTTGACGCGATCTGCGCCAATGAACCTAGTTTTGAGGCAGTCCCACACCGCTTTTGTCGTTTTCTTGTTCGCCACTTGCATTAGGAGATCTTTCGGGAGATCTTGGAGAAGATGCGACCTCGCCTTCTTGTCCTTCTTCGTATCGATGGACACGCCAGCCGTCGAGTCGATGGCTTCCCATACTCCTTAATCCTCCATCATGGCCTGCACCCTGATCACCCAACTAGTGTAGTTCGTTGTCGTTAACTGCGGGTAGCGGAACAACCCTCCGCCGTTTTCCCGCACCGCCTCGTCCTGAGACACGATCGACATGGGCTTGGATATGAGATGTATCTGGGCTCTAATACCAGATTGTTGGAATTTACGGTAGGATCTAACTCACAAATCCCCTCTCTATTAGGGTGGATATCACACACTCGCCTTACTGAATTTGATTGATCGAGCAAGATGGAAAACAAGCTAGAAAGCAAACACGGGTTGTGAATGGGGTCGGGGAAGGAAAGTGACGTACTCACTGAAGAGGATGAAATAAGAGTAATTCTATTGCTCGTTGATGATTTGAGATGAAACTTGTTGTATTGTACTTAAATGTGTTTTAGAAGATGGAACCCACATGCTTTTATAGCTACATCTCATGCATAAAAATAGAATGTAAATAAAAAATAAATAGAAATAAATAGAAATAGAAATTTCCAACATCATGTGCATGGAAATGCCTTCATGCAAGGAGAGCCATCCACGTATTGACACATTACTGGAGAATAGGTCCAACTTGGACTCTTGGGGTACATCTTGATTAGAGCTAATAAACCGAAGGTCCGGCGAGATGATGATCGAAGTCCTGAAGATCGGCATATTTATATGGCGTCCAAGTCTTGGGACTCTCCGTCAACGACAAGGCTCTCCACCTGACCTCGTTCATCTTCTCCGCGAATCACCCAGAGTGGAGGCTCCTCCATCGCAGTCGAAGCAGCAACAGCAGCGGATCACCACCTTCGATCCTCCGATCTTCGATCGAGGGACCTCTATCTAAGGGGTTTCTGTCTCCTCCTTCGTCGCTTGAAGAAACCCCTAGCCTTCTGACTGTTGGGGGCTCTGGTTGTTCTCCTCCAGATGATCACCGAAACCCCAATCCCCTTCCTTTACTCCTTGAGGGCTCCCCGAGCACCATCTCATCTCCCCGTCCATCGTTATCTCTGTGTATGCCTCCCATCGATGATCATCTTCGTCATCGCCCTTCGACGATCGGCTCTGCATCTGCCTCCCAACGGTGACCGTATCCGCCTCTGCCTATCGACAATTGTCTTCACCTCCGCCAGCCTCTAGCGGCAACCGTCTCCACCTCCCAACAGCAACCGTCTCCGCCCATCAACCATCTCCATGTCTCCTAACCTCCACCTTCAACATCTTAGGTTCAGGCAGCTCCGCTCCCTTTTGCATACAGAATGCTCGTTGTTGGACGACCTCTGGCTTCATATCTACTACGCACGTACTTCTAATGGACTCCTTCCTATCATTATTTAAAAAAATCATCTCGAGCGTAAAGGCACTAGAGGCGAAATGGGATGGTGAGAAGATACATGAGGCGACCGCCTTGAACCCCGTGGTTGAGGCGTTCGAGGTGGGATAGTGGGTTCTCTGCTGTGGTGTTGCAGTGCTGTAACGCACCATAGTCGATCGATCAAGCTCGAGCAGTTGTGGTGCGTTACAACACTGCAACACGATAGCAGACGATCCAAACGCTTGAGGTGGTTAGACGGGATGAGGTGCTACGTGAGGCTTTAGGGGTTTTTTCAAGTATTTTTTGAAGAAAATAATTAGTCCTATTTGTATTTTCATATGTTTATAAAGGTCTAGTTATTGAGCATATATCTATGCAATATGAATGCTTAAATTTGACCTCTTTCATATTCATGTTTACCATTAACATATCCAATTATTTCAGTGAACTCTTACTATTACACCCTTAAACATATAAGAAATTACGTGCGAATTCGAATACCCTTATAAGAAACTCCTGAGCGACACCCCCGTACTGGTAGGGTATGGTGGCACAGGGAGGACATCAGACCGTTCTTCATCTGGATTTAGTAGAATATATGGTTAGAATTCAAATCATGTGATTCATATTAACTTGGATATCTATAATGACAACCATAACCAATCCCGTTTTGATAAAATATTTTAGTGATAGTTTCCAATGCTTTCCTTTTGACTGGGTAGAAATTTAGTAGAAAGATTTATGACATTGACATATCCTTTTTTTCATGTTCTTATCTTCATAATATCATCATATATTACATTGTTATGTACTATGTATTTATCAGATTATATTATTTCACCAATAAATATATTTATTATATATTTTATAATTATTTTTTATATTAACTGAGGCTTACACCTCGATTGTCTCGAGGCTACGTCTCGCCTCGCTTATAAGGAAGACGCCTTGTAGGGCTAGCTATTGAGTCACGGATCGATGAGCCAAGCTCGGGCTCGGCTCAATAAGAAGTCATGAGCCCATCTCATTATGTTATTGAAATGAGCTTGAGCCAAAATTTTGGGCTCGATAGCTTAACGAGTCGAGCTCGATCCAATTCTTGCTCGACTCGATAACTCAATAAAGGGCTCGATAAGGAATATATGTATATATATATGCATATATTAATTATATATTTATAAATAATACAAACAAAATAAAAGTAGCACTTTAAATTTTTTCCTCCACTAACTTTGACCCTCTCAAGAAGTAAAAGCACTCGAGAGATATTGTGGAGAAGGATTATAATTATGTCCCACAAGAGATATTGTGGAGAGTTTTAGAGAAGAGACAAGCACATGTCCTATCCATTAACCTCATAAAGGACATGTATGATAGGGCTTTATCTTGTGTAAGGACCCCGTTTGGGAAGACTGGCTATTTTGACATCAACATCATTTTACATCAAGGTTCAGCTTTGAGTCTATATCTTTTTACTTTGATTATGGACGAATTGGCAAGTCCTATTCAGGATGAGTTACCTTGGAGCATGTTATTTGCTGATGATATTGTGTTGATTGACGAGACTAAAGATGGAGTAAATGAGAAGCTTGAGGTCTGAAGACATTAGTTGGAGACTAAAGGATTTCGTATAAGTAAGACTAAGACGGAATATATAGAGTGCATCTTTGATGGATGCAATGGCAAAGGAATCAATGTGAAGATTGGTGACGATAACATTCAGAAGAGAGATTCTTTTAAATAAATGGGATCTATTTTGCAACATGGCGGGAAAATTGATGGAGATGTTACTAATATAATAAATGTAAGCTGGCTAAAGTGGAGAGGAGCCTCTTCTGTTCTCTGTGATAAGAAAATTCCTTTAAAAATTAAAGGAAAGTTTTGCAAAGCAGATGTAAGACCTACTATGCTCCATGGATCTGAATGTTGGCCTATAGACATGTGCAGAGAATGGATGTAACGGAAATAAAAATGCTAAGGTGGATGTGTGAACACACACGTAAAGATCGGATTCGGAATGATGCAATCAGAAAGAAAGTTGGCGTAGCTCCAATCGAGGATAAGATGCGAGAAAATCATTTAAGATGGTTTGGTCATTTGCAAAGAAGATCAGCTGATGCACCGGTTAGGAGATGCGAGTGTTGGGCTGTTAAGCCGGCTAAGAGAGGGCGAGAATGTCCCAAGAAGTGTTGGAAAGAGACTATACAAAGGGATCTTAGTTTTTTAGATATAAGTCCGAGATTGAACCAAGATAGATCTGAATGGAGGTGAAGAATCTACGTAGCCGACCCCCCTTAATTGTGGGAAAAGGCTTTGTTGTTGTTGTTGTTGTAACTTTGACTTTCTCACGATTCACGAGTCATAACCCAATTCTCAAATCTCATTCCGACCTACACATTTGTCCCCACCAACACATTAGAAAGTTGATAATTTTTTTATAAGCAAATATAATTTTAAAATATATATTATAATTAAGATTTTATACACAACTTGGATAGTGACCTATTGATAAGGAACACATCCTTAGATAGAGCAGGTCTCGAGTTTGTACCTGCACAAAACATTTTTCCACCAAAAAGTACCCATTTTCCTTAACAAGCTCGACTTGAGCTCAAACCCAGACCATGCTCGATAAGGGGCTTCGCTCGAGCCTTATCGAGCCCAAGCCAGCTCGATAAGGGCTCGAGCTCATCGAGCTCAAGCTCGAGCCAAGCTGGACTTTTCGAGCCCAAGTCCGAGCCAGGTGCTAGCTCGGCTCGATGGGCTCGATAACCAACCTTAACACCTCGTTCTGCATTTCTTTTTCAAACCTTGCTTTCGATCCGTCTCCCTATTAGATTTTGCTCCGTGCGAACATTTGATCAGCCCATCAGGCTTCAAAGCAGAGCTTTCGTGGTTGGATTTACAAGAAGAGTAGATGGTTCTAGTTTTTTTCTTTTCCGATCTATTTATCGACTAGTCCCTGGAGAGTTTGTTCTTTTGGCGTAAGGTCCACTATTAGCCGAGGTGGATTATTCCTCGTGACTTACGGCCTCAATCTCTTCACTGAGCTTCTTGTCTTTTTTGTCTTCTTTTCTCCTCTCTATCTTTTACCATCTGAGTAGCACTCCCACATGCTGGGAGCTCATGGTTCTCCCTTAATAGAGAACTCGGTCCGATAAGTTCCATTCTCATGAAATCCATGAATGTTACCTATAAAAAAACCCGCAAACAAACCAAGACTGAAAGGGAGAGTCGAGGCATGCAAAGGACAAGATTTGCTTATAACCATTCCAGAATACCACCCTAAAACAAAAGCCGCCCCCCCCCACCGCAATCATTTGAAGGATCATCACATTCACACGTGCATTTATACACACCTCCCATAATTTGTCAAAGTCGGTTTCAAAAACCACTTTGATTCGATAAATTATTGTGTGGTATTTGTAATAATTTGTAGGCTTAATGGATATTCAGGTATATATGCAATTTGGAATGCTTTAAATGTAAACACCAATACTTATATTATTCGTAGGGTTTTTATCAATTGTGCCCTTTTTAACTTCGGCAATATCAATTATCCCCCTCTTTTTTATAATATCAATTGTATGCTGACTTTTTACAAATTCACAATAGTTATACCCTTACCTTACCTTAACGAAGGAGCTGTGAATTTTGTAAGAAGTCGAGAGCAAAATTGACATTACAAAAAGAGACAATACTGCCGAAGAAGTTAAGAAGGGTACAATTTACAAAAACCCATATTTGTATATACAAATAAAAAAACTTGAAAAGATTGACGTGGCCTTTTCGGAACTTAAATAGTCTCCCATCTCATTTTGAATTCCTGATTGTGCCCATTTTCTTCCGGTCCTATTGTCCCCTTCCTTTAATTTTATAGGGTTGAAAATGATCCGAACCAAGGTTTTCTAAACTGAACCGAAAACTTTGTTGAAATGGTCGGATTGGGTCGAACAATGTAATCAAATCGGTTCAACCGGATGTTGATGGCATCATTATTTAAAACCGGATTAAACCGAACCGGTGAAAAAAAATGGTTGAACCGGCTAATCAAACCGAAATGAAATAATATATAATATACACTTAAATATACTTGATATATATATAAAATACATAGATAATGTATATATTTCACACTATACATAAAGTATTTTTCTTATACACATCATATATATATATATATATGAGGTAAATGGGGCTGCCCCCAGGGAGTAGCCAACTTGGCTACTCCCACCCCTATTTTTCCCTCATTTTTTATTTTTTTTGGAAAATAAAAATTTGTATATTCATCATTATATCCCTCTCACATTCTATTAAAATTTCGTCAGAAACAGAGACTCCTACGGCCTCCATCTAAACATGGTCGATTTAAAAAATCCTGCGACCGTGAAAAAAATGGCGTCTGGATGGAGGGCTTAGGAGTCTGTTACTGACGAAATTTTAATAGAATGTGAGAGGAATATAATGATGAATATACAAATTTTTATTTTCCAAAAAAATAAAAAAATGAGGGAAAAATAGGGGTGGGAGTAGCCAAGTTGGCTACTCCCTGAGGGCATCCCCATTTTACCCTATATATATATTATTTGGACTAGATGCTCTGTGACATGATAATAGTTTAATAACATTTAAAATCCAATATATGCAAAAAGTTGTGTTAGTGTAGTTGGTTAGATGTGTGAAATAATTAACCAAAGATCATCAGTTCAATTCCCACTTCCAACAAATTTTTAAATAATTTAAAATTAAGAACTTGCTTAAACCGGTTAACCGGACCGATCCAGGCCCGGTTCACCGGTCGAACCGGCCGATCTGGTCCGGTTTCAAAAACACTGATCCGAACAGTGCTAAGAGGTCAACAGGTGGTTATCCATTTCAATGGATATCTATTATATGAACTGGATCACGTGTTATCTATGTGTATTTATCGATAAAGAATGGTAGACTCGTCAATTGTTAGTAACAAACAAAATGATCTGTAAGGATTCCATCAGCTTATTAACAGATGGAATTATTACCGCGGTTTGACCTTCTCTATCAACAAGCGTATATATAACAATTCAAAAAATTTTTAAGTAAAAGTACGAACAAAAAATTGGACATTTTAACAAATTTTCGGACTCTTCACACGATGTCAAGAACAAAGTATACATACTAAAAGCCTTCGATGTAATAGCCCTTTGCTATTTGTCGAATTATTGTCGGCTTCATTTAAGCCAAAGATGAAACTGTCACCTTCACCAACGTAATCGAACAAATATACAATTTTGTAGTAAATGTGGGTGTGAAGGCAAGATAGAGAAGAGGCATCAAAGTAGGGATTCGAGGTATTAGCACAACCATCTAAGAGTTTGCGAATTGGAGAAGGGCTCAAGGCATTGACACAACCATCACATTACCAACCTCGAAGTTTGCAGTATCAAACAGAGACTCCGGGGTGTTGCCCCGTCAATGCAAGTGCTTGTAACCAAGGTATTAAAAACCGGATCGGACATTGAACCGGTTTGTCTCTGGTTTGGTCTGAACGGGTCAGACCATTGGTCCAAACCGGTCGGACCGGTGATGATGTCAGCATGTCGTCATCATTTCAACTGACTCGGAAAAAACCAGACCGGGGTTAATTTAACGGTCCGACCGTCTCTGAACCAATAAAACCGGATACATATATAGACATATGTATTTATATCCAATGAAATTATCGTGAAAACTTTAAAGTGCCAATTTTTTTCAATAGAAAAACACATAACAAATGAACTGACATCAATCGATACTTTTTTTACGTAAGGCATGCATTATATAAGGATGTTCTTGCATGTTGTGCATTGATCAAACAAAAAATATGCAGTAATTAAATAAAAATAAATGATGTAAGCCGTAAAGAGATAAAAATGTATCAGAGCACTTAAGAGTCAAAATCTTTCATTGAAATCAAACGATAAAGTTTAATTAGACAAGTAAATCAATTCCATAAAATTATCTTCCAAAGTTCAAAGTGACAATGACATAATGCTTTTCAAAAAAAATCCAAGCCTCAAAATTGTTGACTTTGTCAAGCTCTCATGATCCCAACTATTAGTACCTGCAAAAAAGTATATGAATAAAATTATTCAATTATGGTGATTATGATATAATAGTAATGGTGTTGATCTTCATCTTATATAATTGTACCTTATCAAATATCGAGCAACGCTGATATAGGATCATCTGGATCATCAATCCAAGCATCTAATTCCTCTATGTTGAATGCTTCGGTATTAGGTTCTTCCATCCAATCACCATACAAATCCATGTCATCTAATGATATCGGATCCGGTATATAATTGCTTTCATTTTTCCTCCTGAAAAGGAAGATTATTAATTATAAAATATGAAATTACATACTCATCAATATTTTGTAATATTTTGAATGAGAACAAACCTAAGACGCTGATTAGCATTGATGAAAACCAACCCATTCAATCGTTTGTGGCTTAATTTGTTCCTTTTCAACGTATGGATCCGTTCAAAAAGACTCCAATTGCGCTCGCATGCAGATGCTGAACATGTTTGGCTAAGAACTTTGATTGCTAATGATTGTAGTGCAGGAGTTGCCCCACCATACATCTTCCACCATTCAGCTATAATAAAAAATATTATAAGTATATTCGTTAATGAAATATAGAAATATTATCAACATTGTTTACCTGGAGCCATTTTTGCACGATTTCAAATGGTAGATGCACGTCCAAAATCGCCCATTGCATCTCTATATAAAGAAAATTCTACATTGATGCAATCAATTTTTCCTCATCATTATAGAACAAAGTCTCCATTGTATCATGAAAGCCTGCCATAATATGGTGATATAAGGATATGGTGTCATCCTTATAGAAGAATTCAGGATTTAAAAGTAACCCTGCTTTATGAAGTGGATGACCAAGTTGTCGATCCCACTTGTCATCAAAAATACCAATATAAGGCATGTATTCAGAGGAATTTCCGTTAAATATTGCTTTAATGGCATCACGTGTTCTTCGCATGGCTTCATGTATAAATCTCATAGATGGCTTCTCATCACTGTCCACAATGCGCAATACCTTCACAACTGGTGCAGATATACCAACGACTATTGCACATTCATTCCAAAATGATGTGTTGAGTACCATCTCATAAAGTTCTTTCCCCATCGAGGTTTTTGAGAGTTTATGGTCAGTCCATTCCTTTGATGCAACCATTGAAACTAGGCCATCTTTTTTATCAAGAAGACTTTGGACTGTCAAAAATTTAGTTGCAAATCTAGTGCTGGCGGGACGGATTATCTCAGAATTACAAAATCTCTGCATCAATTGAAGAATAAAATTATGATTGTAAATAAATTTTGTAATCTTCCGAGCTGCTTCAATCACATATGTTACTCTTGGAACCTGATCGAACTTTTCCAATATCAAATCCAGGCAGTGCGCAACACAAGGACTCCAAAAAATATCACCATAGTGTCTTTTTAGCATTTTTCCTGCAGCTTGATAATTGGCGGCATTGTCTGTGACAAAGTGCACCACATTTTCAGATCCCACAAACTCAACACAACCTTTGAAAAGTTGGAATAGTAATTCTGCTGTTTTGGAATGTTCAGAGGCATCAACAGATTTCAAAAATACAATGCCTGCATTGGAATAAATCAAAAAATTTATCAATGTACGTTGTCTTCTATCTGTCCAACCATCTGCCATTATGGTGCATCCATTCATCTTCCAGCCTTTAATTCAATAATGGTTTTCTTCATAAGTGGCTCACGAACTGCATGCGGTGTTGGTGCCTTGTAACCAAATCCGACGGATGCAATTCCATCAACCATCATTTGAAAACTGGGAAGAGCAATTGCATTAAAAGCTATTCCCGCATCATACAACCAACCAGCAATCAACATATCAAACTTTTCAATTTCCTCTTTTCTTTGAAGTACTGATTTGATTCCAGGTTGACTACCAAGTGTGGTGCTTTGGGGGAAAAATGAGGACTTTATTTTTTGAAGAAGATTCTCCGTTTGTCTTTTGGAACAATCCCTCTGCCATAGGACTATCTTCATTAATTTCAACACCGAATGAATTACTAGAAGATGCATAATTTCTCTTCCTTTTCTCCACTTTGTATTCATCTAGATTTACCTCCATTTGAAATTGAATGTGATTTGATACTTTTCTACAAGGTGCAAGAGAACCTCTCTTCTTAGCTAAATGCTCTTTCACCCTGTGTATCCCACCACCTAAAAATAGTTTAGAACAATACATACATTTCTTCCTACCATCCTCTGTCAAGGTCACATATTGCCATGCAATATCAGTTTTTTGTCTAACATTCGTAATAGCACCTTCTAATAATTCTGATGAAACATTTGCTTCAAGAGGTGTTTGTATATCTTGTGGTTCTTCCATCTACAAAAAATATTAAGAAAGTATAAAGAGTGTCTTCTACTGATTATAAGATAAAAAGTGTCTTCTACTGATTATATGATTCCATACTAGTATACAAATCCTTGCATTGTAATTTATTGATAGTTAACTCGATATTTGCATCAATTAAATTGAAACTATTTTGATCAACAATTGATAAAATCACATACACTCCACTGAAGGATCAAAGATTTACACATTGAGTGGTTGTCAATAAGACAAGTAGATCACCATTGAATAAGTTGTCAAGGTTAATCTTCTCACTAACAATTCTAAATTCTAGTACATGTTAGAGACATTACAATCTACACTACACCGAATATTATACATATTATTTTTTATATACTTAGAATCTGAATATCTTTCTCTAAAATCATGAACCATCTAACATGAAGGGTAGATACATGAAAATCTACTTAACTTTAATGTTCGTTTGGATTCATTCTTATAAAAAAAGGATTGATAATATTGAAATTTTTTAAAAAATGCTACTGGTGTTTAGCCTCATCTCTACCAGATATAATATGACAATATGCACAACAGGCTTTATTGCAGCCACAGGTCTCCGTTGGATGATTTCCTGCAGCTTGATATTGCAGGTCTATATTGGACATCTTTTACTGTTTGGTAATTATTATATCGTCTCATGACTCTCATTGTAAAATCCAATCAATGGATAAGTTCTCCACTATTTGAAAATTGAATAAGAAGTTTCTATTTTATAACATACCATGGAAGTGGCCCAAAGCCTGCAGGTCGTCCCCTTAGAAATTTAGAATGGTACAGCTCGCGTGAGAGAAGGATGCTGCTGCCGGACACGAAGTCAGCTTCCAAACTGGTAGGTGTGTCGTCGTTGTTGGGGGTCGTCTCCAGCCAGAGGGAATGGATAATCAAGGATTCAAGGTTCAGCAGCAGCAGAGAATCATTGGTGGTGTATCAATGATTATTGGGGGAAGAAGAAGCGGTTGCAAGTTATGGGAGAAGAAGAAAGTCGCAACGCTTGTATAGTTAGGGCTGCTAATCGAACTGAACTGTAACAAACAGACCTATGTTCGAGTTCGGTTCGTTAAGGAAGTTCGAAAGTTCGAGTTCGAGTTTGGTTCGATAAATGTTCGATAGGATATGTTCGAGTTCAAGTTCGTTTACAAAACGAACGTTCGAGTTCAGTTCGATAACAGTTCGTTAACAATTTAACTTAAGTAAAACTTGTTTATATGAACACGTTCGAAATTGGAGTTCAATAACAAGGTTCAATAAGCAGTAAAAATAAGAAATTATTCAAATTAAAGTGGTACAGAGCCCAATAAACACCACAATTTCTTTAACCTTGAAATTTACCAAGTGTATAAATACTAAATTACATATACAAATACATACACATATACATATATCGAACTCGAACATTTATCGAACGAACATATCTTATGTTCATGTTCCGTTCGTTAAGCTATCAAACTAAAATTTGACATTCATGTTCAGTTCGTTTAGAAACGAACAAACATTTTTCGAACTATTATCGAACGAACTTTAATCGAATACGAACATATTCAGTTCGATTAGCAGCCCTATGTATAGTGACGTTTGGGTTTCCCAAAAGTTGGTCCTATCGGTTTTTTAGGTCCGGTCCGGTTCGGCCGAACCGGTCCAGGTTAAACTGTTCGGCTACGGTCCATTTTCTTTTGGTCGAAATGGAGGAACCGGCTAGACCGACCGGAAGTTCACCGATTCCCGGTTGAACCGGTTGGACCGGCCGGTCCGGTCCGGTTTTTAAAACATTGCTTGTAACATTGAAAGGTCTCGAGGGGTCGAGTGGAAATGATGGTGTAATGACGAACTGAGTATGAGAGGATGTGTCAATTGAGCCCGAGAGATTTCAATGAGCCGAGGAAGATAGGTTGAATCGTCGAGTTGGGATGGAAAGGATACTAGTCAAGCAGACAAGGTTAGATATTTTCATAATTTTGGATGACAAATGCCTCATCAACACCTATTCGGTTATAGGCATGTGTGCTTAGAAAACCCAATCCTTATCATTTGAATGGATATCTGAAAGTTCAAGATCGTGCTTCATTGATCGGGAGGAATACCCCTCTGGCGCCTTACAATGAGCAAACCCTAATCCTTTTTCATCATTGCCTTGCCTGTTTCTCACTTTATTTTTCCTTTCATGCAACCACTCTTACTTGTATAAAGGATTCACACCAAAGAACAATACAAACTACCAGCATCAAACCTCGTAGCAGTACAAACAACAAGCTATAAACCAAGAGAGGGTTATTCCTACTCAAGTTGACTCTTGCTGCCCTCCAACCAAGGGTTCAAATGTCAATATCGACATCCATATCGTTCTCATGTTGATATGATATTTCGGCCATATATCGCCGAAGTATCGCCCGTATCGATGCCCATTCGTGAAGGACCAAAGAAGGTGCCCATATTGCCTATTGGTCCTTTGGCTATATATATATATATATATATATATATATATATATATATATCACCGATATATCATGATATATGAACTCCTGCCTCCAACTAAATGGGTAACTGCAGCCCAAGGAGAGAATACACGTACAGGAGCATATTGTTACTTGTCACTAGAGGTAAAGTTTAAGGACTTTTGCGTAATTTAGTCAAATAAAAAGACAGAGAGACGTGTATAAGAAGTCTTAAAAAATGCATGCTAGCTTAATAAAAAGATAAAGACTTGTGTTTTTAAGATCTTTCAATAAGAAGAGAGCATGCCTTACTTTCCAAGACAAAAAAAAACACAACCACGAGAGATAAAGTAATGGAAATTCCTTCGTATATTATTGTGTATGCATGAAGATCAATAATTATAATAAAAACAGTTGCGGAATACCTTCATTTGCATCGATTTTGAAGTCAAGATAGCAAAGACAGTCGTGATCCTATTGCCCAGCAGATGCCTATTGAGCTAAGATCCAGCACTTCAAAACAATACGGCAGCCATTCACTGCGTCGGATTCTATTGTCCAGCACAGGCCTCTTGAACTTGCTCTGAAATCTAGATAATTATTTCTGAACAAGCATAAAATTAAATCGAAAAGCACATGCTCGAAGAGCAACCGATTCTGCGACAGACCACAGAAATGCAATGGCATTAAAAGTTGGCCCACACCTCTAAGACAAAAGGATGTTTTCCCAAAACCATCAACATATTTACATATACTCCATCCATGAGACAAGTGGGTATCTGATCCTAATTAACTGCATATCTAAAGCAGTAAGCCCCTAGTATATCCATAATAAACCTAATGTCAATGCGCAAACAAAAAAAATGCAGCATGTGCCGTTCTTTATTGTGGATAGACCGGAATTTGCATCATACTTAGCGGCGCATAAAAAGTTACAATATTTTCTTCGAACCTAAGATCGAAACTGTACTCACTTGATGGTGATATAGCGGTTTGTTCCATGCTTTGCCCAGTGGTGTTTCAAATCAAGTGGCATTGACAGATCGCAACCTTCTCTAGACAGTCGGCTAAGCAACTTGGTGAATGCACCTCCACTCATCTTCCGCCCTCCAATCCTAGCATGTCGCTTGTTAGGGATCTGCGGCAGTGGATACTCTGACATTGTTGTGGTACAGCAGGCAGACTGCCAGCCACCATTACCCCACTTGTAGCATTGGCGCAAGGTCCCAGTGCAAGAGCATCCGGGAACTGGCATCGTTGTCTCGTCAAAAGTTACATGATTTAAGCCTAAATCATGGCCTTTCCATTCATGCTGAGAAGCAGATAAACCCTCTTTGTTTAGGTCCTTGCAACTGCCAGCTATGTCGGTACCCCGCCAATTGGCCACCGTAATCTGCTTGTTCAAGTCTTCAGCACTTCTTCTCCCTCCCTTTCTTACTGATTTTGATGCTTTCTTCGACGGAGCTCCAAGAGGCTTGCTCTCTTTCCTTTGACGTTTCCGACGAGGCTTAACACCGTTCTCTGGCATTGAAGATATGGGATAGGCAGCTTCACATATGGGCAAATCTCTTTGGAGGTAGGATGGTTCGGCTAATTGAGATGGTGAATGACCGTGTGGAACATGATGCTGATTATGGAGGCTCTTCACATAGCCCCGAGAACTGGGGCACCCAGGAGGACAAACTGTGCTGGTACTGCTAACAGCACGGGCACATTCGAGGGCAGCTAAAGCATTGTTCCTTTCCATGATTGCAGTATCACGCTCAGCAATTGCAGTGTCTCTTTGGAGGATTGCCATATCACGCTCATCCAAAGCTGCTTTTTTCTCAGCAAGGGCACGGTTACGTTCATGGACTGCATTATCCTTCTCAGCAAGAATGGACATGATCTTTATGTGGTGATCCTTCATCTGATGTTGGGGCATCATCCACTGTAAAAGCATCAGTCATATCCTTAGAAGAACAGTAGCGCATTAATATCTGTTAGAAATATGTAACCGTTTATCTTTCCAAAACCCTTGAGGGTACTTTTGTACTTCTCTCCTTTTTGTACTCATTAGGGTTTTAGGTTTGTCCTATAAATGGACCCCTAGACCCACTGGAATATAACAAGAAAACCTATTCCATTTCTGACATGGTATCAGAGCAGTCCCACGAGCCTCTCTTCCGCCGCCTCCCTCCCGATCCCTAAAGCCTCTTTCCCGTCGTTCTCCATCACGCGATACCTCCCCTTCCATCGATCCCTTCGCCTCCCGATCCCCTTCCAGCACCCGACCCATCGCCCATCGACCCCCTCCCCTGCCTGCCGATACCCATCGCCCATCGACCAACCCTCTCCAACGCAAGCGCCCATCGCCCATTGCCAGCGCCCATCACCAGCGCAAGCGCCAACCCGCTCCAGCGCCAACGCCCCATCGCCCATCACCCCAATCCATCGCCCCATCGCCCATCGCCCTACCCAATCCATCGCCCCAACCCATCGCCTCACTCCCAATCCATCGCCCTACCCAATCTTCACGCGACCAACCCCATCGCCCCCCCAACCCCCAATCGCCCCTCCCAGTCCCCCCACAGTCGTCCCTCCAGTCACCCCAAGCGCCCCCATCCCTACTCCAGCAGCCCCATCGCCCAGCATAACCTCCGACGGCCTGCTCCAGCGACTCCAGGCCTGCTACAGCAACTCCAAGGCTCCGACGGCAAGGCAAAACCTCCAGCAACGGCTCCAGCACCGAGTTCCACGACTCCACGACTCCAGAACTTCCCGGTCTACATCGATTCTACTCTGACAAACGGCTCCAGCGGCTCTCGTGCACAACAACAATCAAACGGGCACTCATCGGTATAACAAGATTATGCGGCCCAATGACTCCAGCTTCCGGTGATATTTTACTACAGCTTCATGTCCTCTGAAATTATCAATATTATCTAGTACTTTGCTACCTATCTTGTGTGGCCGCCATGACTTCTACTCCCACATCTGTGGACTCCAAGTCCCTGTACCAATCTCAATCTATGATGGTTCAGGGCACTACTATAAAACTCAAAGGATCCGAGAATTATGTTCTCTGGTCACGGTCCTTTAAAATATTTATTGGCGGCCAGCGGAAGGCCTATATCCTTACTAGAATTCCCCCCGCAGAAACGGACAAAGACTTTGATACATGGTTTGTCGATAACTGTCAGGTTATCACTTGGATGACAAACAGCGTAGACCCATCTATTGCATCCAATCTCCTATACAAAGAAACGGCTAAAGCAATGTGGAGAGTCTTGAAAATACATACTCACAGAAAACTAACAAATCACGGCTTTCAGATATATATACTAGGATCTGGTCTACAAATCAAGGAGATACATCCTTGATAGAATATTACAGGCTGCTCACAGGTTTATTCGAAGAACTCCTCATTTTTCAACCGGCATGTTGTGATAAACAGGTTGGGGAACGTGCAGAATGGCAAGTATATCGGTTCCTATCAGGTTTACACCCTCGATATAAATCTGCGAAGGACCAGTTTCTTACTGCCGGTGCATTACCCACTCTTGAAACTATCTTCGGCCGACTTCAGGAAATTGAGTCTCCACAACCCCCTCCATATGCTGAGGTATCCGCTCACTTTGTCAAGGGACGATCAGTCCCTTATGGGGGTGAGGACGTGACTATGGACGAGGACGTGGTCGCACTTATGGACGAGGCCGCGAATCTTCACGGGTTCAAGTCGTGATCACACTCCTGCCCGTTTCCCCCTGTGTACTCATTGTGGTCGCCTGAACCACCCATCAGAACGTTGCTGGGCCAAATTTGGCATGCCTTCGAATGCCAATAGTGCGTATGAGATGTCTACCTATGATACTGATTATGAGAATGCTACCCCAAGCCAAGAAGCACCTGTGAATGATAGCCAACATTCTTTTACTGCCTCTGAATATGCCAGTCTACGTCAACTACTACAGAACTCTCATACTAATGTTATCACGTCTGCTTCAACAGCCAGTCTTGCCACAACTGCAAGTACAGTCGCCAACACAGCTACTACATCAAATCCTACATGGATCATCGACTCTGGAGCCTCGACGCATCTTACAGGGGAAGGTAGTATTCTTACTTCTTCCCAACCATCCTCAGTTGTGAAAACCGTACGTGTTGCCAATGGAGCACACTCGCCCATTACTAGTGTGGGTACTGTAGATTTTTCTTCCTCACTCAGACTGACGAACGTGCACTGCGCTCCAGCATTTCCTCTCAACTTATTATCTGTCCATAAACTATGCACTGAGCTTAACTGTCAAGTGATATTTGATAAATTTTGTTGTTACTTTCAGGACATCCGGACGAAGCAGATCTTTGGTGGGGGATATGAGAAGAATGGGCTATATTATCTTTGACATCCCTACTGATTCCAAGTTTGCGGGTGCTGCGTCCATTTCCACTGATCCATTACTATGGCATCTTCGTCTTGGTCATCCATCTGCCAAAGCCCTCTCCATGATGTTTCCGGAACTTTCGTCACTAAAACCCCTTTGAGTGTGAGGCGTGTCAATTTGGGAAACATCATCGAGCATCCTTTCCTGCTCGAACTGAGCCTCGTCGTTCTACTCCGTTTGCTCTAGTCCACTGTGATATTTGGGGACCTTGTCCGGTTCGTACACTCAGTGGCCATAAGTATTTTTGTCGTTTTTATTGATGATTTCAGCAGACTATCCTGGGTTTATCTACTAAAAGAACGCTCGGAAATAAATATTATCATCAAAAATTTCTTTCAGTATGTTAAAACCATTTTCTCCACTACTGTACAAATTTTCTGTTCAGATAATGCGTTGGAATTCACCCAAAATGACCTTTCACATTTTTTGCTTCTCAAGGGACCATACATCAAACCTCCTGTCCCTATACATCCCCAACAAAATGGGATAGCCGAAAGAAAATTAAGACACCTCCTAAACATTGCCTGCTCACTTCTCTCTCAAATGAAAGTTCCCAAAATATACTGGGGTGATGCTATATTAACTGCAGTTCATCTTACCAACAGAGTCCCTTCGCCTTCTCTAAATGGGTCTACTCCATTCTCTCTACTTTATTCCCACGGAGTCTGCTTTTCCTCTTCCTCTACGGGTCTTTGGTTGCGTATCATCCGTTCATAAATTCCAAAATACAGATAAACTCTCGCCACGTGCGATCAAATGTGTTTTTCTGGGGTACTCTCGCACTCAAAAGGGTATAGGTGCTATGACCCTGATGGTCATCGCTATTACATCTCGGCAGATGTTACCTTCTTTGAGAAAACAAGCTTCTTCTCTCATACAATCACTGATATACCGCTTGAACTTCCACCCCCACCCATCGTCTACAAACGGAGAAACGTTTCGACAACTCCAAATGTCCCGTTACCCGTCTCAGTCCTCCAGGATGATATGCCCTCTTCAAGTACCTCCCACAAGGATGTCTCGGATGATCCTCTCGAGCTTCCAATAGCTCTACGGAAGAGTAAGAGACAGTGTACTTCCTATCCGATGTCTCACTACACCTCTACTGATAGTTTATCTGACTATGATAAACGGTATACAGATGCTCTAATGACATTTTCCATCCCATGAGATCATCACAGTGCCTTACAGGACTCTGGGTGGCGACAAGCAATGGATGAAGAAATGAATGCACTTATATCCAGACAAACGTGGGATCTTGTCCAGTGTCCTAAAGGGACTCGACCGGTGGCTTGCAAATGGGTCTTCACGATCAAACAAACAACGGATGGCGAAATTGACAAGCTAAAAGCTCGCCTTGTGGCTAAAGGTTTTACACAAACCTATGGTGTAGACTATTTTGAGACATTCTCACCAGTTGCACGTATGGGGTCTATCAGGACTATTATTTCTTTAGCAGCAAATAAATCTTGGCCTATTTATCAGTAGATGTGAAAAATGCTTTCTCTATGGCGACCTGGATGAGGAAGTATACATGCTGCAACCTCCTGGTTATGAAGTCGAGGGGGAGTACGTATGTCGACTTCGAAAAGCGATATATGGTCTCAAGCAAAGCCCAAGGGCGTGGTTTGACAGACTTACCACAGAAATTAGTACAATTGGATTCCAGAGAACAAAATCTGATTACTCAGTATTTGTCAGAAAACGAGCAACTGGTACTGTTATTCTTGCCGTTTATGTTGACGATATGGTTCTCACTGGTGATGACTGCAATGGGATTATCAGAAACCAAGGCTTTCCTTCAAAAGGTATTCGTTACTAAAGACCTTGGTCATCTACGCTACTTCTTGGGCATAGAAGTACTTCGCACTACTGAAGGACTTCACCTCTCACAGAGAAAATATTGTTTGGACATTCTTACTGAAGCAGGGGTTCTCGGATGCAAACCCTCTAGTATCCCTGCAGACCCAAAGAAACATGCCAGCCTGTCTGATTCTACCTTTGATGATGTCACTAGATATAGAAGTCTTGTGGGTAAACTCCTCTACCTTACTGCCACTAGACCAGATATCTCAAATGCAGTTAGCAGAGCTAGTCAGCACATGTAACAACCGACTTACAACCATTGGCAAGATGTCCTACAAATCTTACGATACTTGAAGGAATCTCTAGGACGTGGCCTCTTCTACGGGGCAAATGGGCACACGGAGGTCACTGCATATGCGGACGCTGACTATGCTGGTTCCCCAGAAGATCGACGCTCTACTACAGGCTATGCGATGATGGTTGGGGGAAATACAGTTACATGGAGGAGTAAGAAACAAACCG
Organism: Ottelia alismoides; assembly: GCA_037367405.1. Lineage (NCBI taxonomy): Eukaryota > Viridiplantae > Streptophyta > Magnoliopsida > Alismatales > Hydrocharitaceae > Ottelia > Ottelia alismoides. The sequence continues at coordinate 753,204 of JAZKJV010000419.1, forward strand.
TTGTATCCAGATCCAGTGCAGAAGCAGAATATAGGGCAATGGCTCAAGCTACATGTGAAATCATATGGCTATTGGCTTTCATTCAAGAACTTGGCATTAATGTCATTACTCCTATTCCTTTATATTGTGACAATAAATCTGCAACCTACATAGCCACAAATCCAGTATTCCATGAACGAACCAAGCATATAGAGATAGATTGCCACTTTGTACGTGATGCTGTCAAAACTGGAAGAATTGCTACTCCACATATTAGCACCGATCTTCAACTAGCAGATATCTTCACAAAGGCCTTACCCAAGAAACGGCTGCTGTGGATTATTTCCAAGTTGGGCATGACTGATAAATATGCTCCAACTTGAGGGGGAGTGTTAGAAATATGTAACCGTTTATCTTTCCAAAACCCTTGAGGGTACTTTTGTACTTCTCTCCTTTTTGTACTCATTAGGGTTTTAGGTTTGTCCTATAAATGGACCCCTAGACCCACTGGAATATAACAAGAAAACCTATTCCATTTCTGACAATATCAATGTGATCGACAGATCAGTGTGATGGCAATTCAACAAAAAATTAACTTCAAAAGGCACAATACATAGCTGACTCGGGGACACACCCTTCGATAATATTTAAACATACCGAAATACAAGAACAACTATAATGACAACTTCCTATTAACTAAATCTCATTAACAAAAAAATGAACAAATTTGAGAAAGGGAAAAGGTTCAGAGAATTATCATAGCAAAAAACCATGATCTCCGGACACCAACAACCCTACTACCTTAAATTTTTGCATACTTGCAGACTTCAAAATTGATATAAACACCTATATTGATATGCAAAGAAGTACAACAGTTGAAACTGACATGTTGACACAGAAAAATGCATCCACAAATAAATGAGTAATTTATACATAGAAGCCCCTATAATAATATTATATCACACAAATGTCCATGTATTCTACATAATTATATTTGGTCCGCAATGTCAATATTTGAAAGATATGAGTTAATTTTAACTCTTTCTGGCTTGTCAAGAGCCCTTACGTCCAGATTATGGCTGAACTACAGTAATGTCTAAAAAAATTGAAGGATATAAATCATAATCAATATACAATAATGTAACCAATTAATTTATTGTCGCAGCTAGTATGAGAGAATCAGGTTGGTTACTTTGGCATTAATGTGACCATCAAACAACATAAAACCATATGGATGAAAGCAGTGATTTTTGTCCAAAAAACAGGAAATTACTATGCACTCGAAGTCTCTGTAAAAAACATAAACGTTGCAGAGGTGTCAGTATAAACATGACTAATATGCGTACTGACAGAACATTAATTTTAATAAGCGTGGCTACGAAAAAATCAAATAAATAAAAACTTCAACATAAAATGTTTGTGGAGGAGAGAATGAAGAATATGGACAAAGATTTCATGTAATTTAAGTTAACAATTCAAATCAAGAAGGCATGTTACATCCTCATGCATCTTATCTCAACAATCAAATGGTTCATGCAAGTTATAGCTCCTTTATTTCATATTCAGATCTAATTTTTTTAAGGAACTTTGAAATTACAACACGAGAAAAAATGGATTTGGTGTACATCCAACCATTTAATTGCATACCTGAGCTTGAACTGCTTTATAATGATCAGGTTTATGTCGTCCATTTTCCCTATGCCCAATGTCATCCATGAAAAAAATCTACTTTATATAGTACGGTAAACTACGATTCAGATTCAGCAACCTGTTCAAACTTATTCAGTAAAGCAGACTTCAGAGGATGGGAATCTCTAGGATGACAAAAAAAGGTTAGATAAACAACTTTGCTAAAAGAAGCTACAATAAAAGAAAAATTATAGTTATTTTTCTGCAAGCTAAAGCTCTTCGATTATCTTCTTAAATTCCAACATCCAAAAGGTTTCAGCGAAACAATAATAGCCACACCCCCTTTTATTTTCACCTGACAAAGGCCATGATTGTACCATTAATGCAACCTCTGCCAAGGCTTTAAATTGTGGATTTCGGTTACGTTTCACCAGAGGTCCGGAAAGAGAAATTTTGAAGAATTGATGTGGAATTTTGTTGAAATCGTCAGAAATCTTGGAAATGATTCTAAACTTGACTTTTCTCAAAAAACACGATTTTTAATATTCCTAAATCAATAAATAAAATAGAAATGCATACTTATTTGTACAAGTAGAATTGTAAATATATGTTTTGAAGTAGTATTATCGTCATAATCATCACAAGTTGATGTATAGAGTAGCGTGTTTCCTATAGTCAGAAATGTATGCTATGATGATTACCTCTTCAATAAAAATGAATTGACATAGATAATAACTACTAATCAAACCATATATATCAAAATAAAGAAAGAACAAAAAATTATAAAGTTATTTCTCGAAAAAATAAAGCTTTTCAATTAGAACTTGAATTTAACACTTAAATCTTGTGTATAATAGATTTGATTTGGATTTAGATCTAAAATTTAGAAACTAACTAAAGAAACTTCTTCGGACAATGTAAAATACTCTAACAATTCAACACATCGGTAAATAAATAAATGAAAATTCATTAACACATGCAAATTTAGATGAAAGCAAATGGCAGATTCCCTTTTTTGTTGTTTCATAGAAATGACATGCAATTTCGATCAGATTTGCTGACATTTCTTTTATATTCCATTGAAATCTTGGAAAAAGAAATAAGGTAGCGTTTCGATTTTGATGATCTAGAGAAATGGAAGTTTCGGAGAAATTCAGTAGAATTTCATTGAAAGTTGAGGCAATACCCTCTGTAGGCAATGCAAAGAGCCTCAGGCTCAAAAATATATCTTTTGATGCCCCTCTCATACCAACCATCTAACCAAAATCAAAATAATTTACCATCGAAGATAATTGACAGGAATCGTGGGGGGTAAACTCCTGCCCAGCCTCACATACCCTTTCCATAAGTTTGTGGGCAATTTCCACATACCGGCTTCCACATCCCCATTAGACCTCCAACTATACATGTTTTCTAGTAATTTGATCATCACAACCTCTTTTTTTGCCCCATATATTCACAGCCCATTTTGCCAGCATGGTCGGGTTTAACTCCCTTGGTCATAACACACTCCCAATCTTCCATCCTTGTGGTCTCGTAACATCACTACCAACACCAAACCCATTCTCTCATGCCTAAAAGTCGTCCAAAAAAAACTCATCATCACTAGTGCAAGCCATTGTCATATCTTTTGAGGTGGTTGAAATAATGAGAGGAAGAACACTCGTATTACTGACAAGACTACCTTGAGCAGCAGAAGTCTCCCACCTCTTGAAATATATCTACCACTCAACTTTGCTAACTTACACCACCTTTTTTATGAACAGGGGCCAACCCTAACATCGGAGTCGTCCCACAACCAGCAGAATACCAAGATACCATAATGGTAGTTAACGGAGTGGTAAGCCCAACAAGGCACCCTATTGGAATGGGCTCGTTATGCCAGCATGCTTATGGTATGCCACGTGGAAGTCTGAATAAAATGGATACCTTTAAAAAAATAAAGGTTGCTTCTTGATGCTTAGTTACTGTCAATCATCACATTTAAGAAAATGATCTCGATGATTAAGAACAGCGATGGTTCTTCAATTTACAGAGGTGCACCAATTTTAAGAAACAACTACAACCATGAATCCCCACCCCCACCCCCATCCCTTTCCATATATTTCCTTCCATAGTCATCCTCCCCTTGCAGAAGCACCTCCTAATAAGGTTTCCCTATTTTCTCGAGAATTCACACGACCATGTACCTTACCGTTCAAAATTATCCCGGGGAACAAGGCGATCATTTTCAGCTTCCCCACAAAAAGAACTGCAAGTAAAGCTGGAAATTCTCGAAAGTTGATATTACCCTAGCAGAACCCATGTCATTCCGCTTGGCTGCCTCCTTTATGGCCTTCTCCACCTTCTTCTCTTCGCGCTGTATATCTACCAAGGAGAACACCGATAAAAGGACAGGGAAGCACGCCATTCAAAATCTCTAAAGGAAAAAAAACAGCGCCCGCCTAGGAACAGACCTCGAATCTGGCGATCAACGTTGCGGACCTCCCGGCGGAGTCGCCTCTGCCACTCCCTGAGCTGTTCTTGAGGGGTCGGTCTCCTCAGCATGATGTTCTTCACAGTCTCCATCTCCGGAGGGGTGGATCGCTTGTCCGAGGAGGGCTTTAATAAAAGGTCGAGAGATGAACTCAATCGTCTGTTTGTCGTCCGTCCGGGTTCAATCCCGCTCTTAACCAGTGCAGAACGGTTAATGGTGCGACCCAGGGCGGGCAGGTGGGTGTGATGACGAAAGAATGCCCATTGCCTAATATTAAATATGAAATCCTATCTTAGATTCAAGGGTTTTTATCAGTTCTGCCCTTTCGAGATATTGCAATATTAGTTGTGCCTCTTTTTTTTTGGAATTGTACCTCCGACTTTTTGTCATTCTATCACTTGTACCCTTCAAGTTAGTTGTCGTCTATCTCCAATGCAAACGAACGTTAACTTTGAGGACATAACAGAAATTACTTTTAGAAAATGGACTGAAATGTCTAGCCCCTTCTTCTTCCTTCTCCTCCACCATCCTCTTCTTCCCTTTTCTTCCTCCTCGCAGCCTCCTGCTCCTCCACCGGCTCCTCCCAACCGTCCCCAGCCCCTCCCACCACTTCTCCTTGCTTCCCCACCTCCTCCCCCACCTTCGACCCCTTCTTCATCCCCAGCCAGACCCCCCCCCCTCCCGCCATCCCCAGCCCGACCTCCGTCCCCACCTACGGCCTCTCCTCCATCCCCAGCCTCACCTCCCACCGCTGCCCTGTGCTTCCCCACCTCCTACCCCTCCTTTAGCCCCTCCTCCCCAGCTCGCCCCCTCATCTTCATCCCCACACCTCCCCTCTGTCCCAAGCTCCTCCACCCGCACCTCCCTCTCTGATGTAAGCACCTCCCCTCAACCCCACACTTCCCTCTCCGCTCCCGTCTCCTCCCGTCGCTCCCGCACATCCCCCTCTGCTGTGAAATCCTCTCCACACGCATTCCCTCCACCCCCGTACCTCTCCTCCGCACCCAACTCCTCTCGCCACCCATGCACCTCTCCATCTGCCCCAAGCTCCTCCACCCCGCACCTCCCTCTCTGTCCCCAGCTCTTCCCCACGATGTGTCACGCCTTGCTGCCTCCTCCTCCTCTACTAAGGGCATCTTGCCATCGCAGCTATAGGGAGGAGGACGTTGCTTCAGATGATCGCAAGGGACGAGCTGCTGGAGGAGCTGCAAGGTTACTCGACAAAGCAGGAGCGGAGGAGGATGAAGAAGGCACTAACGGAGGAGAAGCAAGGGGGTGAAGGAGGAAGGGGAGAAGGAGAGTGCAAGTTGAAATAGGGGAACTTTCAGTATTTTTTTAGTTAGGATAAATTTTTTGATTACTTGATTCATAAAAACTCACAGAAAACTTCCATAAAATTCACCATTTGATCCGCAAATGAGTGATATAAATGTGAAAATGTAAAAATTTTAGCGATTTAATGGATGCATGAATTTACAATTATTAGAGAGAAATTATGAAGAGAAAGGAAGAAGAACAAATGGAGGAAGAAGAAGATGACGATGAAGTTTGGACAATTATGCCCCTCTTAACTTCATCATGGTTTGAAAAAACCATGGTTAAATTCAACTCATTGACGGTTAGACTAACAGAGAGGCACACGTGATAGAATGGTAAGAAGTCGAGGGCACAACTGATATTCTCGAAAAGGGAGGGGCATAACTGATAAAAAACCTAGATTTAAGTGGTAAAAGTAATGGTACAAACATGGGAAATTTGCACTTTCTAGATCGGGCAACCACCAACTAGGGTAGAGCATTAAGCCGGGATGGTATGGACCAGCTCTGTCGTGCTTAATACATCTAATGTACTTATAAGCTCGGGTTGGGACGGTCTTTGGTAATTTTATTTCTCAAAGTTGTGTTTTATCTTTGATATGCATTCGAATTTAGAGAGGAGAATGTTATTGCCGAAATTGTAGCTGAATTTAGAGAGGAGAATGGATGAAGTCGATACAAATAAAATAAAAGGAATATTTGGTTATGAACTATGAGTCTTTGACATGACAAATTCTCCTTTTGAACCTCTATCCAAACAATAAATATTTCATGTCCAATTCCTCCACCCCTACTCTTCAACGACCGACCCCTTCCCTCTCGGGTCGTTAAACCTCTGGCCATAATTTATTATTTGTATCATCATTACTCATCTTAATTAGAATCAAAATCTATATAAATGCAAGTGTGAACAAAATTTGATATACTACTATTATCAAAAGACTTGAAATAAGAACTTCCATCAACTAACCTTGAAAACAACCAAAAAGATTCATGGAAAAATTAAAAGAAAAATAGAAATGAAAAAAATACGTTTATATTCATCAATATGTTTTATATGAAAATGCACTATAAATACATGGATAAAAATTATGTGAAGGAATATGGATAGCAGAAAAATAAATAAAATAGAAATAAAACTCAAAAATACTATGTATATATACATATATCAATTATAACTTATACTAATTAATCTATATATCTTTTTAATTGCTTTTGTTTTTGCACGTGTATCACGAATGTATTTACATAGAAAATCTAAATAATCAGAAAAAATAACAAGAATAGATCTTTGCAAATAATTTAATGTTAAAGGGATTAGCTTGTGATGATAATGAGCTCTCACCTCTTTGAAAATCTGATATTGTACACTTATTTTTGATATAGTCAAGCACGCATGTAAAACTATAGAGCATAATAGCAAATCCATTTTAGTTGGAGATTAAGGACACTCTTGTTAAGAAGCATTAACACCAAAGTCAATGTGAATGGTCACAAGCATTGTTTTAAGTATCAATTACATTTTTTTTTCAAATTGAGTTTGCATTGTTAAAATGCTTTAAACGTGGATGGTAGTACAATCATATAAGTATAATCTTGGTGATGGAAATATACAAGCTTTGTTCATTCTATTTTCAGCTTAGTGTTTATAATTTTTATTGATTTGATACAATTATTCGAGCTTAATATGTGGCGGAAAAGTTTTAGTTGATTTTATGTTGGAAAAAATATAAGATAAAATATAGACCTTTAAACAATCAACTGCATTGTAATAGCATAAGGGAATTTAGATACATGCAATTGATTTTTATGCATGGATGTGATTCGTTAACCAACTATCAAAAGAACTGGAATGAGTGGGGGCAATCACCACAGTACAAATTATAGGCAAGACATGAACATATATGGCTTCACATAATTTGGCCAATCTATATTTCATGGTTGCATTGTATCAAAAGAATGGGATACTTTTTGTGCATGGTACCCAAATAGGTTGCTTGATATTGAAATATTGGGGCAATGTTCATAGTTTAGCTAATTGTATTAATTTCAACATTGCATGATAGGAGGAAACCTTAAGATAATGGGGCAATCATCATTTTTGCTTGTATGCATGGTGTTAGGCGGCCTTCGAAAAAATATAATGCAATTTTGGTATTTGTGTATAGTAGATTGACTAAGCCTTCCCAATTCAATTTGTGAACATGATGTATACATCGGATTAAGTGTGTGTGTAAACGAGGCAATCATGTTGCATGGGGAATCTATGATAATTGTACTCGATATAAATCATCGCTCTACTTCTAGATTATAGTCACATCTACATAAGACTGCGAGTACAATATTATCGTTTAACACAACCATCCATATACAAACTGATGGTTAATCTAAAAAAATTATCCATGCAATGTTCGAACATATACTTAAAATGTTATCAAGGAAATCTGATTTGACATTTTGTTGGGCTCGAACCCTTGTCCCTTGTTGACCACTGCCCAATGATTAAGTTCAATTTGTGAAATAGCAAGTAATCCATCTCTTGTATAACTCACTCTCACACTTTGTGAGTACTAAATATAAGACTTTATGTTGGGTTCTTCAACTTCCTCCACTTATACTCATAAGATCCTCGCTGCCATCAATTATTCTCAATAATAGTAGCATGTGAAGCTTGGGGTTGTATCTCTTTAGCGTTGGTAACTCATATGAGTGAAATTCGGGATCGTTAAAACAAACATTATGACTAATTAATAGTTATGTAGATAAAATTACCCACATATAATAATCATAAGCAATAATACAAACATAGAAGACATTAATTTTAATGTGGAAACCTCAACGAGTAAAAACAATAACCGAAGTCCTCGAAATTTGGATTTTTGATTGATCAAGTCAATCAACTAATCCACCGATCATGCACGAGGGATTTCCACCACTTGTATTGCACAATAAGTATCTAAACATGATAATGAAAGTAAAGATTACAACAATTGATAAAATATAAAATAAATATTCAATGAATGTGAGGCTAGCAAATGCACACCATAATCGAATAAAGAATTACAAGTAGTTAAATCTAAGAGTATAAATATGTGAAGGGAGAGAGAGAAAATTAGGAGCTATTATATTAATGATTAAAGTACCTCACTCTAAAAGTACCTCACTCTAAAAAATTATTCTTACTCTCAATATGATTAAAATTGTAAAAAATATCAAAGCCATGTTCACTATTTCGCAAATAGAGTTAGTTTGCTATATTTGATTTTACAAAGCTGACCAAAATTCCACACACTAAATGTACATGATATATGAAATGAAAAATGAATAAGAAATCACTATAAATCTTAGATAGTAAAAATAAAATTATGAGATGCTACAATGATGCCAGAGTATTCACAAGATTTGGTATTGATGATTTAATCAAGTCACCGCATATCATACAAATCATATTCAAACAAACTAAACTACTACTACTACAAGCTTAACTGATGCACAAAATAAGTATCTGGTAGGTGATAATCGCAAATTAACATATCGCAGTGATGTTGTTTTTCTTGAAATCAGATAATCAGCGATATATCAAAAATCACAGATGATTAAAAATTAAGCAAATGTGGCAATTATTTATTTAGCTCTAGCAAGCCCATGGTCACCTGTAGGAGATGTCAAATACATGCTAATGTTCAAATCAAATAACAAGTGAATTACTTTCCGAAGATGCAATTTTTTGCTATATGCAAAGTTAAATGCATGTACAAATATGTAAAATAAAATGAGATGCAAAATGAAACACAATGAATGAAAATGCCATGTGAATTTTGAAGCCAAAGCCTCACCAACATTTTTTTGGCTTTCAAAATAAAATGTAAAAATATGATAAAATATTTTTGAGGTCATACAATATATAAAAATATTTTAAGATAATATTTGGAAAATTTTAAAACTCCATTCAAATGAATAAAAATGCAATGCAAAAATTAGGTTAAATGCAAAGTGGTTGATTTCGTAATACCAAGAAAATACATGAAGGTGTCATTTCGGTACAAATATATTTTTCCTAAATATAGGTTTTTAGGAATTACATTAAATGTATTTTTTTATTTGTAACAATTGATATGCATGCATGATAATGACTATTCTTTTGGAGCTTTTAATGTAAATTTTTTATTCAAACAAAAGACAAAAATTCAACTTGGTCAGGAGATGGAATATGATCAAATGCACATAATCTAATTTTTTGGAATGTTTTTGAAATATTTTGAATTTTTTTATGATTTTTAAAAAACATGCATTTGTAAACTAATTCCTATAAATTTATATTTAATGATTTCACAATCCAAAATTACCCAAATAAAAATTTAATGAGGAATGCAAGACTTTCAATCTAGGATGTCAAATATGACTTAGTTAACTTCAAGTACATAAAATCAATTAATTTATTTTAAGCATTAGATATAATATTTTTAAAATATTTTTGGTCACAATATGAAATGCAATCAATTACACAATTACAAAGTTTTTTCACAATTTTTAGAACTTTTATTGATTTTCTAGAAGTTAAATATCAAAACATGGGGTAAAATATGATGATTTTCGCTCAATGATTTTTATAAAATTATGTGTACATAACAAAAAATCAAACATATGTTTAATTTATGTATAACTAGTTACTCCACATAATGCAATTTTTATTTTGAAAATTAACGAAAATTGGTAAGTCAAAACAGTGGTCAAAGACAAGGTTCAGAATACAAAACTAAAATAAAATGACTAAACAACGTGGTGCCCTTTAGTGCTTCTTTAAGTATCCAAGATGTTGGGAGCTGACATGTAATATTCCTGAAGGTCCTTGCATTAGCTTATCTAACACATGAGATGGGTTGAATCGGGTAGAGGAAGATTGCCCACATGATATAGCTGAAACGGTGTGCTACTTTAATCCTGTGGTAATGGTTATAACATCTATAAGTGGTCATGATTTAATCAAAGGGATTGGATGAAGAGATAACATCCACTTAAGACTTAATGATGGAGATGGAATCTTGGAATGAGATGAGCAGTTTGATGGAGGTCTTGCTCCTCGATATGAATGTGATCTACAACTTCTGGTGTCTCACTTTCAATGGATATGATTAAACAATGAGGTGATTGAGGGATAATCTGATGGCACCTAAGGCTCGCCTCCTTTCTCTCATGTTTAGTGATACATGTGGAGGAGCTTCTGCTCCGCATATAGGCATCACGAATCTCTACTCAGTGGTTGGTGAAAGGAGGTTCGTAACTTACGTAGCTTGATAGTAGGTTGTTAGACCAAGATACTCAACAACCAACTTACAAGAACCGGAGTCGTGTTCAAAATATAAGGAGAGAAAGTAAAGTAAATGCAAGTAAAAGATGTATTCACTTGTTCCATTAACATTTCCAATATACAAAATGTAACCACAAGATCATGTTCAACATACATGTACACCATCAAACTATGCCATCACAATATCAAAACATATATGTATCCAGCTATCTTTTAAAAGTAAATAAAATCTAAGCGGAAGTAGAAGTTGTACATGTAAATTACTAAAAACAACAGTATCATGTCTGATATTGAAAGTCCCGAGTGCTCCTCATAGTGGAAGCCACTACTACTTTGGTGGTGGGTGCGAAACACCTGTTGGACCACATGAAAAGAAGTACGTTATTAGAAAATTGCTCCCTACATATGCTATTCTAACCACAAGTGTAAAAAATAGTAACCGTAAGGGATGTAGCGCGAAAGAAAGTACTAGACAAGTATGTATACTCTTTCCCATGAGTGAACTCAGCAAGATAAATCAACATATCAAATCACTATTATCGAGTTCTTTTCGGTGTCATTATTTATTTAATTTATATATTAGTAAAAGGATAACTCAATCATGTGATGAATCTCCATTTCATCACCTTTATTCTTTCATTTTGGCCCTAAATCTCTAGTTAAATGCATATAAATAGCATTAATTAGGGTAAGATAACATTCATATATACTGTATACAATAGTATATCTAATGCCAAAATAAAAGAATAAAGACAAGAAAAGAAAATGAAATATCAAAGGTATTGAATGACCCTAAACCCCGAGATTAAGTCAAGAATCGACTTGGTCAACAAGGAGTAAAGTAGGGTGGATAAGTGCCAATAATTGAATAAAAACCTAATTTTTAATTCATCAATAATAGGTTTTGGGAACCATCATTCCTGTATCAATATGTCACCATTTGAAGCCATATACGGGCACAGATGCCTCACACCTCTCAGTTGGTGTGAAGTAGGTGACCACGCTCTTTACTCTGTGGATCTCTTAGAGGAGATTGCGAAGGTGATGAAACTCGATTTCATCATCATAATTTCACATTATTAACCCCCTTGCTTAAGCTTAGTGCAAATAAATCTCTGTTAATGCCCTATAATTAACAGAGTCCTAAATAAATTAAAAACCACAAAAAAAAATAACAAAGCAAAAATTCGTGGTATTTTTAGACTTAAAAATACCCTCCAAAAATATTTCGGGCCCTTGTTTGATCTCTTTTCTAGTTTTGGTCAACATGAAACTTGTAGATCTCGTTAAGATCTACAACTTTCATGTTTTGAGTTTTCTCAAATTCGACTATTTAAGCCTTCAAAAATAAAAAATACAATCAAAATAATCTGATTGGGCCACGTGGCCCAATCTGGGTGAGCCACGTGGCCCGCTTGCTTTGTCTCATCCGCCCTTTTTCCTGGCCGTTGGATGACCTTAAGATCCAACGGTTTCTCTATCTCCACGTGCGACTCAATTCTCAACCATCGGATCAACCGCTTCTTCTCATCACAGCCGCTCGTAACCGCCTGATCCTCTTTGCGCCACGTGGAGCATCGTACACCATCGGGTCTTGTTTCCATCTCGTTGATCATCACCGTCCACTACCACTTATTCTCTCGGCCTTTCGATCAGACTCAAGAATCAATCCAAGCCATTCGCTAGCGCCGATACCTTAGCTTTCCACGTGGCGCTTCTATCCGCCACTGATCGCACCGCCCCAGATGTAATCCCATCCTTTCGTTCGCGCTCAGCCATCCACCGTTGGATCCCCAGATCCAACGACCCCGCGTCATCGTCAACCTCCCGCTACCTCTCTCTCTCCCACGTTCCATCTCGCGCAGACCTCGCCCCCTTCCCATTTTCTCGCCCACTCCAGCCATCTTCTTCCATCGCCAACTGCCCTCCGACCTTCCCCACTCATCCCTCTACCCCGCGCACTCCTCCAAGACCTCCGACCACCTTCCAGTCAACCCATAACCGCTTCCAAACCCATGTCGACCATCATCTTCATCCGCCACTTCTCTCTTCAAATACACCGGTCCCCCTCCATTTGCCGGTGTCCACCTTTACGTGGGGAGTGGCCCAGCCCTCCTCCGCCTCCCTGTGACAGGGGGAGGCGGAGAGATCGAGCGAAGACGACTGTCTTCCCCGGTGAGACCCTCCGCCGAACAAGGCGGAGCTGCGGCGCTCCGCGACCGCTCGAGCTGCCTCCAGTCGCTGCGGAGGTTCAGCGAAGACCAGAGCTCGACCACGAGCTCGCGCACAGGCTCCTCCTCCGCCCAAACCTCCGGTAAGTTCTCTGCTTCTTTTCTTGATTTTTCTTTCAATTTTCCAGGCCTCTCCGGCCGATCTCACTCTTCATAAGCCACCTTACGAGCTTCGCCGTACTTCCCCCTTTCTCGCGCCACTTCCCGCTCACCATCCCCTTCTTCCATACCCCCCATCGTCTCCGACCCACCTCCTCCGCCCTCGCGGCGGAGGAGCATCGAGCTCCCCGCTCCCGTCGCCCCTACGAGCTCTCACATCACCTCACGCACACACATCTGCGCTTCGGCTATAGACACTAACCCTGCAGGTGCCTTATGCTTCAATGGTCGGAGCGCACGCCGGAGCCATCTTCGTCAACGTCACTCTCGACGTCCGAGCTTCAATGGGCCAATCCAAGAGGCCTAACGTCTTCCCCGAGCTTCGAGCGACATCGACCCACTTTCAAGAAGCTTCGGGGAGGTCGCGCGCAGCCAGGAACGAGAGGCGGAGCTGAAGCTCCTTCGCCGGAGCGCGGTTCTCGCCACCAGTCGAGGATGAAGATGGAGGAGCAGTTGCCGTCGGATAATCAACATCTGACGGCACGGATTCAGCCACGTCGTTCAAGACCCGCCTCTCCAGCGCCCGTTGGATCATCTCGATCCGAAGGCCCCAGTACAACCACGTCGATCCTTCAGAGGCCCACAGTGTCCATCCGATCACTACAATCGGATGGCTTATATTCAACCACGTGTCCTCGCCATAGCTGCACCGAGCCTTCGCCCTCGACCCTCCAGGTCTGGAGCGCCCGAGCCTGTGCCGAGCCATCAGGAGCTTCGGCCGAGTCCAAGCCTTTGCCGAAGCAACTCCGAGCCTGCACCGAGCTTAGGACCGTCCGAGCCTTCGCCGAAGCTTCACCCGAGCCTCTGCCGAGCCGACTTCCGAGCCTGGAAGGTGCGTGCCTGGCGCGTGCCTCCTGGGCAATTTGCAGAGAAGCCCTCCGAATTTCTTCAATTTGCAAAATGGTCCCTGCGCGTATGGATTATTTACAGGGAAGGTCTCCGAACTTATTTTATTTTCATTTTAGTCCTTCCTAGGGACCTTTTTGTAGTTATCTTTTCATGTTTTCTTACACTTATGCCCTTGTCTTTCTTTATGCATAACTTGAGCTACATAGTTCCAATCGAGTTGATTTCAGTTTCATTTTGAAGCTCTTCTCGTCCTCCTTATTATAGCATGCTTTAATTTCAGATTTGACACTATGAACCTTGGTGTATTAATTTAGTATCTAAGTGTCCTGAGTTACTTGTTGCCATGCCTACTTGCTTAATGAATGTAGAGTGCTTCTTTATTTCAACTCAGTTTGACTCGTAATAATTTTTTTATATAGCTTGAGTGACTATCATTTTGGGCATATCATTCGCTTTGCATGATCATTTACTTGCATGATAAAAATGACTAAAAAAATTATGCATGTTTATTTGAGTGCATTGTCTTATTGTTGTGTCTTTACATTGCTTTGACCTATAAGCCTTTAATTCAACACTTAATTAAATAGACTTGAATCCGATTAATACGAGAGAGGCTCGTGTCCCTGAGTTCGACCTTGGTATCTTGCCAAGTAAAAAAAATAAATAACGACCATCGCATTCTTATTTGACATTTATCAATGAGATGGTCTCTTTGATGACCAAAATCGGCCCGACTACGATGATGATTCCGAGTGCTAAAAACACTCTCTTAAAGGGCTGATTTTGCGGTTTATCAAATGGCGCCGTTGCCGGGGACACGGCTCATTTCTTTTATTTTTTGGAATTTTGTTTATTTAATTTCGTGTTCCTTTTTATAGGTCAAATAACCACATATTTTGCATATAAAATTTTTTCTTCCTTATTTGATATCTAACTATTGTTTCTGTGGTAGGGCCCTTGATGGATCAAGGAGGCGAGGAGCAGGATGTTCCCCGCTGCGAGGTGCCGCAGGAGCATGCTTGGAGCAAAGGAGGAAGAAAAGAAAAAAAAGTGTCTCGCATTTTTGTCGCATTTTTAATAATTCGTCTTTTACAGCGGTCTTCGATCGAAGACTCGCGTATGTAATCGAACGAATGTGGTTGTGTGGGGATCGTCCCCACTTGAGTGTCGACCTAGGATAGGCACGCGGCTCTAAGAGCTCATTTTATCTTTATGTGCTTGATCGTAGGTAGGACACACTAAATGATAGACGCACATAATCTCGTATCACTTAGCTAAAATCAATGAAGATTAATCACCGCTAATAGATGCATGATTAGGTGCGGCTTTTTTGACTTGCATACATGTTGGATTTGGTTTTCAAAACAGCCCCATTTTTACGTATTTTTGTCAAATCACTGCATGATTTCTCGCTTAGCCTAGATCGCGGTTTCTTCGAATGCATGTTTTTCTCGGTTTCGTTTTCCTAGCTTGATCACCTAGGTTAAATGGAAAAAGGGAATGAACGGTAGACGATGACTTCTTGATTTTGTGCTATCCATAATCAGTGATCACCTAAAATAAAATCGGGACTGTTAATTGCAAGTCAACCAAAAAATGGAGTAAAATTCGGTTTTGGGAGAGCAATACCCTCGCTTACGCAATGATTTTCACTTCACATCTTTTCTTTGCGTAAAAATCAAATGTTTTATCACCAATAAAATAGACAAGATAATAAACCAACCTTGGTTGGTTTCATGTGTGAGTTGGTGAAATTAAGGGTTTGCTTGCTTGATTGAGCCTTGTATGACGCGACACGTACCCCAAAACCGACGATACTCCATTTCATCTCCGAAGATTCAGCCGCTCACTTGTATATTCATCCTTCTTCTTCGTTCACCTTGGGTTCTTCCAACATCAATCCTCATCTTTATACTTAGGCTAATCTCAGCCTAAGTATAGGGGGGACCCAAGTCCCCGTGATTTTCTCTACTCATCTTTTCTTGCCTTTATACTTAGGTTATTTCTAACCTAAGTATAGGGGGAGCCCCTCTTAGCTCCCGTATATTTCTCTACGCTTAAAGGACCTATGGACTCGTATCATTTAGTGCTATGAGGACATAGCAAAGTTTAAGGATAGGGGGGTATACCGTATATACAATTTACTTACTTTAGCTAAAATCTGAAAAATTTGAAAAATTTAAAAACTTTTTGGCTAAAGTAAACTTCTTTGGACTAAGAGAACTCAAAAGATTTCACGACTTTTCTAACTATGTTACACTATTTTGAGAAAAATATTTTCGAAAATGATTTGAAAAAAAATGAGTTTTTCTTGTTTTAAAAAATCTTTTTGAAAAATGTTTTGAAAATCTTTTATTTGTGTGACATGGTTTTGAAAATCTTTTATCAAGGAAAGTTGAGTCTAACCTGTGTTTTAACTTTAAACTAAAATCCATAAAAATGAGCAAAATTAAAATAAAAAAAATGAGTGTCTTGAATGAAGAAGTTGGATTAAACCTCTACTCTTACACTTTCACCCAGGATCTGAAATGTTCAGGGAGACTTAGCTTTTTGAGGTCTTTGAGATTTGCGGTTAACCAGCCTTAATCATCAGGGTCATAGACTTAATCATCCACATTCCCCTAGGTCTCTAGATTTGCATGCTATATTCCATGCTTAATCTCAGACAAAGAGAATATGATTAGCACATCACATGCACGACTGCGGTTTTGATTGAGATGAGTTGATTTTTCACCTGAGGGATTGGGATGAGGAAGTCGAGTCTGGATTTGATCTAATGATGCTCGAGGATGGGATAAAATCTTTGAAGGCTTCAGGAAACCTGAGTGTCAGCAATATTAGCCAGTATGAGAACTTGATTCTTATACTAATCTCTTGACATTGACCTAAGTGCCTGGGTGTGATATAAATAAAAAAATTGTTGATCAGTGTGCGCCAACTTTTGGTAAAAAGCAGTGGAGCTAGCCACAAATTATACAAGCAATGAAATATCAAAGAAAAGCTCTCATTCATACAAAGTCAAATATCAAAGAGCTTCCACCAAAGGCGAGCGCTCCCAAACTTTTCAAAAGTGTCCACTTGGACCACCGCTATTAGGACCAGGAGTCGGGCTAGCACCAAAAAAGGGCTCTGCATCGTAAATGCTACAAGTCTGGGTGTAGAAGGTATAATAGATACTCAAAAAAAGACACACCCCGGTGTACTCCCAGGAAAACAAGTGCAGACGGCTCCAACTTCTCTTGACGGACGCACTGATCAACACCAAAAAAATGTGTTGCGTAAAAGGCACTAGAGAGAATCCTTGTTCTAATGAGAGGGAGAGAAGAATTGACACAATCCCATGCCCTCCATTCCTGGCCTGCCATCTACATTTTATAAGTCTGACAACTAAAGAGACGGTGGACTGAATGCAAGATTTGATTTATTCCCTAGTGCTGAGGATTGGGCCCTTAGGAGATTTTCTCGGACCAAGATTTTGGGTGACGAATTGACTCTACTCTCAGAATTGCAGTCAACACTAATCTTCATATCCTTTAGCTTATACGTACATCAGAGAGAGTTTAGAGAAGTAGAGGAATTGGAAGCCTCTTGATTAAAGCTGGGTTGAACTCTAAGATTTTGGATCTCTGAAGCCGAGTCGACTTGATCGGGTCGGATCCTGTATTCACATGCACAAGGGGGTTAATCCAACTTAGTCATTCTTTTTGATGCTCGAGGACGAGCATAGTTTAAGTATAGGGGGGTGATGAAACTCGATTTCATCATCATAATTTCACATTATTAACCCCCTTGCTTAAGCTTAGTGCAAATAAATCTCTGTTAATGCCCTATAATTAACAGAGTCCTAAATAAATTAAAAACCACAAAAAAAAATAACAAAGCAAAAATTCGTGGTATTTTTAGACTTAAAAATACCCTCCAAAAATATTTCGGGCCCTTGTTTGATCTCTTTTCTAGTTTTGGTCAACATGAAACTTATAGATCTCGTTAAGATCTACAACTTTCATGTTTTGAGTTTTCTCAAATTCGACTATTTAAGCCTTCAAAAATAAAAAATACAATCAAAATAATCTGATTGGGCCACGTGGCCCAATCTGGGTGAGCCACGTGGCCCGCTTGCTTTGTCTCATCCGCCCTTTTTCCTGGCCGTTGGATGACCTTCAGATCCAACGGTTTCTCTATCTCCACGTGCGCCTCAATTCTCAACCATCGGATCAACCGCTTCTTCTCATCACAGCCGCTCGTAACCGCCTGATCCTCTTTGCGCCACGTGGAGCATCGTACACCGTCGGATCTTGTTTCCATCCCGTTGATCATCACCGTCCACTACCACTTATTCTCTCGGCCTTTCGATCAGACTCAAGAATCAATCCAAGCCATTCGCTAGCGCCGATACCTTAGCTTTCCACGTGGCGCTTCTATCCGCCACTGATCGCACCGCCCCAGATGTAATCCCATCCTTTCGTTCGCGCTCAGCCATCCACCGTTGGATCCCCAGATCCAACGGCCCCGCGTCATCGTCAACCTCCCGCTACCTCTCTCTCTCCCACGTTCCATCTCGCGCAGACCTCGCCCCCTTCCCATTTTCTCGCCCACTCCAGCCATCTTCTTCCATCGCCAACTGCCCTCCGACCTTCCCCACTCATCCCTCTACCCTGCGCACTCCTCCAAGACCTCCGACCACCTTCCAGTCAACCCATAACCGCTTCCAAACCCATGTCGACCATCATCTTCATCCGCCACTTCTCTCTTCAAATACACCGGTCCCCCTCCATTTGCCGGTGTCCACCTTTACGTGGGGAGTGGCCCAGCCCTCCTCCGCCTCCCTGTGACAGGGGGAGGCGGAGAGATCGAGCGAAGACGACTGTCTTCCCCGGTGAGACCCTCCGCCGAACAAGGCGGAGCTGCGGCGCTCCGCGACCGCTCGAGCTGCCTCCAGTCGCTGCGGAGGTTCAGCGAAGACCAGAGCTCGACCACGAGCTCGCGCACAGGCTCCTCCTCCGCCCAAACCTCCGGTAAGTTCTCTGCTTCTTTTCTTGATTTTTCTTTCAATTTTCCAGGCCTCTCCGGCCGATCTCACTCTTCATAAGCCACCTTACGAGCTTCGACGTACTTCCCCCTTTCTCGCGCCACTTCCCGCTCACCATCCCCTTCTTCCATACCCCCCATCGTCTCCGACCCACCTCCTCCGCCCTCGCGGCGGAGGAGCATCGAGCTCCCCGCTCCCGTCGCCCCTACGAGCTCTCACATCACCTCACGCACACACATCTGCGCTTCGGCTATAGACACTAACCCTGCAGGTGCCTTATGCTTCAATGGTCGGAGCGCACGTCGGAGCCATCTTCGTCAACGTCACTCTCGACGTCCGAGCTTCAATGGGCCAATCCAAGAGGCCTAACGTCTTCCCCGAGCTTCGAGCGACATCGACCCACTTTCAAGAAGCTTCGGGGAGGTCGCGCGCAGCCAGGAACGAGAGGCGGAGCTGAAGCTCCTTCGCCGGAGCGCGGTTCTCGCCACCAGTCGAGGATGAAGATGGAGGAGCAGTTGCCGTCGGATAATCAACATCTGACGGCACGGATTCAGCCACGTCGTTCAAGACCCGCCTCTCCAGCGCCCGTTGGATCATCTCGATCCGAAGGCCCCAGTACAGCCACGTCGATCCTTCAGAGGCCCACAGTGTCCATCCGATCACTACAATCGGATGGCTTATATTCAACCACGTGTCCTCGCCATAGCTGCACCGAGCCTTCGCCCTCGACCCTCCAGGTCTGGAGCGCCCGAGCCTGTGCCGAGCCATCAGGAGCTTCGGCCGAGTCCAAGCCTTTGCCGAAGCAACTCCGAGCCTGCACCGAGCTTAGGACCGTCCGAGCCTTCGCCGAAGCTTCACCCGAGCCTCTGCCGAGCCGACTTCCGAGCCTGGAAGGTGCGTGCCTGGCGCGTGCCTCCTGGGCAATTTGCAGAGAAGCCCTCCGAATTTCTTCAATTTGCAAAATGGTCCCTGCGCGTATGGATTATTTACAGGGAAGGTCTCCGAACTTATTTTATTTTCATTTTAGTCCTTCCTAGGGACCTTTTTGTAGTTATCTTTTCATGTTTTCTTACACTTATGCCCTTGTCTTTCTTTATGCATAACTTGAGCTACATAGTTCCAATCGAGTTGATTTCAGTTTCATTTTGAAGCTCTTCTCGTCCTCCTTATTATGGCATGCTTTAATTTCAGATTTGACACTATGAACCTTGGTGTATTAATTTAGTATCTAAGTGTCCTGAGTTACTTGTTGCCATGCCTACTTGCTTAATGAATGTAGAGTGCTTCTTTATTTCAACTCAGTTTGACTCGTAATAATTTTTTTATATAGCTCGAGTGACTATCATTTTGGGCATATCATTCGCTTTGCATGATCATTTACTTGCACGATAAAAATGACTAAAAAAATTATGCATGTTTATTTGAGTGCATTGTCTTATTGTTGTGTCTTTACATTGCTTTGACATATAAGCCTTTAATTCAACACTTAATTAAATAGACTTGAATCCGATTAATACGAGAGAGGCTCGTGTCCCTGAGTTCGACCTTGGTATCTTGCCAAGTAAAAAAAATAAATAACGACCATCGCATTCTTATTTGACATTTATCAATGAGATGGTCTCTTTGATGACCAAAATCGGCCCGACTACGATGATGATTCCGAGTGCTAAAAACACTCTCTTAAAGGGCTGATTTTGCGGTTTATCAGAAGGTTGTTAACCTTGTGAGGTGAATGCTTCTAACGGCGTAGAGCCTTCAGAAGAGCTATACATATCATCGGAGAAGAGATTTGGAGTTTTAGGTAGGAGATTGTGTTCCTACGAGTATCTCCCATGAAGGGAGTACAAAGATTTCATGTTGATGGCAAATTGGCGCCATGATATATTGAACCATTTAAGATTATTGGTGACCTATCGAGTAGCCCTTCCTCCACACCTATCAACCATACACGATGTCTTTCATATATCTAATCTCAAAAAATACGTGCATAGCCCTCGTCGCGTCATTAGCTACGAGAACCTTGACGTGGAGCCAGACTTGACATGCAGGGAGAGACCAATGCCGATATTTGATAGTGTTGTGAAGAATATGTGCAACAAAGAGATTCCCTTAGACAAGGTATTATGGCACCAACATGGTGTCAGAGAAGCGACATGGATACCAAAGTAATGCAGGCAACATACCTGCAGCTCCTTTCAGGTAATTGTCAAAATAATCCCATTTACTTATATACATGATGAAAGAACATGGTTTGCTTTTCCTTTGAGATTTTTATGAGTTCAAAACCCTTTGAGGTTTTTATGGCAGGATGAAACCTGGAAAAACACATAGTGACCTTAACCCGAGTCTCGAGGACAAGACTCCCTTTGTAATGCATGCCATCAGAAAAAGCTGATCTGAAATCCAAACTACAAAATAAATCGAGGCCACTATAGGATCTGATTCGACAAAATAAGAACAACGAAATCGACCGTTCAACGATTGGAGGTCATTTACTAATTTAAAATCACAAAATTTAGTCATAAACCAAGATCGTATCTCGGAAATTTCAGGAATTCATCTTTGATTCGAAGTATATGAGTATTATACTCATTTTGATTGTCATTCAGAAATGGTCAAAACGAGCTAATGTACATTAGAATCCAACACTCTTTGTGCGAATGCGGATGCTTCGATATTATAAATAACACATAAGAGAGATAAAGATTTTAGAAAAAAAACATAAAAATTTCAAATTCAAAACAACATCAACAACTATTGTCCTGTTGCCCTCCATTTAGCTTCTTCTACTCTACTTGTCATCTAAAGCTCCCACCCTTTCCCTTCTTTGTATTAGCCCTTCTCCCTTCCTTCTTTCTTATCCCCCCATCCCTCCAAACTGCTACTACAAGGCCTAGCTGCTCTAGCCATCTTCCTCCCCTGAAGTTACTGCTAATTCCAACAGCTAGAGCCCGTAGAGCTGCTGCTATGGGTGTTGTCCAACAACTATTCTTGTTGATGTAAGCCTCCATTCTCCCAATTAGGAGACTCAAAAGAGGTACAATCTAAGAGCCCCCTATTGTTGACTTCCATGCATGATACAATTTATTAATTTGCCTCTTAAATTAGATGAGAATACGAAGTTTTACAAAAAAAATCATCAAAATTTTACATCTATTATATATGCTCAAGACTTTTAAGTTTTTGAGGATAGAAAAATTAGGTGTTGAGCATGCAAACCAAGTATAAATTCAGACCTATATTGCTACAATTATCATGCTTAAAAGATGAAAATTTGCGGGAGAATGACATGCATTTTTATGCTAAAAATACTCCACTGATTATACACTAATCTCATGATGAAAAAAGTGAAAAATTAAGGGGTAAATTGCATGTATTTAGACCTGAAATCAGAACATTGCTACTCACAAATTTTAAGTTAAAAATGTGAGAGACTTAGTGTAACAGCCCTGATCCTCGGTGGCCAGCGGAAGCATAATAAATACCACGCCGGATCCAAGTGCTACTCACGATACATCAATGATATCACAAATAATATTCAGGAATTATCTAATATTTTTATTATCCATAAAAGAGTACATCTCTAATACATATCCAAGATCCTTTATTCCAATGGGCACAATGATATCCTTCCTTTAGACTTCGCAACAAGTCTTGAACTGCTCCTAAATTTGTCCTTACATATACCTGTAATAAAAACACAAAAAAATACATGGTATGAGCTTAACGCTTAGTATGTGTCGAGATAAGGTCAAGCCAGCTAGCGAAAAATCAAGTCTCCTTATACTATTACAAACAACTCTATGCATAAATAATTAGCTGGATTTATATTTTTCACAATGGATCCTTATGGAGTTTCTATATTCCTCAACCGGTAATAATGTTCATAACATGCATTATCCATGGATACATTCCTTGAATATGATCTTACTTATAGCGTAATATGCATGGATTTCACTATTTTCCCATGTCAAAACTACAATATCAATAATTACATAAGGATGATTACATATATGAAATTATGTATTACACCCATATACCTATTACTATGAATTATCGCACATAAGCCCTTATTTTATCCTAACAATGAGGTTTGCTTTGTTCTCATTTCCATCATCATAATGATATATTTTTTCATATAACTTATCGTACACAAAAGTATTGTCATGGCATATTCAATCCAAATTACCCTTATGACAATGAATATAATATTTGACTGTAGTCATACAATAGCATCATATCGATTACTCATAAATATAATTATGCATACAAAAGGTATCCTTTTTATATTCATGCAATGCATACCATACTTTCCATATATGCCCTTAAGGTTAACCATAATTGCACATATGCATATATCAATAACATAATTATATATATACCTAAGCATCTCACATAATTGCACATATACACTTATCATTCCAAACATTTGCACATATACACTTGGCATTTGACATAATTACACAGATACATTTAACATTTCACATAAATGCACATACACACTTAACATTTCACATAGTTACACATATACACTTAGCATTTCACATAAATGCACATATTCACTTAACATTTCACATAAGCAATTGGCTTCCACATAAGAACTTAGCTTATTCATGATAGATTTGTCTTATCTCATAATTGATTAGGTGGCTTTGGTGGCTTTTACCGCCGGCACAAGCGGTCACTCAATCATTACATAGAACGTGATGACATCAGCGCTGAGTCAGTGGTGGACTTTCCACTAGGTTCCACTAAACCCGACACCTCCGGAAGGTGTTACCCTTTAGGCCAACGATAAACATACTCTAGAGGTGGCTCCCGCCTTAGCGTAGCACTTAGTTCCTTATATCGTTGTAGTGCCAACATTTGTTTCTAATACATTTTCATATAGTAATGAACCTTTTAATTCCAATAATCAAAGGATCTTTATTGTTCAAAATATATAACTAATATAACACAACCACTCAGTACTTGGTGTTACCATATTAGTTTAGATTCTTGGATACTATATTTATTTTCAAGTAACACACAACACAGTTTCCGGACCAAACATCTTACTATAAATTATAAAAGAATTAATTGAATGATCAACCATGCACCATTCACAGTTATAGAAGATACCATTACACTTTGCAAGCACATAATATTGTCAACGATATTTATCTTATCATTATCTAAGAATTTTCCATACAAATAAAGATTGACAATCATTAGTGTGCCATATATGCAATAAATTAAGAACAATATAATTTACATTAATTAAAAAGGCTCGTGCATAATTATCATACACCAAAAATTACATATTCTTTTAATGTGATTTTATAACAACGATAATAGCCACGTTCACATACAATACATTTTATTTCTTTCCAATAATAGTCGTGAATTATTGGTGGCATGCCCTACTATAAATTTGACAACATTATATATATACACAATAAGGTTAAATAGGTTACAAACTTCGAACACAATGAAGATAAAGGGTAGTCAAGAAGTTGATCCCATGAGTTGTTGTGAATTCAAAGATAAGTACATGTAGAGAGAATATAAATAGCCATAATAAGTTATTCAATTCATCCATTTAACATGATTTATTTATTTTTGTCTCTTCACTTTCCCATAGATTTTTTTGTACAATCTAACATATGTAATCATGGATGTTAACATATCCTCCATAATAACTTGTAGTTACTTTAGCATGCATGTACCTTAATAATGACATCCATAAAATCATGTTTAATTATATCTACATATGATACATATACATTGTGCCATACAATATACATACGTTGCATGCATAACAATCAAAAACTCTATGTGCAAGAATATGATGATTTTATATTAATACCCAATCATACCATATATATTTTACCTATTGTTTTACCATCAAGTAAAACATATAATCTTTAGTTGAAGCGGAGAATCAAGAGATGCATTATAAACCACTCATATTATAAGCAACTAAATTCCTTACATATTGGTTGTGTCGTTGGGGCTTGCATCTAGTGCCATATAACTTATCAACAATTATCCCATAAAACAACATATAGCTACAACTAAAACCATAAATGATTAAGACCAATTAGTAGAAAGAAAATCATTTAAATGCAAAGTGAGATTACCATGCATATGCTATAATTATAGTATCCTTTCATATCTTCAATGATTATTCATTAAATGCTTGAGAAAAATACTCACATGGATATCTTCGATATTATGTTAATCTCTTTATTTGTAGTTAAGAAATTCAAGCAAGAAACGTATCAATGCAAACTTATATAATGGGAAATTAATCAACATGATTATGGTGAAAAACGGTTATCAAATTTATCGCGTGTCATTCCTATGTGTTCGACACATACTTCGATGTAGGAAACATTTGTCGGATCCGAAGACGACGCGCACCGGATCTCTCGACTTCTTTCTTGCCCTCTCTCTTCATGCATACACATGAATCTCCCTCTCTCTTATCTCCCTCTCACGATGACTCTCTTTCACTCTTTTCTCTCATATATCTCTCTCTCATCTCTCTTTTTATATCTCTTAAGAAATGAGAGATAGTCCCCATTTTATAAATGAGAATCATGCATCATTAATAGGAAGTTGAATGAGCACTTTATAACCGCCTACTTTTCTCCTCTTTTTATTTTAAAAATCAATTAGATATTTAATTCAAAAAGTAACCGTCCATTTCCTCCCATCATGAGCACACACCCTCTCTCTCTCTCTCTTCTTTTGAGATGAATCCTAACACTGTCATAATAGAGATAACATGCATGGAATAAGGCTGTTGAATTAGCCTCATAATAACCGTCCCTCTTATTTAATTATTTTTTTATTCCTCTTAATAGTATGTGGGACGTTACAATCTACCCTACTAGAAAAAAATTTCGTCCTGAAATTTACTGGTCAAGAAACTCATAAAAACTCAAGATATTAAACTCATATCTCAGTCCTAAGTTGTTCTGTTTGCTCTTCACATTTTATAAAACCATCTTTAAGTTCCTATTATCCTACTTTAGCATTATTCCCTTTTATTTAAGTCTTTTCTCACAATATGACAATTGACTCCTTTAAGGTTTTTGATGGCAAGAGAAACAAATCTGCAAGAGCATATCTTCACCTAAGAGACAATAGTAACTAACCCAACTAAATGTTGATAAAAAATTTGCAAGGGTCAATTTTGTGAGTTGTCACTCACTGAATGTGACAATAGTAAATCAAGATCTTCTAATATAGTATGTATGGAAATACCGATCTAATCAAGGTGAAGGCATGGTAATCCGTAATAATGATAGTGATTATTACTTGTAACCATCATATACGTCACCATATATTTTTAATTTGTTTTATTTATAGCAAACAAAGATCTTGACCAATGTTGATGTCATGACCAACTAAATTAATTAGATCCAGTTACCACAATCACGTATCATAAATAACTTAACTGGTCTCGGATTCTAAAGTCCAACTTAATCACACATAACATTAATATTGGCTAATGGATATATCAATAAATTGATAGACAATGTCTAAGATATCTGAGATACTATCAACAAAAAATCATCGCAAACATTCCTAGGTAACCTCAAAATACATGACTTATCACTTCATATGTAGCTAGCATCTTTGTGAGGTCAAAAGTCATCAATAAGAATTCATGTCAGTCTTTGATATGTCTATAATCTAAATTGTAATAAAGATAATGGTATTCTAACTAGAGGTTAATCTTGAAAAATATGGTTGCTTGTTACAGTTGATCAACTATGAAGAAGAAAATATCTTTATCTTTATGACGACCTTATTGAATAACCAATAGTCTAAATAATAAACACTCCAAGGGAAATACCAAGCCTGACCCATTCCTTATCTAATTGTCCTTTTAATTATTTTCAACTCATATCGGTGTAGTCACTGGTGGTACATCTATAGTAAAGTCAATAACTCTTTCGAACGGATGGTCATATCTCTTTAGTATGGATGATCATAAGTTCATCAACGATTTTATCTAAAAAAATCTCTCATCACTTCCAAAATCCCAAGTCATACATGAAATTTTTTTTTGTCAAATAAGTCATACAAAAGATGATAGGTGCTACCAAAATAGTCGTTGACTTCTTCTTCTTTTTCATATCTTCAAGAATAATAGATTTAATGTATTTGATCTACTAAAATCAATTTATTCTCTTTGGGAAAATCAGTAATCTCCAAGACTGATTCTATCTCCTTATTAGTCTCCTTCTACCACTGTTATCTTCTAAAGACATGAAGGTTATACTAAATTCTCAGTCTCCTATTTTTTTCTCCTACTAAAGGTCTTATGCTATCTATGATGGATATCTCATGCTCAGAGGAACCACTACTCTGATACCACCTGTAACAGCCCGGATCCTCAGTGGCCAGCGGAAGCATAATAAATACCACGTCGGATCCAAGTGCTACTCACGATACATCAATGATATCACAAATAATAGTCAGGAATTATCTAATATTTTTATTATCCATAAAAGAGTACATCTCTAATACATATCCAAGATCCTTTATTCCAGTGGGCACAATGATATCCTTCCTTTAGACTTCGCAACAAGTCTTGAACTGCCCCTAAATTTGTTCTTACATATACCTGTAATAAAAACACAAAAAAATACATGGTATGAGCTTAACGCTCAGTATGTGTCGAGATAAGGTCAAGCCAGCTAGCGAAAAATCAAGTCTCCTTATGCTATTACAAACAACTCTATGCATAAATAATTAGCTGGATTTATATTTTTCACAATGGATCCTTATGGAGTTTCTATATTCCTCAACCTGTAATAATGTTCATAACATGCATTATCCATGGATACATTCCTTGAATATGATCTTACTTATAGCATAATATGCATGGATTTCACTATTTTCCCATGTCAAAACTACAATATCAATAATTACTCAAGGATGATTACATATATGAAATTATGTATTACACCCATATACCTATTACTATGAATTATCGCATATAAGCCCTTATTTTATCCTAATAATGAGGTTTGCTTTGTTCTCATTTCCATCATCATAATGATATATTTTTTCATATAACTTATCGTACACAAAAGTATTGTCATGGCATATTCAATCCAAATTACCCTTATGACAATGAATATAATATTTGACTGTAGTCATACAATAGCATCATATCGATTACTCATAAATATAATTATGCATACAAAAGGTATCCTTTTTATATTCATGCAATGCATACCATACTTTCCATATATGCCCTTAAGGTTAACCATAATTGCACATATGCACATAGCAATAACATAATTATATATATACCTAAGCATTTCACATAATTGCAAATATACAATTATCATTCCAAACATTTGCACATATACACTTGGCATTTGACATAATTACACAGATACATTTAGCATTTCACATAAATGCACATACACACTTAACATTTCACATAGTTACACATATACACTTAGCATTTCACATACATGCACATATTCACTTAACATTTCACATAAGCAATTGGCTTCCACATAAGCACTTAGCTTATTCGTGATAGATTTGTCTTATCTCATAATTGATTAGGTGGCTTTGGTGGCTTTTACCGTCGGCGCAAGCGGTCACTCAATCATTACATAGAACATGATGACATCAGCGCTGAGTCAATGGCGGACTTTCCACTAGGTTCCACTGAACCCGACACCTCCGGAAGGTGTTGCCCTTTCGACCAACGATAAACAAACACTAGAGGTGGCTCCCGCCTTAGCGTAGCACTTAGCTCCATATATCGTTGCAGTGCCAACATTTGTTTCTAATACATTTTCATATAGTAATGAACCTTTTAATTCCAATAATCAAAGGATCTTTATTGTTCAAAATACATAACTAATATAACGCAACCACTCAATACTTGGTGTTACCATATTAGTTTAGATTCTTGGATACTATATTTATTTTCTAGTAACACACAACACAGTTTCCGGACCAAACATCTTACTATAAATTATAAAAGAATTAATTGAATGATCAACCATGCACCATTCACAGTTATAGAAGATACCATTACACTTTGCAAGCACATAATATTGTCAACGGTATTTATCTTATCATTTTTAAGAACTTTCCATACAAATAAAGATCGACAATCATTAGTGTGCCATACATGCAATAAATTAAGAACAATATAATTTACATTAATTAAAAAGGCTCGTGCATAATTACCATACACCAACAATTACGTATTCTTTTAATGTGATTTTATAACAACGATAATAGCCACGTTCACGGATAATACATTTTATTTCTTTCCAATAATAGTTGTGAATTATTGGTGGCATGCCTACTATAAATTTGACAACATTATATATATACACAATAAGGTTAAATAGGTTACAAAATTTGAACACAATGAAGATAAGGGTAGTCAAGAAGTTGATCACATGAGTTGTTATGAATTCAAAGATAAGTACATTAGAGAGAATATAAACAACCATAATAAGTTATTCAATTCATCCATTTAACATGATTTATTTTTTATCGTCTCTTCACTTTCCCATTGATTTTTTTGTACAATCTAACATATGTAATCATGGATGTTAACATATCCTCAATAATAACTTGTAGTTACTTTAGCATGCATGTACCTTAATAATGACATCCATAAAATCAGGTCTAATTATATCTATATATGATACATATACATTGTGCCGTACAATATACATACGTTGCATGCATAATAATAAAAAACTCTATGTGCAAGAATATGATGATTTTATATTAATACCCAATCATACCATATATATTTTACCTATTGTTTTACCATCAAGTAAAACATATAATCTTTAGTTGAAGCAAAGAATCAAGAGATGCATTATAAACCACTCATATTATAAGCAACTAAATTCCTTACATATTGGTTGTGTCATTGGGGCTTGCATCTAGTGCCATATAACTTATCAACAATTATCCCATCAAACAACATATAGCTACAACTAAAACCATAAATGATAAAGACCAATTAGTGGAAAGAAAAACATTTAAATGCAAAGTGAGATTACCTTGCATATGCTTATTATAGTATCCTTTCATATCTCCAATGATTATTCATTAAATGCTTGAGAAAAATACTCACATGGATATCTTCGATATTATGTTAATCTCTTTATTTATAGTTAACAAATTCAAGCAAGAAACATATCAATGCAAACTTATATAATGGGAAATTAATCAACATGATTATGGTGAAAAGCTGTTATCAAATTTATCGCGTGTCATTCCTATGTATTCGACACATACTTCGATGTAGGAAACATTTGTCGGATCCGAAGACGACGCGCACTGGGTCTCTCGACTTCTTTCTTTCCCTCTCTCTTCATGCATACACATGAATCTCCCTCTCTCTTATCTCCCTCTCACGTTCACTCTCTTTCACTCTTTTCTCTCATATATCTCTCTCTCTCATCTCTCTTTTTATATCTCTTAAGAAATGAGAGATAGTCCCCATTTTATAAATGAGAATCATGCATCATTAATAGGAAGTTGAATGGGCACCTTATAACCGCCTATCTTTCTCCTCTTTTTATTTTAAAAATCAGTTATATATTTAATTCAAAAAGTAACCGTCCATTTCCTCTCATCATGAGCACACACCCTCTCTCTCTCTGTCTCTTCTTTTGAGATGAATCCTAACACTATCATAATAGAGATAACATGCATGGAATAAGAGTGTTGAATTAGTCTCATAATAACCGTCCCTCTTATTTAATTATTTTTTATTCCTCTTAATAGTATGTGGGTCGTTACACTTAGAGTGATTAACATGAAATTAATATCAAATTAAAGTTCATTAATGAGCCACTGTTCATGTCTTAAAATTGAGAGAATTGGGGGACAAAAATGACATCATTTGAGTTTAAAATCAGACTTATAATATCTAGAGTTTATATGTTGGATTTGATGAGAAATTTGAAATATTTTGCATACAATTTAGTAACAATTGAGACTCAATTTCAGAACCTAAATTAGGCACTAGTTTAATGTTAAAATAAGAGAGATTTGGGTATAATTGATATATGATTGAAGTTTAATTTCAGAACATTAATGAGTTATACCTTTCATGTTGAAAGATGAGAAAAATGGGGATGAACTAGCACGAGATGATGTCTCAATTCAGACTATTAATTAGTTACTGTTCCTAGGCTTGAAAGATGAGGAGTTGGCAATGATTTACATATATTTTGATCCAATTTCATATCAATGATATGATCGGATTTCATGATTTAAAATGATAAGGATTTGAGAGTGAATTGCATGTGATTGGAGCCTAATTTCAGAATATGGATCGTCATAGAGGTTTTACTTTGAATAAGAATATTTTGGGAATGAATTAACATGCATATTGAGTTTATTTTTAAACCAATAAGCCACGAATTTCTATGTCTAAATTATGTCCAATTTGGAGATTTTTGTATGTAGAATTTAATCTCTAATGTTACCAAATTGTGAATCTTAGATCTGAATTCAGGATTAGATTGTAGATAAATCTTGGATTTTTAAAGATAAAAAATTCTGGATGAATGGTATATATTAAGATCTGAAAATCAGACCACTGTTTAAGATTTAGTTTCATAATAAGATGTAAGGATTTGATGGAAATTCATGCTTAAATTGAGAGTTTGGGAGTGATCACCTACAAATTAGATACAACTTATTATCACCTATTTAGCTACTAAGTTCATGATTAAAGATTTAAAAGATTTGAGAACTTTGTAGCATTGAATTTAATTTCAGATTTAATAAGTAGATCTAAATCTCATGATTTAGATATAAAAAGATATGGAAGAAATTACATAGAATTGAACTTAAAATCAAATCTAATGAGTAGCTCTAACTCAAAGATTTAAAGATGAGAGGAATTAGAAAATCTTACATCAATCTGAACTTAGTTCAGATCCAAGGAATCTTCTAATCTCATGACCTTATTGAAGAGATCGCAATACAAATATTAAAGTATTAAAACTCTTTTCTTATGAAGTCAACAAATGATTTCCTAAGATCACTATGAATAAGTAATCCTCAATCAATTGATCCTTAAGTATAATATACTATTTTTACATCTCACTAAAAAAAGGATGAAATAGATAAATAAGTGAAATTGATGGTGAATTAATGATATCAATAAGATTGTTGACCAAAAGACTATATCTGTACAATCAACCACAAAAAGGATTGAGAAAGGATGATGAATGAATTCAACAATGCTAATTCAATGATGTGTGATAATTAAGAGTACCAGTCATGGTGACCTTTACACATGACTGCGTGAGGGTGCGGTGACCCTCAGTTGGGCGGGAGATAGGAAGCTCAATTAGGGCAACGATTGCTTAGTGCATGGGCGGATCCTAGTCTTTTCCTAATTTTTC
Organism: Ottelia alismoides; assembly: GCA_037367405.1. NCBI lineage: Eukaryota > Viridiplantae > Streptophyta > Magnoliopsida > Alismatales > Hydrocharitaceae > Ottelia > Ottelia alismoides. The sequence goes on from JAZKJV010000419.1 coordinate 785,598, forward strand.
GCGAGCGCTCACAGTTTTACGTCTCTTTGAGATCCACAGGTTTTCTTTTAGACCGATTCCGATGATCCAGTGTTCTTTAGGATGCCTAAGATGGAGGTCCCTTGGTTTTGATTTTTGAGCTTGTTTGCTCGTACTGGTCGGGTCAGTTTTTCTGAAGTGACTTGTTCAAGAAAGTCTCTCCTCCGTCTTAGGGGCGTAGTTTTGGAGTAGGCCTAGCCTTCCCCTGGACTGCACTTCTACTGGGTGGGTACGACAGAAGGATCTCTTTAGAGGCTTCCCCATCTCTTGAGTTTAGGTTACCATTTTTGAGAGTTAGTTACAATTGAGCTTGGTTACAATGTAGTTAGTTACAGTTGAGCTTGGTTACAGTTGAGCTAGTTACTGTTCCGCTAGTGGGTCCTAACAAAGAGAAAAGATCATATTATGAAAATCATCCTCATTGTACTAAGAAGTACTATTATAGTTGTTAGATGAAGCTAGTGGATGTGTTGGAAATTTAATTAGGATGCATTTCATTCGACCACATGCCTACGGTGGTCCCTCAACGCTAAGGCATTCTTCATACCTTAGAATCATAATATGAGGTCACACTCAGACCAATACCATAGACCATCCACCGAGCTTGATAGATTAGATAAATAAAAAGATCATAACAGAGATTCACCATCCATATTAACAAGATCCATGAGACATGAATTATAATTAATAGAAAGACAATAACTTAAATGTGGATCATATAATCTATATATTAAAATGTCAAATATGGTAACTAAGGTAGGATGAGCTAGTCATGAGATTCACATACAGAACAAACTTGAAAATCGATTTCTATGCAAGCAGCTCGGTAAATCTAATTGCCAAACCACATCTACTTGCTTTCTTTTGAAGCCACTGAATTACCTGTTATTTTTAATTAATTAGATTGTGCTCAACTTCTGTTGATGTTCTTTTCTCCCTAATGCATGGATTGCAGAATAAGTACTTGTATCGTAGTAGTTCGACAACTGAACCTACCTTCCGCAGTTACTCTTGTCAGGTACACATGTTATAGTTTATGTTCAGGATAATATTAATGCTTTTCTTTCTCTTCTGTTACATTCTAGGATACATAATGTAGCTTCTTTTGTTACACGTAAATTTATATGGAAATTAATTTAAAACAAATTCCTAACACATTGTTGTTATGTGACTTGTTAGTTAATTGTGAATATCATTCGAAGCACGAAATTTTCTCTAAATTTAAGTAAACTAATGCGATCTCTAACGAAAATAATACCATTACTGTTGTGTAAACGTATATCCCGGATCCTCAGACGTCACATTTTTACACCTGAAACATATAACTTTTATTAATTACCTTCTCAACCTTGTAAATATATCAATTATCACCTCAACCCCGCAAACTTCTAACTCCTTTACCACGAACCTTATAGTTAACTCACAACTATATCTCCGTCGACAGTGGACATAATATGTTAAAAATATCTTTGACCCTTTTGAATTTCTAATTTCCAAATTGCGCCATTCCCCCCGCATCCTGGAGAATGTGTCGCGTGAATTCTGCTGCAATTCGATATTAATCACCACGGATCGCACCCAGAACTGTTCAAAGGAAGAGCTTCAATCTGAATCCCGTCTCAGTGGAATTAACAAATATAAGCGCTTTCTTCCGAATGATTTCTAGCTTGAAGTAGTTTACCAAGAAGCCTGCACAGGATCCAGAAATGCTCTATTCTTCTAGGAACAATCTCCTTCCGTGTATCATTTTCCCCGGACAAAGTCATGATCACGAGATTGTGAAGAATGAGTTTCTTGAGCTTCTCGACATCGGCAATGCACGGCCCGTTGCTCGGAGTGACGGTCATAAGCAAGCACCGACAGTGCCGTCCCTGACTTTCATGGACCCTAAGCAAAAGGAAAAAATTGGGCCCTTATAAAAAGTTTTAAATATATATATATTTTTTTAAAATTCATAAGCTTCCTAAAAATACTCCTAAAATTTTACAAAGACCTACGGATGTGATATAACGAGCATCAAACAACAAGTTATGAACTAAAAATCATGAAAAGAAAAAAGAACAATGTCACATGGTAAAAGAATCAAATAGCACCAGGCAATTGCACCGCCGCAACTCATCAAACTTAGTAGAGCCCTCAATCACAATCCGGCAAAGAACAACTCCAATAAAACTTTATATGCCTCACTTCTGTTTAAGCAGAATCAAATAATTGCTCTTAAATGTTGAAACTTAGAAGTCCAAGTAAGAAAAACACATTGTCCCGACTCCCATCCTATGATTAAAAATAAGATTATAAGAAATGAGTCTATATTTTTTAAAAATTTCTCATCAAATTTCAGAAGTTTTTTCTTTGGGGTATATTATAATATCGAGAACAATGGTGTTGTTTTTTTGTTATAGGTGCGAACATGGTGCTTTTAAGAACAAGAAGTTTATTTTATTGGTGTTTGGATTTCATGATCTTCTTCCATCAAATCGTCTATTCTTGATTGTTTTCCCCAATGATGTTGTTAAATATCATTTTTTTTGCTTTGTGGACATCTTTCGATTTGGAGAAGTGGTGATGAAATTAGCTAGAGATTAAGAGTGACAACATTGATTTGATGATATCGAATGCCTCCCCCCCAATTATTGTTGAACATTAAGACATAAGTGCAGCAGTTTGCATCGAGCTTAGGAAAATGAGAGGACAAACGGTGCGTATCAGTGGGATTGTAGAAATTGAAGATGATGTAAACAATATTCAAACTAAATACATACTGCAATATTTCGAGTTAGATAAAATAATGACTACTGAGTCTATTAGCGTACCTTTTATTTTAAATAAAGAATAGTGGGAGAAGTGTTCATATCCAGCATCAAAGTCTCACAAACAACAACATCGAGATGTAACGGATTGTATTGGAAGGAAAACTAATCTTCCAATAACAATTTGTTCTTCGAGTATATAATATATCAAAATACAAATAAGTGAGTGATGAGAACCACCTCGGTTAAAAGCCAGACTCCTTGCGGTATTATTTCAATTTGGAGGGTATAATCGTTAAAAAAGAGACCATATTTTCTTGCAAACTATAAAATAAGATGATAAAATGCAGGCGAAACTGGATGCGGAAATAGCGCTGCAGAGAGGATTCGGTGACAGTCCAGCGTCACTGTAGTATTGGAGTTCATCATTCAAGAACTCAATGGGGATGGACCAACGAGAAAAGATGGTGTCCGGCAACTCAATGTCTCGCCAATATTACAATGATGCAGCATAACGTGCACCGCAAATTATGAAGAAACCGTGATTCGTGAGAGAGAAGGGGGTTTGGAGTATGGACTTTGGATTCCGATCGTCGATTCGGTTTAAATGGTAGCGGCGGAATGGGAAACGTCGCTACGAATGAGAAGGGGAACCGAAGAGTGTGGTAACTATTTTCAGGAGTGGGGAGGAAGGCAAGACATCTAAGGGATATTTTTGTAAATGGGTAGTATGAGTGATGGGCCTTAAAATGGGCCCCTGAAGTTGGTGGGCCCTGGGCGGTTGCACCCAAAAACTACCCTCAGGGCCGGCCCTGAGCACCGACAGTAACGAGGAACATGACGGACTAGTGCTCTGATGACATCCTCGTAACCAAATGGCAGGAGGAGATCGAACTCGTCGATCACCAGCATGGAGAGAGAATCCTCGAGGGATTTCCCATGGAGTGTTCCTTCGGACAGGCATGTCTCTACGCAAGAGGAAGTGAAAACCAGAACTTCCGGCTGTCCTGCTAGAATCGTATTCATATCGGAGAGGGGCATGTCACCAAGAAGTTGGGCAACCTTCAACGGCACTCTGTAGTAGCCAAGCGAAATGGTGGCTCGTCGGTGGTGCTATGCGGCGTGGTTGCATCAGGTTGACGTCCCCGTGAGGGTTGAGTGCCTGTGTGCTCCATGAGAACTGCAAGTGCTGTAAAGTACTCCGACTCGAAGGAGATCGGACGGTGTGAGGTTCAACAATAGGAGGGTTTTGCATGATATGGTTCTATGCGCGTAATAGCGAGATGATTAGGTGCTGCTCCGCCACCGAGCGTGGACGGAGAGGGAGGAGGTTACGGGAGAAGGAATGGAAAAGCGGACAACCGTGATGGAATTTACAGTAGGATCTCACTCACAAATCCCCTCTCTATTATGGTGGATATCACGCACTCGCCTTACTCAATTTGATTGATCGAGCAAGATGGAAAACACGCTAGAAAGAAATTGAGGGCTGTGAATGGGGTCGGGGAAGGAAAGTGACATACTCACTCAAGAGGAAGAAATAAGAGTAATTCTATTGCTCGTTGATGATTTGAGATGAAACTTGTTGTATTGCACTTGAATGTGTTTTGAAGATGGAACCCACATGCTTTTATAGCTACATCTCATGCAAAAAAATAGAATGTAAATAAAATATAAATAAATAAAAAATAGAAATTTCCGAAGTCATGTGCATGGAAATGCCTCCATACAAGGAGAGCCATCCACGTATTGACACATTGATGGAGAATAGGTCCAACTTGGACTCTTGGGGTACATCTTGATTAGAGCTAATATACTCCCCCCTAATCTTGATGTGGCCCAAGATCACGAACACCTAGCAAGTGTCGCATTGTTGCCAGCTTCGCCGCTGACAGAGGCTTCGTCAATACATCAGCACGTTGCTCCTCCGTGGATACAAACTCCACAATAATATGTCCTCCTTCGACACAATCACGAATAAAGTGGAATTTGGTGTCAATGTGTTTACTGCGTCCGTGGAAGACGAGATTCTTCATCAAGGCAATGGCGGACTTGTTTATCAACGAATAATTTCATCGGCATTGGTTCTCTCTTTGTTAGCTCGCTCAACAAACTTCGAAGCCACACTGCTTGGCAAGCCGCTGTCGTTGCTGCCATAAACTCGGCTTCACATGATGATAGAGCCACAGTCTTTTGCTTCTGCGAGTTCCATGAGACCAGGTTGTTGTTTAAATAGAATGCCATCCCTCCTGTGCTCTTCCTATCATCCAAATCACCTGCCAGATCACTGTCTGTGAACCCAGTGATTGTCTCCTCGCTTCCTCCTTTAGTGTATACGAGTCCGTAATGAAGCGTACCCTTCAAGTACCGTAGGATTTGCTTCATCACCTTGTAATGCATGACAGTAGGCCTCTCCATAAACTTACTACACATACCAACAACAAAGGAGAGATCTGGATGAGTGTGGAGTAGATACCTGAGACACCCAATGGCACGACGATATTCTGTTGCATCCACTGGTTGCCCATCAGGATCTCTGTGCAATTGTGGCTTCTGCTCCATAGGACATTTGGTGGAGTTGCACTCTAACATCCCGAATCATGCCAGCACCTTCTTTGCATAAGAGGTTTGCTTAATTTCGATACGTCCATCTTCTTGTACTACCTCGATCCCAAGGTAGTAAGTGAGCAATCCAAGATCACTCATCTCAAACTCGGACATCATCTGATGCTTGAACACCGTGATCTCCTCTGGATCCTCCCCTGTCACAATGAGGTCATCTACATAAACCCCAACGATCACTCTTGACTGACATGTTCTCCTTGTATAGACTGCTTGTTCTTGAGCACACTTCACGAATCCAAGTTTCTTGAGACTTCTATCAAGCCGTATATTCCAAGCTCATGGCGCCTGCCGAAGGCCATAGAGTGCCTTGATCAGTTTAAGAACCATGTGTTCTTTGTTCTTCACCGTGAATCCTTCCGGTTGTGCTACATATACTTCCTATTCGAGCTCGCCATCTAGGAATGCTGATTTGACATTGAGATGGTGGACTTTCCAACCACGAGTAGCAGCAATGGCAACAATAACGCGTATAGTGTCTAACCTAGCTACTAGAGCGAACACCTCCTCAAAGTCGATGCCCTGCTGCTGGACTTATACTTTCGCAAACAATCTTGCTTTGCGATTGATTATGTTACCGGTGGAGTTCCTCTTCAGCTTGTACACCCATTTGAGACCTTTGGGCTTGCAGCCAGCCGGAAGCTCCGTGAGAGTCCAAGTTTTATTTTTCTTGATGGACTCGATCTCTTTGCACACGACGTCTACCCAGACTTGGTTCTCAGCAGCTTCACGATAGTAGGATGGCTCCTCCATCGCCATGAGCATGACTTCCCCCTCCATGTCTTCTTCAAAATCCACCCTTCGAGAATCGCGCATGATATCCTCGATGTGCCTGTAGTGGATAGTAGCCTCGTCGGTGCTGCTGCTGTTACTTCTTGATAGCGGGGTAGACATGACCGCCGAAGATGTAACAATATCTCCTCCTACGGTGGAATATGACCTTGCCGGTGTCATTTGGCCTGTCGGTGGTGTCGATTCATGGGTCGAGAAATATGGTGATGCAGGCGTTGGCTCGCCTATCGGGAAACCTGTGAGTGGTATATAGCCATCCTCGTTTATCTTCATGTTGTACTCCTCCTCGATGATGAAACTGATGCATTTCCGTCGCTCGTACTTGCATTCCAATTTAATTCCTTATTTTCTTCGAATTTTACATCACGACTCACATGAACTTTGTCGCGATGTGGATCAAACAAGCGATGAGCCTTGCAACCTTCCTCAACTCCAAGATATACCATCGGATGGCTTCGGTCGTCAAGTTTCTTCAAATTCGGTGTTGTTACCTTCGCATGCGCTATACAACCAAACACACGAAGGTGTGCTAGATGTGACTTTCTTCCATTCCAAGCCTCGAATGGAATACGCTCCCCGAGCACCTTTGTCGGCAAGCGGTTCAAGAGATACACCGCGTGCCGAACTGCCTCCCCCCAAAGTCTTCCTGGCATGTTCATGCTTTTGAGAAGGGACCTTGCCATTGCCATCACGGTCCTGTTCCTCCTTTCCACCACACTATTTTGTTGGGGTGTATATGGCGCGGAGAGGTGTCTCACAATCCTTGCTTTTTCGCACACTTTGGAGAACTCCATGGAGATGAATTCACCACCGCGATCGGTCTTGAGCGTCTTCATGCGACACCCGTTCGTGTTCTCAACCTGTGCCTTGAATTTCACAAAGGTGGAGCATGCCTGGTCCTTCGACTTGATGATGTAGACCCACATCCAACGTGAATAATCATCAACAATTAATATGAAATAATTGTTACCGGTGGGAGTTGATGGAGTGGTTGGTCCACGGAGATCCATGTGCAGCAGCTCGAGCGCCTTTTTGGCTCTATAATTCGTATCCCCCGGGAATGGTTGTCTTACATACTTTGCCACCAAATACCCTTTGCACAATTGATTTGGGTGTTTTATAGGCAGCACTCCTACCACCATCTCCTTCTCGACGAGCATCTTTATTGAGTGGAAGTTGGCATGCCATAGTCTTGCATGCCACAACCATGTTGATCTTCGAGATTCGTAAGGAGGCACACTGCCTCCGCCAGGTGCAACTCAATTCGGTAAAGATGGTTTGTAGTGCGTCTTACCTTCATGAGTAGTTGCGCAGAAGTCTTGTCAAAGACTTGCAGAGATTCCTCATCCATGATCACCTTGTGACCAGTCTCAGTGAGTTGTCCGAGACTCACTGTATTGCTGCGGAGTCTCAGGATGTAGTACACTTCATGTAGGAGCCACTGATCTCCGTTCTTCAATTGAACAATACTGACCCCTTGCCCATTATCTGCACTTTCGATCCGTCAACGAATTTGACATTACCGGTAACATTCTCGTCTAGGTCATGGAATTTAGACTTGTCACCGGTCATGTGGTTGCTTGCCCCGTTGTCCAGGTACTAGACGTGACAAGGGGCACCCACCTCCTTCGTGCTACGCAGCTCCGGCCTCGTCTTTTCTTCGTTCAACAGGATGACTTCCTCCTACTCCTTCCTTGATGCTGCGAGCAGTAGGGTTGCTTCGTAGTCATCGACATAAGCAAAGTGTGCCTCTGCCTCTTTCTTCGGAGTCCTGCATTTCAGATGCATAGTGGCCCATCTTGTTGCAGTTGAAGCACCGAATGTGGCTTTTGTCACGGTCGCCGCCGTTGGAGCCACATGCACCCTCCTTTCGTGACGGCCCATTATGGCCTCCCCTACCGCATCCTCCCCAGCCACGGTTATTTCTATCTGAGGGAGTTTGAGATTTACTGTTGTTGCTCGACGTTGACTCGCCGCCAACCTTCTTTTATCGCATCTCCCACTCAGCTTGAGTGAGCAAGAGATGATTTTTGTCGTTGCCATTGTTGCTAGGCTTTCGCAGACACGTTCGCTCTTCATAGGTCTTCAAGCATCCCACAGCCTCCTTAAATGGCATGGTGTCGAGATTGCAAAATTGTTCGATCCTGGCAATCACGCTAAGGAAACGATCATGCACGGTGTCGAATAACTTCTTGACCAATGCGGCATCGTTGAGAGTCGCCCCAAGGTTCGCATACCGAACAGACATGCTGTTCAATTTGCCGGTGTACTGGTCTAGGTCTCCGTTTCTTGTATCCGTATGGCGTCGAATTCACTTTTCAACGTCTGTAGTCGTGCGTTCTTGACGCGATCTGCGTCAATGAACCTAGTTTTGAGGCAGTCCCACACCGCTTTTGTCGTTTTCTTGTTCGCCACTTGCATTAGGAGATCTTCCGGGAGATCTTGGAGAAGATGCGACCTCGCCTTCTTGTCCTTCTTCGTATCGACGGACACGCCAGCCGTCGAGTCGATGGCTTCCCACACTCCTTGATCCTCCATCATGGCCTGCACCCTGATCACCCAACTGGTGTAGTTCGTTGTCGTTAACTGCGGGTAGCGGAACAACCCTCCGCCGTTTTCCCGCACCGCCTCATCCTGAGACATGATCGACATGGGCTTGGATATGAGATGTATCTGGGCTCTAATACCAGATTGTTGGAATTTACGGTAGGATCTAACTCACAAATCCCTTCTCTATTAGGGTGGATATCACACACTCGCCTTACTGAATTTGATTGATCGAGCAAGATGGAAAACAAGCTAGAAAGCAAACAAGGGTTGTGAATGGGGTCGGGGAAGGAAAGTGACGTACTCACTGAAGAGGATGAAATAAGAGTAATTCTATTGCTCGTTGATGATTTGAGATGAAACTTGTTGTATTGTACTCGAATGTGTTTTGGAAGATGGAACCCACATGCTTTTATAGCTACATCTCATGCATAAAAATAGAATGTAAATAAAAAATAAATGGAAATAAATAGAAATAGAAATTTCCAACATCATGTGCATGGAAATGCTTTCATGCAAGGAGAGCCATCCACGTATTGACACATTACTGGAGAATAGGTCCAACTTGGACTCTTGGGGTACATCTTGATTAGAGCTAATAAACCGAAGGTCCGGCGAGATGATGATCGAAGTCCTGAAGATCGGCATATTTATATGGCGTCCAAGTCTTGGGACTCTCCGTCAACGACAAGGCTCTCCACCTGACCTCGTTCATCTTCTCCGCGAATCACCCAGAGTGGAGGCTCCTCCATCGCAGTCGAAGCAGCAACAGCAGCGGATCACCACCTTCGATCCTCCGATCTTCGATCGAGGGACCTCTATCTAAGGGGTTTCTGTCTCCTCCTTCATCGCTTGAAGAAACCCCTAGCCTTCTGACTGTTGGGGGCTCTGGTTGTTCTCCTCCAGATGATCACCGAAACCCTGATCCCCTTCCTTCACTCCTTGAGGGCTCCCCGAGCACCATCTCATCTCCCCGTCCATCGTTATGTCTGTGTATGCCTCCCATCGATGATCATCTTCGTCATCGCCCTTCGACGATCGGCTCTGCATCTGCCTCCCAACGGTGACCGTATCCGTCTCTGCCTATCGACAATTGTCTTCACCTCCGCCAGCCTCTAGCGGCAACCGTCTCCACCTCCCAACAGCAAACGTCTCCGCCCATCAACCATCTCCATGTCTCCCAACCTCCACCTTCAACATCTTAGGTTCAGGCAGCTCCGCTCCCTTTTGCATACAGAATGCTCGTTGTTGGACGACCTCTGGCTTCATATCTACTACGCACGTACTTCTAATGGACTCCTTCCTATCATTATTTAAAAAAATCATCTCGAGCGTAAAGGCACTAGAGGCGAAACGGGATGGTGAGAAGATACATGAGGCGACCGCCTTGAACCCCGTGGTTGAGGCGTTCGAGGTGGGGAGTGGGTTCTCTGCTGTGGTGCTGCAGTGCTGTAACGCACCATAGTCGATCGATCAAGCTCGAGCAGTTGTGGTGCGTTACAACACTGCAACACGATAGCAGACGATCCAAACGCTTGAGGTGGTTAGACGGGATGAGGTGCTACGTGAGGCTTTAGGGGTTTTTTCAAGTATTTTTTGAAGAAAATAATTAGTCCTATTTGTATTTTCATATGTTTATAAAGGTCTAGTTATTGAGCATATATCTATGCAATATGAATGCTTAAATTTGACCTCTTTCATATTCATGTTTACCATTAACATATCCAATTATTTCAGTGAACTCTTACTATTACACCCTTAAACATATAAGAAATTACGTGCGAATTCGAATACCCTTATAAGAAACTCCTGAGCGACACCCCCGTACTGGTAGGGTATGGTGGCACAGGGAGGACATCAGACCGTTCTTCATCTGGATTTAGTAGAATATATGGTTAGAATTCAAATCATGTGATTCATATTAACTTGGATATCTATAATGACAACCATAACCAATCCTGTTTTGATAAAATATTTTAGTGATAGTTTCCAATGCTTTCCTTTTGACTGGGTAGAAATTTAGTAGAAAGATTTATGACATTGACATATCCTTTTTTTCATGTTCTTATCTTCATAATATCATCATATATTACATTGTTATGTACTATGTATTTATCATATTATATTATTTCACCAATAAATATATTTATTATATATTTTATAATTATTTTTCTATATTAACTGAGGCTTACGCCTCGATTGTCTCGAGGCTACGTCTCGCCTCGCTTATAAGGAAGACGCCTTGTAGGGCTAGCTATTGAGTCACGGATCGATGAGCCAAGCTCGGGCTCGGCTCAATAAGAAATCATGAGCCCATCTCATTATGTTATTGAAATGAGCTTGAGCCAAAATTTTGGGCTCGATAGCTTAACGAGTCGAGCTCGATCCAATTCTTGCTCGACTCGATAACTCAATAAAGGGCTCGATAAGGAATATATGTATATATATGCATATATTAATTATATATTTATAAATAATACAAACAAAATAAAAGTAGCACTTTAAATTTTTTCCTCCACTAACTTTGACCCTCTCAAGAAGTAAAAGCACTCGAGAGATATTGTGGAGAAGGATTATAATTATGTCCCACAAGAGATATTGTGGAGAGTTTTAGAGAAGAGACAAGCACATGTCCTATCCATTAACCTCATAAAGGACATGTATGATAGGGCTTTATCTTGTGTAAGGACCCCGTTTGGGAAGACTGGCTATTTTGACATCAACATCGTTTTACATCAAGGTTCAGCTTTGAGTCTATATCTTTTTACTTTGATTATGGACGAATTGGCAAGTCCTATTCAGGATGAGTTACCTTGGAGCATGTTATTTGCTGATGATATTGTGTTGATTGACGAGACTAAAGATGGAGTAAATGAGAAGCTTGAGGTCTGAAGACATTAGTTGGAGACTAAAGGATTTCGTATAAGTAAGACTAAGACGGAATATATAGAGTGCATCTTTGATGGATGCAATGGCAAAGGAATCAATGTGAAGATTGGTGACGATAACATTCAGAAGAGAGATTCTTTTAAATAAATGGGATCTATTTTGCAACATGACGGGAAAATTGATGGAGATGTTACTAATATAATAAATGTAAGCTGGCTAAAGTGGAGAGGAGCCTCTTCTGTTCTTTGTGATAAGAAAATTCCTTTAAAAATTAAAGGAAAGTTTTACAAAGCAGATGTAAGACCTACTATGCTCCGTGGATCTGAATGTTGGCCTATAGACATGTGCAGAGAATGGATGTAACGGAAATAAAAATGCTAAGGTGGATGTGTGAACACACACGTAAAGATCGGATTCGGAATGATGCAATCAGAAAGAAAGTTGGCGTAGCTCCAATCGAGGATAAGATGCGAGAAAACCATTTAAGATGGTTTGGTCATTTGCAAAGAAGATCATCTGATGCACCGGTTAGGAGATGCGAGTGTTGGGCTTTTAAGCCGGCTAAGAGAGGGCGAGAATGTCCCAAGAAGTGTTGGAAAGAGACTATACAAAGGGATCTTAGTTTTTTAGATATAAGTCCGAGATTGAACCAAGATAGATCTGAATGGAGGTGAAGAATCTACGTAGCCGACCCCCCTTAATTGTGGGAAAAGGCTTTGTTGTTGTTGTTGTAACTTTGACTTTCTCACGATTCACGAGTCATAACCCAATTCTCAAATCTCATTCCGACCTACACATTTGTCCCCACCAACACATTAGAAAATTGATAATTTTTTTATAAGCAAATATAATTTTATAATATATATTATAATTAAGATTTTATACACAACTTGGATAGTGACCTATTGATAAGGAACACATCCTTAGATAGAGCAGGTCTCGAGTTTGTACCTGCACAAAACATTTTTCCACCAAAAAGTACCCATTTTCCTTAACAAGCTCGACTTGAGCTCAAACCCAGACCATGCTCGATAAGGAGCTTCGCTCGAGCCTTATCGAGCCCAAGCCAGCTCGATAAGGGCTCGAGCTCATCGAGCTCAAGCTCGAGCCAAGCTGGACTTTTCGAGCCCAAGTCCGAGCCAGGTGCTAGCTCGGATCGATGGGCTCGATAACCAACCTTAACACCTCGTTCTGCATTTTTTTTCAAACCTTGCTTTCGATCCGTCTCCCTATTAGATTTTGCTCCGTGCGAACATTTGATCAGCCCATCAGGCTTCAAAGCAGAGCTTTCGTGGTTGGATTTACAAGAAGAGTAGATGGTTCTAGTTTTTGTCTTTTCTGATCTATTTATCGACTAGTCCCTGGAGAGTTTGTTCTTTTGGCGTAAGGTCCACTATTAGCCGAGGTGGATTATTCCTCGTGACTTACGGCCTCAATCTCTTCACTGAGCTTCTTGTCTTTTTTGTCTTCTTTTCTCCTCTCTATCTTTTACCATCTGAGTAGCACTCCCACATGCTGGGAGCTCATGGTTCTCCCTTAATAGAGAACTCGGTCCGATAAGTTCCATTCTCATGAAATCCATGAATGTTACCTATAAAAAAACCCCGCAAACAAACCAAGACTGAAAGGGAGAGTCGAGGCATGCAAAGGACAAGATTTGCTTATAACCATTCCAGAATGGGTAAAATGTGTATGCCCCCTAGGGGGAGCTAACTTAGCTCCCCCGCCCCCTTTTCACAATTATTTTTTATTTTTTTGAAATCTAAAACCGTGTAAATTTATTATTAAATCCCTATATTATATCATTCAAATTTCATACGAAACAGAAACTCCTACAACCTCCATCCAAATGGGGTCGATTTAAAAAATCCTGTTACCGTTAAAAAAATGACTGTCTGGATGGAGGCCGTAGGAGTCTCTGTTTCACAAGAAATTTTAATGACATAATATATGGATATAGTGATGAATATTAATGGAAGAAATTTTCAAAAAAAATAAAAAACATGGAGAAAATGGGGCAGCCCCATTTTCCTCTTCCAGAATACCACCCTAAAACAAAAGCCGCCCCCCCTCACCGCAATCATTTGAAGGATCATCACATTCACACGTGCATTTACACACACCTCCCATCATTTGTCAAAGTCGGTTTCAAAAACCACTTTGATTCAATAAATTATTGTGTGGTATTTGTAATAATTTGTAGGCTTAATGGATATTCAGGTATATATGCAATTTGGAATGCTTTAAATGTAAACACCAATACTTATATTATTCGTAGGGTTTTTATCAATTGTGCCCTTTTTAACTTCGGCAATATCAATTATCCCCCTCTTTTTTATAATATCAATTGTATGCTGACTTTTTACAAATTCACAATAGTTATACCCTTACCTTACCTTAACGAAGGAGCTGTGAATTTTGTAAGAAGTCGAGAGCAAAATTGACATTACAAAAAGAGACAATACTGCCGAAGAAGTTAAGAAGGGTACAATTTACAAAAACCCATATTTGTATATACAAATAAAAAAACTTGAAAAGATTGACGTGGCCTTTTCGGAACTTAAATAGTCTCCCATCTCATTTTGAATTCCTGATTGTGCCCATTTTCTTCCGGTCCTATTGTCCCCTTCCTTTAATTTTATAGGGTTGAAAATGATCCGAACCAAGGTTTTCTAAACTGAACCGAAAACTTTGTTGAAATGGTCGGATTGGGTCGAACAATGTAATCAAATCGGTTCAACCGGATGTTGATGGCATCATTATTTAAAACCGGATTAAACCGAACCGGTGAAAAAAAATGGTTGAACCGGCTAATCAAACCGAAATGAAATAATATATAATATACACTTAAATATACTTGATATATATATAAAATACATAGATAATGTATATATTTCACACTATACATAAAGTATTTTTCTTATACACATCATATATATATATATGAGGTAAATGGGGCTGCCCCCAGGGAGTAGCCAACTTGGCTACTCCCACCCCTATTTTTCCCTCATTTTTTTATTTTTTTTGGAAAATAAAAATTTGTATATTCATCATTATATCCCTCTCACATTCTATTAAAATTTCGTCAGAAACAGAGACTCCTACGGCCTCCATCTAAACATGGTCGATTTAAAAAATCCTGCGACCGTGAAAAAAATGGCGTCTGGATGGAGGGCTTAGGAGTCTGTTACTGACGAAATTTTAATAGAATGTGAGAGGAATATAATGATGAATATACAAATTTTTATTTTCCAAAAAAATAAAAAAATGAGGGAAAAATAGGGGTGGGAGTAGCCAAGTTGGCTACTCCCTGAGGGCATCCCCATTTTACCCTATATATATATTATTTGGACTAGATGCTCTGTGACATGATAATAGTTTAATAACATTTAAAATCCAATATATGCAAAAAGTTGTGTTAGTGTAGTTGGTTAGATGTGTGAAATAATTAACCAAAGATCATCAGTTCAATTCCCACTTCCAACAAATTTTTAAATAATTTAAAATTAAGAACTTGCTTAAACCGGTTAACCGGACCGATCCAGGCCCGGTTCACCGGTCGAACCGGCCGATCTGGTCCGGTTTCAAAAACACTGATCCGAACAGTGCTAAGAGGTCAACAGGTGGTTATCCATTTCAATGGATATCTATTATATGAACTGGATCACGTGTTATCTATGTGTATTTATCGATAAAGAATGGTAGACTCGTCAATTGTTAGTAACAAACAAAATGATCTGTAAGGATTCCATCAGCTTATTAACAGATGGAATTATTACCGCGGTTTGACCTTCTCTATCAACAAGTGTATATATAACAATTCAAAAAATTTTTAAGTAAAAGTACGAACAAAAAATTGGACATTTTAACAAATTTTCGGACTCTTCACACGATGTCAAGAACAAAGTATACATACTAAAAGCCTTCGATGTAATAGCCCTTTGCTATTTGTCGAATTATTGTCGGCTTCATTTAAGCCAAAGATGAAACTGTCACCTTCACCAACGTAATCGAACAAATATACAATTTTGTAGTAAATGTGGGTGTGAAGGCAAGATAGAGAAGAGGCATCAAAGTAGGGATTCGAGGTATTAGCACAACCATCTAAGAGTTTGCGAATTGGAGAAGGGCTCAAGGCATTGACACAACCATCACATTACCAACCTCGAAGTTTGCAGTATCAAACAGAGACTCCGGGGTGTTGCCCCGTCAATGCAAGTGCTTGTAACCAAGGTATTAAAAACCGGATCGGACATTGAACCGGTTTGTCTCTGGTTTGGTCTGAACGGGTCAGACCATTGGTCCAAACCGGTCGGACCGGTGATGATGTCAGCATGTCGTCATCATTTCAACTGACTCGGAAAAAACCAGACCGGGGTTAATTTAACGGTCCGACCGTCTCTGAACCAATAAAACCGGATACATATATAGACATATGTATTTATATCCAATGAAATTATCGTGAAAACTTTAAAGTGCCAATTTTTTTCAATAGAAAAACACATAACAAATGAACTGACATCAATCGATACTTTTTTTACGTAAGGCATGCATTATATAAGGATGTTCTTGCATGTTGTGCATTGATCAAACAAAAAATATGCAGTAATTAAATAAAAATAAATGATGTAAGCCGTAAAGAGATAAAAATGTATCAGAGCACTTAAGAGTCAAAATCTTTCATTGAAATCAAACGATAAAGTTTAATTAGACAAGTAAATCAATTCCATAAAATTATCTTCCAAAGTTCAAAGTGACAATGACATAATGCTTTTCAAAAAAAATCCAAGCCTCAAAATTGTTGACTTTGTCAAGCTCTCATGATCCCAACTATTAGTACCTGCAAAAAAGTATATGAATAAAATTATTCAATTATGGTGATTATGATATAATAGTAATGGTGTTGATCTTCATCTTATATAATTGTACCTTATCAAATATCGAGCAACGCTGATATAGGATCATCTGGATCATCAATCCAAGCATCTAATTCCTCTATGTTGAATGCTTCGGTATTAGGTTCTTCCATCCAATCACCATACAAATCCATGTCATCTAATGATATCGGATCCGGTATATAATTGCTTTCATTTTTCCTCCTGAAAAGGAAGATTATTAATTATAAAATATGAAATTACATACTCATCAATATTTTGTAATATTTTGAATGAGAACAAACCTAAGACGCTGATTAGCATTGATGAAAACCAACCCATTCAATCGTTTGTGGCTTAATTTGTTCCTTTTCAACGTATGGATCCGTTCAAAAAGACTCCAATTGCGCTCGCATGCAGATGCTGAACATGTTTGGCTAAGAACTTTGATTGCTAATGATTGTAGTGCAGGAGTTGCCCCACCATACATCTTCCACCATTCAGCTATAATAAAAAATATTATAAGTATATTCGTTAATGAAATATAGAAATATTATCAACATTGTTTACCTGGAGCCATTTTTGCACGATTTCAAATGGTAGATGCACGTCCAAAATCGCCCATTGCATCTCTATATAAAGAAAATTCTACATTGATGCAATCAATTTTTCCTCATCATTATAGAACAAAGTCTCCATTGTATCATGAAAGCCTGCCATAATATGGTGATATAAGGATATGGTGTCATCCTTATAGAAGAATTCAGGATTTAAAAGTAACCCTACTTTATGAAGTGGATGACCAAGTTGTCGATCCCACTTGTCATCAAAAATACCAATATAAGGCATGTATTCAGAGGAATTTCCGTTAAATATTGCTTTAATGGCATCACGTGTTCTTCGCATGGCTTCATGTATAAATCTCATAGATGGCTTCTCATCACTGTCCACAATGCGCAATACCTTCACAACTGGTGCAGATATACCAACGACTATTGCACATTCATTCCAAAATGATGTGTTGAGTACCATCTCATAAAGTTCTTTCCCCATCGAGGTTTTTGAGAGTTTATGGTCAGTCCATTCCTTTGATGCAACCATTGAAACTAGGCCATCTTTTTTATCAAGAAGACTTTGGACTGTCAAAAATTTAGTTGCAAATCTAGTGCTGGCGGGACGGATTATCTCAGAATTACAAAATCTCTGCATCAATTGAAGAATAAAATTATGATTGTAAATAAATTTTGTAATCTTCCGAGCTGCTTCAATCACATATGTTACTCTTGGAACCTGATCGAACTTTTCCAATATCAAATCCAGGCAGTGCGCAACACAAGGACTCCAAAAAATATTACCATAGTGTCTTTTTAGCATTTTTCCTGCAGCTTGATAATTGGCGGCATTGTCTGTGACAAAGTGCACCACATTTTCAGATCCCACAAACTCAACACAACCTTTGAAAAGTTGGAATAGTAATTCTGCTGTTTTGGAATGTTCAGAGGCATCAACAGATTTCAAAAATACAATGCCTGCATTGGAATAAATCAAAAAATTTATCAATGTACGTTGTCTTCTATCTGTCCAACCATCTGCCATTATGGTGCATCCATTCATCTTCCAGCCTTTAATTCAATAATGGTTTTCTTCATAAGTGGCTCACGAACTGCATGCGGTGTTGGTGCCTTGTAACCAAATCCGACGGATGCAATTCCATCAACCATCATTTGAAAACTGGGAAGAGCAATTGCATTAAAAGCTATTCCCGCATCATACAACCAACCAGCAATCAACATATCAAACTTTTCAATTTCCTCTTTTCTTTGAAGTACTGATTTGATTCCAGGTTGACTACCAAGTGTGGTGCTTTGGGGGAAAAATGAGGACTTTATTTTTTGAAGAAGATTCTCCGTTTGTCTTTTGGAACAATCCCTCTGCCATAGGACTATCTTCATTAATTTCAACACCGAATGAATTACTAGAAGATGCATAATTTCTCTTCCTTTTCTCCACTTTGTATTCATCTAGATTTACCTCCATTTGAAATTGAATGTGATTTGATACTTTTCTACAAGGTGCAAGAGAACCTCTCTTCTTAGCTAAATGCTCTTTCACCCTGTGTATCCCACCACCTAAAAATAGTTTAGAACAATACATACATTTCTTCCTACCATCCTCTGTCAAGGTCACATATTGCCATGCAATATCAGTTTTTTGTCTAACATTCGTAATAGCACCTTCTAATAATTCTGATGAAACATTTGCTTCAAGAGGTGTTTGTATATCTTGTGGTTCTTCCATCTACAAAAAATATTAAGAAAGTATAAAGAGTGTCTTCTACTGATTATAAGATAAAAAGTGTCTTCTACTGATTATATGATTCCATACTAGTATACAAATCCTTGCATTGTAATTTATTGATAGTTAACTCGATATTTGCATCAATTAAATTGAAACTATTTTGATCAACAATTGATAAAATCACATACACTCCACTGAAGGATCAAAGATTTACACATTGAGTGGTTGTCAATAAGACAAGTAGATCACCATTGAATAAGTTGTCAAGGTTAATCTTCTCACTAACAATTCTAAATTCTAGTACATGTTAGAGACATTACAATCTACACTACACCGAATATTATACATATTATTTTTTATATACTTAGAATCTGAATATCTTTCTCTAAAATCATGAACCATCTAACATGAAGGGTAGATACATGAAAATCTACTTAACTTTAATGTTCGTTTGGATTCATTCTTATAAAAAAAGGATTGATAATATTGAAATTTTTTAAAAAATGCTACTGGTGTTTAGCCTCATCTCTACCAGATATAATATGACAATATGCACAACAGGCTTTATTGCAGCCACAGGTCTCCGTTGGATGATTTCCTGCAGCTTGATATTGCAGGTCTATATTGGACATCTTTTACTGTTTGGTAATTATTATATCGTCTCATGACTCTCATTGTAAAATCCAATCAATGGATAAGTTCTCCACTATTTGAAAATTGAATAAGAAGTTTCTATTTTATAACATACCATGGAAGTGGCCCAAAGCCTGCAGGTCGTCCCCTTAGAAATTTAGAATGGTACAGCTCGCGTGAGAGAAGGATGCTGCTGCCGGACACGAAGTCAGCTTCCAAACTGGTAGGTGTGTCGTCGTTGTTGGGGGTCGTCTCCAGCCAGAGGGAATGGATAATCAAGGATTCAAGGTTCAGCAGCAGCAGAGAATCATTGGTGGTGTATCAATGATTATTGGGGGAAGAAGAAGCGGTTGCAAGTTATGGGAGAAGAAGAAAGTCGCAACGCTTGTATAGTTAGGGCTGCTAATCGAACTGAACTGTAACAAACAGACCTATGTTCGAGTTCGGTTCGTTAAGGAAGTTCGAAAGTTCGAGTTCGAGTTTGGTTCGATAAATGTTCGATAGGATATGTTCGAGTTCAAGTTCGTTTACAAAACGAACGTTCGAGTTCAGTTCGATAACAGTTCGTTAACAATTTAACTTAAGTAAAACTTGTTTATATGAACACGTTCGAAATTGGAGTTCAATAACAAGGTTCAATAAGCAGTAAAAATAAGAAATTATTCAAATTAAAGTGGTACAGAGCCCAATAAACACCACAATTTCTTTAACCTTGAAATTTACCAAGTGTATAAATACTAAATTACATATACAAATACATACACATATACATATATCGAACTCGAACATTTATCGAACGAACATATCTTATGTTCATGTTCCGTTCGTTAAGCTATCAAACTAAAATTTGACATTCATGTTCAGTTCGTTTAGAAACGAACAAACATTTTTCGAACTATTATCGAACGAACTTTAATCGAATACGAACATATTCAGTTCGATTAGCAGCCCTATGTATAGTGACGTTTGGGTTTCCCAAAAGTTGGTCCTATCGGTTTTTTAGGTCCGGTCCGGTTCGGCCGAACCGGTCCAGGTTAAACTGTTCGGCTACGGTCCATTTTCTTTTGGTCGAAATGGAGGAACCGGCTAGACCGACCGGAAGTTCACCGATTCCCGGTTGAACCGGTTGGACCGGCCGGTCCGGTCCGGTTTTTAAAACATTGCTTGTAACATTGAAAGGTCTCGAGGGGTCGAGTGGAAATGATGGTGTAATGACGAACTGAGTATGAGAGGATGTGTCAATTGAGCCCGAGAGATTTCAATGAGCCGAGGAAGATAGGTTGAATCGTCGAGTTGGGATGGAAAGGATACTAGTCAAGCAGACAAGGTTAGATATTTTCATAATTTTGGATGACAAATGCCTCATCAACACCTATTCGGTTATAGGCATGTGTGCTTAGAAAACCCAATCCTTATCATTTGAATGGATATCTGAAAGTTCAAGATCGTGCTTCATTGATCGGGAGGAATACCCCTCTGGCGCCTTACAATGAGCAAACCCTAATCCTTTTTCATCATTGCCTTGCCTGTTTCTCACTTTATTTTTCCTTTCATGCAACCACTCTTACTTGTATAAAGGATTCACACCAAAGAACAATACAAACTACCAGCATCAAACCTCGTAGCAGTACAAACAACAAGCTATAAACCAAGAGAGGGTTATTCCTACTCAAGTTGACTCTTGCTGCCCTCCAACCAAGGGTTCAAATGTCAATATCGACATCCATATCGTTCTCATGTTGATATGATATTTCGGCCATATATCGCCGAAGTATCGCCCGTATCGATGCCCATTCGTGAAGGACCAAAGAAGGTGCCCATATTGCCTATTGGTCCTTTGGCTATATATATATATATATATATATATATATATATATATATATATATATATATATATATATATATATATATCACCGATATATCATGATATATGAACTCCTGCCTCCAACTAAATGGGTAACTGCAGCCCAAGGAGAGAATACACGTACAGGAGCATATTGTTACTTGTCACTAGAGGTAAAGTTTAAGGACTTTTGCGTAATTTAGTCAAATAAAAAGACAGAGAGACGTGTATAAGAAGTCTTAAAAAATGCATGCTAGCTTAATAAAAAGATAAAGACTTGTGTTTTTAAGATCTTTCAATAAGAAGAGAGCATGCCTTACTTTCCAAGACAAAAAAAACACAACCACGAGAGATAAAGTAATGGAATTCCTTCGTATATTATTGTGTATGCATGAAGATCAATAATTATAATAAAAACAGTTGCGGAATACCTTCATTTGCATCGATTTTGAAGTCAAGATAGCAAAGACAGTCGTGATCCTATTGCCCAGCAGATGCCTATTGAGCTAAGATCCAGCACTTCAAAACAATACGGCAGCCATTCACTGCGTCGGATTCTATTGTCCAGCACAGGCCTCTTGAACTTGCTCTGAAATCTAGATAATTATTTCTGAACAAGCATAAAATTAAATCGAAAAGCACATGCTCGAAGAGCAACCGATTCTGCGACAGACCACAGAAATGCAATGGCATTAAAAGTTGGCCCACACCTCTAAGACAAAAGGATGTTTTCCCAAAACCATCAACATATTTACATATACTCCATCCATGAGACAAGTGGGTATCTGATCCTAATTAACTGCATATCTAAAGCAGTAAGCCCCTAGTATATCCATAATAAACCTAATGTCAATGCGCAAACAAAAAAAATGCAGCATGTGCCGTTCTTGATTGTGGATAGACCGGAATTTGCATCATACTTAGCGGCGCATAAAAAGTTACAATATTTTCTTCGAACCTAAGATCGAAACTGTACTCACTTGATGGTGATATAGCGGTTTGTTCCATGCTTTGCCCAGTGGTGTTTCAAATCAAGTGGCATTGACAGATCGTAACCTTCTCTAGCCAGTCGGCTAAGCAACTTGGTGAATGCACCTCCACTCATCTTCCGCCCTCCAATCCTAGCATGTCGCTTGTTAGGGATCTGCGGCAGTGGATACTCTGACATTGTTGTGGTACAGCAGGCAGACTGCCAGCCACCATTACCCCACTTGTAGCATTGGCGCAAGGTCCCAGTGCAAGAGCATCCGGGAACTGGCATCGTTGTCTCGTCAAAAGTTACATGATTTAAGCCTAAATCATGGCCTTTCCATTCATGCTGCGAAGCAGATAAACCCTCTTTGTTTAGGTCCTTGCAACTGCCAGCTATGTCGGTACCCCGCCAATTGGCCACCGTAATCTGCTTGTTCAAGTCTTCAGCACTTCTTCTCCCTCCCTTTCTCACTGATTTTGATGCTTTCTTTGACGGAGCTCCAAGAGGCTTGCTCTCTTTCCTTTGACGTTTCCGACGAGGCTTAACACCGTTCTCTGGCATTGAAGATATGGGATAGGCAGCTTCACATATGGGCAAATCTCTTTGGAGGTAGGATGGTTCGGCTAATTGAGATGGTGAATGACCGGGTGGAACATGATGCTGATTATGGAGGCTCTTCACATAACCCCGGGAACTGGGGCACCCAGGAGGACAAACTGTGCTGGTACTGCTAACAGCACGGGCACATTCGAGGGCAGCTAAAGCATTGTTCCTTTCCATGATTGCAGTATCACGCTCAGCAATTGCAGCGTCTCTTTGGAGGATTGCCATATCACGCTCATCCAAAGCTGCTTTTTTCTCAGCAAGGGCACGGTTACGTTCATGGACTGCATTATCCTTCTCAGCAAGAATGGACATGATCTTTATGTGGTGATCCTTCATCTGATGTTGGGGCATCATCCACTGTAAAAGCATCAGTCATAGCCTTAGAAGAACAGTAGTGCATTAATATCAATGTGATCGACAGATCAGTGTGATGGCAATTCAACAAAAAATAAACTTCAAAAGGCGCAATACATAGCTGACTCGGGGACACACCCTTCGATAATATTTAAACATACCAAAATACAAGAACTATAATGACAACTTCCTATTAACTAAATCTCATTAAGAAAAAATGAACAAATTTGAGAAAGGGAAAAGGTTCAGAGAATTATCATAGCAAAAAACCATGATCTCCCGGCACCAACAACCCTACTACCTTAAATTTTTGCATACTTGCAGACTTCAAAATTGATATAAACACCTATATTGATATGAAAAGAAGTACAACAGTTGAAACTGACATGTTGACACAGAAAAATGCATCCACAAATAAATGAGTAATTTATACATAGAAGCCCCTATAATGATATTATATCACACAAATGTCCAAGTATTCTACATGATTATATTTGGTCCGCAATGTCAATATTTGAAAGATATGAGTTAATTTTGAGTCTTTCTGGCTTGTCAAGAGCCCTTACGTCCAGATTATGGCTGGACTACAGTAATGTTTAAAAAAAACTGAAGGATATAAATCATAATCAATATACAATAATGTAACCAATTAATTTATTGTCGCGGCTAGTATGAGAGAATTAGGTTGGTTACTTTGGCATTAATATGTGACCATCAAACAACATAAATCCATATGGATGAAAGCAGTGATTTTTGCCAAAAAAACAGGAAATTAGTATGCACTCGAAGTCTCCGTAAAAAACATAAACGTTGCACGGGTGTCAGTATAAACATGACTAATATGCGTACTGACAGAACATTAATTTTAATAAGCGTGGCTACGTAAAAATTAAATAAATAAAAACTTCAACATAAAATGTTTGTGGAGGAGAGAATGAAGAATATGGACAAAGATTTCATGTAATTTAAGTTAACAATTCAAATCAAGAAGGCATGTTACATCCTCATGCATCTTATCTCAACAATCAAATGGTTCATGCAAGTTATAGCTCCTTTATTTCATATTCAGATCTAATTTTTTTAAGGAACTTTGAAATTACAACACGAGAAAAAATGGATTTGGTGTACATCCAACCATTTAATTGCATACCTGAGCTTGAACTGCTTTATAATGATCAGGTTTATGTCGTCCATTTTCCCTATGCCCAATGTCATCCATGAAAAAAATCTACTTTATATAGTACGGTTAACTACGATTCAGATTCAGCAACCTGTTCAAACTTATTCAGTAAAGCAGACTTCAGAGGATGGGAATCTCTAGGATGACAAAAAAAGGTTAGATAACCAACTTTGCTAAATGAAGCTACAATAAAAGAAAAATTATAATTATTTTTCTGGGGAAAAATCAAATTACTTACCCATCGCCTCCACATCCAAATTTGTTTCAGTATACATATCTGTCCTGACAAGCATAGATATTATTAGTAACTCTTCAGAATATACAAGTTCATTATTCAAATGAGAAATTGAGATGTGGACCACTGAACAAAATCTATGGTTCAGGTATCATACAAAATTATTTAAATGTTCATCTCATAAGATGGATAAAAGAAACTAATTCAGAAAAAACCGGCATAAGATAATAGAGCAGCACACTAACCTAACTCCCACTATACACAGGGTTAGGAAAGGATCAGAGCACTTCAACAAGCCAATGAACTAATTCTTGTCCAGGCCCGAGTCGTGAGATAGTCCATGTGCTGGCCCTCCTGGGCATAGACAAAAAGTTTTGGAGGGAATCAGAATGCAGTCTACCTGGCCAGAATTCAAGATACATGCAGATCTGATTAGAATCCATCAGGGAGGATGCTCAGCTGCAGACACCTATCCATTTCTCCTCCATATTAAGTCCATGATAAACTTTTCTAGGCAAGGACCAAAACTGTCATTCCTTGCCCTTTTATGTCGCAAGAAAATATCCGAAAAATCCAAGATCCTTGAAATCCAAAAGCTAAGTATTTCTTTGTATTTCTAATTCATTCATTACCACTGCGTGTTTACATGTCATCGGCATGTAGTACAATCGGGATAACTCCTAAGAGAGTAAATCATAAAAAAGCTCGTGAACTTGAACTGGAAACATTGACACTTCTGATAACTTCATAGACCAGGCATGTGTTTACTTCAGGCTACACTGCTACACACATGCACACAGTTCTCCTAAACCTCATAATCTAATGGCTGGTTGCGATGAATTTCTTCTGGCTGATCCCGTGAAAGAGCGCAAAAACCATCCAATACACTAAAAAATAGAATGAATAGAATTTAATTATTAGAAAATGCTTTGCCTATTCGAAAATGAAACAGTTCCCCGTCTTGATCTTTCACAAAGGAAGATATTATATGAAAGGGTCAAGCACGTCAGGGGAAAGTGAAGGGTGGCGGCAGGTGGAGAGTCGGCATCGTCGGCCAAGAGGAACACCGAGGGGCCAGCAAGGTCAATGGGAGGGTGCATCATTCCGGAGTCGATCTAAGATGCGGAAGTGGAGGACATTGAGCTGTTGAATGTCGAGACGCTGTAAAATGTTTTGCGTGTGGCGGATGTGGCCACCGCAGCTTCTGGTGCCTGTTAGAAAATAAAGAATGCGGAAGCGAATATCAGAGATAGAAAATAAACATTGAGGAACACGGGATTTTTTACGTGGAATCCTACTCCCTAAGGAGCAGGATGAAACCATGGGAGAATGCCTCAAAGAGTTAATGTGTTTATTGACTTTCTCACTTAATACAAAGGGTGTGGGGCTTCTTATATATCCCTCACCGAATCTCCACATCCCACATACAGTCGATGTGGGAATAAACAACTGGATGTGGTAAATGGATCCTGGAGTGATCCATTTACCCATCTACAACATAAGTGACACATAACACATATACTCTAACACTCCCTCAAGATGGAGCATGCAATGCTCAGCTTGGACAGACAGAAAGAAATCTCAAACTCATGCAACAGGACACTACGAACAATGTCAACTCAACGTAAACACAACTGCCGACTGTTGTCGAGGACGTTGCTTCTCATGTCGTGCAGGTGAGGAGGAACACTGGGCTGGAGTGTGAGTCAAACTGGGTTGTGCTCCGAACTGCGCTTGTCAGAGCCACTAAAACTGAATGAGTCTCCACATGGACGACTCTGGTCTGCCACATGTAGAAGACTGAACCATGTGGACAGCTACTCCATCTTTGAAGAGCCGAACTGGAAAAACCGTAGAGACATCCTCGTCGGAGTCCACGATCGCTGGAGAATGGAGTCTGAAAAAGTCTCCTCATTGGAGAATTGAGTCTCTCCCATACTAGCTCAGAGAATAGGATCTCTACTCTGGAGTCCCTATGAAACCACATGAAAACCCGAACCTACATGGCATAGGGAATGGAATCTCTACGCTGGAGTCTCTACGGATCACATGAAAACTCTGAGCCGACAAAATCAGAAAGATGGGAACCTCACAACTGATCGCATACATGTGTGAATCAAACTGAAGACTCGGAATATGATTGTCGAGTCTTTGTAGAGTCTGAAATCTATTTGGTATGGACTGTGAAGAATCTGATATCTGAATTCGACCAGTGACTCTAACACAATACTCCCCCTTTCTCCCATACTTGTTAGAAAACAATGACATCGATGAAGTTGGGAGAAAACAAGATAACATAGAGAATAAAACAAAAAAGCCGATTACAATTTTTTTAGCTTTTCAAATCATTCACTTTTTCAAGACAATTTTTTGAAAAGAAATTTTGTACGGTTTTTTTTGTGTACGATCCTCCCTTTTTTAACGGCCATTTCCTTTTTTAAGTCATCTTTTCCTTTCTTTTTTTAAGCGTATGGTTTTTTTATACGCACCTTTTCTCAAAACATTTTTTTTACGAAAACTCTTGGCCAAAGTGGGCCTATATATGTAGCAGTCCAATTGGGCTTTTCTCTTTCTACCTCCCCTCTCTCCCATTTTTTTAAACTCCTACGCCCACTTAGGCCTAGAATCCACTGCATATATATTTTTAAAACGTGAGCCTTATTTAGGGTTCCCACCTGGGAACCCTTTTCTTCGGAAGATCGCCGCCCCCGATGGGGATCTTCTTGATGTTGGAGCACGTGAGGAGGTGAAGGGCAATGTGTGAGGAGGAAGGCGAAGGGAATCCTCACCTGGGGGAGGAAGGCAGAGGGGATCCTCGCTTGCTGTCGCCTGCCTTGAGCAGAGGTGTATGCCTCGAGATCACTGGAGGGCTACACTAGGAGGTGTGAAGAGATCGTCTGCTACACCTGGAGTTGCTTGGAGTTGAGGGAGCCAGAGATGGAGGGTGGTAGCGTAGCCGCTAGGCGATCCGCTGTTGAACGAATCCATGTTGTGCGAGCTGGAGGAAGTTGGCCGCCATATGCAGTGGGAGCTTGAATCGAACGGGACTTTGCTACCCGTGGAGCGTGGTGGAAGGAGGCCGCCGCTTGGGCTCGGTTGGGTTGGGGCCTCCGTCGTCCATGGGTTTCCTGATGCTCGAGGGTCGAGGCCTTGAAAAGCTAGGATGGGCCGAGGGGAAGAAATAGGGAAGTCGGGTAGAAGACCGACACCTGGAGGTGCTTCGAGGCATCTGAGACTTGGAGCGACTCCACCTGGGGATGCGCAGTGCCGCACGGGGCTTGGAATGACTAGGAGAATAGGGTTTCGCCTGGGCTCCACCTGGAGCTGAGAGAAAGTGCCAAACACATCTGTCATCTAGAACCCGTGGATTACGTAAGACGACGAAACCTGACCTGGAGATTTTGGGTTCCTAGAAACCTAGGTGGATTGAACTGGAGATCATAATGTATTACTGAACTAAAGAACTCCAAACATCAATCTTCAAATTACTATTTTTTGCTCATTTATTTTTTTTAATTTTGGTAAAAGTCTTATAATTACTTCATCGATATTTGCTTACAATCAAAATTATTAGCAATATTGTGTCTAAACTAAACAATTTTATGTAAAACCCACTTAATGGTCTAGTGGTAGTACAGTGTGTCTACCACACAAAAGACCAGGGTTCAAATCCCACTCTTGCAGGGGTTGCGTTAGGTAGTCGACGGCCAGCGTAAAAAATAGTCGAATCTTTCAACATGGATTTGAGCAAGAATCCATGTAGCCGACCCTACTTATAGTGGGAGAAGGCTTAGCCATACTCCCTAGGCAAAATTTGTATAGGGCGTTACAAAACAAAAAAAATAGCAATATATCATTTATTTTTACATTTTTATCCAACATTTTTTTATAATGTCAAGCATAAACTCCAAGGATTTTACATAATCTTCATACTCCCATTGTAAATTTTGTATGGTGTTCAACATAATGAAAAGCTAATAACAATATATTGATTATTTTTAAGAAGGTAACACAAGTAAAAATAAATATAAATTTCTAAAATCGGTAATTAATACGCAGTCAAAAATGTTAAAATGAAAACTATACTGTGTAGAATTGTATAAAAATTAAAAACCATCATGCTCATTGAATTATACTCCTATGTTTAATCAAATTATAGTATAAAAATTTCAAAATGAAGATGATGAAAATTAACTTTTGAAACAAATAAAAAGCTTCCGAACAGTAGTTTGCTTTTCCGGGATCCTAAAAGGATCTTTTGACGTGTTCTATGAATGGTGCCCCCCACGAACTTTCATGCGTGGATTTTAGTTACTTATCTTGCTTTAATTTTGTTTTTGTCCAACCAGTTGGGTTGTTTAATAAGGAGTAACCCTAGTACCATTTAAACTAGACGAACTCCGACCCTTAATGTTTTATTTACTTAATAGGTCCTGATGCTTGTTTAAAATAAATCAAAATCATCAGATCGGAAAGAAAAAAAACCAATGAACCACCAATCTGACAATTAAATTATCATTCAAAAAAAACAAAAAATCCATACTCACCCATACACGACTTGTCATTTCCCCCCTCATGAATCTTGATGCTCAATGTTCCTTCCATTCAGCATCACCAAGATGATCGGATACATAGGAAGCCTAATTCTTACGACGTTGATCTGATGCAAATCGGCTTCCGGCGTCGACGATAAAAAATAAAATAATTTAGTGGTGGAATATCGGTGGAGAAAAGGATAGATTGAGAAGAAGAAAAACTCGTCGGTAACGAGGGGTTGAAGAAGAAGAAGCGTGTGAGGTCGTGTGGGGAAGGAGGAACGAGAGAGAGATAGAGAGAATAATTCTCAATTTTGATTCATAATTGACTCCATAAAAACATGGGACTACCCTCTCTTTATATAGGAGAGATGGGTTTACAAAAATAGTAAACTAATTTAAATTGACAACCGACTTGCCTAAATTGACTCTAACTAATTAATTGACCCAATTTCAAATTAAAATCTACGAAATAAACGTTGAGATCACAGTCGATCTCAATTATTAAATTAGACCATTACGACCACTAAAAACGTAAATAAAATTGACTACTAATTAATTAAATAAATGGGGCCCTATAATTTGGGGTCACGCTGCATCAACTCTCCACCGCTTTAAAAATTCGGCTCCTGACGAATTGTGTGATGTAGGTGGATCGTTGGAGAAATCGTCCTGGAATTGGGGCTTCAATTTCCCCCAATGCGATCATTTTCCACGTTACGTTTGTAGTTTTTTCCAATTGGGGGGCATCTCTGCAATTTTCGTACCCCCTCAATTTTCCTCACATTTCTATGGCTCTGGACCTTCCTGCAAATATGGATTTTAGGGAAATTTTCTTTGCAATTTTCCCAGCTGAATTTCCAATCCCACAATTCCAGGGACTCGGTTTCCTTCCCTCTCGATAGGGTTGTTTTTCTTCCCCACGAGAGGCGCGATGCAAGATGGCAGAGGCGGCGGCGGGCTTGCGCTGCAGGTGCGAGGGGGCGGCTAGCGACCTCCAGTGGTCTGGCGGTGGCCGCGAGCCAGTGGGCTGGATGACGAGGGGGCGGCGACCACGGGGCGAGGGGTTGGTGCGCGCGCCTGTGGTTGCGCGCGGTGCGGAGAAGGGGGGATCTCGTCGGGGTTTTGGGTGTGGCGCAGGTGGGGCGGAGGGGGAATGGGGAGATGGCGAGGGAGGTCTCGTGGGGTCCGATGGTGAGGGATGGTGCACAGGGGGGTGGCGCTGCGGGTGGGGGTGGTGGCAGCAGGGGTGGTGGCGTGGGGAACTGTCGGAGGAGGAAGAGGGGAGGTAGGGAGATGGCGGCGTGAGGGAGAGGGAGGGGAGGGGAAAGGCGCTGGGGGGAAACTTGGGAAGGGAGGTAGGCGCAGGTGGTGGGCGTGAGCGACTGGGAGGGCGCCGCAGGCGATGCAGGGCTGGGGAAGGGTTCCGGTAAGGCTAGGGGGGCTGGCAGAGTGGTCGAGGGGAGCCGGGAAGATACTTGGGATAGATTGGGCTGTGCCGGGACGGTCGGAGGAGGCAGCGGCACAGATTCCGGTGGCGAAAATGGTTCTGGAAGGTGCTGGACAGCAGCCGAATCGTCGATTTTTTCTTCTAAAATGATCTGGACAGCAACCGTTTGGTCTTCTTTCGCGATGTTTTCTTCGTCAAACCTCGCAGTAACGACTTCAACGGGTGGCGGATTTGATTGGGCGTCGCGATAGGCCTCAAGGTTGGCCATGAAGTCCCGAAACATTGATGACATGGATCGGAAGTTGTTCTGCAAATCACGTACCATGCGCTCCGTCTCCTTGTCGTAGTCGTCGTTGGTTCGTCGTTTACTGTCGGACGAGCGATGGTCCCTTGATGTATGTCGGCGCGAGTATCGGGACGGATCGTCAGATCGTGGGGACGATCTGAAAGCCATGCTCTGATACCAATTGATGCAAATCGGCTTCCGGCGTCGACGATAAAAAATAAAATAATTTAGTGGTGGAATATCGGTGGAGAAAAGGATAGATTGAGAAGAAGAAAAACTCGTCGATAACGAGGGGTTGAAGAAGAAGAAGCGCGTGAGGTCGTGTGGGGAAGGAGGAACGAGAGAGAGATAGAGAGAATAATTCTCAATTTTGATTCATAATTGACTCCATAAAAACATGGGACTACCCTCTCTTTATATAGGAGAGATGGGTTTACAAAAATAGTAAACTAATTTAAATTGACAACCGACTTGCCTAAATTGACTCTAACTAATTAATTGACCCAATTTCAAATTAAAATCTACGAAATAAACGTTGAGATCACAGTCGATCTCAATTATTAAATTAGACCATTACGACCACTAAAAACGTAAATAAAATTGACTACTAATTAATTAAATAAATGGGGCCCTATAATTTGGGGTCACGCTGCATCAGCATGCACCTTCAATGCTTGAGCCTTGAGGCAAACATGAAGCCTGCTACCCATTTTTTGCTTATTTTATCCATCTTTTAGTTTGTAAGTTAGATATATACAACATTCGTTATAAGTATTAACGTACATGTTTGCTTGTCGGATATCCTACGCAATGCATCAATCACACAAATAGATGAATTGACAATGCACACCTATATATAAAATTTGTTGCCCAAGTCAGAATATACTAATGTTTCAGGGGTGTTGCCCTCGAGCCCATGGAGGAAGGGCATACACGTTCCTCCCTTTACCTCCCCCCTCTCTCGGGGTCATTGATTGAGCAGTAAGGCCTTCATTTTTGAATGGAGGGTTTCACCTCTCATTCACATTAACACTCACACGTACTTACTCGTTTGCATGTGCGTGTGCGCATGCACACAGATAAACACATACACACAGATTTATGCAATGAGACATGCAAGGAAAGATGTGAGTGTTTATATGGCTTGTCTTCATAAATTTTGGTTGCATGAGATGGGGGATGCTATAAGAGATGAATGCTAACTGAGATTTGGGATGTGTAAGATGAGGATACACAAGTATTGCATGCGAACGTGCACGGTCACACAATTGAGGTGTTTTATATAGATTAGGATTTATCTTTTTTTTTGAGATGTGATTAGGATTCATCTTAGATTGCAATTTAGGATACATACACGCACACAACCCACACACACGCGGGCACACTAGACACACACATCCATAAACTTTTGTTTTCTATTTTTAGTCCATCAATCCCACAAACTCCGCTATATTAAAACTGTAACTCTCCTTTTTATCTCACGGATCATTCACCATTATTTTTGGATGCATGCGCACCTTTGATGACCATGGAAAAGGCTCTCACGACATTCAAAGTGGTGGAGGTCTCATCTGCTTTCTTGAAGAACGTGCCCTCTAAAATTGTGAGTTTGGTGAATGCGATTGAATGATTAAGACACGCAACAAATATCGTGCCCCTTTGATGGATATGACATCTGTTTGTACTTATGCAAGTCCCTCCTCCCTACCCCCACCATAATTGCACTCTAAATATAAAAGCCAAGCACAATATGTCTTGGAGCGTAAGGTCTGGTGCTGATGATCTCTGTAGTGGCATCAGTGTGTAGGTTCATCTCAGGGAGAGGTACATCCTTGGAAGGTTGAAACCTTCAATGGTTATGGCATTGCAAATGATCTTGATATAATTCTTGTACATTCAAAAATACAACAGAAGTTCTCAGTAGCTGCATGCAAATCAACATCATCAATAATCTACTCTATTCCTATTCATTGATCGCACAACCATTTATTTATTTCCATCTACCTAATTAGGGGATGAGATCATGAAGAGATTAGAACTGAGGCTCCTATTCCCTTGGGGGTGCTTTTGGGAAATCAAACCAATGTTGTCCTTGATAGTACCTTTGATGAGATCATGATGCAGCGTGACCCCAAATTATAGGGCCCCATTTATTTAATTAATTAGTAGTCAATTTTATTTACGTTTTTAGTGGTCGTAATGGTCTAATTTAATAATTGAGATCGACTGTGATCTCAACGTTTATTTCGTAGATTTTAATTTGAAATTGGGTCAATTAATTAGTTAGAGTCAATTTAGGCAAGTCGGTTGTCAATTTAAATTAGTTTACTATTTTTGTAAACCCATCTCTCCTATATAAAGAGAGGGTAGTCCCATGTTTTTATGGAGTCAATTATGAATCAAAATTGAGAATTATTCTCTCTATCTCTCTCTCGTTCCTCCTTCCCCACACGACCTCACGCGCTTCTTCTTCTTCAACCCCTCGTTACCGACGAGTTTTTCTTCTTCTCAATCTATCCTTTTCTCCACCGATATTCCACCACTAAATTATTTTATTTTTTATCGTCGACGCCGGAAGCCGATTTGCATCAATTGGTATCAGAGCATGGCTTTCAGATCGTCCCCACGATCTGACGATCCGTCCCGATACTCGCGCCGACATACATCAAGGGACCATCGCTCGTCCGACAGTAAACGACGAACCAACGACGACTACGACAAGGAGACGGAGCGCATGGTACGTGATTTGCAGAACAACTTCCGATCCATGTCATCAATGTTTCGGGACTTCATGGCCAACCTTGAGGCCTATCGCGACGCCCAATCAAATCCGCCACCCGTTGAAGTCGTTACTGCGAGGTTTGACGAAGAAAACATCGCGAAAGAAGACCAAACGGTTGCTGTCCAGATCATTTTAGAAGAAAAAATCGACGATTCGGCTGCTGTCCAGCACCTTCCAGAACCATTTTCGCCACCGGAATCTGTGTCGCTGCCTCCTCCGGCCGTCCCGGCACAGCCCAATCTATCCCAGGTATCTTCCCGGCTCCCCTCGACCACTCTGCCAGCCCCCCTAGCCTTACCGGAACCCTTCCCCAGCCCTGCATCGCCTGCGGCGCCCTCCCAGTCGCTCACGCCCACCACCTGCGCCTACCTCCCTTCCCAAGTTTCCCCCCAGCGCCTTTCCCCTCCCCTCCCTCTCCCTCACGCCGCCATCTCCCTACCTCCCCTCTTCCTCCTCCGACAGTTCCCCACGCCACCACCCCTGCTGCCACCACCCCCACCCGCAGCGCCACCCCCCTGTGCACCATCCCTCACCATCGGACCCCACGAGACCTCCCTCGCCATCTCCCCATTCCCCCTCCGCCCCACCTGCGCCACACCCAAAACCCCGACGAGATCCCCCCTTCTCCGCACCGCGCGCAACCACAGGCGCGCGCACCAACCCCTCGCCCCGTGGTCGCCGCCCCCTCGTCATCCAGCCCACTGGCTCGCGGCCACCGCCAGACCACTGGAGGTCGCTAGCCGCCCCCTCGCACCTGCAGCGCAAGCCCGCCGCCGCCTCTGCCATCTTGCATCGCGCCTCTCGTGGGGAAGAAAAACAACCCTATCGAGAGGGAAGGAAACCGAGTCCCTGGAATTGTGGGATTGGAAATTCAGCTGGGAAAATTGCAAAGAAAATTTCCCTAAAATCCATATTTGCAGGAAGGTCCAGAGCCATAGAAATGTGAGGAAAATTGAGGGGGTACGAAAATTGCAGAGATGCCCCCCAATTGGAAAAAACTACAAACGTAACGTGGAAAATGATCGCATTGGGGGAAATTGAAGCCCCAATTCCAGGACGATTTCTCCAACGATCCACCTACATCACACAATTCGTCAGGAGCCGAATTTTTAAAGCGGTGGAGAGTTGATGCAGCGTGACCCCAAATTATAGGGCCCCATTTATTTAATTAATTAGTAGTCAATTTTATTTACGTTTTTAGTGGTCGTAATGGTCTAATTTAATAATTGAGATCGACTGTGATCTCAACGTTTATTTCGTAGATTTTAATTTGAAATTGGGTCAATTAATTAGTTAGAGTCAATTTAGGCAAGTCGGTTGTCAATTTAAATTAGTTTACTATTTTTGTAAACCCATCTCTCCTATATAAAGAGAGGGTAGTCCCATGTTTTTATGGAGTCAATTATGAATCAAAATTGAGAATTATTCTCTCTATCTCTCTCTCGTCCCTCCTTCCCCACACGACCTCACGCGCTTCTTCTTCTTCAACCCCTCGTTACCGACGAGTTTTTCTTCTTCTCAATCTATCCTTTTCTCCACCGATATTCCACCACTAAATTATTTTTTTTTTATCGTCGACGCCGGAAGCCGATTTGCATCACATGCATATCGCTTGAGGTAAAATGCCTTGCACAAGCAAAAAGGCATTCGGGCCTCATCTGGCCTCATCTCAAAATCTAAATAAATGTCTTAGGTGCTTTTAGCAACACTGATTATGATACATGTTATTCGTGTCCTTCATAATCTATGTCCTAATCATTAGTAGAAAAAGGGATACGGTATCTTTATTAATGGGTTAATTCCCAAGGCAACCTACTATGTGATTGGGAGTTGAAATGAGATTAAATTTAAGATAGCTATTGACCTTATCCTTCTTTCTTGTTTGAATTTCTTTCTCCTCTCCAATCCCCTCATCCTCAGGTGGTATAGGTCTTTGTGGACAAGAGTAGATAGTGAGAGCGAGAGGTTCAGATGGCCACCACGAACGAGGATGAGATATGTCATAGGGCCACCACGAGAGAGTGAGAGCGAGAGGTTCGGAGGCCCACTAGGAGAGAGAGAGGAAGAGAGGAAGGCCACCATAACAAGAATAGGTCTGCCTCAACCGAGTTTGGGAAAGCGTTCACATTGGATCTTCATAGGGCCACCGTAGAGAGTGCGAAAGCCGAGAGGTGAGGAGGGTAAGAGGCCAGACAGTGCTGCAACGACAGTTTCCTATTTGGAGGCGCTAGTGGGGAAGGATCCTTGGAGAGAGGTAGGAGGGGCGGAGGAGCGAGGTGGGCGCAGAGTGAAGCAGTGGCATCTTGGTGTTTTCGCTACAAGGCGAAGGATCACTGATTTAGATCATGTGTGGCGAAGGAGTCTCTTTGCTTCTAGTGCGGCATGCCGGGACATTGCCGTCGTGAATGCCCTGGCAAGATGAAGCACTCGAGGAAGGCATCGACGGAGGATGCTAAGGGGGCCATGCCTGACCAGCTTCCCATCCATGGAGGGAGCCATAAAGGGGATCTTCTCGACCACCATGTGATCCCTGGCAGAGGGTGCAGAGAAAGAAACATCGCTGGAAGGGTCACTCGTCGGGGAAGGGCACCTATCGCACCTCTAGCTGGTATGAGATGGTGTTTCGTCGGCACGGTTAGTGGGTATACATGTGGAGCCCATCGACTTGCCGAGCAGAATGGTATGTCTGAGGGACCTATCTACGGGAGGGGCCAAGGAAGTTTTAAGGGGAGCCTTGAGGGCTGCTTGTCAGAGGCGTCAAGGGGAAAGGTCCGATGAAGGTGAATGAGATTTCAAGATAGTGCCTCAGGCTGCACGGAGACAACGTGGAAGATCAAAATCATGGGGGTGTCGTTACGATGCAGAAGAGTGGATGCCATCAAAGAAGCTTTACGTCATGTCAGAGCCGTAGAAAAACTGTGCACCACGGGGTTGCAACTGGATGAAGGCTCAGAGATGATCATCGTTATGCGAGGGGCCAAGCCGCCCACCCCTTGCACGCGACGATGTGGGTTGGTTGGTGGTTGATTGCGCTTTGACTGATTCCGCTAGATGAGGGACCACACAACGACGTTAAGACGGAGGCAAAGCTCTGGGAGCCAACTATTGTCAGAACCCAAGTATCCTCGACCATTGAGAGTGCAACGCAGAAACTGAGGCTAACGACCGTTGAGAAACTTGGGCAGTTGTTCGCTGCGAAGGGATCGTCGCAAAGCAACCTCCTCAGGAATGGTGTCGATGCTTTTTCAAGGAAATTAGGTTTCGACTCTTCGAGGTTGGATAGGGCCGATCAACCTTTCCATATATCGGATCCCATGCGTGATCCAGCAACTATGAGTGGCGACGTGGATCCGATGGCCATGCACGATGGCGCAGATCCAATAGCAATGATCAATGGTGTGGACCCGATAAGGACGACATGTGATGCTGACCCGACTATGGTTGTGTTTCAAAGCCGAATGCGTTGGACGGATTCGGATCTCTACAACTGCAAGAAAGCCAAAGCATTAGCTCTCGACCCGAAATCTGAAGGCTCTGCTAGCCCGATAACGATGGCCTTTTCGACTGACCCACTTCAATCGATCTCTTGGAAAATGCAATTGTGCCCATCGTGAAACATGGAGCCCCTCTTCTGAACATTCGCTCTGGGTGTTTCTGGAGTTACAGCGCACGAATTGCTGCACCTCGGGTCGGAGATTTCCGACGTGGACGAATTCTTCAATTCCATGGAGGGAATTTTCAATGGGGAGTAAAACGACGAGGCACAGGTAATTGCGATGTACCCTTGCCTCGTGCTGGAGCAAAACGACGAGGTACGCACCGTAAGGGTGGGGGAAGGGCAGCTACTGTTGAGGGCTCCCACCGACGAGGGGCAGGCAACCAGAAGGATGGGAAGTGAGACAAGATTATTGGAAGACTCTTGGTCGGTGGGAAGGCTCACACACACGCCTCAGCTCCTTCGTCATGCCAAGATTAAGGGTGGAGTTTAGAGAAACAGATCGGAGAGGCCCTAGAGAGGGTCGTACAGGCACCGAAATATCCGGAGGGAGACCAATCCACAAATAAAATGCTTCTCGAGAAAATGACAGTGTGTGGATCCGCACCATTGGAAGGCCTCAAGATTAGAATGCGTGTGAGAAGACGAAGATGCCTAGGCCTCGGGTAGCATGAGAGCGGGTACATGGGTCGCTAATTCTGGGACACATGAGGTAGCATCTGCCGTGGAGGAGAGACCTCAGGGATCCGTTCCACAGGAGGAGGAAGAAAGGAGGAGATGTTCTGGTAGTTCGAATTCGTCAAAGGACTCCGAAGGGCTTTTTTAAAAAAGCATAGCTAACATGATATGTGTCATTTTGGCAGACAATAACCCCTTTTCTTTTCAATGAGGATCCTGATGCGGAACGTGAGGGGGATGGGGCAGCCTGATAAGAGATTAGTGATCGACGCCCTTTTGGCGACTTGGAAAATTGATGTGGATTGTCTTCATGAAACAAAGATTGGGTCGTGGGATCAGGTGAAGTAGAGTTCCGCATCTGGCCCCTCACAGATTTCTGTGAGGTTGAGACAACTGAAAGCTCGGGAGGAATGGTGGTAGCTTGGAATGGAAGCATCTTTGAACTAGTAGAAGAGGTAGAATCTGATGGCTCCGCTTGCCCGATAACGATGGCATTTTCGACTAACCCACTTCAGTCGATCTCTGGGAAAACGCAGTTGTGCTGATTGTGAAACATGGAGCCCCTCTTCCGAACATTCTCTTCGGGTGTTTCTGGAGTTACAGCGCACGCCGCACAGAAGGTTGCATCCCGGGTCGGAAACTCCCGACATGAACGAATTCTTCAATCCCATTGAGGGAATTGTCAGTGGGCAGCAAAACAACGAGGTACGGTTAATTGCGATGGACCCTCGCCTCGTGTTAGAGAAAAACAACAAGGCATGCGTCGTAAGGGTGGGGGGAGGGCAGCTACTGTTGAAGGCCCCCGCCGACGAGGGGCAGGCAACCACAAGGATGGGAAGCGAGACAAGATTATTGGAAGACTATTGGTCAGTGGGAAGGCTCACGCACATGCCCGGGCTCCCTCGTCATGCTAAGATCAAGGGTGGAGTTGAGAGAAACGGATCGGAGAGGCCCTAGAAAGGGTCGGGCAGGCATCGAAATATCTGGAGGGAGACCAATATGCAGAAAAAATGTTTCTCGAGGAAACGTCGGTGCACGAATTCGCACCATTGGAAGACCTCAAGATTAAAATGCATGCGAGAAGACGAAGATGTCCAGGCCCTGGGTCGCATAGGAGCAAGTACATGGGACGCTAATTCTAGGACACATGAGGCAGCACCTGCCGTGGAGGAGAGACCCCAAGGATCTATTCCACATGAGGAGGAAGAAAGGAGGAGACGTTCTGGTTGTTTGAATTCGTCGAAGGACTCCGAAGGGCTTTTTGAAAAAAGCATAGCTCACACGATAGGCATCATTTTGGCAGGGAATAACCCCTTCTCTTCCCAATGAGGATCCTGACGTGGAACGAGGGGGAGATGGGGCATCCTGATAAGAGGTCGGCGATCGACGCCCTTTTGGCGACTTGGAAAATTGATGTGGTTTGTCTTCATGAAACAAAGATTGGCTCATGGGATCAGGTGAAGTGGGGTTCTACGTCTTGCCCCTCGCTTACGGATTTCTATGCGGTTGAGGCGACTGAAAGCTCGGGAGGAATGCTGGTAGCTTGGAATGGAAGCATCTTTGAACTAGTAGAGGAGGTGAAACTATCGCGCTCAATCCCGGTGCTTCTACTAAACAAAGTGGATCGGACTCGACTACTTGTTACCTCGATTTATGGCATCTTTGGATCCTCAACAAATGTGGAGCTGTGGGCTGAGTTACAAGCCATCAGGGGGAGGTTCTCGGATGGGTTTTGGGTTGTAAGGGGAAGTTTCAATGTCACTCTGTACTCTGATGATAGACCTAGAGATAGATGAGCGCAAGATCCAGGCTCCGAGCTCTTTGCGGAGGAGGTGGATGACCTCTGTCCGGAGGCCATCGACACTTCAAACTGCAAATACACTTGGAGGAATTCTGCATCAAGATCACACATGGACAGATTCCTACTATCGGTGGAGGCCTTAGAGCAAGTTAACTTAACGAAGGTGTCATCGCTGCCCAGATCTAGGTCGGATCACATGTCGCTATGTTTAAACACGAGCAGTAGCCCGGACACTTCATCCTACTTTAAATTTGAAAGGTGATGGTTGTTGGAGGAATGTTTTTGGGACTTTGTAGCGTCTTTTTGGGCAAACATGGAGGTGGAAAGATCAACCACCGTAAACTGGCAAGGAAGCTGGACGTACTACAACGTAGGCTAATGGAGTACAAGAAGGCTACCATTGAGGAACGT
The DNA here is from genome assembly GCA_037367405.1 of Ottelia alismoides. Lineage (NCBI taxonomy): Eukaryota > Viridiplantae > Streptophyta > Magnoliopsida > Alismatales > Hydrocharitaceae > Ottelia > Ottelia alismoides. The sequence continues at coordinate 825,651 of JAZKJV010000419.1, forward strand.
AACCTCAGGCAAAATTTAGCACAAGAAGAGCTGCTACATTTGGATCTAGTGGAAGATACTCGAGAGCTGGATGAGGAGATCCTGAACAGGGGTGTGATCCATAAAATCATGGAGAAGGAGGATAGAAAGAAGGAGGTTGAATGGAGGCAAAGATCTAGACAAAAATGGCTGAAAAGGGGGATGCAAACACCATATTCTTTCATAATGTTGCCAACAACGAAAGGAGGAACATAATTCATTCGGTGGAGATACACGGGATGGAAATGAGAGGGGAGGTGGAGATCGCAAGGGTCATAACACAGTATTTCAAAGGAATGAGCAGGCGGACAGAGCACAATGGGTCAAGGTGGTTAGGCCTAGATGTGAGCAGTATTTCGACTGAGGACAAGGTGTTGATGAGACCTTTTACTACGTAGGAGGTCCGAGAGGCCCTGCTTGCCCTTAATCAGGAGGGGTGCCCAAGGCCAGATGGGTTCCCGGTGTCATTCTACAGGGAGTTCTGGGAGGTGATTGAAGAAGATCTGATGGGAGCAATGGTTGAATTCAGAGATAGAAGCTTCGACTTTGAGAGACGAAATCAATCGTTTCTATTCCTTTCGCCCAAGAAGGACGTGGCTATAAAAACGAAGGACTACATATCCATAGCATTATTGAATACGGCCTATCTCATTTTGGCGAAAGTTTTGGCAAATAGACTAAGGAATGTCCTAGGAAGAATTGATTCGCCAGTTCAAAGCACCTTCCTTCTGGACAGGCAACTCATGGACAGTATCGTCCTGGAGTCTGAGATTGTCGCAGATTGGCGTAAGCGAAAAACAAAGGGTGTTATGTGGAAAGTGGACTTTTCAAAAGCTCACGATTGCATGGATTGGAAATTCATTTGGGCATTTTCTGCGGAGGTGAGGTTTCCCGGATGGATGGATCTCTTGGATGAAGAGATGCATCACTACAGCATCATGTGTTGTGTTGGTAAATGGTCATCTGAGGGGTGGTTTCTTTCAGTCGCAGCATGGGGTCTACCAAGGTTGCCCTTTGGCACCCCTCCTCTTTGTGTTGGATATTGACGCTTTTACCATCATGGTTGAGCGCGCGGTAGTGGGTGGGTTCTACAAGGGTTACGCAAACGAGGAGATGTCTATTGCCATTCTGCAATACGTGGATGATACTATACTTTTTGTGGAAGGTGGTCCCATGAGCTGTAAAGGGTTGTCGATGATCTCGGAGATTTTCAGCTTTCGAGCCTCAGATTGAATAAAGAAAAAATGGATTTTGTGATGTTTGGATTGGAGGAGGGGATTGCGATCTGTGAGACTTGGCTAAGATTGTCGAGGAGTTGGTTGTCGATGCATTATCTTGGTGTTTCGTTGGTTACTGGGAGGTTCTCAACAACAAGTTAGCTTCCGATGATTGAGAAGTTGGAGCATAAGCTGGCCAGCTGGAAAGCAACTTGTTTATCTGAGGGGCAGACTGGTCTTAGTGAGATCCGCACTTTCACTAATCCCAATCCTTTTCATGTCCTCAAGGTTGCTTCCTGTAGGATTGGGGAAGAGGCTTGGATCATGACAAGGTTCTTATGGGCCTCTTCGAGCAAATCTAGAGGTTCCGCATTGGTAGACTGGAAAACGATTACCCATGCTGAGGAGAATGGGGGGCTCAGGGTGTGCAGACTGGAAGAGATGAACAAGGCCCTCCTTGGCTAATGTAACATCCGAATCTGCACAAACCCGAACCCGACCAGATTAGGGTCCGTATAACTCAATAGAGTTATTGATCAATGTTAAATAATATAAATCGATCAATTGATCATGAATCAAAAGTCGTTCGGACGAAATCGACCAAAAATCGATCGCGTCGTAATGCGTGCCCGAAAAAGCCGCAACGCAAATTCGGAAACCGCAAAAATAAACCAATACCGCCTAAAAATCCGATTTGACGAAACAAGATCAACGGAATTGACCGTTCGTCGATCGGAAGTCGTTTGGCATTTTAAAATGGTAAAATTTAACGACCAATCAAGATCGTATCTCAGAAATTTCGGGATTCATCTTCGATCCAAAGTATATGGATATTATACTCATATTGATCGTCGTTTAGAGACGATCAAAATGAGGTATTACACATCAAAATCCGACATTCGAGGTGTGAATACGGATAATTTTTAAGAATATCGAATAAATGAATCAAAAAAATAAAAATAAATAAAAATATTTTTCTGGTTGACAGCAGGCAGCCGTTCCTTCCTTCCAGGCAATTCCATTTGGCATTAGTCCCTCCACTTGGCATCTTGAGATACCCTTTCCCTTGGTTATATAAACCTCAATTGTTTCAACCTTTTCTATCCCATTCCCTTCTCTTCAACCGAGAGAGAAGAGCTCCTTCTCTTCTCCTCTCCCCTCCATAGCCACTGGAGATCAGCTGCTGGAGCTTCTGGAATGTCAATCCCTAGAGCTTTCTTCAACCATTGAAATACTACCTTTTCAAGGGTTATAAATGCAGGCAAATTGGTTTTCAAACTTTGGAGAATACAAATACGTACAGCCCTAAGTCTTCTTCCTTTCTCCCTATTCTTTTCCCCCCAAATTCCCTTTCTTTCTCTTCTCAATTTTCCTTGAAATTCCCAACAAATACCTCTTTCTTCTCCATTTTAAGCTGAAAATCTGCTACAGTTTTGGGCTGCTGGAGCTGCATCATGAAACTATGGTTGCTACCAAATCCCAGCAGCAAGTGCTGCAGCTTCAAGGCCAGGAAGACTTCCCTGGAGAAGCCCCAACTGCAGCCACTGTTGGAGGTGCTGGAGCTGCTACATGCAGCTATTGTAGCTGTTGTTTTGCTCTCGATTAGAGCTACTACAGCCCTCCTTTTCCCCTAATATGATACTCTCTTTCTAAAGAAGACATGGATGTTGTTCAAGCAGCCATCTTGCTGCTATTAAAGATCCCTGAAGCTCATTTAGATGTGACATACATGCAAATGGATCTCCAAACCTTGGAGATACAAAAGGTACAATCTAAGACCCCCTTCTTGCTGCCTTCCATGCATGTAAACCGTAATTTCTTTTCCTCTTTGAGTCCATTTTTTTGGTAAAAACTGTAGAAACTAAATTAAGATGATTAGCCAGACTACCAATTTGAAGAATTTCTGCACTAGGTTTAATATCATGAATATCAAGAGAGGATTATGAGATGTTCCAAATCACTTATGATGTTGCCCTAATCCACTTCTTATTCTGCCATTGGAGAAGTTATCATATTCTTGATGCATCTTCTTGAATTTATACCAAAGAAATAGGGGATGGATTATAATCGACATTCTTGAGATAAGGCAAACCATGCAACCGTAACCTGATTTTTTTTAACCATTAACAATTCCTGGCAAATGCATACTGATTTGTTTTAATTTCTCTCCTTTAGGAAACTACTTGTTGCTAATGTTAAGCCCTTATCCTCAATATGTTCATTATATAAAAATAATAATAATAATAAGAGACTTATGTGGTTCCTTAACATAGGTTTAAATCTTGATGTACCTTTGAAGGACATAATATTAACATATATTTTATCTTCTAGACAGAAACATATCATGTGATAAAAAGGTATAATTTATGATTAATAAGAGATTTCTTATTAGTGTATATAGAATCATTGAATTGAAACAGAAATACTAAAACTGAACTTCCTTAACAACTATGTAAGGAATGAATTGTAATTAACTATTGATTAGGATGCAGAACATAGATGAATAGGATAAAAGGCTTTGAATATTTGCTTGCTTTAAAAAAAAGGGTTTTCTACTTACAATTATTCATAAATTCAAAGCAATTGTAAAATGTTGTTAAGTTATTAAGAATACTGTCATGAACATGGATATTATATTTCTAAAAAAATTTAAGACCGTTCAAATAAGTTGTTTTCATTTATTAAGATAAAATTAAAGTTGGATGTCTACATGCGAATGCATCCTGGTTAAATGCAAAACCCTATGCATGATAGTGAAATAAAACATTACAATTTCCTTTTCGCATTTGGAGATCTTTTAGCTCTTTCAATTTCATAATTAAAGTTAGTCTCTGTCCAAAACAATAAGTTAGGAGAGAAGATGGGCCTACATTTGGGTCTCATAGCTCCTGATCATATGATTTAAATAAGAAAATTGAAATCTAATTGAATTAGATCCAAATCTAATGGATAGCCCTAAATCTCATAAGTTAAAGAAGGAATTGGGAAATCTTGCAACAATACGAACTTGGTTCCATATCCAAGGAGTCTTCTAATCTCATGGCCTTGTTGAAGAGATAGAAATATTAATATTCTTCTCTCAAAGTCAACAAATGATTTCTCAAGATCTACATAAATAAGAAATCCCCAATCTATTGATCCTTATGTATAGTCTACTATTTATACATATCACTAAAGAAATGATGAAATAGTCAAATAAGTGAATCAGTAGTATCAATAAGATCATTGACAAAAGACCTAGATCTATACAGTCAACCACAACAGAGATTGAGAAAGGTTAAGGAATCAAGTCAGTGGTGGTAATTCAACAACGACCGATAATTATGAATGCCAGTCATGGTGACCTTTACGCCTGACTGTGCGAGGGTGCGATGACCCTCAGCTGGGCGGGAGATTAGGAAGCCATGTTAGGGCAGCGGCCGCTTAGTGCGCGGGTCTAAGATCCCAGTCTTTTTCTTGGTTTTTCGCGAGCGCTCGCAATTTTTACGCCTCTCTGGGATCCACGGGTTTTCTTTTAAAGACCAGTTCCACTGACCCTTGTTCTTTAGGGTACCTAGGCTGAAGGACCCTTGGTTTTAGTTTTTCAAGCTCGTTAGCCCGTACCGGTCAGGCCAGTTTTTCTTTTAGAGTGATTTTTCCGGAGAGTCTCTCTCACCCGTCTCAGTGGTGTAGTTTTGGAGTAAACCTATCCCTCTACTGGACCGCACTTCCACTTAGAGGGCAAGACGGAAGAGCCTTTGTAGGCTACCTCACCGCTTGAGTTTTGTTTACTTTTCGCCAACAGACTTGGCGAAGCTACATCCGAATCATCCATGTATATATCTGAATCATCTATGGCTACATCTGAATCAGTTACAGTTGAATCTGGAAAAGCTACATTTGAGATTGGATTGAGTCACAATTGAGTTTGTTAAAGTTGAATTACAGTTGAACTGGTTACATGGGAGCCTGGTTACAGTTGAGTTGGTTGCAGTTGAGTTTAGTTTCCATTAAACTAGTTACTATTCCTCCAGTAATTCCTTACGAAGAGAAAAGACCAGTTTATGAAAATCATCCTTATCAGACTACAAGCTACTACCACAGTTGCTTGAAATAGCTAGCGGACGTGTTGGGAACTTAGTTAGGATGCATTTTACTCCACCACATGCCTACGGAGGCACCCCAACCCTAAGGCTTCCTTACTACCTTAGAGTCATAGTGTGAGGTCTTACCCAGACCAAGACCACAGACTATCCACTAAGATTGAGAAAATCAACAAGAAAAGAATCAAAACCCCAGACCCATCATATACTCTTACTATGATCAATCCACAAGATTCATAAACATCATTATAAGCATTTAATATAGATAATGATCATATCAGAGACTCATCATTCACATTCTCAAGACCCATCAAACATATATTATAATTAATAGAAACGCAATGACTTAAATATGGATCATATAATATTTGTATAAAAATGACTATTATGGGTAATTAATGTAGGATGAGTAGAATGTGGCTTTACATACTAAACAACTTGAAAGCCTGTTTCATTGCAAGTAGCTTTAATTTTTAATTGTCAAGCCCAATTTACTTGCTTTCTTTTGGAGCCACTAAATTTCTTGTTATTTCTATTTAATAAGATTTACTCAACATTTGTTGATGTTCTTTTCTCCCTATTCCATGGATTGCAGGCAAAATACTTGCATCGTTGTATTGAGAGAGTTGAACATCAGCTTCTGCAGTTACTATTGTCAGGTACGCATGCTATAGTTTGTTCAAGATATTATATGCTTTTATTTCTCTTCTGATAAAATTGGGATACATGTATATAATGCAATTTCTGTTGTTACATGTTAACTGGTATGGAAATTTATGCAATATAATTGTGACATATTGTAGTTCTGTGGCTTATTCGTTAATTTGCGAATGTCATTCGTACATACGAAAAAAAATTCCCTTAATTTTAGTCTAATGTGATCTTTAGCGAACATGATACTACGGGTGATATGTAAATGGGTATTCCAGATTCGCGGGAGCGGGCCTCACAGCTAGTGGGTCGAACGCGTATGGGGGAAATGTGACAACCTGGTATGCAGAGTCAATCACAAGATCTATGGCTCTGAGGGCTCCGTGCTTGGATTTGAGGAGCTTGGTATGACGCTCTCTTACTTCTGGAGGGGATTGTACGGGGTGGCGCAGGAGATTCACCCTTACTTGTGTCATGTGATGGGGGAAGGAAGGGGTTTCAAATTATGGGTTGATGATTGGACGGAGGCTGGAGCATTAAGAGAGTGATTCCCGAGATTGATGGTGATAGCAACCAACCGAGATGCAGCTGTTAAGGAAGTTTGGGATGGCCACACTTACCCCGTGTCAGGTCTGAGCTTTTTGACCAGCGACTAGGAGAGCTGATGGCGATGCTGGAAGAGCTCAAGGATGTCCCTGGACCCACGAACGTGCGAGACTGTTGGTGTTGTAGGGATGGCAGGTTCTCTGTTAGAAAGGTGTAAACTTTGAAGGGCCCTATGGCGTATGACCCAAGCGGGTGCATGAGTGACTGAAGATCTAGTAATGGAAAATTCCAACATGGCTTAAGGTATTTTTGTGGATCCTTAGAAGGGGTAGAATTTTGATGGGGGCTAGATTCCCGTGGTTTGTGCAAGGTGCTGATTTGACTTGTTCGTGATGTCAGGAAAGGGAAGAGGATACACATCACCTTTTTTTTCAAATGCAATCAACCGATGGAAGCTTAGTCGCTTTTTGGGATCTCGTGCGGGCAATTCAGAGGTTTATCTGACTTCTAGAGTTGTATTGGGGATGGATGGAGGGGTAGAGAGAGAGAGAGAGGGTCAATTATATTGCTTTTATTTGGACGACCTAGTTGCCAGAAATAATTGGATCCTCTGCCAGGATCGTGTCTATGGAGAAAATATAGTGGCACACACGAATGCGCTAGTTGAGAGTTGGTCCATGTAATTTTTTCCTTTTCTTAGCCCAATTTTCGGCCTTGTAATCTTTGAGCGTGTAATCTCTTGAGGTGATTAATGGTGAAATTTTTGGGTAAAAACCTATATGGTGGAGGCTTTTTTCCTTTAAAAAAACTCTAATCAACTCCGTTCTTCCTTTCTTCTCTCCCTTATGCAGCTTGGCCTGCTTAACCTTATCGCATTACCCCAATTTCTTCTCTTCTCACCCCCAACAATTCTTCCATAAAATTTCAACCGCGTCACATATGCACACCTAAAGATTTCATGAAAGGATCTTCTCGATCTTACGATCATGTCTCATGTAACGAATCCATAGTGACAAACACGAATCACAAACAATCCTCCATAAGAGGAACATGGATCGCCAATGGAGAGGAGAGAGGTGGGTAATGGTTATGTGGAGAGGGCGGGTGGTTAGGGTTTCAAGTAAAAACCCTAGGGATGTCCACCCCACTCTTATAAGAGGGATGGCGAGCGCCGAACCCGATCAACGTCCAATCTTGACAAGTTAGCCCAATCATCCATGGATGAATTGGTGTTTTCAAATAACAAAATTCAACCCATAATTTTGTGAAGCAATTCAAAAATCGATTTAACAATATTAGAAATTTATAATTCAAATTGTCTAAATACTTATTCTTGAATTTAAGATGCCCCGTGAATCTTCATATGCAACATAAGTATATATTTGGAGATATTAATAGGGAGATTAAATATCCATGTATGGCTTGATATTAAATTGAACCCGATATTAGTGTCATTAACCACTTAAGGGATCCAACCAATGTTGTAGAGCTTGGATCTTATCTATAATTAACCCAAACTTGTGTTGATTAAACTCCAAACTTTTCAAAACTTTATTACATTCGTTAAAATAGGAATTAATACGCGCAAATCGCATTCCAGTTATCTTAAGTAAAACCATGACAATCTATCTTATTTCATCTTTCCCTCAAAATGAAAGAAGCATGAATGCAACCTTGTATAATTATACCAACCTCGTGTACTTCCACTACTCGTGCATCTTTCATACTGGAAGACTATATAATAACCCAAAGAATATATTCCTCAATTTATGTCTCCTTTCAAGATTAAGTAGCTCAATCGTCCATATAGTGGCAATGTTAATCATACACTTTACAAAAACGTATCTTGAATGATATTTCCAAATTCATATCTTAGTTCCCAAAAATAATGACCAATGATGGAATCCATAAAACTCCAATGTCTCATGAGTGAACTTTGTCTACAAGTTATCTCAAATTGGAGAAACATAATCCTTGGTAATGTCTTCAAACCTAGGGGTTTGCGAAATGTGCATACTCGAATACATAGGCATATATATTACTCGGATTAAAATAGAGATGCCCATTTCGTGACAGAAGCTCATAACAACTCTGAATCTATAACTATATACGGATCACCTGCATCGGGATTATCATCTCTTCTCAGACTGGAGATCAATTATTGGTTATGAAAACATTAGTTGTGTCCTTAATTATACTCCTCATATCATCGAATCAGTGTACATCGGATTCAATAGAGCCAAGGTGCATGTGTACGGAGGGACAAGACTACTTATACAAACATAAACGTACATTATTTCAAATATGTACCCCCCTCAAGTTAAAGCATATCTATCGATCATGCCCAAGTTGGAGGTCGATGGCAGAATGTGTTTCTTCATAAGAGTATTGGTGAAAATATCAGCAAGTTGTAACCTTGTATCAATGTAAACATCAAATTTCTCTCCGCATACAAATCCTCGATATAGCAGTCCACTTCAATATGCTTGGTGAGTCCATGAAAGATAGGATTGGTGGTAATAAAAGTGACGACTTGTTACAGGAGAGGGGAACTGGATTTTTGAAGGACAACCCAAACCTGACAAGAAATAATACTTTTTTAACATTTTCTTTCAAATTCTCCCTCAGCGACAGCAATGGCTCTTTTATCTTGGGATCTCCGAACAATCCATGTAACATATTTTATTTAAACTAACTTGGTGTTTTTGCATGCTTTATATTACTATAAATATCATAACAAATGTTATGATTCTGAACCTTGTAGTTTGTCCTTACCCGACATCCCCCTCAAAACCAAAATTTTGAAATGGCAATAAAAAATATTACAATTGATTTTCTTGATCAACCACATTCATGATGGTCTTCATTTTCCTAAAAAATTTCATGTACAACAAATAGGGTTTTAAAGATAAAATACGTGTTGAAAGATATTGTCATTTCACCTATTTCTTGAAATGGTTCTCGTTGTGGTCACTACATGCATAGTATTCTCTCTACTGGTCTCTTTTTCACAATGTCTTCAAGAGCCTAAGTTTATAACTCGGTCCTTAACATGCTAGATGCATCTAAAGATTTAATAAAATCATCTTCCTATTAAAGTATACAAGGAAGTTGATGATTTGTTTTCTTATATAACTCATTCAACCCATGGAAGGACATATCGATATCGATATCGTTTCGATATCGTGTCGATATTGATATATCGGCGATATATCGCCGATATATCGCTATATCTAAGAATCTTTCTAAAGAAAATGCCTGAAATCAGATATATCGATATATCGATTTCGATATCGGTCCCATGTCGATATGGATATATCGGCGATATATCAGGATACGGCCTTCCATAATCAACCATCGCAAATCGGATCGCCCCATACTAAGATCAATTCTTAATTTTGCAATGCTTTCTCTAGTTTCCCCTTCGATGTTAAAATGTGTTCACTATTGGCTCAAAAATGTTGGAACTCTTATAACAACAAATAATGCATCAATCCCATCAATTGCATGTAGCGAGAAAGATCTCCTTGTGGATCTTTCTCGAATACTCTCTCCAAAGATACAATTTTATAACAACCCTTCCAGCTTTCTCTTTAACATTACCGAACAACTCCTTTAACGTCTTCTGCCTTAAATCCTCGATTAGAAGATAATGAATGAAGATGATTATTCATAATGATGGCTCAATTCTTATGCCCCTTTAATGCTTCTTTGGTAGTGCCTCAATTATGCCATTGTCATTATTGCTTTGGTTCCAACCATAAATCTCTAACAACAACTAATAGGTATAAGATCACCGCGACATGCAAATTCATATCTTCCATGCTCCCTCCATATATTCTCGAATTGACATATTGTAGGCCTTCCTCTCTGCCCAAAGTTTATAAGAGCATGCGGCATTCTCAGGCAATTCCCTACATATGAGAGGAGGAATAAGTCTTCGTTTTATTGAGAGAATAATTAAAATTAGTTAAAGTACACTAACATGACATTATAATACTATTTAAGTTTGTTTAGATATGTTAACATGTGAGAGATGTAACCCTATGGGTTGTGTCATATTTTTGTAATATTATGTACTTTATTTGTAACCCTATGGGTTGTTTCGTATTTTTTAATCTTATATACTTTCTTTAAACCTATTATGTACTTCTAAAGAGAGAGTTAGGGTTCATTCATCAATATATCACTCCCCGATCCACTTTCACATAGCATCAGATCCCAAGGTTGCAGAAGTCGGTAGTTGGTACTCGGTCGACAGGGTCACTGATTAAGGATTAATCGGTAGTCAGGAGAGTAATCAGATTTAGTCAGGTATTAGTCGATTTTGAATTTTTTAATTATTTTAAATATACAATCATCATCCTCTCCGTCTCTTAGTCCACCTTAGAACATGCAACCACGTTGCCTCTTCGGTGTGCTAGATGTTGCTTGAACCTATACACACCACCCTTGACAAACTTTTTGCATGGTCTGCAAGTAACCGCATTCGGATCTGCAAGGTTTGAAAGATAACCATATTGCCATGCAGAATCATTTGATCATGACGACATGCAAAAAGATGAGTTGTTACCCGAAGCAACATTTGCTAGAGGTGTAGCCATCTACGTAATCAACAAACTCACAATTTAGCCAATCAACAAACACAAAACTAACTAAACTCGCAAGTTGAATTTCCTAATCAACAAACAAAATCACAGGTTGAAGGAACAAATTAAGTAACACAAAGCTAATCAACATTTAATAACGCCAAATGGCAGATAACCTAACTATCATGCAAATCAACAAGAAATACCTAAGTTAACAAAAAATTTAGGACATAATTGACACAATTCTAACCTTATATAAGATAACCAACATGCAAATTAGCAATAATACCTAAGTTTTTACTTCTAAAATAACTTAACAAGCACACGAACATGCAAATCAGCAAAAAATGTCTAAGTTAACCAAAATTTAGAGAATGATAAACACAATGCTAACCATATATAAGTTAGCCAGCATGCAAATCATCAAAAAAATCTAAGATATACTGCCATATTAACCTAAAAAGCTTACCAAATGCAAATTAACAAGAATATCTAAGTAATAATATATAAGATCATACATTAAACCACGCAAAAACAATAAAAGAAAATAAAATAAAAAAACCTAACCGACGGTTGGTTGAAGTAGGTTGAGAGAGGTGAGTTGCAACACGGAGACGAGGGTGGCGGAGGACAAGCTCCAAAAGGAGTCACCGTACGATCAACGGCGACGCAGAGGGGGCGACGACGCGACGAATGTCGAGTATCCACAGGGCTGCTCTAGGCAGCAGGTTGGGGGTTGTGAGCATCCTGTTTCATGCACATGGGGTTTGGGATCGGGGTTATTGTCGAACAATAACCCTAAATCCCTTCAAATTTGGGTATTCGAGTTCCAGGTTCCCTTTTTCTTTTTTTTTTCGAAACCTTCATGCAAAACGCAGTCGCTTAGTCGGAAGACTAGGCTGGTTAGTCGCCCGATTAATCAGGTCGACTCGGCTATTGGCCGATTTGGCCTAGTCGAGTCGGCTACCCTCCGATTCGACTAATCAAGCTGACTAGTCGGTCTAGTCGGCTGACTTTTACAACACTGGTCAGGTCCGAGCTTAGTCATTCGAACCACATCTCTCACCCCGCCGCCCAACCTCGGTTATGCCTCGTTGATCCCTTTATAATTGCCCATCAAACAGTCGTTGTCCACTCAAGTGGTCGTTGTAATGTCGCAACATCACCTATTTGGGGTGTAGTACCTCGACGCCAACAACATTATTGCCAGTGGATACATTGTTGAGTCCTAGCAACATCGATGCTGGTGTCAAACGTGGTGTAAAGTCACTACTAGAAAATGAGGACACGGAAGCCGAATCATTGATAAATATTAAAACATTGAGGAACACAGAGATTTTACATGGAACCCTACTCCCTAAGGAGCGGGATGAAACCACGGGAGAAGGCATCAAAGGGTCATATATTGCATTACACTTTCTCAAATGTTACAAGAGAGTGAGGGGCTTCTTATATAGCCCACGCTAAGTTCACATCCCACAGACGTTCGATGTGGGACTAAACACTAGATGTGGTAAATGGATCTTGGAGGTATCCATTTACCCATCTACCACATAAATGACGCATACTCCAACATACTCCAACACTCCCCCTCAAGCTGGAGCATGCAATGCTCAACTTGGACAAACAGAAAGAAATCTCAATCTCACATTACAAGACACTATAAACAATATAAACTCAATGCAAACACAAATGTTGGCTAATGTCGAGGCCATTGCTTCTAATGTCGTGCAAGAGAGGAGGAACAAACAGGCTGGAGTGTGAGTCAAACTGAATCTCCTCGTCGGAGATGTGTTCTATATTGTACCTGTCAAAGTCAATGCAACTGAAATGAGTCCCCACTAGGGATGAGCATTGGGTTGGGCCGGCCCGGACCAAGTCCAAAAGAAGATCGGGTCGGGGTTGCGCCCAATATTTAGGCCCAAATTTTTTGGGGGCCGAGCTCGGGCTTGGTTTGGCCCATCCCGACCCGGCCCATGGGCCCGATCAGAAGAGGCCTCGAACCCTTCCCGTATACTACACGTCTGGAAACTCTCATCCGTTGCATGAACACTATGTTCATGTATCATGTCTTCATACAATGTTTATAAATCAAGAAATTCAAGTGTGGGACATATGAGTTGATGAGTTGATGGTCATTGTATTTCAATCCGGAATTAATTTTCCTTAATTAGTTAATGGTTTAGATTCTGCCGGTTATTCTTGAATTTCTTAGTGTTTATTTTTTTCTATCCGAGTATTTTATATTATTGAACATTTACCCAATATGTGCATTATGCCCATTTTTTAACATGCAGTGCCCGATGCACCTGTTTTTGTTAACTGTGTAAGTTTGGTTCACTCTTTCAATTTCTGTAATGAGAGACATTTATGATATCTAACATTGAGTACACTTGTATAAAATGAGACATCATATGCGGTAGAATTGAGTTTTAGTTGTTTTGTAAGTATTATGGCATGTGTTTTAAACAATTTTAGCTCGTCTCACTTGAATTGAGATTGACTTTAAACAAAACTCAAAGTTAATAGTCTATAATGGGTGGAGATGGGTCGGCCCGGCCCAAGCCTGGCCCATAGGAATTGGGTCGGGCCTGGGCTTGGGCCGAACCAAAAAAAATTTATAGGCCTAGGCCCGGCCCAAGGCCCGAAGTTTTTAAACGGGCTTGGGCATGGGCCCTTCATGGTTGTTGCCCAACCCATGCTCATCGTTAGTCTCCACCTGGAGAACCCTGGCCCTCAACATCAAGTGGACAAATGCTCCATCTCTGAAAAAGTCAAACTGAAAAAATAGTGTAGACATCATTATCGGAGTCCACGGTCGTGGGAGAATGAAGTCTAAAAAGTTTCCTCATCGGAGAATTGGGTCTCTCCAATACTGGCTCAGAGAATGAGATCTCTAATCTGGAGTTCCTAGGAAACCACATGAAAACACTGGCCTACATGACATAGGGAATGAGATCTCTACTCTGGAGTCCCTATGGATCACATGAAAAGTCTGAGACCAAAAAATAAAAGATGGGGACCACAAAACTGAAGATGGCAAACATGTGTGCATCAAACTAAAGACTTGAAATCTGATCATCGAGGCTGAAACTAAACATCTGCAGAGTCTCGATATCTGGCCATGCATTTCTGAATCTGAACTGGAATCTGACAATCTGGCCTTTGGTAGAACTCTACATAATACTCCCCCTTTCTCCCAGATTGGTTGAAAAACAATGACGTCGACCAAGTTGGGAGAAGACAAGAAAATGGAGGAAACATCACATATCGATCTCATTGCATTTTTTTAGCCTTTTCAAATCATTTTGTTGCCAAATAAGACGTTCATTTTTATGTTATGGCTTTCCTTTTTTTCATGAGCCTTTTTTCGGCTAATCCATTTTTATAGCCGACTCGCCTTTTTTTTAAACTACGATTTTTTTTGTAAGCACCTCTTTCAAAACATTTTTTACAAATCATCGTGGCTCATTTGGACCAAAAAATTGATGCTCCTTTTTTAAATCCAGGGCTCTCTTTCCCTTTTTTAAAATAAGCTGGGCCCATCTCCTTTTTTCTCAACAATTGACTTTCCTCTCTCCTTTCTTGTTTCTCACATTTTTTTCAATCTTTCGGCCCACTTTAGCATCTTACATTAAAAAAATAAATAAAGCAGCCCATGGACTCTTTATTTAGGATTCCCTGTTGGGAGCCCTCTTCGAAGAAACTTGTTGCCTCGATGAGGCTCCTTCTACTTGTGCCGCCATCGATGGGATTCGCACACGAGTTCGATGTCCCGGTGCCTGGAGAATATTTGGTAGAGGAGGCTAATGGGGTGCGGCGTTGGGAGAGGTGTGGCCATCGCCGCCTGCAAATCTTTGAGTACTTGACGATGGGGGGGCAGCACCGCCTGGATACACCGTTGGAGATGGAGGTGGTGGTGATGTCTTCTTCGGGCGAGAGAGCACAAGGCTGGTGACTTCAATCGTGCGAAGGTTGGGGACTTCAATCGTGTGGAACTTCACTCGATGGGGACTTCTGTCGGAGCTTCAATCGCATCGCTTCGAAGGGGAAGAAGCCTCCTGCTTAACGCCTTTGTATGCAGGAATGCTATTTACTTGATGTATATGGATCTTGACGAGGAATAGGACCATTGTTGAAGACTAGGGTTCCATGGATGGAGCCTGATGACGCTCACGCAAGCCGTCGGGCGTTGCAATTGGGGCATGCACGATGGAGATAGCCGCCTTGTGATGGCCTGGAATCTGGAGCAAGGCGTCGAGGGCCCTAGAGGCGCAATGCTAAGAGGCTCGTTGCTCAGGAAACTTGCATATTCTCCCAGAACAAATCCATGAACATTAATAAATATTAAAGAACAAAGAACCCTAAAAACAAATCTGAAAAATAATCTTCTCTTCTTGAATATGAACTGTTGGAAAAATGAAAAGAGTTGTTTATTCCATAAGCTTTGGGCTCTCTTATATAGGAGAGACCCAAGGTTGCAGAAAGCGGTAGTCAGTACTCGGTCGGTAGGGTCACTGACTAAGGATTAATCAGCAGTCGGGCGATTAATCGGATTTAGTCGACTATTAGTCGGTTTTGAATTTTTTAATTATTTTAAATATATAAATCAAATTTTATACACATATTCTTATGTATTTGTATTGATTTGTATATTTTCTATACTATCATAATGAAATAAAAGAAGTATTTGTCTTTAAATATAACATTAAGCATATTAGAATAAGTTTGCTTTTAAAAAAATCGAAAAACTAAAAAAATAAAAAATCTCTATGTAAAAGTCGCCCTTGTAGTCGGGCGACTAGGCGACTAGGTGGACTAGTCGGCCCGATTAGTCGGGTTGACCGACTAAGTGCCGACTAGGCCTAGTCGAGTCGGCTACCCCACCTACTCGATTAGTCGGGCCGACTAATCGGCCTAATCGGTCGACTTTTACAACAGGAGAGACCTATAGGTAAATTACATAGAGTAGACAAATGAAATAAAAATAGATAAAATGGGACAGAGAACAACATATATCTCTACACTCCCCCTCGAGATGGAGCATAGATATTGTTGGGAAAAATGAGCGAGAGTTTATTCCATAAGCCCTAGGCTCTCTTATATAGGAGAGTAGCCTATGGGTAAATTACATAAAGCATACAACTGAAAAAGAAAATAACATAACCATACAGAAACTAATACATGCGTTAACACTCCCCCTCAAGATGGAGCATAGATATCAATCATGCTCAGCTTGGACGCGCACTTCTGGAATGGGCCTCATAGTAATGTCTTGGTGAATATATCAGTAGTTTGATTCTCTGAGCGACATGAGATGTAGCAATGAACCCCTTCTGAATCATGTCACGTATGAAGTGACAGTCAACCTCGATATGCTTGGTCCGCTCATGGAATGCTGGGTTGTTTGCAATGAACAAGGCTGTCTGATTATCACATTCCAAGTTCATAGGAAGTGGTACATCTAGACATAGATCTGTAAGTACAGCCTTTACCCACATCATCTCTGTGCTAGCCAGGGCCATAGCCCTATATTCGGATTCAGCACTAGATCTAGCTACCACCGTCTGTTTCTTGCTCCTCCATGAGAATAAAGAATCACCAACATAAACTGCAAACCCCGAGGTGAACTTCCTGTCCTTGGGACAACCTGCATAGTCTGCATCCGCACATGCTGAGATAGAAATCCCCTTTCCCTTCTTGAATAGCAAACCTGCACCTGGAGATGATTTGAGGTATCTAAGTATCATATATATTGCATCCATATGAACCTGATGTGGTTGCTCCATGAACTGGCTTAAACGACTCACTGCAAATAATATATCAGGCCTAATGATCGTGACATACAACAGTTTGCCTACCAGTTCTCTGTATCTTCTCCTGTCCACCTCCTCTGTGTCATCATCATAGAGCTTCATGCTGGGGTCCATTGGTGTCGTAGCAGGCCGACACCCAAGCATCCCCGTTTCACTCAACAGGTCCGTAACATATTTCCTTTGTGACATTACTAATCCATACGGATTTCTAGCAAATTCCAGTGCCAGAAAATATCTAAGGACTCCAAGATCCTTAGTGACAAATTCGCTCCCCAGCTTTTCTTTCGCCTGCTTTATGCCTTGCTCATCATCTCCTGTAATCAAAATGTCATCTACATAAACCATAATTGCAATAATACCTCTAGAAGTCTTCTGTACAAACAAGGAATGATCAGCATTGGAGTGTTCAGTGTTCACGAAAGCGGTCTGTGCGGCCGCATATGCGGCCGCATATGCGTATGCGGTGCCTTCAGCGCACCGCTTTCATGAAGCCCTGCATTATGCGCCCTGTGCGCTTATGCGGGCCGCATATGCGGGCTGTGCGGCCGCCTATGCGGTCTGTGCGGCCGCATACATATTATTTTATTTTTTTTTATTTTTTTAATTTTTGCCATATTTTTATTATGTTATTTGTGCCACATTTTTCTTGCTTTTGCATGTATGCCAACCATGCATCCATGAATATTTAAATCCATCATCAAAGTAATTGTACGACGAGATTGGAGTAAACACGCGAGGAAGAAAAAGAACAATGTACCAATAATTTAGCAAATTAATTTAGTCAACTAATAGTTATAATGAATGTAATATATTATATGTAAAGTTTGGTACTTTTGATGGAGGATCAATTATAAATATAACAACAACGATAAATGACAATACATTCAACAATAGAGGCATTTTGTATGCTAACTTTTCTATTTTGTTGATTGCTGTCAATTATTTTATGTGCTAACTGTTCTATTGAAGTATTGATATTTGATTGATAGAGATTGTTTTGAACTCTATATGAAAGTTATTTTTCTTAGATCTTCGGTTGGACCACAATTATACATAAATTTAGTTCTCTTGTAGTCACTTTTGTATATATTTAATTATTTTTCAATAAAAAATTAGGAAACCGCGTAGAACCGCATATGCCCCGCATATGCCCCCGCATACCGCTTAATCGCTATTCAGTGACCTGTCCGAACGCATACGCATACCGCTTTCCTGAACCTTGGGAGTGTTTGTATCCTCGTTTTTCAAAGAGGTCTGAGAGCTTCTGAAACCATGCTCTGGGGCTCTGCTTAAGGCCATAGATAGCCTTATGAAGTCTGCACACCTTGGAACACTCCCCCTCAACAGCAAAATCGGGTGGCTGTTGCATATAGACTTCCTCCTGCAAATCTCCATATAAGAACGCGTTCTTCACATCCAACTGATATAGCGGCCACTCTCGACTGACTGCGACTGATAGCAAGATCCAGAGAGTGGAATGACGAGCTACTGGTGAGAATGTATCAAGGTAATCCACCACGTATGTCTGTGTAAAGCCTCGTGCAACAAGGCGGGCCTTGTATCTGTCAATAGAACCATCTGCATTTTGCTTTACCGTAAACACCCACTAGCAGCTCACCGGGGTCACATCTGAAGGTATAGGAACTAGACTCCAAGTTCCCCTAGATTGAAGTGTCGCCATTTCTTCCTCCATTGCTAGCCGCCATCTACTGTCCTGCAGAGCATCTTAATAATTCCGTGGAATATCTACAGCTGACAATGCCACCACAAAGTTCCTGAAATCCCCAGATAGTCGCTCATATGACACAGAAGCTGCCAATGGATATGTAACGCAACTCCTCTTCAATTTGCGTATAGCAATAGGAACATCTAAATCAGTTGTGTCCTCATCTGGCCCCTGCAACATATCCTGCTCAGAAATATCATTAGATCCACCAAGAGAAGTATCTTCAGTACATACCATAGGCGAGCTAGGAGATGAGTCATGACCATGAGCTGGAGGAGGCCTGCGGGTATAATGGAACGGTAGTGGTGAGATGGGGATTTGTGGTGGTGGTGGTGGTGGTGACAGTGCTGGAGGTGGTGATGGTGGTGACGGTGCTGGAGGTGGTGGTGTCATGTATATGGTGTCGGTAGGCAGTGGAGGTAGTTGTTGATCACCTGAGGCTGAAAAATACATTACATATTCGAAAAATGTAACATCTGCATTGACCATATACCGCCGATGCAGAGGATCAAAACACTTGTACCCCTTCTGAGTTCTGGAGTACCCAACAAGACACACTTGACAGCCCTAGGAGAGAGCTTGTCAGTGCCAGGAGACAGCTGGTGGACAAAGGCGACTGAACCAAACACACGGGGAGTAAGAGAAAACAGATCCTTCCCAGGATAGATAAGGGAAAAAGGTATCTGTTCATCCAAGACAGAAGACGGCATACGGTTGATTAAGTAACATGCAGTGAGAACTGCGTCACCCCAGTAAGAATAAGGAACATGACTCTGTATAAGAAGCGATCTTGTGATATCTAGTAGGTGGCGATGTTTTCTTTCAGCAATTCCATTTTGTTGAGCTGCATAGAAGATGTCAGTCTAATCTCCCCCTGACCAGTGATGGGGGAATGTGTACCATTGGCAATTACTATTGTTCGGCCTGGAGGGATCTGAGAGTATCCTGTAAGTAGACTCTGATTGCCACATAGGTGATGTGTAGCGCCTGAGTCCATAATCCACGGTAATGTATCTGATCTACTACTGGTAAATGCAAGTATGCTACCTGAAGAACTGGTTGACGCAGAGGCAGAGGCAGCGGCATCATATTGACTCTCAGTAGTAGGTGCTGGTCCAGATGGGGGAATAATGCCCCTTAGGCAGGCAACTAGATCATCGAACCATTGATCCAAAGTAGCAGCAGATGGAGGCTCTATCTGCTCAACGACTCGTGCAGATGCAGGAAATCCATACTTCGAGTAGCATGTGTCTTCATTGTGTCCAACACGATGACAGTAGGTACAGGTTGGCCGAGTGCGGCCTCCTCGTCCATGGGGTCCCCGTCTACGGCTCTAATGATGAAATCCGCGACCCCTGTTGGCTGCCATGGCTGAAGTATTCTGATTCGTGGCTGTGGAAGGAACTGTGATCCGACTCAGTCTATGAAAAGCTTCCTCCATGGGAGGAATAGTAGAGTCGGCCAAGATCTGGGATCGTGCCGCCTCATACTCTGGATCAAGTGCAGCAAGGAACACGCCTACCATAGTCGCATTCCGATATGTCTTCTGTTGTTCTGGCGTGGCTGTCAGGGGCATGAAGCTGTAAAGCTTCTCGAACATTCCTCTCAGTGATGTGTAGAGAGAATGTAGAGGGCGACCATTCTGCTTTATAGTGAATATATAATGCTGGAGTTGCAGAATCTTTGTCTCGTTCTTCGCCTGCGAATATGTAGCCGCCAGAATGTCCCGCATATCCTTGGTCGTAGGTTGATGTAGAATGTCATTGGCAATCTCAATTGCCAACGTACCAGATAGCCATACTTTGGCATATGCATCATCAGCCTCCCAAGAGGCATTGGCTCCAGTCTTCTCAGCAGGCTCTGGTTCGGTAAGAATGTGCTTCTTACCCGTTGACTTCATCATGCTCATGAACTGCATTGCCCACAGTTCATAGTTTGTACCATCCATCTTTACAATAGGCGCTGGACCACGAAAGGCGCCAATAGATGGGATATCTGCCTTGCTTTCTGACATACTGGAGACTGAAGACTGGAGCGATTGACAGAGGATGAAATTCGTCTACAATGACATAAACGGGTTTAGTTGCACGTGTAGACCTCAAGCAACTAAACCCATGTAGATGACGGTGTGCGCTTTAGGGCTTAGCGCATGCGTACACTCAACCGAGAGGCCGCACAGTCACAGGGACGCTGGTGCGTGTTGCGCGCATTGGTAGTACGTTGTTGCGTGCACTGGCACGCTCGGTTATGCGTGAAGGATCACGCGCAGTCGCACAGGGGAGAGGAGCAGCACACCCGCACGCGGAGTGCTACAACGCGCAGAGGAGCAGTGTGCGGAAGGCTGCGCACTCGCGCAGGGGAGACGCTAGCGCAGAGGAGGCGGCGGAGGAGCAAGGGCGCGTGCGGCGGAGGAGGAGGCGGCGCCGATGAGAGAGAGAGAGAGAGAAAGAGAAGCCGGCGGGTGGGGTAGGGTAGGGTTAGGGTTTCGAGAACTCCGGTCTAGGACCGTCGCTCTGATACCATGTTGGGAAAAATGAGCGAGAGAGTTTATTCCATAAGCCCTAGGCTCTCTTATATAGGAGAGTAGCCTATGGGTAAATTACATAAAGCATACAACTGAAAAAGAAAATAACATAACCATACAGAAACTAATACATGTGTTAACAGATATCTATCATGCTCAGCTTGGATGCACACTTTTGAAATGGTCCTCTGAGTATTGCCCTGGTGAAGATGTCGGTTGTCTGATCTCCTGAGCTAACGTGGGATGTAGAGACAAAACCCTTCTGAATCATGTCACATATATAATGACAGTCTACCTCGATATGCTTCGTCCTTTCATGGAATGCAGGATTATTTGCAATGAACATGGCAGCCTGATTGTCGCATTCTAGCCGCATGGGAAGAGGTACATCTATGTGTAGATCTGTAAGAACTGCTCGAGCCCACATCAATTCTGCACAGGCTTGTGCCATAGCCCTATATTCTGACTCAGCACTAGATCTAACTACCACCGTTTGCTTCTTGCTTTTCCATGAGACAAGTGAGTCTCCAACAAATATAGCAAATCCTGTTGTGGACTTCCTGTCCTTAGGGCACCCTACATAATCTGCATCTGCATGTGCGGAGATGATGATGGTACCACCTCTTTTAAATAACAACCCTGTACATGGAGATGATTTTAGATACCTTAGTATCATGTGAATAGCATCCATATGTACCTGGCGAGGTTGCTCCATGAACTGGCTCACTCGACTGACTACAAAGGCGATATCAGGTCTGGTGATGGTAACATAGAGAAGCTTTCCCACAAGTTCTCTATACCATCTCTTATCAACCTCCTTTATGTCACCTTCATATAGCTTCATGCTTTGATCCATAGGCGTAGTGGCGGGTCGACATCCAAGCATTCTCGTCTCACTAAGCAAATCAGTGACATACTTTCTCTGAGTCATCACCAACCCATGTTGGTTTCTAGCAAACTCCAATCCCAGAAAGTATCTCAAGGACCCAAGATCCTTGGTGACAAATTCACTGCCCATAAATTCTTTTGCCCTCTTTATTCCTTGTATATCATCTCCTGTAATAAGTATATCATCCACATATACTATAATAACAATCATACCTCTGGAGGTTTTCTGTGTGAAAAGTGAATGGTCTGCATTTGACCGTTTGAACCCTTGCTTCTCAAACAGATCAGAGAGCTTATGGAACCATGCTCGTGGACTCTGCTTAAGGCCGTAGATTGCCTTGTGAAGTCTACACACCAGTGAACACTCCCCCTCAGCAGCAAACCTAGGTGGTTGTTGCAGGTAGACTTCCTCCTGAAGATCACCATACAAAAATGCATTCTTCACATCAAGCTGGAATATGGGCTAACCACGAATCACAGTAACTGATAAAAGAATCCGTAATGTAGAATGTCGAGCAACAAGAGAAAAGGTATCAAGATAATCCACACCATATGTCTGTGGGAAACCACATGCCACCAATCGAGCCTTGTACCGATCAATACTGCCATCTGCATTCTGCTTTACTGTAAAGACCCATTTACAACTCACCAAGGATGGGCCAGCGGGCAGTGGGACCAAACTCCAAGTGCCTCTAGATCGGAGAGCTGTCATCTCCTCTACCATAGCCGCACGCCACTTGCCATCTACCAAAGCCTCTGTATAGGTATGTGGTATGACAATTGTGTTCAAGGCTGCAACAAACCTCTTAAATTCACCGATTAGACACTCAAAGCTGACACGAGAAGCAATAGGATACGAGGCACATGAGCGTCTCGATTTTTTAAGAGCGATAGGCAAATCAAGATCATCATCATTATTCCCGTCATCAATCTGAGCATCAACATCCTGAGAGAAGCCCTGTGGGGGAATAGCAGTAATTCCATCATTAGAACTAATAGTTTCAGAACAAACCTGAGGCATGGTAAGTGACGAGCCATGAGCATGAGCAGGGGCAGAACGACGACTGCAGTGATATGGCAGTGGTGGAACCATAGTAATGGGGGTGGTGGGGTTGTTGGATGTGACGAAGGAGAAGGTGAAGGTGTACTCAGGGAAGGTGGAGGTGGAATATAGATCTCATTGTCAGAATCAGAAGATGCTAATCTGTCACTTGTGGGCGAAAAATACACGACAGACTCAAAAAACGTTACATCTGCGCTAACATAATATCTCCTGTATAACGAGTCATAACAACGATAGCCCTTCTGAGTCCTGGAGTAGCCAACAAAGACACATTTGATAGCCCTAGGAGAGAGCTTATCAATCCCTGGAGACAAGCGATGTACAAACGCCACAGATCCAAAGACACGAGGGCTAAGCGAGAACAGTTCTTTGTCAGGAAACACAAGTGAAAAAGGGGCTTTCTCCCCTAGAACTGATGAGGGCATGCGGTTAATGAGATAACATGCCGTGAGTACCGCACCACCCCAGAAAGAATGTGGGGCACAACTCTGGATTAGGAGAGTACGAGTGACATCAAGAAGATGACGGTATTTTCTTTCAGCTACACCGTTCTGTTGAGACGTATATGCACACGAAGTTTGATGAATGATACCATGGGATCGAAAGAAATGAGAAAGCACATTTGTACAAAATTCAAGCGCATTGTCTGTCCTCACAGTTTTGACAGTAGTGGCAAAAACATTATGCACCTCTCTAATAAAGTTTATTATGACATTTCCAGCTTCATATTTATTTTTCAACAAGAAAACCTAAGACATACGACTAAAATCATCGATAGCAACTAAATAAAATATGTCCCTGATGATCGGGAACACGACTTGGACCTCAAATATCAATATGAAAAAACTCAAACGGGGAGATACTTCTCCGACTTTGGCTACTAGGAAAGACCGACTGATGGTGCTTCCCTAATTGACATGCTTCGCAATTGAAAGACGAGCGGGGTGAAATTTGTGGAAGGACTTGACGTAGTTTCTGAAGCGGCAAATGACCAAATCTTAGATGCCAAAGAAAAGGAGAAACCGATCCAGCAGAATGGGATGATAGGCCAGCATAAGATGTTTAGGTCAGTCGATAAAGTCCGCCTTGCTTACAGCCACAGCCAATCACCTTGCCCGTAAGAATGTCCTGAAACACAAGAGAGGATGGATCAAATATTGCTCGACAATTTAAATCCTTAGTGATCTGACTGATTGATAATAAATTCATTGAAAAATCAGGAGCATGTAGCACATTCTGTAAGTGCATAGATGGTGTCAAGGTAATCCCCCCCTGTCCTGTGATAGGAGAATGAGTCCCATCTGCTATAATCACTGTCCTACCTGGCTGAACATGTCGATAGGCAGCAAGCTGACCTCTATCTCCATATAAGTGATGTGTGGCTCCAGAATCAATAATCCACTCAGATATATCTGAACGAGAATAAACAGTAGAGGCATAGGTACTACCTGAGGTACTTGCCCCTACAGTAACAACAACATCTAGGCTTGTCTCTAGGGCAGTTCCTGAGTTACCAGAAAGTGGAACAATGTCTCTCAGTCGAGATACAAGATCATCATATAGCTGATCTGATGTAGATGGCATTGTCGGTTGATGGTGAGCCTCTTCGGCTACACATGATGATGCGGAAATCCATGCATAGAGTAGCATGTATCTTTTGTACGGCCAGACCTGTGATAGTAGATACATATGGGTCCACGACCGCGTCCACCTCGTCCTCTTGATGCTCTTCCACGAAATTGAGAGGAACCACCTCTTCCCTGAGATGCAGCCATGGCAGATGGGTTTGGAGCCGGACTTGGAACATTTATTCTGCTCAGCCTTCGAAAGACTTCCTCCATTGGAGGAATGGTGGCATCGGCTAATATCTGGGAGGATGCAGCTTCATACTGTGTCAAGAGATGCCAGAAAAAAGCCAATCATTGTAGCATATAGGAATGTCTTCATCTGTTCCAGAGTCGCTGTGAGAGGTACGAAGCTATGAAGCTTCTCAAACATTTCCCGTAGGGCAGTGTAGTGGGTATGTAGTGGTCGCTCATTCTACTTAACTGTGAAAATGTCATGCTGCAACTGGAGAATCTGTCTCATTCTTGGTCTGTGAGTATGTGGTAGCGAGAATATCCCACATGGCCTTAGCCGTGGGTTGGTGCAAGACATCATTTGCTATATCTGGTATCAAGGTACTAGATAACCAGACTTGTGCATACGCATCATCAGCCTCCCGGGAGGCATACAGCACTGTCTTCTCCGTCGACTCTTCCTCGGTAAGAATATGTTTCTTACCCATGGACTTCATTAGGTTCATGAATTGCATGGCCCACAATTCATAATTTGACCCATCCATCTTGACTATGGGTGCCAGACCTCTGAAGGCACCTGTGGTGGGGATATCACTCTTACTTTATGACATCATGCCAAATGAAGAAGACAAAGCTTGTCAACTTAGACCAATAAGCGTCTATACAGACATGGGGAACATAAGGTTATGCATAGGGTAGCACAATCGACTTTGCAGCAGTCCCAACACAGCCGTCGAGGGCTACGCAGAGCCAATATGAGGTGACGGAGGTTGCCTGGGCCGGCAGAGGCCTGATAGGGGGTCGCCTGCGAGCCAGAGATGCTCTCCTGGCGGTGGCGGGAGGCAGGCTGGTACTGCCTGGCGCCTGGTGGTGCCGCCTGCAGGCTGGTGAGACCACCTGCGGGCTGGCGATGGATGGCGGAAGCCGCCGAGGGGGCGGCAAGATTGGGAACTGCAAGAGGGGCGACGGTGCGAGAGGCTAGAGGTGGGGCTAGGGTTAGGGTTCGGTACGAAAGCTCTGGTCTAGGACCGCCGTTCTAATACCATGTTGGAAAAATGAAAAGAGTTGTTTATTCCATAAGTCATAGGCTCTCTTATATAGGGGAGATACCTATGGGTAAATTACATAGAGTAGACGAATGAAATAAAAATAGATAAAACAAGACAGAGAACATATATCTCTACATGAACAAATCTCGCGCATGATAATAATCAGAATAATTCTTCGAGAATCAACCAAGAACCGGCTCGCTCTGATACCATGTTAGAAAATGAGGGAACGGTGTGTGGCTCTACTCTAAGGTTCTGAGGGGATGCACGACTCTTCTAGCGGATGGAAGCATGTCTCCCGGAGGTCCAGCGGCCGTGGGATCAATTCACGAGAGGGGTTTCCCAACCGTGAGTCTCACGATGGCATCTTCCCTAGAAGGTGTTTGTGATGTGGAGCTGGTGGCATGGTATTAAAAGGCGCGCCTCGAGGCGGTCGAGGCGTACGCCTCGAGGCGAGGCAGGCCTTTTTAGCCTCGAGGCGTGCGCCTCGGCCTTGTCCAGTGAGGCGTGCGCCTCGACTGGCTGAGGCGTAGCCTCGAGGCGTTCCGCCTCGAGGCGGTCGAGGCGTTTTCCGAGGCGTTTTTTGTTTTTTTTTAAGATTTCTTGTATGATTTTGATAGTTACATGGTGGTTTGAGAAGCATATAAATATATACTTGTTTAGGATAATGATTATACAAGTTAAATGCCTAAATCTGATGTTTCTTTCGTACCCATAACTCCACATTTACTATTAATTATGTGTAACTATTTCAGCAAACTACTTCATATTTACTATTAATTATATCTAACTATTAATTTATGCAAAATGTATGCTTAAATTTGACCTCTTTCATATTCATATGCTTGAATTTGACCTATTTCATATTCATATTTACCATTAACATGCCAAATTATTTTAGTGAAAGCTTACTATTACATCCTTAAAGTAGAACCGTTCTGGTAGGGTATGGTGCAACAGGGGGGATGCATACAACCGTTCTTCACCTGGGTATAGTAGAACATATAGTTAGGATTCAAATCATATGATTCATATCAACAACTTGGATATTTATAATGACAACTATAGCCAATCCCTTTTAGATAATTTTTTAGTGATAGTTATAAGTTATAACCAATGATTTTCTTTTGATTAGGTAGAAATTTAGAAAGGTTTATGGCATTGAGTCATTGATATATCCCTTTTTCATGTTCTTATCTTCATAATATCATCATATATTACATTGTTATATACTATATGTTTGTCAGATTATATCATTTCATCAATAAATATATGTATTATATATTATATATTTATTTTTCGATACAAAACTGAGGCTTACGCCTCGACCGCCTCGAGGCTACGCCTCGCCTCGCTTCCAGGGAAAACGCCTCGTTCCGCCTTTCGTTTTTTCAAACCTTGGCTGGTGGTCATAGAGCAGTGGCATGACGAGATCTTGTTTGGTGTTTCATATGCCAGCAGAATGGCCACATGAGCTTTGTTTGCTCGTCACGCGGCTTGAGGAGGTTGGCTAACTCAATTTCTGTGTCTTCTGAGGTGGAGGTGATGGAGCGTGGCGTTGGGGAGGTGCTCATTGGGGTCTGCATATGTGAGGAGCAGTGGTTAGCGGATGTGATGGAAGACATCGGCATTGTGGTGGGCGCATGATTCAGGGGTGATGTGGTTAAGTTGGAAGGGGGTTGGTCTATGCACAGTACATGTCGTCGAGTGAAGCTCGTGAGCTGATCGCCCTCTCACGTCGGGGCGACGGTCGGGTCCATTGGAGGTGGCTTTGCTTCGCGATAAGTGGAGTGATTCGCGGAAGCTGTGGCAGCTCGTTTCCATCTGTGGTCTGTCGATCCTTGGCCGAAATGTTGATGAAGTTCGACCCTTGGTGGTGCTTGTCCTGTATGTTCAGCTTATCTTGTCTGATGGTTTGCATTGTAGGCAGGTATCGTGGGTCCTGGCGAAGGGGACTGGCCTGAGTTGTGCGTTGTCGGTGACCATTGTGGCGTCATTTCGTGGATGCGGTTTCATTCTGGAGGTGCGATAGGAGGAGCATTTGGTTGATACTAGCGGGTGTTCACCGGCCCTGGGCGTAAAGGTGGCCGATGGATCGAGGCAGAAGGATGGGCATTTCCGAAAAGGGGACGACGCGACTTTCGGGCAGTTTGAAAATGGATGCTCTTCTAGGAAAAGAGATGGGGTAGTGTATGCGGCAAGTCAAGGCGTGGGGCTCGAGGAGGGTCATGGGTAGGGATGTTCAAAATTCTAGGGCCAACCGGGTACCCGACCCGTCCAAACTATTCCGACCCTAAGTTCACGGGTACCCGTAAAAATTATCCGATTCGAGTACCCGTACATACCTGACCCGGTTAGTTTTTGACCCACTAGAAAAACCCATGGGAATTCTGGGTACCCAGTTGGGTTACTTCTGATACCCCACACAAGTCACGCCTAATGGAAAGATCCGAGATCTGCTCCTTTCTGTCCATCAGATAAAATAGGCATAGATCAGCAGTCGTTGATCACGATGCCACAGTTATTATTACCATTATCGAGCTCCATTTCTCGGTTGGGCACGGACCTAAAAATGTTGTAAGATTCTAGAAAGGAACAAATTGCATGCGAGCTCTTTGAATACATAAAAATTGGCAATGACCGCCCATTGATTTTGTATCTGCCTAATCTACCCTTCAATTATGTACTTCATCCTAATTGATAATTTTATGGTTGTTGGTCGTTGACTAGTTGCTAGTCAATATTTTGTATTTTTTTAGAAACAATGTCGCCATTTACCATATTTAAAAAATGAGGACTCAAGATGTTTGACTTCCAAGTACGCCATGCTTGGAGGAAGGCAGGACCAATCTTCAATAATAATGTTAATATCTGTTGTTTGATTCATTTAACTTTGATTAAAACTTATTTATATTTATATAATATGTTATATTAAATATCTGATAACTAATTAAAACTATATTCTTTGTGGACTCAATAATTACATGCATATATAGAGATGTATACGTGCATGCATATAAAAATATATTAAATTTATTCGAACTTCCAACAAAACAAATTTCAGAAAACCGACGTCACCTCATTCAGATTCCATTCATTTATATAAATAAATGTAGAGTTGTGTTTGGATTTGATAATTTACTTTCGAATTAAATTTTTAATGGGATGTGTAACGGTCTCGACCAAGGTTTGAAAAAACGAAAGGCGGAACGAGGCGTTTTCCCTGGAAACGAGGCGAGGCGTAGCCTCGAGGCGGTCGAGGCGTAAGCCTCAGTTTTGTATAGAAAAATAAATATAAAATATATAATACATATATTTATTAATGAAATGATATAATCTGACAAACATATAGTATATAACAATGTAATATATGATGATATTATGAAGATAAGAACATGAAAAAAGGATATATCAATGACTCAATGCCATAAACCTTTCTAAATTTCTACCTAATCAAAAGAAAATCATTGGTTATAACTTATAACTATCACTAAAAAATTATCTAAAAGAGATTGGCTATAGTTGTCATTATAAATATCCAAGTTGTTGATATGAATCATATGATTTGAATCATAACTATATGTTCTACTATACCCAGGTGAAGAACGGTTGTATGCATCCCCCCTGTTGCACCATACCCTAAGCGTTCACTAAAATAATTTGGCATGTTAATGGTAAATATGAATATGAAATAGGTCAAATTCAAGCATATGAATATGAAAGAGGTCAAATTTAAGCATACATTTTGCATAAATTAATAGTTAGATATAATTAATAGTAAATATGAAGTAGTTTGCTGAAATAGTTACACATAATTAATAGTAAATGTGGAGTTATGGGTACGAAAGAAACATCAGATTTAGGCATTTAACTTGTATAATCATTATCCTAAACAAGTATATATTTATAAGCTTCTCAATCCACCATGTAACTATCAAAATCATACAAGAAATCTTCAAAAAAAACAAAAATGCCTCGGAAAACGCCTCGACCGCCTCGAGGCGGAACGCCTCGAGGCTACGCCTCAGCCAGTCGAGGCGCACGCCTCACTGGACAAGGCCAAGGCGCACACCTCGAGGCTAAAAAGGCCCGCCTCGCCTCGAGGCATACGCCTCGACCGCCTCGAGGCGTGCCTTTTAATACCATGGTCTCGACACCATACAAATGACACGAAAACTTATTTTGCAATAAATTAATTGTGTAACTTTCCATCTTTGTACAGAAATATATTTTGGAGTTGGCATGTGAGACGCATCACCTATCTCTCTTCTCCTTATTGCTTCGCGAGAGAATTCCCAAGGCTGAGCGAAGGGATCCGTGGATCCCGAGCGCTTTCTCTGGTATTGATAGTTGGATAAAGGAGTGGGTGAGTGAACAATGGACAGCCCCGACTGAGGGGATCGTTTGGTTTCCATCATCTAATTATATTAGATAAAAGATGAGACGACGAGGTCAACTTGTGGTCGAACCAAGAGCATTAGACTAGTAAAGGCAGGTTTCCGTCCTATCGGTCATGTCGTAATGATAAATTAATTGTGTAAGTTTCCGTCTATTAACATGAAAATATGTTGTTTGTTAATTAATGTATATGTAAATGTCTTCCTTGGAGGTAATATCCTACAGGTACCCACGGGTACCCGTGACCCATTTATATAATCTCGATACCCGTTAGAAGCGGGTACCTATTAGAATGGTCGGGTCGACCCTGGACCCGGTAATCATGGGTCGAGGCGGGTCATTGATCGAATGGGTCGGCTACTTGTCCCGTGAATACCCCTAGTCAAGGGAGTGGTGGGTTTCGGGCTTCGTTTGTTGAGGCGGTTCGCGGCTCCCAACGTGATGCAGATAAAAAATTGCAACGGCGGAAAATATAATTTTGGTAGAAAAATTTAGAGAGGGGAGGGAGAAGGAGAAAACACGCTGGTTACGCGGGGTTTTGGAAAGGAATCGTGAAGAACACGTTGAGAGAGAGAATAACGAGAGAGGGATAAAAGAGATAAATCTCCAATTTTCATTTAATCTGAACTGTCCCTTACAATAGACTACCAACCCCTTTATATAGGAGGGGTGAACTTACAAAAATAGAAAGTAAATCAAATTCAAAATCCCACTCGATCCTAATTAACTCTAATTGATTTGAATCAAAATTCAAATCTACATTTATCCTATTTTGACTCTAATTCGAAATTCAAAATTCAAATTTAAAATTGAGCAACTAATTGGAGATCACACATGATCTCTTTTATTTAAATAAACAAACTAATTAACATAACTAATTAAGGATGAAAATCCCTAATTTAAAAAATTCTCAAATCAGCCTTTTCTTCAATTCGGGTTGCCCTATCAATTTGGAAATAATTGCATCACAACGTGGATCGCCAGGTGCCGGGTTACCGGGTGGCAATCCTGGATCTCCCATCGGACCCCTGGATGGAGGATTCGGTTCTCGTGACCTCAAACTCGGATCCGAATCTGGAGACTTCAAATTCGGATCCGGATCTCGTGATGTCAACATCGGTTCCGCGTCTTCGAGATCTGGACAAGGGCATGGTCGGGCATTTCATTCGGTCATTTGTTTCAACACCTTCTCATCGTCGAACCGAGACGTGCAACGGCAGGGCATTCAAGGGGATGGACTCCTGGATCCTCAAGTCTGCGCCATGGGAGGCGATATGGCGCCAGTGAGCAGTGCAGACCCAATGATCATCTCCGACGAGTGCTTATGGGCGACTGGTTGCTCGGTTAGTGGAGGGCGGGTTGCGGGGTTGAGGCATGGTGAGGAGAAATGTTTCTCCTCAGATGAGGTCGGCGATGGAGGGCAGTGGCGTAGCAGGTACTTTTACCCGATGTTGGTGTCCAACAAGCGATGGTGGACTTCTGAGTGTTTGGACGAGGTCATGCAGGATGCGAAGCTGAATCAAGGCAAGGAACAGCCGACCTCCTTGGCTTGTGGAGGTGGGGAGGCGGATGCCTTGGCGGTCATGATGAGATTGGCGATGAACACGGGGTGAGTTGGTGGATATTTGAAGGAGGATATCTCCATCCCCCTTTTGCAGTATGTGGATGACACCGTGATCTTTTGGATGCTGATGTGAGCAAGATGCGACGGGTATCCCGCGTCTTGGATATTTTTGGCGATCTATCAGGTCTCCAAATTAACCGCGATAAATCTGTGATGGTTCCTTTTGGACTCTCTGACGAGGGCGCACTGGAGGCAGGAATTATTCTGGGTTGCCAATCACTTACTTGGGTCTCCCCCTTGTGGTGGGGAAGCCTAAGTCTCGTGATTGGAGAGGGCTGATTGACAGACTTGAGAGCAGTAACCTGAATGAGCTATATTTACAAGAGACAAATGCGAATCATGTGTACCAGACATATTAGCATTTGATTTTTCTGATAAAAATATTATGATTTGATGCGGCATGAGGACAAGACTCTTACCAGTGTTACTTACAGTGGAAGGCACTGAGCAAGGAGTATAGCTCTTTGCAGCTTATTTGCACGTGCCCGACACAAAAGGAAGCTCGAAAGTAGCTAGAAGTAATTACATTATTCGGGGGGATGAAACCATACAAATATGTAACTCAAGATCAGATAATGGCATTCACTGTGTTGCCCATACTAGAGGAGGCATACAACAGACAGAGTCACCTCAATACCTTACAGACAGATAAATATCCCATACTTTGGCAGATGTCATCTAGACATGGACGATACGGTTCATATGAATGAGGTCGTGGCAAAGGTTGCAGGGTCCATCCAGGATCATATGGATCCTGGCCGGCCAAGGTTGTATAGATGAATAAATGGATCCATCCAGGATCCATTTACCACATCGAGAGTTTAATCCCACATCTACGAGTGGTGGGACTTGGAAGGTCTGTGGAGGCTATATAAGAAGCCCCAGCCCTCGTGTATCAGATGAGAAGTGCAATGCATACATCTGCCTTTGAGGCGTTCTCCCGTGGTTTCATCCTGCTCCTTAGGGAGTAGGGTTCCATGTAAAATCCGATGTTCCAAGTTTATCATTCTATAGTTTATGCGTTGTTTATCAATTCGATTCAGCATTCTTTATTTTCTAACATGGTATCAGAGCAGGTTCGATTCTCAAGGAGTTTATGTTTTTGTTTATTCGAGATTCGATTCAATTATTGTTCGTTCTTGAAGATCTTCTTTTTGTGAAGATCATGATTAGTGATTTGTTCAAGTTCACGTGGTATCTCCATCTCTGCAAATCTGGAAGTACAGCACGAAGATCCAACTGGAACCCTAGTTCCTGAGGTTGCGTCGCCATCCTCCTTAACGGCGGCGCAGGCACCGCTAGTCTCAGGCCACCTTGCGCAGATCTCCAAATCCGACAGTGGCGATGAGTTCGACCTGGGTTCTTCTCCTAGGTCCATTCGCCACAAATCTCATCTAGCGCGGACCTCCAGCAGCATAGGGCGATCGCACATCTCCAGCATAGGATGGCTCCATCAATACTCAAGCCCCATCTCCAGCGGCGAAACCACAGATCTTCCAGCAGCAGCAGATCTTCGAGGTCCAGGTGGGGTCTTCCTTTCCGATAGGCGGTGATCCAAGCAAAGCACAGCGAGCGCCTCCAGGCGGCGGCGCGATCATGTTTCCATCCCGCAACTACAAGAGATGGAGCCCCATCGCGATGCTCCAGGTGGAGCATCAAACCCTCGGCCAAGGCATTGGCCCCAACAGCGGCTCCAACAAAAGGTTTCCCGATGAGGAACCTTATGTGGCACCCTCCCCCATCTCGCGGCTACAGCTATATTCGAAGAAGAAGGGGTGCTCAACTAGGAACCCTAGCAACACGCGAGCTCCTCTACAGGCCAAGATGACGGCACAGGTCCGACGCACCTCTTGCGTGCGAGCTCCTTACCTCTCCATTCTCCAGTTCGACGGCAACAGCGCCCCTCGTGGTGCGCTCTCCTACTCAAGGTGACAACGACGACTCCGATCATCACCTGCAGGCGGCAATAGAAAGGGAAGCCCCCATCGGGGGCGGCGTATTTCGAAGAGAAGAGTTCCCAATTGGGAACCCTAAATAAGGGCTCAAGTGGGCCGATGGGTTTAAAAAAATATACATCTGTTGCATATTCCAGGGTCGTGTGTCTTCAAAAAAGGGAAAGAGGAGGAAAGAGAGCCCTAAGTGGGTTGTTGTTTTGGGTCGTGATTTCAAAAAAAATGGTTGGGCCGTGATTTCAAAAAAAAGAAATGATGAGAGCCTAACTATGGGTTGGTCTGTTAAAAAAAATATTTTGAGAAAAAGTGCGTACAAAAAACTATACGCAGGAAAAAACAAAAAGAAAAGGCGAAAAAAAAATGTTGAACGGCTTATTTAAAAAAAGAATTGGCTATTATAAAAAAGGAAAATAGACAGAAAATTTATTTGAGAATGTTTTGTGTTTCCCTATCTTCATTTGTATTCTCCCAAATTTGTTTTCGACAAGTATGGGAGAAAGGGGGAGTATTGTCTAGAGTCACAGGTTTGTTCCAGATTCAGATGTCAGATTACAGACCAGCCATATGTTAAGACTGGGGAGTATTGTCTAGAGTCACAGGTTTGTTCCAGATTCAGATGTCAGATTACAGACCAGCCATATGTTAAGACTCTATAGTTCAATTTCAGACTACGAATTGGTTCAGAGTCCAGGTTTGAGGGACTCCATATTTGAGTGACCCATTTTCTCTGAGTTCTCCAAAGAGAGAATACTTTTCAGGCGCATATGTGTGCGATCTTTTTTATGTGGTCCACATCTTTTGTTTTGGTCAGAGTTTTCACATGTTCCATAGGGACGCCGGAGTAGAGATCCCATTCCCAATGCCATGTGGGCTAGGGTTTTCATGTGGTTTCATAGGGACTTCAGAGTATAGATCCCATTCTCTGAGACAGTATGGGAGAGACCCAATTCTCCAACGAGGAGACTTTTTCAGACTCCATTATCCAACGATCGTGGACTCTAACGAGGATGTCTCCACAACTTTTTCAGTTCAACCCTTTCAGAGATGGACCAGTTGTCCACATGATGTGGTGAGTCAGAGTACTCCGACGAGGAAAGTCATTTCCAGTTTGTAGTGACTCTAACATGCGCAGTACAGAGCACATGCTCTCCGACGAGGAGATTCAGTTTGACTTACAATCCAAGTCCGTTTGTTCCTCCTCACATGCACAGCATGAGAAACAACATCCTCGACAGTCGTCGACAGTTGTGCGCGTTGAGTTGATGTTGTCTGCAGTGTCTTATATTGTGAGTTTGAGTGATTTCTTTCTGTTTGTCCAAGCTGAGCATTGCATGCTCCAACTTGAGGGGAGTGTTAGAGTATGTCTCACTTATTTGTATAGATACGTAAATGGATCCATCCAGAATTCATCTACTACATCCAGAGTTTAGTCCCACATCTACCAGTGGTGGGACTTGGAGGGTATGTGGAGGCTATATAAGAAGTCCCAACCCTCCTGTATCAGATGAGAAAGTACAATGCATACATCAACCCTTTGAGGCGTTCTCCCGTGGTTTCATCCCG
This sequence comes from Ottelia alismoides, assembly GCA_037367405.1. Classification (NCBI taxonomy): domain Eukaryota; kingdom Viridiplantae; phylum Streptophyta; class Magnoliopsida; order Alismatales; family Hydrocharitaceae; genus Ottelia; species Ottelia alismoides. The sequence continues at coordinate 861,156 of JAZKJV010000419.1, forward strand.
CTCCTTAGAGAGTAGGGCTCCACGTAAAACCTGTTGTTCTAAGTTTATCATTATGTAGTTTATGCTTTGTTTATCAATTTGTTTCCACATTCTTTATTTTCTAACAAATATAATTAGGAACTGTATAGAATTTACTTTTATTTTAACAATTAATATTCAAAAAAAAGATTCGTCGTTTTTTTGTTTTGGTAGTCGAATTTATAGAATATAGTTGAAGCAGGTAATATAATAGTAATTGTATTTATCAAATACATACCAATATAGTTATCTCTCTTTCGAGTTGATAGGGATGACGTATTTATGTATTTTTTAAACTTCATCAATCTTTATTGACATGTCAACTAAGAAGGTCGGTGTGGCTATTGTATCTACATCATTTTCTACAGTTATTTCATGTGTATAGGTGTATTTTGTACATTTAATTGATTTTAATTTTTAACTGGTTGGTAGATTAATGGGCTTCTCGCTACCTTCATAAAGACATGAAACAATTTTTGACAAGGTCATACAGATCCCCCCATGAAGGACTTTTCAAGTGGCACGCGGTAGGCATTTGTCCAGTTGTAGACGAAACATCATTCTAATAATTGATTAGTATAGCAACCCTCTACTGCAGTCATTGTGTTAATGCCATTTCCATGCAGCAAGCCATCCAAGATGATCTATATCACCCTGGTAATACCGACCACCACAACATGAAAGGACTCCACATGACGAGGCATGAACGGAATGCCAATAACAAGGAAAATCTATGAGGACCGCAAGCCACCCCAACGTACCTGAAACAGGGACATCTCCAAAAAACTCCAAACTCTATAGCATCCGCATTCAGCAGATCGATCACTTCAGAAGTAGAGATGTTTGATCTCCTCCATCAGAAGTAGGGTGTGAAACCCCCATCCAAATATAAGGGACTCGTTACGTAATCAGCAAGCAAAAGAGGGGGCATGGGGAAGAGATGTACCCCCCTCCAAATAAGGGTTGAAGAGTGGCGCCCCGAAAAAAATCAAAAATCCAATGTATATCATGAGTTATGTGACATAATGTGTATGCATGTCTGATTTTGGGATCTATTTTGGGATCTAAGCCATGTATCATCCAAATTAGGATCATTTTGATGCAAAGAATCCATATAATCAACCCACTCAAGGTCGAAAAAGAATTAGTTGTTGCTATTGTTGTTATTTTTAATTTTTTTGAAAGAAGTTAAGAAGGGCATTCATCGTATAGGTGTGTGCCCAAAAACTTCACTATTTATCACCTTAATAAAGTTACATGGAAAAAGTTGGCTGAGGGTATAATAAACTATTATAAGTTCCAACACTCAAATAGCACCTTTGCATGTGCCACCCAAGGCCCTAAATGTCGGTTTCGATCACCAATTCGATATGACCAAAACAGAATTTCGGTGGAATTTCGACCGGAGTTTCGGTCATTTCGGTCATTTTTTGTACTAGGACCCCCATATTTTCGGTCATTTCGGTCGAATTTCGATTTCGACTAGATAACGATATTCGATAGAAATTCGACTGAATTCGCTGAAATTTGAGGCCATGGTGCCACCACATTTTCAATATACACATGATCTTACCTAAAGATCACCATGTTTCTGGCTAAACAGATTGCCCATGCCATAGTGACGTCTCCGGTTCGATCCTTCTCCGTGCCATTCCAATTCTCGCCGATGTAATCCTAGAAACTCGATGAGACGTCAACATGTGCAAATTGGATCCCATGCACATTCCAAGCCTCCTTGGACCTTCTACACTTGAAGAACAGATGATCCGCATCTTCCGTCCCCTCCTGACACCGTGAGTAGGTAGGGTCCACAGTCAGTATGACCCTCGCCAGGCGATTCCCAATCAATAGCATGTCCCATCAATCGGATCAACCTAAGCCGTGAGCAGATGGTTTTGAATCTTTTAGAGGCTCGCTATTGATTTTTGTACTTTAAAAGGGACAAAGAGTGAGCACCCACCAAGCATACTATTGATGATGGAACAACATATGAGTTAGGATCTCTATTGCAAGAGCTACTCCTTGTAGAATTCAAAAGTCAACATGAGCATATGGATATTTGAGAAAAGGAAACAAATAACTAGCAATGAGAAGTAAGTTATTATATAACTTGAACCACCCCTCCACCCCTCTCCAACCCGCACCTCTCTAACTGCTAGGATACCCAGGTACACACCCCTTTGCACTCCCTTATCACCTCCTTCCTCTCTTAGATGGCATGGCTAAGGGTCAAAAATGTGCTTCACAATTTTGATCCCCCCTAAAGATATGGGAAGGTATCTCCCTCACTAGCCTCTAAAATGAATGTGAAGCTAACTGTGATTCCTTGGCTTATAGCGATCAACGCAACTAAAAGAAGGCTAGCCACTACACCCCTAGGATTCAACTACATCTATCGATATACTTTATGTAATAACTCAAGGGAAGCAAGAGGGACCATTTCTACAATTACCTCTACAAGCGCATCTACTTGGGGCAAAAATGTCGACATGAACTTTCCCAAAAAGAGGAAATCCCTTAAACCTTATATTTCAGTTTATTTTGACAATGAAAATCATCAATTTCATCCATGCCATGGTGATCGCTTTAGGAAACAAAAATTGTAGTTCAAAATTCAAAATGCTAGAATGTAACTCAAATGATTGTTGTAATGTACTTGAAAATCACTGCTTGAAACCGGCTTCTGGTGCTCACCCCCCACTCCCATCAGCTTTATCCTCTAGCTGATTCGAAACCCATGAGAGATCATGATGACCCCTTGTTGGTTTCCCCCACTCGGTTACATTAAGAAATCTTCTAGGGCCAAATAAAAGATCCCCTGATAAGAATTTTAATCTTAGCTTTATCTCATCTCACACTAATGAAAGAGAGGCTTTCTCTCTCGTGATGCATGCAAAAAATGGAAAAATAATTTCATAAGGAATACCAATAGACGCCCACGTACGAACGAAATGCATCTCAACGCAAGATGTTTCCAATGCGATGAAATTGGTCACTACGTAATGATTGCAAATCCAATATTCTCTGTTATCGGTGCACGCACATGGGACGGGACAAATCACACGCGATTGCTTATCCTAAAAAATCCATGCACAACCTCTCAGTACCGACAAGACAACAAAAGAGTTTCCCCTCCACCTCCCCTTTCAAATCGAGCCCGCTCCTTCTAGGATTAAAGATGACCAAGGCCCCTACGTGGCATCACAGGGATTTCTTATGAAAAAAGAAATTAAGGACCCCAAGTTGTCTCTCAAGTCTTGTGTGGTTCTATCAATGTCGCTACACACTCTTGGATCATCAAAAGCGGTCATGTATCATCTTCACATTGTATTCAAACAAGCTAGATTTGAATCCTTCACTAACATCGGTTCCAAAAAGTATCTCACGGATGTGGAGAAATCATTTGAATGGCATCTGCCCTTAAAGAATAAAGATTGACCCTCGCCTCGAAAACAAAGTGCACCACGGATTGCTGGACACCAACCTTCGAAGCTTCAACAACCAGGGAGACCACATGCATATGGTTACATGCACATGGTATTCCCCTCCACATGCATGTACAGAGCCTCCTTTCCCTACTGGTTCGAGGATTCAGACACTCGACTTCGAATGCTCGGATATCCTTAACATTGATACCATCCACATCAGGTTGCATGTGGAAGTCATTGACCTTCGTAAACTACCAAAGGTCATCCACGTTCTATCTCAGACCTTACAATTTGATGTTACGATAGCTCCTGTGTTGCACTCCTTCGTGTTGCACGATTCCCAGAGAGGTTGTGCTCCCTCATCGTCTAAACCTAAGGGACATAAGCATTGAGCGAATAACTATTGCTTCAAAAAAAACAAACACTATTGTAAGGGTTTGCATGAAGACTCCTTGCTCTCCCAAGGCTCTCGCTTTCTCCCAAGGTTCGTAACTTCGTAGTTTGGGGTTTCTAAGACATTTTAGCCTCATCAAACATACCAAAAAGGCCTATTATAGGTATGAGGATTTATGATCCTCCAAATCAATCCAAAGCAACCATGGCAGCATCCTCTGAATGCTATATCTTGGCCACCTCCAAGGTGGATAACTCCAGCATGGGAGAAGGCTCAGGACTACCCAAAGTAAGACAGAAGACATCATGCATGTTGATGAGGCCACCTTGCCAACATCAAAAACTCCATGTAACATTCGATTAAATTTCTGGTCAAACATTCAAGAATTCCATCCTAAAGAAAATTGGTTTCGCAAACATAGGCAAAAAGAATACTAAAAGCTTTCTTTTTCACGCACTATTTGAGGTCTCGTAGCATCTATTCTCTTTCATAATGAGGGCAAACATTTTATCGTGGATCATAAGAGGTGAATCATCTTCCAATGGACTTATACATCTATTATTTTAGAAGAGAAAGGGTGGCACCTCAAAGTGGGATCCACCGCATCTTATATAAAATTAAAGTAAAAGAAGATAGTACATCATGCTACAAGCTTCCAAGAAACAAACAACACCCTACAATGTTCAAGAACATTTTCCGACTAGAACATTTATCCACAGAAAATGGTCTCATTACTGCCACACAAAATTGCCCATAATATCACAAACGGATAAGAGTGATCTTCATGTCCATTGTCGCGCACCGATCTAATGCATCGCCAAAAGGTGGAGCCATCCTCCACCCTAAGCCACGAAATATTGGCACTACTATAGACCTATGCCGAGTGAGAACAAGAAAGAACAAATGGTCCATGTCTTCCACCTCCAACCCGCATTTGTCACAACTACAATCTTCAACACAACAATTGGCCCTAATGACTCTTGGTAAGAACCCTACCAAGCCTGAACAGACACAGAAAGACCTCGCTTCTGTTGGGCACTATGATCCTCTAGATGATTCCAGCATCAAGTCCCACATAGTCGAGCATCTCAACATCATCCTCCAAGAAGAATCAGTAAGCCTTCTTCATTGTGAATCTTCCATCACCCCACACAAAGTAGCCTCTGCCAGTTGACAGTCCCTCTAGTTCCGCTCATTCCCATTGCAGTCTTAGAAGCTCCTTCAATCTCTATTCAGATAACACCGAAGAGAATGAAATAGCCCAAGTTCCATGCTCCCACAAACGGCTAACCGACCCCTCTCTGTTACTAGCCATGCCAAAGAGCCTTAGAAAAGGCTCCCCCAGGACCACGTCTCACATTCAATCGTTAAGCCAGAATCTAAATCTTTCACTATTCTCGAGAACATGTCGCATATTCACAGCCACCTCCGGAAGGATCCTCATAATATCCTGCCACAAGGAGGAGGGAGCATGTACCCAGACAATCTCCAAGGACATAGAAATTCCATAGATTCTCCTCATGAGTCTATACACAAGGTCATATGAGCTCCCCCAAAGTTGCACCAACCACATCGCCACAAGTGCCTCATTCATCCCTTCCATTCTCAACACCCCCAACAATCCCTTCCTCTTCACACTCGTATTCTTGCCCCAATCAACCAGATGGATTCCATTCCTTGCATGCTTCCCATCAAACCAAAAAAAACGTCTCATAAAAAATTCCATCTTTACACGAACTCCAGCAAGTGGTAACCTTGTGTAGCAGAATAAGTTTGGAATAGCCGAGAGAAGATGCTTCAAAAGAATCAATTTCCCTCATTAGAGAGCATAGTTGTCTTCCAACCTGCCAATATTCCCTCTAGTCTCACTAAGATTGGTTTCCAATCACAAGCCCTCAACCACCCAGCCATAGCCCAATATAAGTAATAAGCAAAAGTCCAATAGGGCATCTCAAAATAACTGTCACATTCTATGCCTCTTGATCAGATAGCCCAAAGTATACCACCACAAACTTCTCTCTATTGATTTAAAGGCTCGAGATGTCCTCAAAGATGTCCATGATAGGCGAGGCTTGGTGAATCTATTCCATATTGGCCCCTAGGAACATTATAGTGTCACCTGTATATTGTAGCAATGAAATCAAAATATTGTTGTTCCTATAACCACAGTGCTAATCCGCCTTCGTCGCCAACCGCATCATAACTATCAATGCATCCACCACAATAACAAAAAGCAAAAGGGTCGAAGGGCATCCCTGCCTGACCCCCTCTGGTTGAAAGAACTCCCCCTGGTCTACCATTGGTAAGCACCGTATAGGAGGTCATCGTAATACAGCGCTTGATCGACGGCATCCATAAATTATGAAACCCCCTTTTCTTCAACGAGGTCCAAAGGAAGCGCCAGTTGACACAGTCATATGCCTTTGAAAAATCAACTTCCCAAATCAGGCCTTTGGTCTTTTTTTCTTCCAGTCTGACACCATTTCAAACACCAACATTAGTCCATCAGTCATGAACCTCCCAGGTACAAATGTCGTTTGCTCGTGAGAAATAATGTCAGGTAGAACCCTTTGTAGCCAACTAGCAAAAATCTTAGCAATGATGAGATATATTGCATTGGAAAGCGCAATAGGTCTGTAGTCATCCACCCTGTTCGAAACTTCCTAAGGCAACAGAAAAAGCAGAGCCTTATTCAACCTCTCAAAGCCCTAATTCGTAGCACGAAACTCTTGCAAAACGTCCATGACATCCTTCTTAATCACACCTCAGAATCCCATGTAGAAGAGGACGGAAAACTCATCTGGTCTGGGATCTCCATCTGCATTGAATTGGAATAAGGTGTTCTTGGTTTCCGCCTCGTAAAATCACGAATCAAGGAACTCACTCGAAGATCAGAGATCCTCGAAGCCCCTCTTCCATGCCATCCCCATCCAACATGTGCACGCCTTCTACTAAAGGCATGAAAATGAGATCAGAGCACCGCTCCCACAGCCTGATCCCCATGTACAACAGTTCCTCCAAACACGATGGAATGCATGAAATTTTTGTGCCTCCGTCTACTAGCCATGGCATGGAAAAAACATGTATACATCTAATTAACAAACATAACCTTGATTTAGTCTTTGTTCAAGAAATAAAATAACCAGTCCAACTCAAGGACACCTAGCAAAACTTCCCATTTAGACGTGTGTTTGTAAACCTCCTAAGGGAAAAGGTGGGGGGCTCTTGATGCTTTGGAACTCCTCTAAACTGAAATTAGAAAATTTCTTATTTTTAAGCACGGTATCATAACCACCTTGCCTTCTCCTTAGACAAGGATCTCTATATTGGTGTCAACATCTATGGCCCTACTGGCCTTAATATGGAATATACTTTCGTGGATATTCTCTATTCAATCTTAAGGACTTACTAAAACACGTTTCTTAGGGAAGATTTTAACATCAGTAGTCATCATAGGATTAGTGACAGGTCTTCGGGTGCTCTAAATCAAGGCCTTACACGATACTTCAACAATACGGTTGACACTTTCATTCTCTTTAAAGCTAATATCAAAAATATCACCTACACCTAGATTGATTGCAGATCTCCAGCAAGTTGGATAAGACGTGATCGTTATCTCCCTTTTGACCCTATACTTACGATTCTACCAAGGACCTATTGCAATCACGGTCCAATTGCCCTTCTTCCTAGTGAAACTGGATCATCAACAACCTCTTTCAATTACGGAAATCTACAATGTCAGATGTTGAGTTTTAAGGACCTACACGCTTCACAGTTGTCCTCTGCAAGTAATGTTGAGCTAAGAGCTGAACATAGATGCCTTAAGGGGAAATTAAAGATTGGTAGCCATATTCCCACCAACTCAACTAAGTCCCACCGCTCATCCAGGTGGGATTAAATAATCTTTCCACCCTTACACACAATTAGACCATTATCTCAACATTCCCCTAAAAACAGGTGCAACAACCTCTTTATTCATTGTCGGTTGAATGCTCGAAGCTTCAATTTAGCATTACACTGAGTGATACACCTTTATCTCTGTTGGTCCTCCTCCAAAGAACAATCATTTGTAGTCCCATTAGAATCTCATTACGTTCATAACCATCCAAGGTTGCATGAATCTCCTCCACTTCGTTTGTTTAGGGTTACTTTTAGAAGTCATTATAGCAACTTTCCACGTGCAGAAAAACTTTGGGGAATGAAAATGTAATGATAAAAAAATGAACAATAAATATGGTAAACGAATTGAAGGCTAATTTACTCTGATACCACATTGAAATACAACAACAACAATGCCTTCTCCCACATTTAAGTTGGGTCGGTTACATAGATTCTTTGCCTCCATTTAGATCCATTTTGGGTCATTCTCGAGCTTAGATCCAAATAAAAAACTTTAAAATGAAGATCCAATTAATTAAAATCCCTCCGAATAGTTTCCATCCAATACTTTTTTGGTGTTCCTCGCACTCTCTTAACAGGCTCAACATCCCAAATCCCGCATGTTCTAGCTAGCGTATTAGCCGATCTCCTTTACAAGTGGCCAAACTACCTTAAGATAATTTCTCTCATCTTATCCTCTATGGGAGTTACACCAACTTTCCTTCCGATCACATCATTTTGAATTCGATCATTTCATGTATGAGACCATACATCCACAGTGACATGTTCATTTTTACTAATGTCAGTCCCTGCACATGTCTATGGTTCGCAGGCCAACGTTCAAATCCATAGAGCATGCAGTTCTCACGACTGTTTGTAATACTTTCCTTTGATTTTCAAATGAATTTTCTTATCACGCAGAGTTGTGATTTTATGTGGAACATTCTATCGATAAAGTGACATGAAACCACTAGAGAAAGCCATTAAAGGTTGTGTTTTCTATTAGAACTACAACGGGTACAAAAGGGTCGAGGTTTATGAAAACCCCCAACTCAACCAACTCCCGTCGTTCATCTATGTGAGATTCCAAAATCCCTCCATATTTAGATGCAAGTACACAATCTCATCATTTAGTATTAAAACACATAAACGGAATGCATGCATGGGCAAAGTAACCATGCTATAGATGTTCTTTCCCGAAACAATTCTCCCGAAGTGGAGGAAACAATGGTTGGGTACTTTGCAGTTTGCACCAGCACCGCACATGTCTCAGGAAGCATGTCGGAGCGTATATATGCGAAGAAATGGAAAAAGGATCATGTTGTGTTAGTGTTGAAGTGGAAAGTAACCGAGGGAAAGACTCGACGATCTTGGTGGGAGGACAAGGTCCTCTATGCTAAGGAAAGGCAGTCTTTTATCCCAGCAAGTGGAGGCTTATGAGGGACATCATTGAAGGAGACCCATGATGTATTATGGGCGAGACATCCAGGATGTATATTGTATTTAAAATATATATTGTCAATTGTGCAACTAGATTATTAAATGTTTACATTTTAAAAAAATAATTAATGATGTGTTAAATGAAGATTGGATTAATCATTTTCTTTACTACAGCATCATATCAAAAGCTTCTCTCTTAAAACCTTGGTGCTTTATTTCTTATACTTCGTAAAAAGTAGCATTAAGAAAGGAGGATTTTAGATATTTGTGTATACCAAATGATAAATAAATATTAGATCCCTTAGAGCCAAAAACCAATCTACTTCAGATACTAGCCTTGACCATCCCATGCCTACCTCTCACCTAAACTATTTGAATGAAAAGGCATCACTTAGGCTTGTCCATGTGTTGTTCAACACCCTGTCCAGTCATATAGACAAGTTCCTAAAGCACTATTAGCGTCACTAGATGGTGTCGTGATGGTGGAGTGAGATCTTGGAGATGAATCCCTAATGATGGTGGTGCATACGTAATCAGAATATAAGGGTCAAAGGTATAGGTAGATGTAAAAAAGTTTTTTGGATATACTTCCTTTCCTGCAGATATTATTTTCGCAAAAAAATATATAAATCAACACTGTGAAGGACCAATAAGTAATAGAACTATAGCACCATGATTCCCTATGGAATTTAGAGTGTATGAGGAAGACAAATATAACCACACAAAAAGTGAGCTTTTTGACCTAAAATAAGACGATCAAAGTACACAACCAAAAATCTTTGGATGCACCAGAAAGAACTCTTTGTTAGGACACGTAAAACAATCGAGCGCATCCCATGAGGACACATAATGACACCCAATTAACAAAAACAGCAACAGTGAGGCCTGCATGAAACCAATAACATGAAAGAACCTCATTTGAAACATCATGAACCATGCAATATCTTGAAAGAATACGAAAATTCTGTTGTGCAACACTACACTGTTAAAATGTGTCTTTTAACATGAGGTTAGCGAACATCTCCCAATAAACAAAAGAAAACACGGTTTTTATGAACAACTTCAAGCCATTTGTCACATCAAAAGAATCGAATAGATCAGCTTTCATTTTGTTGAAAAAACTTATTGCTACTTAAACATTCGCATTTTCCTTTGCGGTCTCATGTAATCGACCCCAACATGAAGTATCAAAATCCCCATTACTTTTGAGAAGGCAAAGATCTCGTAAGTGTACATATACTAAAGAGAAGGAAACAAGGTGATGTTGATGGTCTCAATAGGGAATAGCAGAACTTTAGTGTGGTATAGCTAGTACAGCCTACTACGTTGGATTCATCCACTATGTGCCACTATATCTCAAGATAGAAGAAAGAAAATAGACGGATGCTAATTGCAATTATGTGACTAACCAAATGATTCCATTGTACGAGGATAATCAACGAACACTTCTGATAGCCACGGGGAATAGATAATCGGTGGGCAACGTTAAGCTACCGTCGGAGAAAGAAGTCCGCAATTGCAAGATCCTAACAGACACAGGATGAATAAATGAATGTATGTTCCAAACAAGAGATTACAAAGAGTACTGTTCGTGCAACCGCACCAACCCCAGCGCGTGGGCGAAACGCGGGTAGATGGCGGAGGGTAAGGAGCTGACGGCGCAGGAATTGGGGAGTAACAGCGGCGGAGAGTTGGTGGAACGCTAGCAGAAGGGGAAAAGCGAGGGTGGGCGGCGGTGGTGATGCAGTTGGTAGCGAGAGATCCAGGGGGAGAGGGGAAGGGCGGCGGAAGCCGTGTCGCGGCAGAAAGGGTGGCGAGCACGAAGTGGAAGTGGTGGTGGCGGCTGTGGTGGGTGATCGGGTGACTTGGTTGGGGTTTTGGAGTTGCGGGGAGCAGGGAAGGGGTTACAGGGAGGGGGAAATGGGGGTGCGAGTGCGAGGTCGCCAGCGGAGGGATACGGTGACCGGGCGAGAAGTGTAGTAGATTAAATTCAGAAGGAAAAGGCCGGATTACATTAAAGCAGGGATAAATGGTCATATAGTATAAGTATATAATATCAAGAGGAGAGAAAAATGTGCCCATACACATACAATTGCATTTTTCTCGTAGCTAAATTACATATTTTTCTATTGTAATAAAAATCAAGATCGATGATTGATGAATCCATATTTCATCATCTTTATTCTATCATTTTGGTATAAAAAACCCTAGCAAATGCATGTAAATACCCTTAATTTCCGCATCTTAGCATTCATGCATGTACATGTAAATAGTGTATAAAATATTGTTTTTAAAGCCAAAATTATAGAATAAATAAAAGAAAAGAAAAAGAATAAAATATTGTAAATATTTTATGACACAAAACCCCGAGACCTAGGCATCTAGATGAATAGGTCGACAAGGAATAAAGTAGGGGAGATAAGGGTCAAATTACAATAAAAATACCTTTTATTTTTATTCATTCTTTGTTCATTTTGGGACCTATTTTTGGTTCCACTTTTTACACCTCAAATAAGGAAACTTTTTCATGAAAGTTGTAGATGATTAAATAAAGAAAAATACGAAATTAATTTCATACAAAAATAATGTACAGATAAAAAGATATGATCTGAATAAGATTCCAGAACTCCAACTTCCCAGACCTGTATCTCCCTAAAAAAACTCCAAATGCATCAAACTCACCTTTAATTGTATATAATTAAAAATAAACTATTTAATGGCGGTGGTCTCGCATTTGGCGGAGCTACGGTTTGGAAGTTGAGTTTTGGACCCCTATTGTATACTTGTACCGATTAAAATATTCAATTTATTATTTATTCATTATTTTTGTGTTTTTATATTTTTATAATTTTGTAAATATTCTTTCTAATATATTTGTGTATTAAAATCAGAATAAAAACCTAAAGAAAATGCAAAATAAAATATTTGTACATAATATACATAGGTATAATACCTATATACATACCTATATAATTAACACTTCTATTTTATTAAGTGTACAAATTACATCAGAAAAATAAAATAAAAATATATTTAAGTGTATAAAAGTATACTATAAATTTATAAAATAATAAACAAAATAAATAAAATTAAAAACACAAAATAAAAATAAATTAATAAAATGTATAGGTAATATACCCATAAAGGGTATAAAAGGGAACTTGTAAATTTATACCTCATAAAAACAATTAAAAATCATATTTAAATACCTTATAACATAATAAACACTTTTTATTCAATAACCAAAAATTAAATAAGCCGTTTACTATTTTAAATTTATTTTTTTATCATTTTCAGGAAGTTTTTCGTGGTTGGTCCACGTGGACCAACCAGGTGGTCTGGCTCGTTGACCAAGGTCAACAGTCTGACCTTCCTCCTGGGCGCATGTTAGACCTTGGTTTTCGCCCATGTTTGACGATTTTTCAAGGCCGCTTCTTGCATCATTTCGGGTCGCACTCTTCACGACTTTTTCTCCTCGATTATCAAGCTTACTCGCCCAACGTTTATCTCGAGGATTGGATCATTGCGTCGCCCGATATACCTTGACCTTTGGAGCACCAGAACCACATGGTCAAACCTCATATAGTGCACCCCTGACTTCGATTTGAATTTTGAGTCCCTTTGGTCCACCTCTCTTCATCCCTTTCGAGCTCTACCGGGTCCTGGAGGTGACAGCTCCACCCTGGTGTCGTCAACCAAGGCGAAAGAGGTCTGAGGCATCTCCACCACCTCCGGTAAAGCTCGTCGTTGAGGTACACCCCCCTCTGGCTCCGGCCATCGAGGCAGCTTATTCCCCTTTCATTTTCCTTTTATTTTCACTGCATATTCTTCCCCTTAGTTTTAGGATCAAATCCCCCCACGAATCTTTCGTTTTCATCGATTGAATCACCCGAACGCTCACCCTGTCGGAGTGCTCCTCCGGCCGACCTCTGTACACCACCGTCCACGCACCATCTCCACCTCCGTGGGGTCCAGGCATTTTGCCCTGGACCCTCTCACGACTTTTTGCAGGTCAAAGCTCGTTGACTCGAGCCTGGGAGCTTTTTTGCATCTCGTCGGAGCTCTGTGGAGCTCTCCAGCTCCGCTGCCCTCCCTCGCGAGCCTCGGCCGTCGCCGAGCCCTTTTGAAGCTACCAGGAAATAGCATCGACCTCCAGGAGCCCCTAGCCCTTTTTGAAGGCCAAAAGATCGCCATAGGACGGAGCTAGAGCTCGGAGAAAGTCGCCTCGCCGGCGCTCCTCCGTTGTTCTTGCTCCGACCTTCGGAGCCGTTGGATCGAGGCTGAGGCTCCATGTGATCAGTTGCCGTTGGATCACACCAAGCCCCTACCGTCATCTTCAGCCAGAGATCTAATCATCGTCGTCCAATGCGAAGCGTCATCGGCCGTCAGATCTGTGCCACGTGTTCAAGTGAATCGTCCCCGGCCGTTGGATCGCGCACGAGCCAGGCGCGGGTATTTTACATCTTAACCCTCACCCATTTTTGTTTAGTCCTTTAACTTTTATTTGGAGTTTAAATATTCTGTAATATTTGCATCCAGACCCTTGAACTTTTCATTATTACGATCAGGTCCTCGGCCACGTCACCTCACATGACCAGTTCACGTGAGGCGCGGGGTATTTTTCAAGGACCCCCTCGCGGGTTTGCTTATTTCATTTCAGTCCAGGATTTTTGACATTAAGTGTAATATTTTTGGGTAAATTGCATAGCAATCCCTGGGAGTTTTGTATTTTGCACTTAGGTCCTTCCCAGGCGCATGCTAGTTACGCGTAGGGGTGGGTATTTTGCAGGTGTGCCCTTGCGGTTTTGAATATTTGTATTTAGTCTTGGAACTTGTTTAATATGTTGTAAACTTTCGTGAAAATTACACTTTGGCCCCTGGATGTTTGCTTATTTGCACTTATGCCCTTGCTAGTAGTGTAGTTTCTTGATGTTGTATCTATTTATTTCATGCATCTACAAATTGCTAAAAATCACCAAAAAATTAATGTAAGCTCGTGTTTGCTTGCTCCTTCAGGCATATTTTTGTATTGCATTTTTACTGTATTTTCATATTTATTAAAAATCAAAAACTTGCATTTTCAGCACTGCTTGCATTAAAAAATCCATAAAAATTATAAAAACGTTTTGAAAAAATCCAGAAAAATTATATTTTGCGTATTTTATCATCCTTTAGTGTCAGTCCAAAAATCATTAAAAATTTCAAAACAAAAACCTTAAAAATTAGAAAAATCCTAAAAACTTCATAAAAATCTAAAAAATTCTAGAAAAAACCTAAAAATGCAAACTAAGTTTCTGTAGTTTCCTTATCTTATTAACTTTATTTTAAAATTAATTTGAGGAATTTTGGACATTGTTTATTAATTTTTATCCTCATTTTAATTTCGACCAGTAGGTTAATTCACTGTTTACTTGTATTTTCACTTTAAAAATGCCAAAAACATTTAGAAAAATCTCTAAAAATCACAAAAACATCATAAAATTATAAAAAGACCAAAAACATTTATTTTCCTGATTTTTAAGTATTTTTCTCTATTTTTTATAAAACCCCCATCTTATCTTTCCTTATATTGTATATATATATTATATTATAGAAAAAGAAAATATAAAAATATAAAATATAAAAAGAAAATATAAAATCACTAAATTTAAAATCAAAATACAAAAATATAAAATCAAAATTTTAAAAAAAATTAAAAATGAAAAAAACCCATAAAAATATTGCATACTTGTAGACACTTAATCACATTCACACTCTTTGCACTTGCTTGATCTATCATGTGTGCTCCCTGTGTTCGACACTCTACACATACTTGCACTATACACATTTTATGTAGAGTTAATAATAAATTTTAACTCCACTTTTGCTTGTCATTGTTTGATTTGATTGTGGGTTAATTGTTGATTAAATCCGGATTTCTGAGTGGTCAAGACATCGACTGTGTTCCCGCCTTGTGTGGAATACACGACCGCTCGATTTCTTGGTTTTATAAATGATCATGAATCATACTATAAAATAAATGTTATATTAAAATTTCAAGTTATCTGGGTATGTGATACATCCGTCAACTGATGTAGGAATCGGACCATTGATTGTTTATTAATGTGTGTTAGTTTCACACTGAAACTTTATCATTTAAAGCATAGTGGGCACACGAAGTTGTGTGTGCCCATTGACACATACAACATGCCCTCTAATATCAAATGGGTGAAATGGGTAAAATAGAGCTACCCAAAGATAGCCAATCCTCACCCTTTCTTTGTATTTTAAAAAACCTTTAAGGATTTAGAAATGAAAATATATTGATATTAGATTAAATTACACAAAATTTCAATGTCATGCCCCAATTTTAAAATGAAATTATATTGGTGTTTAAATTGTAATATGCAAGGGCCACAACGAGACAAATTGTAAAGTGATATCGAAATCAGGTGTATGGTTCAGGGACTTTTTTTAGTTTACTCAAATATATGTTAAATTTGAGGACTCTATTTTGAGCCACAAATAACATTTTTATATAGGTCGTGTTAACCTTGTTTCCTTTTGTAGAATTACATATATTTATTGCTTTTCTTTGTTCATAAAATCCTAAAAACATTTTAATAGCTTTTAAAATCCAAAATTTAAAAAGACAATTTTCTTATTTTTACATATTTACGTTTTTTCTTGTGTTGATTATTTTCCATTTTGTGTATTATTCTTTCTCTTGCATATTGTTTTTTTTCTCTTTGTTATTGTGCTTTTTTGTGCGTATATATACTTGTTGTGTGTCATTTTCTTGTCTATGTGTGTATTGACTGAAATTAAATACAAGGATCAAATACTGAGTAAATCTAATCTTCTTAGACGTGCCCAATGTGTTCGATCGAGATTACTTCATCGTGGTTAATAAAAATACGTTGAAATAATTGTTTAAGTGATCGCTTCTTACTACAAAAAACAAGTAGTATCTATACCACTGACAACCCTACATACAAACTAACACTATGACCCCTCACACAGACTGGCGCTACAAGCACACCTCACACACCCGCATACATGACACTTCCACTGCTCACTGCCACCACACAGAGATCAAAACCCATGCACCTTAAAGCTCTCGCGCACAGACCAACTCCACAACTACCCAATAATCCTCACATAGAAAACACCCCAGATAGATCATCACTCCCACTGCTCACATCACCCACACACATCGATGCCACCACTGCTCACAACCCCATCTTGCAGACCAACACCCTCACTACCCACAACCGAACATCCCCAACCTATAACCCTTACACATACCGAGTCCCCATTTTTCACAAACCTTACCCATAGATTGTCACCCCCATTGTTCACTGCCTCCACCCACAAATCAACACCCCTACACAGAGCCCCCACACAAACCAACATTCCCACACCTAATAGTCCCCACATTGAGGCAAACACCCTATACCCCCACTGCCCCACACAAACGAACACCCCCGCATCCCAAACTCCCATTACTCACCACTCCAACCCACACATCGACACGCCCACCACATAACCCTTACACAGATCGACACCACTATTACGCACTACCCCGTATACAGAGCAACAACCTACATAGAGGCCCCACACATACCAACACGCCCACACCTCACAACCCTCGTACACATATCAACATAACCCCACCCCACATCCTCCCTACACAAACACTACCACTACTCATACCACCGCCCACAGACTAACATACCTAGCCTCACAACCCCTGCACAGACAAACACCACCATTGATTACTACCACCGCCCAAAGACCAGCACACCTTCACCTTATATCCCATCAACATAGACTAAAACTTCCACCCACATAGTTCCATACAAACCAATACACCCGCACCTCACAGCCCGCACACACAGACCAAAACACCCCCCCCCCCAACACAACCCCCACACGGGCCAACACCCCCATCGCTCACTATTCCTGCCCACAATCCAACACACCCGCACCTTACAAACCCCACACACAGATAGATACCTCATGATGCATCTTAGACTTGTGAACATTATTTGTATTATTTTACCCGCTATCTTAATAAATTCATTTGATTTTACAAATTAATTAATTACAACTAACACTTTAACACCTTATGAATAATCAAGGCTAATTATTTTAATAAATAAAGTCTCTAATTAGTTTTATATGTATGTTTATGATTCTCTTTATTTTATATATTTTCCGTTTATTTAATATACTATAAAATTAGCATAATATTTGTAAATAATATATTGTATAATAATTTCTATTTTAATTATAAAAGAAATAACAAAATAATTAAATTGTTTTTTAATATTCATAAAGTACTTACATGTATATACGGTGTATTTTGGTTTTGAATCTACATGAAAGATGTAGATCTTTAAAAATATATTTTCATGTATAATACTTTTTTATTTGACCTCATTTACTATTTTATTTTCATTTTATGTTATTTTACTCATTTCTCCTTTCTCGAGTTGGATCTTGTGGATTCTTATTGTTGAGCCACATAGCCCAGCTCTTCATTAAGACTCGCTTAATTTATGGATCGTCTGATCTATTGATTAAAAGTCCTACATATCATTAGCTCTACCCCCCGGAGTGCTTGATGAAATGATCAAGCAGCTCCCCGTTAGCCCTACTCGCCCTCATATGGATCGTTGGATCGCATGATCCAACAGTTACCCATCGTTTATGACTCGAATTTTATGAGGGTCTAGAATAGTATCCTCAAGGAGTGCAAAGATATGATGTCGCTGAGGGGACCACTCACAAAACCCGAAGGTCAATCAACAATTAACCCACACAATGTATAGAAAAATCAATGCAACCAATGTGAATAAAAATTTATTATACCCCAAAAAAAATGTACAACAGACATGTATAGTATGGGTCGATTTCAGGGAACAATGTAGAATATAACATCAAAATTGGCTAAAAACAATGGACGATTTTGGGTTATTTAAGGATTTTTGAATTTTTATGGGTTTTTTAATTATTCATTTTTGGGAAAATTTGCTTTTATCATTTTTATAGTTTTTTCTAAATTTTATTTTTTTTTAAATTTCTAATTTTCAATTTTTATAATAAATAATAATGATAATACGATTATGAATAACTATATATGTAAAGAAGGCTTTTATATTTTTTGAATATATCTATAAATACTCAAAAATCACAAAATAAAATATTTTTGATTTTTTATGGTTTTCTATGTTTTTTGTATTTTTATTTTATTTTTTTACTATTTTATATTTTTAAGTGAATAAATAAGACAAAACAATAAACAAGATAAATAACCTGAATTGTTTTTATTTTTCAATTTTTAAGGATTTTTGATCTGTTGGCCCAAAATACACTAATCAACAAAATCTATTTTTTTGTATTTTTTAAATTATTTTTATAATGTTTTATTTTTAAATGCAACAAGAACAATTAGCTCAGTTTTTATTTTTTAATAAATTGAAAATAACCTTAAAATACATAACAAAAAATATATGTGATAATAATGTGTGTGTGTCAGGCTTTTATAGTAATTTTCTAAGAATTTTTAGAGGCCTGGAGCTATTTTTAACAACATAAAATCTACAAAAAATACATATTTTGCAAGGGTATTTATGGAAATATTTAAAATTTCTGGACTAGGGCCGAACACCATAGAGAAAGTTAAGGTTAAAATGCATTTTTGAAAAAAACATTCAATAAACAATACTCAAAGGGGTACATTTGTAATTAATATATAGTCTAGGAGGTCGAATACCATTTTCCCCAAAAAAATATCACACTATTACCTCAAAAACTGAGTAAATTGAAATACAAAAAGTCCAAGGGCTTAGGTGCAAAAATTCTAGTCCCCTCAAACGTACGGACATGTGAAATTGCGTGGCTTGGTCCTAAATGTAATTATGGGAAGTACAAGGGCATAGTTACAAATATTACAATAAATAATACACTACAGAGAAATGTTTATGGATTGAAATAAGATACAAAAAGTAGGAGGGTGTGTGCATAAAAATACACATACAAGCATGATCCAATGGTATGACTGCTTCACTTATCCGCTTGGCGCGGTCTAGACGACCGATGACATTTCGGCTGCGCACCTGAGATTAGATCTATAAAGGGTATATGAAGGCTGAGGCACGCTTGATCGAATGACAGTTGGGAGAACTAGGGCAAGTCTCCCGATCGGATGAATGAGGGGTCCCTTGGAAGAAAGGGGACGAACTGCGGGTCTGGGCTGCTTCGATCGACTGAAGCTATTGACTCCAACCATCAGGGCATGTCCCAAGGGGCACAAAACGTAGGTGGAAACCCCTCGGAGCTACTGCAAGTTTCAGATAGGCACCCGGAGCTCGAACGAGGTTTGGCGTGGTCGAGGAAGCATGGGAGCTCCAAGTACCTCGTCACTTGTCAAAATCGACTCGTGAGGGTCATTTGGCCCTCCAAGACTTGCAAGAAAGTTATGTGCACCAAGACAAAGGTCTGGGGGGTTGTTTCAAGTCGAGATGAGCGGAGATGAATAAGGACGGAGCCCTGCGGCGAATGGCAGAGGAAGGAGGGTTGGTTGCCTGATCTGAACAAGATCAGGGTGTACGCGGGTCAAAAGGTCACAAGAAATCGGACCAATGGGTACATGTATCAGAATCCCAAAATGTGAGAAATGAGGTCAAAACCTCTCGACAAACACCAAGGCTATATGGACTAGGGAGTTAACCCGGGTCAAATAAGACCGAGCTCCCATTGGTCCGCGTAGGGTCGCTATACGACAAAGATGTATATAAAATGTCTATTAATTAAAAATAAATTAATAAATAAATGATTTTATTAATTTTTGTTTAAAATATAAAAAATAGTCATATTTTATATAGTATTTTATGGTGATTTTTATTTATTTTTATGGGTTAATTTATTATACGTTATTATTTACGAGTATAGTTATAGGTATATTTATCCATATATAAGGTATTTTATTTTTATTTTCTATTTTAGATTTTATTATTTTATATATTTAATTTATATATTTATAACTTATTTGAATACGCTTAAATATATTTTTCTTCTGTTTTTCTTACATTATTTATACACCTGAATAAATACGTATATTTATTATATAGGCAGAAGTATAGGTAATTCATCTATGCATTTTTATATACTACTTATTTTAGTATATTTTTAATAGTTTTACTGTATTCTAATTATGAACATGTGTTATAAATAATTTTTACAACATTATAAAAATATTAAATAATTTAAAGTATAAAGAATAAAAAATGAACATTTTATTCAGGTATACTATACAATAGGGGTTTAAAATCTAATTTTTGCATTTTAACTCCAAATTAAATGAAATCACCTTCATTAAATAATTTATTAAAGGCTATATGAAATTAAAGTGATTTTAATGCAATTTGAGTTCATATGGAGAAGATATGGGTCTGGGAAGTTTGGATTTTTAGAATTTTATTCTGAGTGTAAAAGGTACAATATGTATTATTTTTGTGTGAAATCAACTTTGTATTTTTTGTATTTTTATCTACAACTTTCATGCACAAAGATTCTTTATTTGAGGTACAAATAATGAAGAATAAAATGGGTACTAAAAGTGGATTATTGGGCATATATGAATTAGGGTTTCTTCTATTTTATGTCCCTTATCGCTCCCTACTTTATTCCTTGTCAACCCAGTCATCATGATGCCTATGTCTTGGGGAGTAGGGGTCGTAAAATACCTTTGGTATTTTATTCTTTTTATTTGTTTTCTTTATTCTTTTATTTTGACTTATAAACAATGTATTTCATATAATATTTACACAATAAATAATGAATGTTAATTTATGTAAAATAATGATATATATATACATTTAGCTAGGGTTTAAAACCGAACTGAAAGAATAAATGTGATGAAATGGAGATTCATCATCGCCATATACCCCGCCTTTGCTAATCACTAGCAAACACTTATGCCTATAAGTGCAGAAAATAAAAATACAAATGAAAATAAAGAAAAGAAAAAGAAATAACTTGGATTGATTTTGATTCTTAAACTTGTCTTAATAAAATCAAAGTTCGGAGCTTACGTCGAACCTTTGGATTTTAGGTCCACTCGGAACCTTATTGGGATTCAGATTTGAATCACAACAGCCTCTAAGACCCGCAAGACTCTGCTCAAGTCTCTGATGAGAGGGTGTCGCAGAGAGTGTCGATGTATTGACCACTCCATAAACCTCACTCAATCAACCATCGACCCACGAATATAAGTCAAGCAATGCATATCAAAAATTGAGTTAAAAATTTATATTTTCTCTATAAATTAGATGTATAGCAAGAAAGTACATAGAGGTTGAACCACAAAGAATAAATAAGGTAGCATGTGGTTATTTTGTGAACAAAGTGTTTACATGCAACCATGCCATTTATCATGTATATATACATATATATATATGTGGGTTTTTATTTTTTATTTTTATTTTTTTTATTTTTCTTTGGTTTTTTATTTTATAATTTTATATTTTATGTTTTTATATATTTTCATATTTTCATATTTTATTGTTCCTTTTAATGTATAGATATCAAATAGCTATATAAAGAGAGTATTATATTATATAGGATATTATACTAATAAATATTAATAAATATAAATAAAATACATGATATAATTTTTTTGGGATTTTATATATTTTTCTAATGTTTTTGTGATTTTTTTGAAATATTTGCTCATTTTTAAATATTTTTAAAGTCAAAAATATCCCAAATCAGGGATTTAATAAATACTCGAGATTGATTTGAATTTTAAATATAGGAAATAAGGTCAAAAACTATCCAAACCAATTTTAATATATATAATTATATGAAGAGAATGAAGAAGTAAAAAAACATATTTTTGGGTTTTTTAGTGATTTTTTAGATTTTATAAATGTTTTCGGGGTTCTAAATTTTTAGGAGATTTCTTTTTCCATTTAGTGATTTTTGGTCTGTAGTTAAAATATGCTAAAATAGTCAAGATATATATTTTTTGAATTTTTTGACATGTTTTGTATTTTTTTGGTATTTTATACTATGGACATAACAAAAAAGGGCTCATTTTGATTTTTAATAAATGGTTAAAATGCACAAAATGCCAAATACACATGTGGCATGAAAAGTACAAGCTACCAGGCGTCTAACCCCAATTTTGCATTATTTTAGGATATAGGGTGCTATTTTTAATAAATGAAATCCAAGCACCAAAAATACATAAACTAGTAGGGGCATATTTGCAATTAAAATAAAGATCAAGGGTTCATTTGCAAATGTACCAAAATTATACAACATACATTAAATTTTATTGGACTAAAAATAAATACAAAAAGCTATAGAGGCTTACATGCAATTTACCCAGCTCACATGGGCCGACACGTGAGCTGAGCTGGTCCAGGCCTAGATGTAATTAAAATAATTACATGGGTCTTTTTACAAAATTTTCATTTTATTTTAAACGTTACATTTTATTTACAGTGTTAATAAATAAATATACAAAAGGTGGGCTAAGGTGCAAATTACCCCAATCTGGCACGGAGATGGACGATCCTCCTTCTTTCACTTAGATATGTGGCGTCATGTGGTAGTGTGATACCCCTTCATCGATCTACGGTGCATATTCAATCTTGGACTTCATCAGACGGCTAGAGCGTGGAGTGATCAAATGGTCATGATTAAAACTAGAGGGGCGCCTCCATCCGACGGATATTGTTGTCCGCGAAGAATAGGGAAGAACATATATGGAAGAACTGGAGGGGTGCCTCCATCCGATGTCTAATGATATGGAGTTGTGGTGAGTGATTCAAATCCCTAGGGAGGGAGGGAAAGAAAATATATACAAGGAGGAGTGAGAATATACAAGGATCAAGAAGGTTTGTGACGAACCTTCTTGCAGGAGCGAGGAGGTAGATAATATACATATGTGTTGCTGTCGAAATCATCCTCAGATGAATAATAGTGAGGTGTAGGGATCGTCCAATAAGGGTCGACACACAGCTGCTTGCTCAGTTATGGCTTAAGAACAGCTGAAGTGAGCTCACTCATATAAACGACCTCATCCGAACCCGATGAGGATTCATCCGAAAATGCCATCTTCGGTATGTTGAAGGAAACTTTCTTAGTCTTTTTTCTAGAACCAGAATCATTGAGAGGGAGAGGAGAGTGACACACCTTGAGGGGTTCGGAGAACACCTCGAGGAATCAATTCTCGACTTCCTCTCACTGGATAAACAACTAGAGGAAGGAGCAACCATGTTTTTAGGTGGGGTCAATTCAGTCCTGATTGTCTGCTTTGAAGGTCCAGGATGTCATGCGGTGCTGACCATGGGTTCTTCATCAGACGAGTCACCATATAGATTGTAATATTTTTGAAGGGTCAACACGCATCTCGGGGAGGTGTTAGTGATCTCAAAGGCTTGGCATTGTGAGTGATGCGAGCAGTGGTAGTCAATGATGTGTGGGGAGTCTTGGATCTAGTGGTCGACATGATAGTCGATATCTCAAGAGTAGCAGAATGGTGGGACTCATCTACTTCTCGATGGTCACGATTGTCAGCAGCTCTGTTGGTTACCTTAGAGTAGAGTGTGTCAAAGAATGGACGCGGTCAGAGTGCTCCCAATGCTCTAAAATTGATCTCCTTGGTCTCACAATCTATAGTCGCCTTAGCTGAGGCTAAGAATGGCTTCCCGAGAATAGTAGAAGACTAGGTAAAATCTCCTTGATGCTCAATGCCAGTGACAGTGAAATCCACCTAGAGTAGAGCACCTTGGAAAGTAATGATGACTGAAATGGTTCCTCTCGGCCGTTTTATAGATCGATAAGCCAACTGAACGATCTCTCAACTTTTTGATTGGCCTGAGTTTGAGCTTGTGAAACACAGAGGTCAGGAGGATATTTATCGGTGAATCATAATCGATTCTTGCATGGGTAAAGGTAGTGTATTTGATTTCACATTCGACCCTAGACAACCGCTTCACTCTACGGCTCTTGGTCTTTCTCCCCATCACTAAGGAGGTAGCCATAGACACTAGATGTTTCTCAATCATTCTCCTCTTATTGCCCGACCTCTTAGACATCAATTTACTTCTCACAAATTGTTTGAGGTCGGGGAAGTGATCTATGACTTTATTAAGGAAGATTAAAAAATAATTCTTCATCGAGTGCTTCCCTTAGGGTGGGATCTAATTTTTTTAGGTCATTTTCATTTTCTATTTTTTTATGAATTTTTCCTACTTTTCAACATTTTTGGTCTTTTTGAGATTTTCATTTTTTGTTGTTTTGGATAGGAGGGGGGAGTGGGAGGATGTACAAACTCTAGATTGGAAGGTGGGTGGTTAGTAGAAGAGGAAGGTAGAAAGGACTCCAGGTGTACATAGAGTGTGTGTGTGTGTGTTTCCTTGTATCCTCTAAGTTTTCAACATTGAATCCGCTTATTCCATTCTCCAATTCCACACCTGAGCTGGAATAAATTGAAATTATTCGTTCGATGGTATTTCTAAGTTTATCCTCAATAAATTCATATCTCTTCACACCCCTAGAAATGTTGTCCTCCAAAGAGTCCTCATAGCAACTCATTGAAACATTTTATCTACTCGGAGGATACCGTTGAGATCTTGAAGTCTCATACTCAACATGCCTTGACTCTGGCATGTAATATCAGGTCGAGTATGGACCATCCAAATGGCAGATATTGGTCGGAGCCTCGAATAATGGAGTCGATGAATGTGGGGATGGTACTCCTAACTCATGAGTGGATACAGTGGTAGATCGAATACGAATATATCCGGATCCATTTACATAGAAAGGCAATACTATGGATTTTGTAAATATATATAGACACATGTGCAACTGCAAATAAGCTGCGGGTAAAAGTGTTATTGGGAAACTCCAACAGACACAAGTAAAAATATCCCTTCACTACAAGGAAAACAAGTTATGGCTACAGAACTATCCCCACGGATATGGGGTTTGTGGCCACATAATTGGGCTTTAGCCATAACATGTCATGGCCAGTAGTCATAGCTACAAGTCTCGTCGTGAGAGTTCTCTAACCACGAATGTGCCGTGACCACTACAAGTGATCACAGAACTTATCGTGTCCACAATTCTTGTATGAAGACTATGGCCACAGATTGTAGCTATAAAAAATTAGCCACATTCCGTGGCCACAACTCATTTTTCTTGTAGTGCTTTATCTTTTATATTTTAAAGTTGACTAGAATACTAATGAACTGAAATATAACGACGATATCCAAAATAACCGTGCAACTGCCTTATTTCGATGAGCATTATTTATCATGGAACTACATTTATATATATTACATGATAAAAGCTGAATAATTTTATTTGAAGTATCTTCAAATACTATCAGATCCATGCATTCATAGGTTACAAATCAATACTATTGGCGTAGCAGTACGCTATACATACGTATAATGATACGTATCTAGTCCTTCTTGACGGTATAAGAGGCCATCTCGAGGATACCACACTTGCCCCCACGAGTGGATACAGTGGCAAATCGAATATGACTGGATACATATTCGGTTCTCTAGAAGGAAGGCATACTTCATATTTGAGCGTAATGGCTTGAGCTCTGGTGGAGTGGGAGCAACTTTGGTGGTAACTTCGGCAACAACTGTAGGTGTAAGCTCTTTCAACCGTCGTCTATCCAACTCTGGAAATTCAACTTCATTGTTCGGAATATCACGTATGGACAATAAAATCTTCCTTCTCAGACAAGAGGGATTGTTCAACTTTTTCCAATGGCACATCAGAGAAGACCTCATCATCAAAGACTATGCCAAGCAATGGATGTAGACCCCCTAAATAAAGGCGTGTATCAAAAGAAGAATGGAACATATTTCAACAGAAAGAAATGAGAACCCCATCTCCATAATAAGATATTAGTATGGTTCGAGAGGAAGTAGCAGGATCCATCAAAAACTACAGTGGAAGTGTGTTGAATCAAGAGTGTAGCTCCGACGAACTACGAATCAAGTTGACTACGCTAAACCTAAGGCCTACGAACTATTCTAAATGCATAATTGACATTCTAAAATTGAAAACTAACTAAATAAAGTAAATGCACAACTCTGGTACTTGAGGGATCTAAGGGAGCAGGGTCGCCGACGAGGGCGGCCGTGGGTGCACCCCCATCTTCCCGGAGTTGGTTCCAACTGCCGGGACGCTCCTCTTGTCACAAGGAAGCTCCATAGATGAAAGAACATGACTCCTAGACTCGGATTAGTGGCCAAAGAATTCATGGAAGATGGAGGTGGTTATTTATTAAACAAGGTGTACACCTTTATTGACTGACCGTTTGAATCGAAATCGAGCTATGTACAAAGGATCAAATGAGATGGCGTGTATGTACAATGATCAATGATCATTTTCTTTGAAGGAAGCTAAGTGAATTGAAGGATGTATCAACCATAAAAAATGGCGGGAAAATGAGGAGAAGACATATGCGTCACGTCAACATGTTGGAGGGACAATTGACCAGGAGTCAACTGGGGACACGACCCCATTGTGCCATGTCAGCATGAATAAGGACAAAACTGCTTATTAATTCGAAAATAATAATTTTAAAAATAGTATTTGATTTTATTAATTTTTGTTTATAAAATAAAAATTATTTATTATTTTATTTAGATTTTTATTATAATTTTTATTTTTTTCATGTTATTTGTTAGTAGTTTATTTTTAGGGGTATTGTTATAGGTATATTTACCTATATTTTGACTATTTTATTTTTATTTGTATATTTTATTTTTTATTTTATTTTATATATTTATAAATTATTTTTATTTGTATAAATATATTACTATATTTTATGATATTATTTTTACACATAAATAAATAGCTATATAAATTATACATGTATACTTATAGATATTTCATCTATATTTTATATAAATTATTTTATTTTAATGTATTTTATTGGATTTTATTCCAGTTTTATATTTCTAATAGAATATAAATGATATTTACAATATTAAAAATATAAATAAATACAAAATAAAAGAATGAAATTCACTTTTATTTATATACATGTAATACTGTTTTGTATATATTTTTACATAGACTTATTTTATTTTATATATTTTTTGGTTTTATTATGGTTTTAATATGTATAAAAATGATAAACAATAATTACAAAATTGTAAAAATATTAATTTGTAAAAATAATAAAAAATGAATAAATTGAATATTTTAATCAGGGTACAATGTACAGTGAGGGTCCAAAACCTAACTTTGACACAGTAACTCCAATAAATATGAAACCACTCCATTAAATAGCTTGTAAAAAGTTATACACAATTAGATGTGATTTTGATATGTTTTTAGTTTTTATTTGAAAGATATGGGTCTGTGAAATTGGGTTTTTGACTTTTTATTTTATGTATAAAATGTACACTGTGTATTATTTTTGTACAAACTTAATTTTCTATTTTGATTTATATTATTATCTACAACTTTTATGTACAATGTTTATTTATTTGATGCATAAATAATAAAGAATAAAATAGGTTTAAATAATAAATAATAAATAAATAAAATAATTGGTTTTTATTGTATTTTTGGCCCTTATCTCCTCCTACTTTATTACTTGTTGACCAACTCGATTCTTGACTTGATTTAGAGGTTTAGGATCATACGATATCTTTGATATTTTAATCTTTTTTCTTTTCTTCTCTTTATTTTATAATCTGTCATTAAAAACCATATTATTTACACAATAAATGCAATAAATTATGAATGCTATTTTGTACAAATTGATGCTATTTACATGCATTAGCTAGGTTTTTTAGACCAAAATGATAGAATAAAGGTGATGAAATGGAGATTCATCACATACTGGAAGACCAAGAATAAACCCAAAGTATTAGATCGATTTTACACTGTCTACTTCAGGGTTTGATCATAAAGTTTCTCATTTGACTATTAGGAGTTGGTATCGATCATATACTTTCCAAAAGCATATATCATACCCAGGTGTTGATCATATACTTTCCAAAAGCATATATTAAACCTACAAATTCAGTCAAGATTCCAAAGCGAGATGACCGTACACGGAGTTTGATTCTTCCCAATATCTCATGAGTGGGCTCATGTCTTCTGATTCAGTAAATGAACCTGTATGATCCCTTTGAGAGATCGTATTACTCTTATGCCCTTGTATGCATAACAACACGTCGGTGTGTAGACCTAGATCAGGTCATCAACCTATTGGTCTGCCAAATGTACGTACTCAGATATATAGTAACACATATGTCTCCAATATATACCTATATAGTAACAACATGTATTTAGTTTTCTCGATCTCGTTAAGTCAACTCTTTGACCTAATTAATCTGACACCTCCAAATATCTATTCCTATGCAGAGGACCCACATCAAGTAGTCGGTCATATATCAACCTTTAGAGAAAGGATTGCCATCTCCTTCTCATGCTGGAGATCCTCTCTTGACAATCATTTGACGGTGCTTGATGAGTCCACAGTCTAACTATTTATATATTCATCCAAGTATCAACCTCTATGATTCAACAATTGAATCAACAACTATATGATCATTAAGATGGTCGTGGTATATTATCCTATGTTTACTGAGGGACCTATTATGCAAATTAGTTATTCTTCATTTCAGATTAGGGAATGATACTTGCAATAACATTTATTGCATAATGGCTCGTCGTGGGCTCGCAAGTCCAACAATCTCCCACTATCCCAAAGAGACATAATGGGCTAATCTTTAAACCTGCATTCATGTGAACAACGTAAACTATTTAGAAAAATAGTCAGGTATGCTGATTAGTCATTCTGTTCCCAAGGGATTACACCAGGTCCTTTTATGATACTTACATATCTCCTAATAATAGTGGTCGCATCCAATGCGAATGTTGCATCTTATGCAACCAATACTCAGTATTGTCAGTTATAGTGTCCTTGACACTATAGCTTAATAATTATTATAACCAGTATTTCCATTATCCTTATTAGAATGCCCTTATTCCTGGAGATCTCTATCTCCTAAGTTATCTGCGGTTAATATCTTTTAGGTCACTATCTATAAAGTCTTAAGTTCTTGAAGATAAGACTTTGAGATCATTATCTCAAAAATCTTGTCATCTTTGAAGATATTGTTATCACTACAACTAAGTGTTTTGTCTCCATAGTAGGATTAGCAACAGTTTATTACTCCCATTGCATGGAAGATATCTGGCTTTTGTATACATCTAACATACACCTGTAATCTCATAACTGATGCACAAGGGCAAGCAGATTTAGCATTCACTTCCTCAACCCTTTGAGGTGATATCCCTTTAAATAGATCAGTATCATATCTTAAGGGAAGGATGCCTTTGTTGAGATTTTCCCAAGAAATGGACCATGTCCAAGGTGTACCTCTAATGTAACGGCCTCAAGATCCTCTTTTCTTTGCTTATGAACAACTTCAGAACTAATATATAAGAGGTAACCTTGAGATCATATCTCAAGGTATGGAATAGCCATATTATAAAACACTTATTATCATCCTTATGTCATTCTCAATGATTAGGATATCATCTACATTTAGCATGATGAACATAATAACACTCCCACTAGCTTTACATTGTTCATCAAGATTCTATCTGAAATTATAACATTTATAATTTCATCAAATCTATTGTTCCAACTAAAAGAAGCTTATTTGAGTCCATAGATGGGGTTATTCAACTTGCACATCTTGCTTTCCTCAACCACGAAACCATGAGGCTACTTCATATGAATATCCTCGGAGAGGTATTCATAGAGGAATGCAATATTGACTTCCATCTTGAAGATATCATAATCAAATTGTGTAACTATAGTTAGCAATATTCTGATGGGTTTAAGCATGGTTATGGAAGAGTAAATCTCATCGTAAGCAATTTCCTCTCTTAGTGTGTATCTTGTGGATACAAGCTATGCTTTGAAGGTATCTACCTTCTCATCAGGTTCCCTCTTTATCTTGAAGACCCATTTACACATTAACAAGTCTTACCCATATAGGTGGATCCTCGAGGATCCATATACAATGATTGTATATGAAGTCTACTTTGGACTTTATTGTTAACATCCATCTTTCCATGTCATGATCTTCAGAAGATTCATCACATGAAGTTAGATCATTGTTAGGTTTAACTGACACATGGAATCCATCCTCAAACTATTTTGAAGAGATATGAGTGTTTCATCTTTAGTTGTTCTTTTTAGTTTCCGATTTTAAGAGTATCATTATCTTATCAAGATTCAATGAGTTTCTTCACTTCATTTTCATCTTGATTCTCAAGAGAGTCATCCTCTAAGAATCATATCCTTAGAGATGAAATCTTTTAAGAATCTCAAGGTCATAAAGTAGGTATCCAATACCATCCTTTATTTTTTCTAATGAAGCTGCACTCTCTGGTGCTAGATTCCATCTTACTTGCATCCATGTCAATGTTATGGACCAAGCAACCCTAAATCCTTAAGAGTCCAACACTAGGCTATGTTCCAAACCATAGCTTATGAGAGGTTTTGGGTTTAGATCCACATGGAATCTTATCAATTATGAATATTGGCATAATTATCTCTTAGTTTCCATGTATATATATGTAGTAGAGACGACATTATATATCTTTGACGTTTTTTATTAGCTATATTCCCCTTTGTCGAACTATTAATTGAACTGTATGATTAGATACCCTCACACCTCGAAGCAGATCTTTCCTCTTCCCCTCAACTCTCACTATAGCACTGTCCCTAGTTGTCCCTTGACTTTTCAGTAGGCCATCCTCCTTTGCATACCCCTAGACTCTGCCTCTCCTGCCAGACCATGCTTTCTTAGAGTTGGTTTTGACCTGCCCTATTCAAAAGTCCTAGGAGAGAGCTCTCTCTTGGTCACTCGTGAGGATCTGCTTCCTTCGACCTATGGACACATATCGGCAGTACAAAGCAGGAAAGGCCAAGGCATCAAGAACCCATATAAATAAGTGCATACACCGCCGCTTTTGAATATCCTACCTCAAAGCGTGTCGGGCCTGACGCACATGCGTAGCCTATCGTCGAGTGAAGGTGGAAGGGCGACAGGGCTATTCTTTACTCATGTCGAGCAGGTATTAGATTTAGGTTAACCATAGAGTGGACAATGTTATCCAAAGATCTTTTCCAACTGCAATCTACTTTCTACAAGATGGAAGAGAAGAGTGATGACTATCCTTCTCATAGTCACCCCGTCTGACTAAATTCCAAAATCATAAATAGCTGTAAAAGAAAATGAGGGAAGATTTGAGAGTCAGGACAATAAAGGGCATCAACTATTAGAGTCCTGAAGATGTCAGATTACTATCTGAAATATATCGGTATATCCACCATAACTCTTTATGATAGGTATATTCCAGAATTCATGTTTATTTCCAACATTTATAAATAAACAATGAGTGTGTTCTAATATCTAGGTCATAAAGACATTCTCTAAGACTAAAGAGCTTTCCCACTAACAATATGAAGTCTATCTATCCAACAGATATTGTTGCAATGATTGCATCAATATCCATGTATATGACTATTAAACCTTAAGATCAAAATTTTCAGAGTTCTAAAACATATGCAACCAATTGCAAGTGTTATTCAGAAGAGTGAGATACAATTATTAGAATTTGATCTTATCTAATGAGCAAGTCCATTTCAATGATCAAATGTACATTATAGATTATTCCTATGCACTATCCGAGTCCTTTTCTAAGGATTCTATATAGACTTTACAGTCATACTATCAACATATCAGCTTGTTGTAGTATTGGCATTCATCCAACTCTTTGAATGTTATATGTGCAGAAACCATAGAAGTACAATCAACTCTTTGACTTTCCTTCTAACTGGGGTCAGACTCGTGCTTCCACTGTGCTCCCTTCATCTATAAACAACCATTGCTTATGACAGAGGATCTCTTATCTTGAATTCAAACGATTTCAATACAAGAGTACTTCAACATATATACATGCTTCTTTCAATTCATACAATATGAATATTATGAAGCTTCATGAATGACTAGTGTATAGATAGTAGAATGATGACACTCATCATATATACATACATCTTAACTCTTAAATACTAAAGTTCAAGTAGGTACTCAAACATTTTGAGTACATCTACTCACATCGAGCCACCACTCTTCATAATGGTGTGAACCATGTCATTCATGATTAAATGTTGAGAGAACATATGTTTGACAAAATATCTTCTTTGATTTTATAAGGATTATTTGACAATTACGATCATAATAGACATATCACTTCCAAAGTACATTCAATGAGAAATCAAGACCATAGAGATATACAAAGCCTAGGTTGTTGTCCTATTATCAATTTAATTGCCATTCCTCATTATTATGAGGAAACTTGCACATTGCAGCTACATACATTATGTGTTCAATTGCAAGTATAATATCTTGATCATGGTTCCAATCCATGACCTTTTACTGGTTATTATTGAGTATAGTATCGAGTGGGTTTAATGAAAGATTATCTCAAATAAGAAACTTGCATATATATATATATTACTTTGATTTAGGAATTTTTATATCAAACTTGTCTTGTCTTGTCAACAATGAAAGTTCATTCCCTTAATCACTTTCAATGTAAAAGATATACTTTCCATTATATCTCAAGCCAAGATCTGGGATCTCCTTCTTACCTTTGTTGCATCCCAATAATATGAGACACTATAACTCGGATAAAAAAAGTGGGAACACATTCCTCCTTGCAAGTCCATCTTGCATTCCCATTCGGTCTTTAACACCCAGGCCCATCATCCCTGAGGTGATGTTGATCCGTTGTTAATTGAAACAACCATCAATAGGATTAGAACTCGTTATGTGCAATCCAAAATCATCTCAATAATATGAGGATCCGATATTGGGGTCACTATGCAATGACCTTATTATTTCGAGAAGCAAAGAACCCGATCCAGACGCGTTTGTATGCAGGAGCTGTCACTTCAAACATGCATCTCCTGCATACGATCCATTGTGACAGAACCCTTTACCTTAACAGGAAATCATGGATGTCACTTATGTGATCCTCCATAACATGTTCAAATTCTAATTAATTATTATGAATCATACTCACATAATTAATTCTTCCAAGGGAAATAACAACTCTATTCATAATAGAGTGTTTTAATTTGAAATGTATCTAATTCATTTAATCATATTAAATCAATTATCAATCCAATCAATCAACCAACAAACTTGATTGTTACTTGAAAGATGGTATTATCTCAAAAATACATATTATTAAAATTTTAATAATTAGAAAAATACATCATGATCCCTTAAACATTATTTCTTCATTACCGACTGTCATGGCCAGTACCGACGGGAGTGAGATAGATTGCTCACGGAGTAATATATGATATGCAATTGAAGATATTGAAATATAAAATAATTAGGGTTTAGAAGGAGAATACTTACAAGTATGCTGAGAAATCTTACTAGAGATTCATCACACTCTCCACCATCATTGCAATCTGGGAGTCCATCTGCGATGATGGATGCGATGTCTGTGGCCGTGAATATGATAGCTGGCCATAAGAAGAATATGAATGACAATGTTCTTCCACATAGTACGGAGGAAGACCACCGAGCGTCTGCTTCCTGTTCGACACAACATCCCTATCCCCCAACACTTATTAAAATTTTGATTATTTAATGTAAATATATAATTGAAAATTGAATATATTAAAATAATATTTATCTATACATGTTTCCAAATTTCTTTATCAAATGGTGGTTGTTCCCTATTAGGATCTCCACCCCGTTTCTTTGTAGCTAGTGTCAAATAACTGTCCTGAAATACAAGTAAAAAATGTAAGAAATAATTATAATATATCTTTAAAATTACTAATATATAAAAAGACTATCCAACAATTCTCCTGCTTCAGAAGTGGATCATTGAGACTCTCAATCTTTCCCACTCATGTGGGACCTAGACCACCACTCTTGAAAAGAGGGTTCTCTTTCCAACCTTGTCGCCTGAAAAATAAATATAAAAAATAATAATATAATAGAACTATAATAAGTTAGTATTTAAAATCTAATTTCTAAAAGAAAGAACCAGCTCCGCTCTAATCTGATTGTGGCTTTTAGAGCCACTGATATACTAAAATAATATTTATCTATACATGTTTCCAAATTTCTTTATCAAATGGTGGTAGTTCCCTATTAGGATCTCCACCCCGTTTCTTTGTAGCTAGTGTCAAATGACGGTCCTGAAATACAAGTAAAAAATGTAAGAAATAATTATAATATATCTTTAAAATTACTAATATATAAAAAGACTATCCAACAATTCTCCTGCTTCAGAAGTGGATCATTGAGACTCTCAATCTTTCCCACTCATGTGGGACCTAGACCACCACTCTTGAAAAGAGGGTTCTCTTTCCAACCTTGTCGCCTGAAAAATAAATACAAAAAATAATAATATAATAGAACTATAATAAGTTAGTATTTAAATCTAATTTCTAAAAGAAAGTACTAGCTCCGCTCTAATCTGATTGTGGCTTTTAAAGCCACTGGTTAATTTGATCCTCGATTTTTGGCGGTTTGTCCTTCCCGCCATCGATCTCCTTCCAAACTCAGTATCTGCAATGAATGCATCACAAAAACCTACCCGTTTGTAATAAATATTTTATAAATATTATTTTTTTAAAAAATTACGTCACAAACTATGGAGGTAATACAATACCTTTCCTCCGTGCAGCATGTTGGTGGGAACCTTTTCATCTTCTCAAAATTCTTCTCCTCGCATCCCATCTTTGCATGTGAGTCTCTCATTGACTTGAAAGAAGTATTTTTCATCCTCTTCTCCATCAAACAAATAAATGCTCGATGATAAGCCTCCTTCCCCATATCAGGAACAAAACGATACCTACTATAAAAAAATATTGCAAAATATTAGATTAAAGACTAGCAACAAATTTCAATGAATGCGCTAAAAAATTATACTTACTAGAAACATATCAAATAATCTCTCCTGGTCGGTAGCAGGAATGCGACACCAACGAAATTACATGCTAGTAAAATATGTCTTTATTATGTTGGTAATCCTTTGCAACCTTATTTCTATTAAAAAATCCCTGCATATTTTGCAAAATTTTCAAATAATATGAAAGTTAAAATGAGAAGATTTATTTATATGAAAGTTAAATTTAGAAAATTTATAAAAACCGTGCTTCCCATCCGTAGTAACCTCCAGTAAAGGGTAGGACTCCGAAGTCTTCCCACCTCTAGTGGGAAAGGTACGTGGGTGCTGGACGTGCATAAGAAGGTGAACAAGAATCCATCAAGGTCCGTGCTGGTACATGTATGGGGCATGCAATAGGAGCGAATGTGTAAGATGACTCTCCATATACGCCTCCATGAAAAAGAGGAGGAGGATAACCAAGAGACTCATAGTAGGCTATGTCCCGTCGAGCTTCCTCAGGAAGTGACTCTAAAGTAACAGGTGGGGTTGACTGTCTACTAGAAGAAGATGAGTATGACGAGGATGGACAAGTGGATCGTTGAGATCCATGAGAGACACCACATCCAAAACCTCCCATGTCTGTAATGATGACGTAATAGTTAATTACAAACCTATCATACTTATTCTATGAGATGAGAAGAGAAGTGTGTTAATTATTATCACTTGAGCCCGTCCATAAGGATTCAAACTTACTATAAGACGATCGTTGTCACATGCTTGCTTATTTCTGAGGAAAGTTCGATGGCATAACTCTGTATCTCTCCAGAATACCTCAAAAACCAATCACAATCAACTTTCAAAACAATCACATGGTGAATATTTCGATAGTAAATTACGATTGGTTGGTATACCGAATAGGAAGGGGTTGTGGAGCCGAATTTACATCAAAAAATATGTGAATGATCGCCTTTTAGTAAGTTTGAATCCTTACAGACTTCCTTAGCTTGGGATTTCCGAACTAAGGAAAGCCAATATAAATGCAATATTTTAAAATCACTTTATGTCGTACATTTGTATGTGCTACAATTGAGACTATAAAATAATCTAAAATATTCATTCATTTAAATGAACATTAACCGAGCATTTACGTATATTTAGTCGGTTAACAATAGGGATATGGATAAGTGTGATCTTAAGTTAATGCCTAATAAAGTGTTTAAATGAATCTTTTTGATGTACCTGTAAAAAAAGATTTATCCACCTGCAAACATCAAAATTCACGACCATTGGACTGGGATATCTCATCCCAAAGTGAGTCCAATAGTACTGTGCAAAATATAAAAATATAAAATACAATTGGAGGTGATGAAATCCTCCAATGTGTTGCACATACCTCCCGGTGTGCAGGGCCATACACCACCTGGTGTGGAGGGACGCACTGTGTGTGAATGATTTTGTGCGATTTAATAAAAAATATTAGTATTTTAGCCATATTATCAACCTAAATATAAGTTAATGTGATACACTTTTCCAAATTAACTAGAAGTTAATGTGATGATAAATTACCATAGAAGAAATATTGGTGTTTGTCAAACACCACACTTGGATTTGTCATTCTATTGATTACATTTACACCTACAGTTAAATTCATATCTACACAATTTACACATATAATTAACTTGTTATTATTATTCTTTAATATTTAGTATACACTAATATCTACTTGAATAAAAGAAATACTTAAATTCATTGTTTTTTGGATTGTTTGAAAAATATTCAAAGCGTTTTACACTTTGGGATTTAAAGGAATATTCATCATTTTAAATGTTATAGTTATGTAATATTATTATTTCCATTATAATATGTAAATCTACATCGATAAAATATAGTTATCAATTATTTTTAAATCATAACATATTTCTAAAAAATACTAAATTGTAATTCCATCATAACTAGTATTCTCTATATTAGTTTCAATTTAAGTTATATTAAAAGGTATCCATATTGCCAATTTCAAAAGTATTGGTATTGTATAATTTTATAATAGAAGTGAATTTCTTTTTAATGAATATTTAATATAAATATATTTTCTTCTTTCTATAATTACATTTGAAATTTATTTTGTTTTAGTTATAATAATACACTCTCCCATCTAATCACACCCCTCAATACATATATACACCCATCTCCACATACATGCATCATGCCCATGACTCCACATATCATATCTGTCTCTCCCTATCTCTCTCATATCTACATTCAATATGAGGAAGTTTGTTTGTATAAATATACTTATAATAAACAGTTTTCCCCTAAACTAAATCAAATTGGTTAATTATGTAATCTAAGTTAATCATAATGTTATTCATGTTATATGCTATCAATGTTCAAACTGTGACATCAAAATAATAAGTTATATCTCATTTATAGTATATCATGTCATGATATTCCCATCCTTTATATTCCTTATAAAGCATCAACAAAATATACTACCAAGTTTAATGTTGACAAAGGTATTCATTTTTCCACTTTATTATCCACATTTAATCATATCATTGGTTGTGACAATTCATCATACACCTATCACACATGAATTTTCATATAAACTAGGCAACCATTGACAACCAAGGTTTTTCACAGGTCTAAATATGTCTCACACAAGGCGGAGACAAGAGTCGCTGTGGCGACCCGCAAGAAACTCTAATTAATCAACAATCAACCCACAATGTAATGTCAAACAATCAGAAGCAATGTGGAGTCAAAATTTATTATTAACTCTGCAAAAATGTGTATAGTGCAAGTATGTGTAGAGTGTCGAACTCAGGGAGCAAGCAGGATAAATCAAGCAATTCAAGTGCAAAAATGTGATGTGTGATCAAGTGTCTACAAGTATGCAAATTGTTTGTGGGTTTTCAATTTTATATTTTTTTATTTAATTTTAGATTTTATATTTTTATATTTTGATTTTCAATTTCTGATTTTATATTTTCTTTTTATATTTTATATTTTTGTATTTTCTTTTTCAATTATAGAATATATATATATACACACACACAATATAAGAGAAGAGAGGGATAAGGTATTTATAAGAGTGAGTAAAAATAAGCAAAAATCAGGAAATAAGATATTTTTTGGGCTTTTTCTATTTTTCTAAAGTTATTGTGATTTTTCTAGATTTTCCTAATTTTTTTGTATTTTTAAAGTAAAAAATACTAGAAAACATTGAACTGGACTACTGGCCGAAATTAAAATAAGGATTAAAAATAACAAACAGTATCCAAAATTCCTCAAATTAATTTTAAATCAACGAGAATAAATCAAAGTGAACACAGAAACTGAGTTTGTATTTTTAGGATTTTGTAGAATTTTTTAGATTTTTAGGAAGATTTTTGGAGTTTTCTAATTTTTAAGGTTTTGATATGAAATTTTTAATGATTTTTGGATTGACACTAAAATATGATAAGATACGCAAAATATATTTTTTTTGGAATTTTTCAAAAACTTCTACTAATTTTTATGGATTTTATAATGCAAACAGTGATGCAAATGCATGTTTTTGATTTTTAATAATTAGGAAAATGCAATAAAAATGCAACACAAAAATATAGCGTAAATGAGCAAGCAAACATGAGCTTAACCTAATTTTTCGGTGATTTTTAGCAATTTATAGATGCACGAAATAAATAGATACAACAACAAGAAACTACATTACGGGCAAGGGCGTATCTGTAAATAAGCAAACATACAAGGGCCTACTTGCAATTTTCATGCAAAATATATAACTGATAATTGAAGTTCCAAGATAAACTACAAATATCGAGACCCGTAAGGGTACGCTTACAAATTTCCCAACCCTACATGTAATTGGCACGCGCCTGGAAAGGACCTAAACGTAATATACAAAAATTCCAGGGGCTTCCATGCAAATTACCCAAAAATATTTCACATGACAGAATAGTTCCTGGGTTAAAATGAAATAACTAAACCCGTGGGGGGTCCTGTGCAAAATACCCATCCCCCTCACGCGTACGGGCACATAAGGTGACGTAGATAGGACCTAAGTGCAAATAAATAAAGTGCGGGGACCTGCTCGCAAATATTACAAAAATGTTTAAACTACAACTGAAAGTTCATGGACTAGAAATAAAAGACAAAATAGGCGAGGGTGTAGGTGCAAAATACCCAACGTCTGGCGATCCAACGGCGAGGACGAGGCCACTTGACACGTGACGCGATCTGAACGGCCGATGACGCTTCGCAGCTGACGTCCGAGATTAGATCTCAGATTGAGATCCAACGATGGAGAGCGCTGATGATCCGACGGTGGCTGTGCGAACTAGAGGTGCAGCCTGATCCAACGGCTAGCGGCTAAGGACGAAGAACAAGGAAGAAAGTCGGCGATGCCGACCTTCTCCGACCTCGATCTCACCCACCGGCGACACTTCGAGCTCCAAAAGTGGCCGGAGACGCTCCTGCGGTCCTCCTCTAGCTCCTAGAGGCTTCAAAACTCCTCGACGACGGTCGAGGTGCTCACGAGGAGGTGGCAGAGCTTTGGGTCCCGAGTATCTTCGGCAAGCGCGTAAAACTTCCCCCAGGCTCGAGTCAACGAGCTTTGACCTGCAAAAAGGTGTGAGAGGGTCCAGGGCAAAACACCTCGACCCCGCGGAGATGGAAACACGGCTAAGGAAGGTGGCACACGATGGTGGCCGGAGGTGCGCTCCGGCGAGGATCACGTGATGGTGATTCAACAGATGAAACGTGAAATTTCTTGAGGGGAATTGATCCTAAAGCTAAGGAGAAGAAAATGCGAGAGAAATAAATGAGGGAAAGTGCTGCCTCGATGGCCGGAGCCAGAGGGAGAGGGTACCTCACCGCCGGCGATAGGCGGAGGTGGTGGAGCCGCCTCAGTGCTCGCTCGACCCGCCTGAAGGTCTCCAAGGGAAGCTGTCACCTTCCTTGGTTGATTGGGCACGAAGAGGGGAGCGGAGCTCGTGGAAGAGGGTCAAAAATGGGCTCCAAAGTCGGAGGTTCATTATGTAGGGTTTGACGATATGGCTCAGATGCTCCAAAGTTCGAGGAAGATGGCTCGAATCGCCGCTCCTCGGCCCTAGGAAAGCCTAGGGCATGAAAGAGGGAAGATCGAGGGACAAAAGTTGTGTAGGGCTTGACAAGAATGGGTGCAAGGTTTGACCTCGAAAAAATCGAGAAAGAGGGGGCGCAACGAGGTCTGACACGGGCGCAGAGGTGGGGGACGACCAGTTGACCCGCCGATCAACGAGGGCTCGCGCCTGGTTGTTCCACGTGGACCAACCAGGAAAAATCCCCGAGAAATGTTTTGGAAATTCGTTTAAAAATAGAAAATGATTTTTCTAATTTTAGGTTATAAAATGTAAAATATTTGTTATTTTTAAGGTATTTTAATCTGATTTTTAATTATTTTTATGGGGTAATTCTTTTACAAGTTACTTTTTATAGGCTATATAGGTGTATACATCTATATATTTTAATATTTTATTTTTATTTTGTGTATTTAATTTATCTATTTTTGTTTATTATTTTATAAATTTATAAAATATTTTTACACACTTAAATATATTTTTATTTTATTTTTCTGAAGTGTTTTATACACTTAATAAAATAGAAGTATAAATTATACATGTATGTGTATTGATATTATACCTATGTATGCTATATACAAGTATTGTATTTAATTTAGGTTTTTATTCTTATTTTTAATATACATATTTATTATAAATAATCTTTACAAAATTATAAAAATATATAAAAAATGGTAAAAATAATGAATAAATAATAAAATCATTATTTTAATCTGTACAAGTATACAATAGGGGTCCAAAACTCAACTTTCAAACCGTAGCTCCGCCAAATGCGAAACCACCGCCATTAAATAGCTTATTTTAAACTATATACAATTAAAGTGAGTTTGATGCATTTAGAGTTTTTATTTGCCAGATACGGGTCTGGGAAGTTGGGATTCTGGAATCTTATTCATATCATAACTTTTTATCTCTACATTATTTTTGAGTGAAATCACTTTTGTATTTTTATTTATTTAATTATCACAACTTTCATGTTCAAAGTTTCTTTATTTGAAGTATAAAAGGTGGAACCAAAAATAGGTCCCAAAATGACTAAAGAATGGGTTAAATAAAAGATGATTTTATTGTATTTTGATCCTTATTTCCTCCTACTTTATTCCTGGTCGACCTATTCATCGAGATGCCTAGGTCTCGTGGTTTCGGGTCATAAAATATTTACAATATTTTATTCTTTTTCTTTTCTTTTCTTTATTCTATAATTTTGGCTTTAAAACCTGCATTTTGTACACTATTTACATGCACATGTATGGATGCTAAAATGCTGGAATTAATGGTATTTACACGCATTTGCCAAGATTTTTGAGGCCAAAATGATATAATAAAGATGATGAAATGTGGATTCATCAACCATCATCAAATCTAACAAGAAGATATTAAACAAGTCATATCCTAAGCATAGATAACATATTCAATCACTCGAATATATACAAAATAACAAATAATATAACAACAATTTGAAAACCTAAAACTATCGAAACATGATTGATATGCAATGATTTGTTAAAAAATAAGAGAAAAGATGAAGCAATATAGAGAAGGGAAGATGCGTGTGTAGTTGAAATACACAAAGGAAGGTCGCTGCTGGTGAGGAGGATCGTGTAGGGATCGCCAGAGGTGATTTTTAGGGGAGAATGCGTATAAAATGAGGAAGGAGAGGTCGGGCGATGTTCTGTTTAAGGCTTCTGGAGAGCACACTTATGTGCTCGCCCATGGATCCACAGGTGCTCACCTAAATATTGACACGCACCCTCATGATCCGTTGATTAAAATTCAAGTGGGTGAGCACATCTGGGTGAGCACATATGCAATACAAGTACTCACCCATATTTTCAGACGTGTGCCACGCGACAACGCCTCATAATTCAAATTGGTAAGAAGTCTAGACGAGCACATGTGATCCTCTTGTGCTCGCTCAGAGTTGGGCGAGCACATGTGCTCGCCCAGGGCAAGCTAGGACGTGCACGCCGATCATGCCTTTTTTGTAGTGGGATAAGCCTTGGATGAACAAGATATATGATGATTTCTAAATCTTAAGAATGTAGTACTGAAATTTAAGACTGGGCATTGTATGGTGAAAGTGAGAATCAAAGAACACGTGCTGCTAGTAGTAAAATAAGTTATCTTTGTACGAGATGTAAGAAGTGTCAAATCAATGCCCAAGACCAAATGTATGAACATCTAATCTTAAACCATTTTTGATTACATTACACAACCTAAACCAAACATGGAAGAAATCCATCAACCTCGTATTCAACATAAAAGAGAAGATGCTACAGAGATAGACAATGAAGATGATCATTTGTATGAAATGTTAGATGACACAAATAGAAATGAGCTAAATGATATAGAAAATATAATAACAGATGATTTTGGGAAGAATCTCACTGATGCAAAAGAAATGTTAGCTCTTGGAGTATAATGTAATAATTGTAACTTATATTAGACATGTTTAAAATGAAAGTGAAGAGCTATTCCACAACAATAATGATGACATATGTCCTATCATTAATTCAGAGAGTACTCAAAAGTCCTAAAAAAATTCCAAAAGATTGAAAAGGTGTAAAGTTTAGATATAGATCATTGGCATTGCAATATGAGAAGATATATACATGCTCCAATGATTGTGTACTTTTTTGGAAAGAAAACTCAAAGTTGAGTCATTGTCCAAAATGCCAAACAAAAAGATACAAAGTCGAAGACAATAACATTAGAAGGAAAAAGTCAAAAAAAATTGATATTTTTCTCTTATTCCCAAATCGAAGAGATTTTATAGTTCTAAGAAAACTGCGAAGTGGATGATATGTCACAACATTAGACGAAAGAATGATTCGATGGTCTGATGCGACACCCCACTGATGTAGAGGAGTGAAAAAAATTTGATGCAAAATTTCCTGAATTTTGGAAGATGTTAAGAACATTAGATTGGGACTTGCAACTGATGGTTTTTACCCATTCAGTAATATGAGCACGAGTTATTCGATTTGACCAGTTCTCCTTGTAACATACAATCTTCCTCCATGGATGTCAATGAATTCATCATTCATGATGATGTCATTACTAATATCGAGTTCGAAAAGTCCAAGAAATGCAATCAATATTTATATAGAGCCATTATTCGATGAATTAAAGCTTTCGTGAAATTCTATAATTAAAACTTATGTTGCATTTAAAGGGGAGTCATTTATTATGTGTGCCACGCTACTGTGGACTACTGATTTTCCCATTTATGTGAATTTACCTAGTTGCAGTACGAAGGAAAAATTTGTATGTCACATATATTTAGAAGATAATCATTCTATTTGACTTACAACAAGTATGAAACATTGTTATCTAGGACACCATTGTTTTATGACAATTTAACATCGATGGCAAAGGCAAGAGTACAACATAAAATTTGACGGATTGTCTTGTGGTTGATATAAATCTTTATCTAGAGAGGATGTAATACTTTTGTGGGAGCAATTAATACAAATTGAGAGGTTTTGTTTGGGAAGACCTTTAAAGAAGAAAATGCCCGGCGGATGGATAAATTAGAGTATTTTTCCTAAGAGTTACCTTATTCAAAGAATTTAAGATTCATGACAATCTCAATCTTATGCATATTGAGAAAATATGATGGAGAATATTATGAGAATTTTTAATCTTTGGAGAAATACCAACGATACATTAAGAAGTAGACGCGATTTAGTTCAGTCAAATAAACGTAAAGACTTGCACCTAATTGATATGGATAATCATAACATAACCATACCTGGAGCAATGTATACATTATCAAATGAAGAACAGAATAAATATTCATCTTCTTGAAAGATATTAAAGTTTCTGATGATTTTTCTTCACAATTAGGGTGATGTATTATTGAAACAGAATGAAAGGTCACTGGTTTAAAGAGTAATGATTGTCATGTCTACATTCAAGTCTTCTTTCCATTGGCTATTCAAGGAGTACTTGAAGATGGTGTTATCAACTTTTGAATTAAGTCGATTTTTCAAGATTATATGCTCAAAGATATTGGATCTATCTACATTAGCCATACTAGAAATTGATATCATACATTGTGCAAACTTAAACAAACATTTACTCCTTTTTGGAATATCATTATGAATCATAAATAATTTGGAATATTTGTAGGCTACTTTTATATGGGATCATAGCCCGAGGTTGATGGTCAGATTTTGGGCCATGCTGGAGAAATGCTTCGTCTCTGTAGAGGATGGCTGACTGTGATGGAGACAAGGGGAGGCGGGAGGGGGCTTGGCCCCCTGTCTCCCAAC
Source organism: Ottelia alismoides (assembly GCA_037367405.1). NCBI lineage: Eukaryota > Viridiplantae > Streptophyta > Magnoliopsida > Alismatales > Hydrocharitaceae > Ottelia > Ottelia alismoides. The sequence goes on from JAZKJV010000419.1 coordinate 905,698, forward strand.
AAGTACTTATCATGTAATTATTATGTAATATATAATAGTAATGGTACATGATTTAAATACAATGGTTAAATATAAATGTTAATAAGTTGTATAAAACGACCCCTCCATCTCCCATCTATAAGTTGTATATAATTCTTCCACCGTCATTTTTCAATAAAAAAATAATAATATGATTTGAATCCGACAATCTAATTATTAACACTTGTATATTTTACAAGAACTACAAGTTATACATATAAGGATGCAAACAATTACACATATATCCATATTCAATCTGCCACTGTATCTATTTTATAATGATTTTTTTACATCCATATCCGTATCCATTTTAAAACGGATACGGATATTGACATCGTTTTGATATCTGCAAGCATTCGTATCCGTATCAATATATCCGTTTTCAAATATAGTCATATATTTATTTTTAACCATATATAACATAATTCTATACCTTTTTACCATATTTGTATAAATTTTATGATATAAATACATTTACTAAATTTATATTATGCATTTTCTATCCAATTCACGTATATTTAAGTCAATTCTATAGAGCATTTCTAACATTACTCGTATGTGATCAGTATTCGTTTTACATCTGTACCCGTTTTAAAGGATACGGTAAGATAATTTTAATATCCATCAATATCCGTATCAGCATCCGCATTCATATTCAAAAACGGATAAGGATTCGGTAATACCTATATCGGTATTTGTATCCGTCCATTTGCATCCCTATATAATAACTACAAGAATAAAATAAGTATGTAGAGATTTTTAATTCATCATTATATCGTATGTTGTTTAATATATAATGATGAATAATATTTAACGAGAATTTTAATATCTGAAATTAGGAAAGAATGTAATATCCGTTGTTAAATCAATACCATTGGTCCATATATGACGCTTAACCATCACAATTTAAATATCGAGGATTAGTTGAGATTCTGAAAAATATGATGAATAAGCGTTGCTATATTGACCTTCATTAATGATATAGTAATCGATATGACATTCGCCTCTAATGTGTTACATAAAAACCATTTTGTAACAAATAGTACTCATATTATATTTTAACAACGGATGAAATATTGATATATTAAAAAACATCCATATATGCACATTTCATTGTAACGAGCCATTCCCTTTATTAAAGATGTATAACTTGTTGTACAAATTTCAATCTTTGTATCTTTTTATAAATTTTCATTTTGAACATAAATAAACCCATCAAAAATGTTGGATTTTTAAAATAATTGTCAAAATCTAGAATGTAAATAGCAATTACACTATGCAAAAGATACCAAAAAAAGGGTATCGATGATTAGTTATGGACAAGCACATAGGTGTTACCATATCCAAGATTGTTTTAATACACGAGTATGGATGTCAATATGAATAATGTGTTACGGTATCTTGAAAATTGAGTATAGATATAAAATGAATATGACTTGGAAATGAATACAATCACACATACATTATAAATTAGCTTTTATATATAGGGTAAATTACAAAAAAGGGACTGACCTTTACATGGATTCCCAATTTAGGGACTAATTTTTAATTTGTAACAAATAGAGAACTCATCTTTGATTTAACGGAGGAGGCCCCAACGACATTAATGAGTGACTCGATTGTGATGTATATGGATGAATATACCCCTGTCTCGGAATTTCTTTTCACTTTCTCCTTTCTCCCACGAATAGAAAAACATCGTCCCTTTTTCTCCCACCTTGGCGACGTAGGTCACGACAATCTGCCCAACAAGGCGGCATCCGACGGTCTACAAGGCGCGGCGGTCGGCGGTCTCCCACCTCGTGCTCCCATCACCATCCGGCAACACCATCAGGCTCACCGACCTGTGCTGCCCCCCGCAATCACCTCCCTCCTCACGTACTCTGGTAACCTCAACGTGTACCTGTCCCAAACCCCATCTTCACGATTGTCCTCTCCTACCTCCTCCTCCGCTGCTACGGCCACACGATTGCGATCTGGAGGCGACTGAGGTGGTGGCGGAATGGAGACGACAGTGAATATGTACAAGTGACAAATATTAGTATACATTATTACACACAACTTTCAAGAAGGAAATATTTTTGTTTGAAGTTATTTTATTGACAAATAAAATATGTGAAAATATGTGCAGGGTGGAAAATGGTGAATATGTACAAGTGAGATTCGGTTTTCTTGATTTTTATAAGTTATGGACCCTATCTCCCCCTACTTTATTCCTGGTCGATCAGGTCAATTCTTGACCTTCTCTCGGAGTTCGGGTCAGTTTGCATTTATTCCATAAATACATCCTTCTTTATTTCTTTTCTTATTATTTTCTTCTTTATTCTTTTATTTTGGTTAAAAAGAATGATAAATATACATTATTAACAAATACATGATGAATGATAAATAATGATAATTAATGAATATGTACATGAGTTTTACTAAGGATTCTAGCTAAAATAAAAGAATAAAGATGATGAATCATGGATTCATCATTCCCCTATATTTTACCTTTGCTAGTCCCTTAGCAAACACTTATTCAAAGAAGAAGTGAAAAAGAAAAATAAGAAAAGAAAAAGGAAAGAATTTAGAACAATATTGATTATTAAACTTATCTTCATAAAATTGAAGTATGGAGCTCAGTCAGACCTTTGGATTATTAGTTTGTTGGAACCTTATTGGGATCTAGGTTTAAAACTCAACAGCCTCTAAGTTCCACCATTCTATGGTCAAGACTCCTCAATAATCCAGATCACAACAAGTCTACATACGCAAACTCTAATGACCATGTATCTTTCCTTGTACTGTGTAAGTGATATGTAGCTCCCCACCTCAAAAATGACAAAGAAACAACCTCCCTCAACCCGGTAACTCTAATGCCTCGGTCTAGCAACTCTTTCCTCGAGGAGCGGGGTATTCCCTTCTAAGTTCAAGTTCAATCGGCTCAAGAAGAGGGGGAAAGAAGAGAATGGATCGTGGCCAGTGTAGCCACGTATCCCTGGGAGCCCAACCAGTGTAGCTAAGTCTCCCGCTGCAAGCTTTATGAGATGAGAACATGCGATACATAAGCTTTGCTTTATTGACTATATACACTCTGGTGGGATTATTAAATTTTCAATCCGACCCACCACTTTTTTTTGGAGTTTTTCTTTCTTTGCACATTTTTCCTTTTTCTTTTTCTTTTTTTTGATGTGCATATTTACAACATATCTACATGGTGCAACATATACATAAGGAGTTTTTCCTCTTGAGCCAGTAGACTATCCCTCTTTTGAAGCTTTATTGCAACCCACAACTCCTGTCTTTGGACCTCAACACCACCAGACCAAGTTGAGATGCACTTCCTTCACTAAAAGAAGACGAGAGGTTCCGCCTAGAAGTACTACCCTCATATGCTACCCCAAGTCAAAGGAAACTGCCTCCTCACCACCTCATCCGTGGAGAGCTACGTGTAAAATGCTGGTGCAAGTAAAGCCATTGTCTGTGAGAGTCATGCGTGCGTTGTTAAGTGCTCTACTTAGGCTCATCAAGATGACATGTGAACATAGCCTAGTGGACTCAAAGAATTAAGTCGCTATGGACCTGAAGAGTCTTAACTCCAAATCCTATAAGATTCTTCTGAGAATTAGGTGGATTAAGGTCTTAACCAAGCACTATTTTCCAATTTTATTCTAGACTACTTTAAATGTCAATACTATTCTAGAAAATGCAAATGCTCGTGCAAGAAAATATTTACAAAACTTTTTTAAGAGAAGAAAATAAAAGATAAAATCTTTTTGAAAAGTTTTTCAAAGAATTTTACAGATTTTTTTTGGATTTTATCTTTTTCAATTTTTTTGTATTTTCAATAATCAACTATACACATTTTATACAAAGTTTTACAAAAAAACTTTTTATTTACAAGTTTTATGTACAAAATTTACAAGTGGATTAATATATATATTTTATACACGGATTTTATATAAAAGTTGCAAATTACATAAATTACAAATAATTACGGCTTTTATTCACACGTGGATTTTACAAGTTTACAAAAATAATTTTTATACCCATAATTTATAACCCACGTGACAAAATATTTTGCAAAAATTTTACAAACCATTTTACAAAATTTTTCAAAACATTTTACAAAATATTTACAAATAATTTTACAAATGATTTTACAAAAATTTTATAAATCATTTTACAAACAATTTTACAAACGGTTTTTGAAAATATTTTATTTTCGCACATTTTACGAACAGTTGTACAATATACATAATTTTGATACAAAAATAAGTTGCAAACATTTTACAAACAAAACATTTTTTACAAACATTTTACAAATCATTTGTACAAAAATAATTTTACAAAGGTTTTTACAAATAATTTTTACAAATCATTTTACAAAATGTTTTACAAAATATTTTACAAAACTTTTTACAAAAGAGTTTACAAACATTTTTACAAACATTTTTCAAAACATTTTTGTTCCAATTTTATAAATAATAGCCATATTATTAAAATACAAAAGTACGAGTTATGGCTAAAGTATATATACAATATATACGACACCCCCTATACTTAGCTCGAACTATGTCCTCATAGTGACCAAAGAGCGACAAAAGAAGACATAACTCGTGCTAAGTATAGAAAAGTGAAAAGAATGCTATACTACAATGACTCAAAGAATAATAAAAAAAATGAAATGAATGGAAGTCAGTGATTCCCCCTATACTTAGGATCAAGTAATCCTATGTATAGAAGACTGTACAAATGTGGAAGATCGAGGAAGAGAATATACACGAAATCAATGAATCACCTTGTCCCCCCTATACTTAGGGTAAAAGATCCCTAAGTATAGAAAAGAATATCAGCAATTGAGGGACAAGAGAGAGAATATAAGAAACTGAGACAAATATATACAAGATAAAAGGACGACATTACTCCTCCTATACTTAGGGTGAAGGATCCCTAAGTATAGGCAACAACAGGAGTAATGAAACGGAACGAGAATGAACAACTCAGTGTCTACACCCCCTATACTTAGGATAGAGTACATCCTAAGTATAGAAAAAAATAATCCTAGACGAGACCTGGGGTGTAAAACAAAAGCGGAGGAAACAAGGAACAAATCAAAACGAAACACGTATATACAAAGTAGACAATGTTGAGGTGCCTCTCAACAAGCGTTAGAGTTTACGCCCCTAGCTAGGCGCAAAGGCTAGGACAATGCAGTATCAAGGTTCGGGACAACATCTGTAAGACGAATACTACTGTCGTTGTAGTCTCGGTATGAGAACAACAACGAGGTCAACAGTGTAAATAAAGACACCCAGGTATGCAATCAGGCGGGTGTCTGCTACCGGCCATGGATATGGGAAGATGTGATTAGGATCCGGTAACACAAAAGAAATCATCGGCTCAGGATCAGACTGGAGGGGAAGTGTGGAGCCGAAGAAATCAAATGTGGAGAAGGATGGATCACTCATGGAATCCTCCACGTTAATCAGTGTCTCAAAAAGGTGTGGAAAGTCAAGATCAGGAGACTCTCTAAGAAAAATGATATCCGATGCATATAACGGAGAAAAATCAGTCAGATCATCGAATATCTCAAGGATCGGCTCATCCTCGTGAGGGTCGTCGAGGTGAGACAACTTAGAAGTAGAAGGATCAGAAGACTCGGTTTCGTGGTCCGACAGATCGGAAACACTCTCAGAAAATGAAACCGAGTACACATCGTGTATGGCATTCTCCCGCAGATAACCCTCGGGGAGAAATGCGAGATCATTGGTGAGAAATAGAGGATCAGGATCTATCAGGGCATCTGCGCTGCTGTCAAGCACCCACTCTGTGCACCAAGATGCATCATCATCTGAAGTCTGTGTCTGGTAAATCTGGAAGCGAGAGAAGGTACTGGTCAACACCGCGAAGGCTGGCAATGTGGTTGCAACTGGTCCTCGCTCTGCGGCAATGCTGGCTGGTATCTGGTCCTCAGAAAACGTATCTGTCTCATCAAAGTGGAGGAAAAAAGGCTCGAATACGGGACTCTCTATGTCTGGCCTCTCAAAGTGGTGTCCCATATCGAGCTGTGGCTGCTGGGATGTGTCATGGTATCTGTCTGAATCTGAGAAGTATCTCTGCAGAAGAAAAGCTAAGTCATCCGGGACTGGGCTTTGAAATGGCTGGATCGATGACTGTAGTAGCGGGGGCTCCTCCATCTCCTGGAATATCAGAAGATCTGATATCCAAGACTCGTCGACTGAAAACTCTGAGGCTGACTCGAACTCTAGCTGGAAAACCAACGGGAACTCGAGTAGACTCTGGGTCAGAACCTCCACTGTGGTAGTCATTTCCTCTATCATCTGTGCTGCAGCAGAATCCAAGTCCGCAGTCGGGTGTATAGAAGCTGTATCCTCAGGTATGGTGGCACACCCAAATGGTATTGCAACATCCTCATGTGTTATCCCAACTAAAGCATCTCGTGAAGGAAGAATGTCTGAAAGTACTCTCGAGATGGTCTGAAGTATATACATGTCGGGATTGTGGTGTGAACCACCACACGAGGTCACTACCAGTGTAATATGCTCAACGGTCATCCCCCTCATGGAGATCTCAACAAGGTCTGTCATCGAAAGTCCATGATCTGGGAATCTCCTCAACAGGTCAAGAAACCTCAGCCACGAATCATGCAATGGCTCCTGGGGGTCTACTGAAAAATCCATGATGAAAGACCGCATCATATCTGCTCTACGCTGGGGGTAGAATCTCTGCAAGAACAATGACCGTAAATCACCCCACGTAGCAAACTTCCTTCCCAACCGTCTGTGCCAACTCTTGGCTCTACCCTGAAGTGTGAAAGGGAAGGTCATAAGCTGTAACTCCTCAGAAGTAATATCTGAATATGATCGTGATCTACAAAACTCCTCGAACTCAGAAAGATGAAGATATGGCTCCTCGTGCACTTCCCCTGAAAACTGCGGCAGTAACTGAATGAACTCTAAGTCTAGAATGAAGGGACTCAATGTAGAAGCTGAGTGTGCTCCATAATATGGCTGCTCATCCGTCATCCCATCATAGAAGTCATCTGAAGCTCGCAACTGCTCAATGTGATCTCCGCGGGCGTCAACTCCAAGCTCAGCATGTCCAGTAGAAAGAGGGAATATAATAGAGGAAGAAAGAGAAAGAGATGAGAGGTCGATCGGAGTTCCGACCTCAAACGAAGGCAAACGTGAATGATGTGGATGAAAAAATGGAGCCGCAAGATCCGGCTGAAGAGAACATCGATCCATCATCACGAGTCGAGAAGAAATGACGAGGGGAGAAGACAAATAAGGGTGGGAGGGAGGGATAAAAGAGAAGAAAATAGAGTGAAGACGAGAAGGGAAACAGATGGTGACTGCTAATGATATAGACAAGATGATCGTAACCAATTCACACCAATCACATACAAACACAATGCAAACCCCCAATTCACCTACTCAACACAAAATGAGGACCACAAATGTGCAGTCTTTTTATCTTTTCTATTTTAGAGTTAGGTGAGAACACAAAAGTTGTACAAACACTTAAGAGGTTTAATGGGATTTGGGCACTACTCCTTAGTATGTACGCGAGCAATTAAAAGCGAAGACAATGAGGGGATTGCTCTCCCAAAACAATGAAGTGAATCAATTACGTTTAATTTTATGATCAAGTTCAATTAGCAGTCCCAATTTTTAATTTTTTATTTTTTTGGATATTTTCAATGAAACGTCTAACGAATTTTCCGATTTCCTTTTTATTCCTAAGTCCAGAAAACAGAGGGAGGAATACGGAAAAACCGATGCGTGATGAAATCTATGAATGCATGCACGAGATAGAAGGCGTACCTTTCTCCAGCACTCTACATGCAATATGATCCACGCATAAATTTAAACTAATACATATGAATGCAATGCGAGAACCGTCCTAAACAGGAACTTCTATTATCGTGAAGCACAGATTTATTTGTCTAAGTCCAAGCGAGTTCTATAGGAACAGATATTCTATTAGGGGCTTTGGACCTAATGCTACCTGGCTCAATCAAATAGAAACCTAAATCTAGGGGCTCAAGCACAAGAAATCCACGTGAAACAAAATAAAATAAAGCGATAAAAACAAAACACGGTGAGGTCCCCCAAGTGCACCGACACTTGGCGAAACAGACCCCGAAATCTGTCAAGTGTCTAAAGTCCTAGAAATTATTACAACTTACTACAAGAATGATAATGGAATAAAATGTTAAAAGTCCTCAAAGGATCTTCCAAATCTTATGCTCCCCTTCTCCTACGCTCTCCTGCTGCTCGATGAAGAAACGAGCCGCCTCCGCTTCGCTCGGGTGCGCCGACGCTCCTAGGAATGCCGCCCTCGCTTGTCGGGCTCTCGCAAGAAAGAGAGAAACAAAAGATATGTCAGATCACAATTATGCAAAATATATCAAATAAAATGAAGTAGAAGGACAAGAAGAACAAGTATATGCACAATCCAAGAGCAGAAGGCAAAGAAGACCAATCTACCCTCGCCGTGCCTCCCCGGCAACGGCGCCATTTTGATGAGCCGGTAATCTCACTTGGGTTTTAGTTTATTAATAGAGTGTCGTTGTACCCAAAGAAAAACCAACCGAATCAAATAATTATTAAATCCAAATCAAAGAGACCAAAGAAGATGATGGATTTTTGCTATTTAGTTATTAACCTGGTATAGCTCCCAGGGTCGAACTCAAGGAGGCAACAGTTATTAAGCAAGGGTTATTTAATCAAAGACAAGCAATGAAATAAAAGGGTGAATCTATGCAAGCTACTCTTGTGTTTTTGTGATTTTTTTTATCTTTTTAAATTTTTTATGGGTTTTAATGTAAAGACACTTTTTAGTAGTTTTTGAATTATTAAAAATAGCAAATCAAAGAAAGTATGTAATACTATAGATAAAAGACACTAACAGGAACTTAACCTAATTTTGATAAAATTTTTGGATCAAGAATTATATTTATTTCATGCAATATAGACAAGAAAATAAGTGCCGCGGAAGAAGGACTGATTTGTAATTATTGTAAAAATTTTGATCGGATTATAACAGAGAAATACTGTGGTGTACTTAGACAATTTCCACACAACATGCACGTGTAGATCACATGTAAAATTAGCTACTTGGACCTGTATTTAAGGAGCAATAAAATTGAGGCCAAATGTGCAAGTGTGACAGAAATAAAATGTGCAAATCACGTGCTATCAGTTGTAATTGGATTGTTTTGCAAATACATCAATTGCCGAGGGGTTTGTGAAATTTACCCAAAAATTCACTCCACGTTGAGCGGCGGATACGAGTACTCTGACATTGACATGTGAAAAAATTATGGTCGTGTGATCAGATGGTAATTAACGGCTCCTGTATAATATGGGCTCCCGAATGTTCTTCCCCAATTGCTCCGGCAGACGGCGTCGATCCTGTGCGGCTCCAAACTATGAAGATGGTGCCGCTCAAATTCAAATCATTGGTTGTTGTGTTGGACGGAGCAAGAGCTCGATGATGTTCCGTGTTTATGGTCCAGATCAGACACGATGCTCCTTGTTCCGACTCATGTGATGCAATCCCTGCAGATAGAATAAAAAATTTTTCTCTTCGATTCTTAGGAATCGGGTGCAGGTAGGTGGAATGGCATATGTTAATTGTAATCAAATCTTGGATCCTCGATCAGAAATTATATGCGTAGAGTTGATAAAATCTTATCCAGATTAGATTCACTCCCCTGTCAAAATTGGTGTCATTCTCAGCATTCAATAGAAAGTAACAGAATCCATAATCAATTAAAGGATTTATGCACACAATTCCATAAATCTCCACCAACGAATCTTGAAGTAATTTCAATTGGATGTTTCCATCCAATTTAGATTACAAATCATAAGTATGCAACGAATAGGTGGGTGAATGGAGGGGATTTGATTACAGATTGTAGGCATGTATTCAACCAAGGCACTTCTCCTCCAGATGTGTTGCGTGAAGCTTCGTCCAGACAAAAATCCACAGTATTAATCAGAATTATTCAGATCTGGATACAGATCGATTCACTTCAGGTCCTGCTGATTCGAAACTTAGGCTCGAGGTTTCTCTTCCTCGACCTGAGATTATGCAAAACAATAAATGGATGGGAGGTAATGGAAGAGCTGTCGAAGATGTAGGATTCGCTCTAGGTCTCCGGCCACCGTGCGTGGCCGGAGGTGAAAGGATATGAAGGGTAGACGTGAAATGGTGAGGATTCAGAGGTGAGATGATGATCGGAGGTGGGTTTGATGTCAACGGAGATGAAGATGGTGGACCGCCGACCGTGATGATCGGAGGGTGAATCGGGATGAACTACGGATCTAGGATTTGCGACAAAATCGGATAGAAGATGAAATCTAGATTACCTGAATGATGCGAGTTTCCAGATGAATGATGTTGCCTGGGATGAGGATCAAGGATCCTCGGGTCGTTGCCTCGACGGCTCGGCGGTGCCGGAGGCTCGAGCTCGCCGAAGGCGGAGCACGGCGGAGTATACGACGGATCAAAGGCCGATTCGCACCGTTCCTCGCTTCAACAACGATCAGCTGTCACTCATGATACATTGGAGCTCCTTGGAGATGGAGAAAATGGCCAAAGATGGGGGAGGAAGAAGATGGAGCCTTATTTATAAGATGAGAAACGTTAAATTTCAAATGAAAATTCGGCGCGCAAATCGAGGCGGGAAATTTGAAACTTTTAATGGGAGAAAATTAGAGTTGTGAGGTTGTTATTTTGGTGAAGAAATCAAGTCGATCCGATCAACGAAGCGCTCTAGAAAATTTGGAGAAAACGACTCGGTTGAACAGATTATTTGGCTGAAGGAGGAAAAGGACGAAACAGGGAAAAGGACGAAACAACAGATTAAAAGATAAATACAATAAATAGATAAATAAATGGTTTTAAATTACCAAATAATAAAAATAAATAATGTTAATAATTTATTAAATAATTTTATGGTGATTTTTAATAAATAAAATAAATTAATTAAATAAGGTAAAATAAATAAGAACCTTTATTAATAGGTATAAAATACCTATGTGATATATACTTTATTTTATTTTTGATTATTTTCTGATTTTATAAATTTTATTTTTATTTTATATATTTAAAATAAATATATGCAAAACTTTTAAAAATACAATATGTGCATAAATAAATAAAAATAAATACAATGTATACATATATACAAGTATACCCATAAGGTCCCAAAACATACTTTTTGCATATTAATTCTGATTTCAGTGAAACCACTTTTATTTGATAGATATTTTTAAAAATGAACTTTAAAAGTGAGTACACTCAAATCAGAGTTCATACGGCCAAGTTATGATATCTGGAAGTTAGGATTTACGGCTTTTAGATTTTGAGATTTATTAGTATTTATTCTTATTTTTAAATTATATTTTTGTATTTTTCTAGTGATTTTTATTAACATTTCAGAAAAAGAACTAAGTTATTTGGAGTCATAAATAAATAGATAGAAAATAAAGAAGTTTTATATGCATGATGTACATATATACAAAGGGGTCCAAACGCCAAAACTGACACATTTTATTCCACGATTTTTTTGATATTTTTAATAAATAGTATTAATTATAAAATGAAGTTTAAAAGTGAGTTTGGTCAATTTAGAGTTTTCTATAAATAGTTATGAACCTGGAAAGTTGGACTTTTAGGCTTTTTAGGTTCATTGTATTTATTTATTTATTAGTTAAATAATTTTTCCGATATTTTTATAAATTAGTATACATTATTACACACAACTTTCAAGAAGGAAATATTTTTGTTTGAAGTTATTTTATTGACAAATAAAATATGTGAAAATATGTGCAGGGTGGAAAATGGTGAATATGTACAAGTGAGATTTGGTTTTCTTGATTTTTATAAGTTATGGACCCTATCTCCCCCTACTTTATTCCTGGTCGATCAGGTCAATTCTTGACCTTCTCTCGGAGTTCGGGTCAGTCTGCATTTATTCCGTAAATACATCCTTCTTTATTTCTTTTCTTGTTCTTTTCTTCTTTATTCTTTTATTTTGGTTAAAAAGAATGATACATATACATTATTAACAAATACATGATGAATGATAAATAATGATAATTAATGAATATGTACATGTGTTTTACTAAGGATTCTAGCTAAAATAAAAGAATAAAGATGATGAATCATGGTTTCATCATTCCCCTATACTTTACCTTTGCTAGTCCCTTAGCAAACACTTATTCAAAGAAGAAGTGAAAAAGAAAAATAAGAAAAGAAAAAGGAAAGAATTTAGAACAATATTGATTATTAAACTTATCTTCATAAAATTGAAGTATGGAGCTCAGTCAGACCTTTGAATTATTAGTTTGTTGTAACCTTATTGGGATCTAGGTTTAAAACTCAACAGCCTCTAAGTTCCACCATTCTATGGTCAAGACTCCTCAATAATCCAGATCAGAACAAGTCTACATACGCAAACTCTAATGACCATGCATCTTTCCTTGTACTGTGTAAGTGATATGTAGCTCCCCACCTCAGAAATGACAAAGAAACAACCTCCCTCAATCCGGTAACTCTAATGCCTCGGTCTAGCAACTCTTTCCTCGAGGAGCGGGGTATTCCTTTTTAAGTTCAAGTTCAACCGGCTTAAGAAGAGGGGGAAAGAAGAGAATGGACCGTGGCCAGTGTAGCCACGTATCCCTGGGAGCCCAACCAGTGTAGCTAAGTCTCCCGCTGCAAGCTTCATGAGATGAGAACATGCGATACATAAGCTTTGCTTTATTGACTATATACACTCCGGTGGGATTATTAAATTTTCAATCTGACCCATCACTTTTTTTGGAGTTTTTCTTTCTTTGCACATTTTTTTCTTTTTCTTTTTCTTTTTTTGATGTGCATATTTACAACATATCTACATGGTGCAGCATATACATAAGGAGTTTTTCCTCTTGAGCCAGTAGACTATCCCTCTTTTGAAGCTTTATTGCAACCCACAACTCCTGTCTTTAGACCTCAACACCACCAGACCAAGTTGAGATGCACTTCCTTCACTAAAAGAAGACGAGAGGTTCCGCCTAGAAGTACTACCCTCATATGCTACCCCAAGTCAAAGGAAACTGCCTCCTCACCACCTCTTCCGTGGAGAGCTACGTGTAAAGTGCTGGTGCAAGTAAAGCAATTGTCTATGAGAGTCATGCGTGCGTTGTTAAGTGCTCTACTTAGGCTCATCAAGATGACACGTGAACATAGCCTAGTGGACTCAAAGAATTAAGTCGCTATGGACCTGAAGAGTCTTAACCCCAAATCCTATAAGATTCCTCTGAGAATTAGGTGGATTAAGGTCTTAACCAAGCTCTATTTTCCAATTTTATTCTAGACTAGTTTAAATGTCAATACTATTCTAGAAAATGCAAATGCTCGTGCAAGAAAATATTTACAAAACTTTTTTAAGAGAAGAAAATAAAAGACAAAATCTTTTTGAAAAGTTTTTCAAAGAATTTTGCAGATTTTTTTTGGATTTTATCCTTTTCAATTTTTATGTATTTTCAATAATCAAATATACACATTTTATACAAAGTTTTACAAAAAGACTTTTTATTTACAAGTTTTATGTACAAAATTTACAAGTGGATTAAATATACATATTTTATACACGGATTTTATATACAAGTTGTAAATTACATAAATTACAAATAATTATGGCTTTTATTCACACGTGGATTTTACAAGTTTACAAAAATAATTTTTATACCCATAATTTATAACCCACGTGACAAAATATTTTACAAAAATTTTACAAACCATTTTACAAAATTTTTCAAAACATTTTACAAAAGATTTACAAATAATTTTGAAAATTATTTTACAAATTATTTTACAAAAATTTTACAAATCATTTTACAAACAATTTTACAAATGGTTTTTTAAATATTTTATTTTCATACATTTTACAAACAGTTGTACAATATACATAATTTTGATACAAAAATAAGTTACAAACATTTTACAAACAAAACATTTTTTACAAACATTTTACAAATCATTTGTAAAAAAATAATTTTACAAAGGTTTTTACAAATAATTTTTACAAATCATTTTACAAAATGTTTTACAAAATATTTTACAAAACTTTTTACAAAAGAGTTTACAAACATTTTTACAAACATTTTTCAAATCATTTTTGTTCCAATTTTATAAATAATAGCCATATTATTAAAATACAAAAGTACGAGTTATGGCTAAAGTATATATACAATATATACGACACCCCCTATACTTAGCTCGAACTCTGTCCTCATAGTGACCAAAGAGCGACAAAAGAAGACATAACTCGTGCTAAGTATAGAAAAGTGAAAAGAATGCTATACTACAACGACTCAAAGAATAATAAAAAAATGAAATGAATGGAATTCGATGATTCCCCCTATTCTTAGGATCAAGTACTCCTAAGTATAGAAGATTGTACAAACGGGGAAGACCGAGGAAGAGAATATACATGAAATCAATGAATCACCTTGTCCCCCCTATACTTAGGGTAAAAGATCCCTAAGTATAGAAAAGAATATCAACAGTTGAGGGACAAGAGAGAGAATATAAGAAACTGAGACAAATATATACAAGATAAAAGGACGACATTACTCCTCCTATACTTAGGGTGAAGGATCCCTAAGTATAGGCAACAACAGAAGTAATGAAACGGAACGAGAATGAACAACTCGGTGTCTACACCCCCCTATACTTAGGATAGAGTACATCCTAAGTATAGCAAAAATAACCCTAGATGAGACCTGGGGTGTAAAACAAAAGCGGAGGAAACAAGGAACAAATCAAGATGAAACACGTATATACAAAGTAGACAATGTTGAGGTGCCTCTCAACAAGCGCTAGAGTTTACGCCCCTAGCTGGGCGCAAAGGCTAGGACAATGCAGTATCAAGGTTCAAGACGACATCTGTAAGACGAATACCGTACTGTCGTTGTAGTCTCGGTATGAGAACAACAACGAGGTCAACAATGTAAATAAAAACACCCAAGTATGCAATCAGGCGGGTGTCTGCTACCGGCCAAGGATATGGGAAGATGTGATTAGGATCCAGTAACACAAAAGAAATCATCGGCTCAGGATCAGACTGGAGTGGAAGTGTGGAGCCGAAGAAATCAAACGTGGAGAAGGATGGATCAGTCATGGAATCCTCCACGTCAATCAGTGTCTCAAAAAGGTGTGGAAAGTCAATATAAGGAGACTCTCTAAGAAAACTGATATCCGATGCATATAATGGAGAAAAATCAGTCAGATCATCGAATATCTCAAGGATCGGCTCATCCTCGCGAGGGTCGTCGAGGTGAGACAACTCAGAAGTAGAAGGATCAGAAGACTCGGTTTCGTGGTCCGACAGATCGGATACACTCTCAGAAAATGAATCCGAGTACACATCGTGTATGGCATTCTCCCGCAGATAACCCTCGGGGAGAAATGCGAGATCATTGGTGAGAAATAGAGGATCAGGATCTATCAGGGCATCTGCGCTGCTGTCAAGCACCCACTCTGTGCACCAAGATGCATCATCATCTGAAGTCTGTGTGGTCAATCTGGAAGCGAGAGAAGGTACTGGTCAACACCGCGAAGGCTGGCAATGTGGTTGCAACTGGTCCTCGCTCCGCGGCAATGCTGGCTGGTATCTGGTCCTCAGAAAACGTATCTGTCTCATCAAAGTGGAGGACAAAAGGCTCGAATATGGGACTCTCTATGTCTGGCCTCTCAAAGTGGTGTCCCATATCGAGTTGTGGCTGCTGGGCTGTGTCATGGTATCTGTCTGAATCAGAGAAGAATCTCTGCAGAAGAAAAGCTAAGTCATCCGGGACTGGGCTCTGAAATGGCTGGATCGATGGCTGTAGTAGCGGGGGCTCCTCCATCTCCTGGAATATCAGAAGATCTGATATCCAAGACTCGTCGACTGAAAACTCTGAGGCTGACTTGAACTCTAGCTGGAAAACCAACGGGAACTCGAGTAGACTCTGGGTCAGAACCTCCACTGTGGTAGTCATTTCCTCTATCATCTGTGCTGCAGCAGAATCCAAGTCCGCAATCGGGTGTATAGAAGCTGTATCCTCAGGTATGGTGTCACACCCAAATGGTATTGCAACATCCTCATGTGTTGTCCCAACTAAAGCATCTCGTGAAGGTAGAATATCTGAAAGTACTCTCGAGATGGTCTGAAGTATATCCATGTCGAGACTGTGGTGTGAACCACCACACGAGGTCACTACCAGTGTAATCTGCTCAACGGTCATCCCCCTCATGGAGATCTCAACAAGGTCTGTCATCGAAAGTCCATGATCTGGGAATCTCCTCAAGAGGTCAAGAAACCTCAGCCACGAATCATGCAATGGCTCCTGAGGGTCTACTGAAAAATCCATGATGAAAGACCGCATCATATCTGCTCTACGCTGGGGGTAGAATCTCTGCAAGAACAATGACCGTAAATCACCCCACGTAGCAAACTTCCTTCCCAACCGTCTGTGCTAACTCTTGGCTCTACCCTGAAGTGTGAAAGGGAAGGTCATAAGCTGTAACTCCTCAGAAGTAATATCTGAATATGATCGTGATCTACAAAACTCCTCGAACTCAGAAAGATGAAGATATGGCTCCTCGTGCACTTCCCCTGAAAACTGCGGCAGTAGCTGAATGAACTCTAAGTCTAGAATGAAGGGACTCAATGTAGAAGCTGAGTGTGCTCCATAATATGGCTGCTCATCCATCATCCCATCATAGAAGTCATCTGAAGCTCACAACTGCTCAATGTGATCTCCGCGGGCGTCAACTCCAAGCTCAACATGCCCAGTAGAAAGAGGGAATATAGTAGAGGAAGAAAGAGAAAGATATGAGAGGTCGATCGGAGTTCCGACCTCAAACGAAGGCAAACGTGAATGATGTGGATGAAAAAATGGAGCCGCAAGATCCGGCTGAAGAGAACATCGATCCATCATCACGAGTCGAGAAGAAATGACGAGGGGAGAAGACAAATAAGGGTGGGAGGGAGGGATAAAAGAGAAGAAAACATAGTGAAGACGAGAAGGGAAACAGATGGTGGCTGCTAATGATATAGACAAGATGATCGTAACCAATTCACACCAATCACATACAAACACAATGCAAACCCCCAATTCACCTACTCAACACAAAATGAGGACCACAAATGTGCGGTCTTTTTATCTTTTCTATTTTAGAGTTAGGTGAGAACACAAAAGTTGTACAAACACTTAAGAGGTTTAATGGGATTTGAGCACTACTCCTTAGTATGTACGCGAGCAATTAAAAGCGAAGACAATGAGGGGATTGCTCTCCCAAAACAATGAAGTGAATCAGTTACGTTTAATTTTATGATCAAGTTCAATTAGCAGTCCCAATTTTTAAATTTTTGATTTTTTTGATTTTTTTGGATATTTTCAATGAAACGTCTAACGAATTTGTCGATTTCCTTTTTATTCCTAAGTCCAGAAAACAGAGGGAGGAATACGGAAAAGCCGATGCACGATGAAATCTATGAATGCATGCACGAGATAGAAGGCGTACCTTTCTCCAGCACTCTACTTACAATATGATCCACGCATAAATTTAAACTAATATATATGAATGCAATGCGAGAACCGTCCTAAACAGTAACTTCTATTATCGTGAGGCACAGATTTATTTGTCTAAGTCCAAGCGAGTTCTATAGGAACAGATATTCTATTAGGGGCTTTGGACCTAATGCTACCTGGATCAATCAAATAGAAACCTAAATCTAGGGGCTCAAGCACAAGAAATTCACGTGAAACAAAAAAAAGCGATAAAAACAAAACACGGTGAGGTCCCCCAAGTGCACCGACACTTGGCGAAACAGACCCCGAAATCTGTCAAGTGTCCAAAGTCCTAGAAATTATTACAACTTATTACAAGAATGATAATGGAATAAAATGTTAAAAGTCCTCAAAGGATCTTCCAAATCTTCTGCTCCGCTTCTCCTACGCTCTCTTGTTGCTCGATGAAGAAACGAGCCGCCTCCGCTTCGCTCGGGTGCACCGGCGCTCCTAGGAATGCCACCCTCGCTCGTCGGGCTCTCGCAAGAAAGAGAGAAACAAAAGATATATCAGATCACAATTATGCAAAATATATCAAATAAAATGAAGTAGAAGGACAAGAAGAACAAGTATATACACAATTTAAGAGCAGAAGGCAAAGAAGACCTATCTACCCTCGCCGTGCCTCCCCGGCAACGGCGTCATTTGATGAGCCGGTAATCTCACTTGGGTTTTAATTTATTAATAGAGTGTCGTTGTACCCAAAGAAAAACCAATCAAATCAAACAATTATTAAATCCAAATCAAAGAGACCAAAGAAGATGATGGATTTTTGCTATTTAGTTATTAACCTTGTGTAGCTCCCAGGGTCGAACTCAAGGAGGCAACAGTTATTAAGCAAGGGTTATTTAATCAAAGACAAGTAATGAAATAAAAGGGAGAATCTATGCAAGCTACTCTTGGGTTTTTGTGATTTTTTATCTTTTTAAAATTTTTATGGGTTTTAATGTAAACAGATACTTTTTAGTAGTTTTTGAATTATTAAAAATAGCAAATCAAAGAAATTATGTAATACTATAGATAAAAGACACTAACAGGAACTTAACCTAATTTTGATAAAATTTTTGGATCAAGAATTATATTTATTCCATGCAATATAGACAAGAAAATAAGTGCCGCAGAAGAAGGACTGAATTGTAATTATTGTAAAAGTTTTGATCAGATTATAACAGAGAAATACTGTGGTGTACTTAGACAATTTCCACACAACATGCACGTGTAGATCACATGTAAAATTAGCTACTTGGACCTGTATTTAAGGAGCAATAAAATTGAGGCCAAATGTGCAAGTGTGACAGAAATAAAATGTGCAGATCATGTGCTATCAGTTGTAATTGGATTGTTTTGCAAATACATCAATTGCCGAGGGGTTTGTGAAATTTACCAAAAAATTCACTCTACGTTGAGCGGCGGATACGAGTACTCTGGCATTGACATGTGAAAAAATTATGGCCGTGTGATCAGATGGTAATTAACGGCTCCTGTATAATCTGGGCTCTCGAATGTTCTTCCCCAATTGCTCCGGCAGACGGCGTCGATCCTGTGCGGCTCCAAACTATGAAGATGGTGCCGCTCAAATTCAAATCATCGGTTGTTGTGTTGGACGGAGCAAGAGCTCGATGATGTTCCGTGTTTATGGTCCAGATCAGACACGATGCTCCTTGTTCCGACTCATGTGATGCAATCCCTGCAGATAGAATAAAAAATTTTGCTCTTCGATTCTTAGGAATCGGGTGCAGGTAGGTGGAATGGCATATGTTAATTGTAATCAAATCTTGGATCCTCATCAGAAATTATATGCGTAGAGTTGATAAAATCTTATCCAGATTAGATTCACTCCCCTGTCAAAATTGGTGTCATTCTCAGCATTCAATAGAAAGTAACAGAATCCATAATCAATTAAAGGATTTATGCACACAATTCCATAAATCTCCACCAACGAATCTTGAAGTAATTTCAATTGGATGTTTCCATCCAATTTATTTTTACAAATCATAAGTTTGCAACGAATAGGTGGGTGAATGGAGGGGATTTGATTACAGATTGTAGGCACGTATTCAACCAAGGCACTTCTCCTCCAGATGTGTTGCGTGAAGCTTCGTCCAGACAAAAATCCACAGTATTAATCAGAATTATTCAGATCTGGATACAGATCAATTCACTTCAGGTCCTGCAGATTCGAAACTTAGGCTCGAGGTTTCTCTTCCTCGACATGAGATTTTGCAAAACAGTAAATGGATGGGAGGTAATGGAAGAGCTGTCGAAGATGTAGGATTCGCTCTAGGTCTCCGGCCACCGTGGTGAAAGGATATGAAGGGTAGACGTGAAATGGTGAGGATTCAGAGGTGAGATGATGATCGGAGGTGGGTTTGATGTCAACGGAGAAGAAGATGGTGGACCGCCGACCGTGATGATCGGAGGGTGAATCGGGATGAACTACGGATCTAGGATTTGCGACAAAATCGGATAGAAGATGAAATCTAGATTACCTGAATGATGCGAGTTTCCAGATGAATGATGTTGCCTGGGATGAGGATCAAGGATCCTCGGGTCGTTGCCTCGACGGCTCGGCGGTGCCGGAGGCTCGAGCTTGCCGAAGGCGGAGCACGGCGGAGTATACGCCGGATCAAGGGCCGATTCGCACCGTTCCTCGCTTCAACAACGATCAGCTGTCACTCATGATACATTGGAGCTCCTTGGAGATGGAGAAAATGGCCAAAGATGGGAGGAGAAAGAAGATGGAGCCTTATTTATATGATGAGAAACGTTAAATTTCAAATGAAAATTCGGCGCGCAAATCGAGGCGGGAAATTTGAAACTTTTAATGGGCGAAAATTAGAGTTGTGAGGTTGTTATTTTGGTGAAGAAATCAAGTCGATCCGATCAACGAAGCGCTCTAGAATTTGGAGAAAATGACCCGGTTGAACATATTATTTGGCTGAAGGAGGAAAAGGACGAAACAGGGAAAAGGACGAAACAACAGATTAAAAGATAAATACAATAAATAGATAAATAAATGGTTTTAAATTACAAAATAATGAAAATAAATAATGTTAATAATTTATTAAATAATTTTATGGTGATTTTTAATGAATAAAATAAATTAATTAAATAAGGTAAAATAAATAAGAATCTTTATTAATAGGTATAAAATACCTATGTGATACATACTTTATTTTATTTTTGATTATTTTCTGATTTTATAAATTTTATTATTATTTTATATAATTAAAACAAATATATGCAAAACTTTTAAAAATACAATATGTGCACAAATAAATAAAAATAAATACAATGTATACATATATACAAGTATACCCATAAGGTCCCAAAACTTACTTTTTGCATATTAACTCTGATTTCAGTGAAACCACTTTTATTTGATAGATATTTTTACAAAATGAACTTTAAAAGTGAGTACACTCAAATCAGAGTTCATACGGCCAAGTTATGAGATCTGGAAGTTAGGATTTACGGCTTTTAGATTTTGAGATTTATTAGTATTTATTCACATTTATTTTTAAATTATATTTTTTATTTTCTAGTGATTTTTATTAACATTTCAGAAAAAGAACTAAGTTATTTGGAGTCATAAATAAATAGATAGAAAATAAAGAAGTTTTATACACATGATGTACATATATACAAAGGGGTCCAAACGCCAAAACTGACACATTTTATTCCACGATTTTTTTGATATTTTTAATAAATAGTATTAATTATAAAATGAAGTTTAAAAGTGTGTTTGGTCAATTTAGAGTTTTCTATAAATAGTTATGAACCTGGGAAGTTGGACTTTTAGGCTTTTTAGGTTCATTGTATTTATTTATTTATTGGTTAAATAATTTTTCTGATATTTTTATAAATTAGTATACATTATTACACACAACTTTCAAGAAGGAAATATTTTTGTTTGAAGTTATTTTATTGACAAATAAAATATGTGAAAATATGTGCAGGGTGGAAAATGGTGAATATGTACAAGTGAGATGTGGTTTTCTTGATTTTTATAAGTTATGGACCCTATCTCCCCCTACTTTATTCCTGGTCGATCAGGTCAATTCTTGACCTTCTCTCGGAGTTCGGGTCAGTCTGCATTTATTCCATAAATACATCCTTCTTTATTTCTTTTCTTGTTCTTTTCTTCTTTATTCTTTTATTTTGGTTAAAAAGAATGATAAATATACATTATTAATAAATACATGATGAATGATAAATAATGATAATTAATGAATATGTACATGTGTTTTACTAAGGATTCTAGCTAAAATAAAAGAATAAAGATGATGAATCATGGATTCATCACCAGGCGTTGATGCATGCGGGGTGGAATGCGTGGTTGCAGTAAGGAAGGAGGCGGAGTAGGTCATTAGGGATGAAGTCGGAGAGGTAGACGACGCACTCCAGAGGGGAATTGCCGAGCTTCAACCCCATCACGTCAGAGTAGAGGAAAGTCGGGAGGGACTCGATAATGGAAGGGTCTAGCCGAGAGGGGATCTGGGATGCTGCGGCTGCAGTGGCGGATATATACGGAGAAGAAGGCAACGAAGAAGAAGGCGGTCATAAGAACGACGATGAGGACGGCCATAGATGGGTTAAAGCGCAGGTTGGCGCCTTCCATCGCTGGTGGAGGAGAGTTGGGATCCGATGGATGAGAGAGGAGGGTGGGTGCTGACATCAGTAGGAGGGGGGAGGAAAAGGGTCAGCGACAGAGATGACGTAGCCATGGGGGTGGCAGAAGAAGAGATATTTTGCTATAGGGTAAATTACAAAAAAGGACTGACCTTTACGTGGATTCCCGATTTAGGATAAGGGTATATTTGTCCATATACATCACAAATCGAGTCACTCATTAACATCGTTGGGGCTTCCTCCGTTAAATCAAAGATGAGTCCCCTATTTGTTACAAATTAAAAATTAGTCCCTAAATTGGGAATCCATGTAAAGGTCAGTCCCTTTTATGTAATTTACCCATATATATATGAGTTGAATGACTTATTATGATACAAATACAATATATATATATATATATATCATAAAAATTATATCAAATATATAGAAAAAGTTAAAAATTTTGTTAAATGTAATTAAAAATAAATATACAACTATATTGTAAAAAAATATAAAAATATAGACAAAAATGTATATGGATACTAAAGTGGCATTTATATATGTATTCATTTTAATACAAATACATATACAACTGTCAAATATATTATAAGGAATATGTGTGTGTATATCCCTTTGCATCCCTACATTAAGTGTGATATAATTATACTTTTTAAAAATATTAGATTTAATGGTACTACCTAACATCATATTAATAATCTAAAAGTTTTTGTGATTTGAAGAATTTTGTAAGGACTTTTTTGTCCATATAATGTTTGTTTGGATATTTATGTGAAATGATAAGTTTATAGGGGTATATTTGTAAAAATTCCTAGTAAATAAATATTAATAATTAAAATGATAATTAATAACATAGATACACTTTGTATATATAATGTATCTACATGTATATCTATGTATATATGTATAAGTATGTGTGTAGTCTCAATAATTTGGCCTCCCAAGTAAAAATTTCTGGCTTCATCCCTGCCCGTTGAGGAATAATGTGAGTAAATTATTCTTGTTAACATTAATTATGATAGTGATATTAATACATGATTATTCACTATTTCGATCCACAACTCCCGTTAGAGGAGATGCGCACCGGGCGTTGATTCTAATTAGTGGGTAAATTATTCTTGTTAACATTAATTATGATAGTGATATTAATACATGATTATTCACTATTTCGATCCACAACTCCCGTTAGAGGAGATGCGCACCGGACGTTGATCCTAATTAGTGGAGGGAGCTTATTATATATTGGATCGGAGAGGAACATGGTGTATTACAACTATACTTTATTTTATACTCACTATAAGTTAGTAATCATTGTGAATTACAAGAGATTTCTTGGTGGAATATCGATAAAAAAGAAGAGATTCAAGGCTACCTACATGATGGGTAGAAAAAATACAAATTAGTTGAAGCACGACTTTGTAAGTGCTAATTTATTCTATAATGATTTACATTTTTTAAATGTAAGGGATTTTTACCCGGCAGACCCTATAAACTATGCCAATCACCTCCACGACCTTTGAAACAACCTAATTCCTCTTTGAACCCCGTAAACTTACCAACTCTTACCCCATGAACCCTCCGGGTAATATATTTTAAGCCCGTGGGGGTTCTTGGGGTAATTTACAGGGTCGATAGGGTAATTACGTTGTGCGTAGAGGCATTTTAAAATGTTTATAGGGTCTGCTAGGTAAAAATCCCTAAATGTAAATATGATTATTATTCTTTTTATTCTATTTAGGTTGAAAAACATGATCGGATACCAACTTAGATTAATGTTTTTGCGCAATCCAAGAGTTGTGACATGAGTGGGGTTATTGAATGGGTAGATGAAGCATATAGACCGATTCATGTAGGAGAGACTTGATGTAAGTTAAAAGATGATTAATGCATGACTTTTAGGAGGAGATGGCGAGGCTCAGCACCACCCCGTTGTTGGATAGCACTAGGACAAGTCTACCACCTATCACTCCAGATGAAGCATTCATCCAGGTGATGAGTCCGGAGCATTCTGGACGTGTACGATGCAATGATCATGGGGCAACCATTCGATCACATTATCATGGTGGTAGCGACTCTTTGTCCCAAAAGTTAGCAAGGGAAAGTGAGTTAGAGAATAATTTGGTGCAGTTCAATGAGCCGATGTCTAGTCAGGATAGCATAATGCGCCAATATGAAGAATAGATTGCGAGAACGTAGAGCGAAATGGCGCAATTTCATACTTTCACGCAACTTCAGGGTGGAGGTAACCTTGTCCCACAAGTTCTAGCACCACAACCCAATGAAAAGGAGGAAGAGAAGGATGAAGAGAGTGAGGATGAAGAGAACAACGAGTATGGTTTAGTGATAGATGTTTTATACTAATTTAGGCTAAAAATATTTTTAGTTTAATGTTATGTATATGAACATCTAGTGAACTCTTTGGATGAAATATTTGTTTTTATTTAATATGCTATGGTTAATTAGTTTTGTAGCGTGTTTCTTTCATTAATAGTTGGATGTATGTATGTTTTATTGAATTTATACTGGGTGTGATGAAGATAGATAAGAGGTTGAGAAACACATCGGACATGCATTATTTTTTCCCCAGAATATCTCAAAGGCAGTCATGACGTCCTAAAAATCTCTCTGTGTCCGTCCTTAAAGGCTGCAACACGTTAAAGGCATGGTCGTGCCCACAATGTTATCAGACCAATGTGAGATGTGCACAAAAAACCTTATGGGACGGTCATGACCATTCCATCTGGTCCCCGCATATTCAATCAGATCTAAGATGCGACAGGCACAGAAAGCTTTAGGGGACGGTCCTGATCGTCTCATCTAGTATCAGACGAGATGATGGTGACCGTCCCTTCCGATTGCCTGCAAGGGATGGTGGCGACTGTCCCATTTGGCTTTTTATGCTCGTCTTCAAGGATCACGATATGGAACATTCATATCGGTGTAATGGGATGGTCTCGTTTACTGCCTCATCTGCGCAGATGGGACACCGCTAGACGTGACGATTGTCAAATCGTCCCGTCTTCTCAAATGTGACAGGCATGGACATAATAAGGATGGTAGACGACCACTGCCTGTTGTATACCAAGTTGTAGTGAGGGTATTGCCGAGCGGAGAAGGGAGGAGGATCGGAATAGCACCAACAACACCGAGGATCCTCGGAGTAGCAAGAGAGCAAGAGGGAGGGAGGAGGGTGCCAGTTGAAATGAGGAGCTAAAGCCTAAGGGCCCGTTCGGTTCGGGAATAAGCAAGAATAAGGATGGGGAATAAGGAGAATAAGGGTCTATTCTTTGTCCGGCTGGAGTATAGGAATAAGGAGAATAATGTGAAATAAAGGTAGATAAGGTGGGATAGCGATAAGAATAAGAGTGAAATAAGATAGAATAATGGGGAATAGTCGTACCATTGGGAACCGTGTCGGGAGGAGAATTGACTCCTTATTCCAGAGCTTATTCTCCTACCAAACATGGCCTAAAGGTAGGGAGTTGTGCTTGTCGGCGATTCAAGACAATACGCCTAATAGCACAAAAACTCGGGGAAACTATAAGTAGCAGTTAAGAGCAAACACCATCAGCTTGTTACCCACTGACTTAACATTAGTCAATCTCGACGGTTATTGGAACAACGTCGACGATTAATAAACAACCGATTAACTATGATCACAACTAACATCGGCGGTTCTTTGTGAGATGGATCATTGTTAAAACTGGTTATTGCAGCAGTGCACTGACCTTTGAGATGCCTCAGGTGAAGTCAACACACACACAGAGACGAGAAAAAAGGCAGATAATTGCAACCCAGACATAGTAACCTTTTGAAATCCATAAGCACTTCATTTGATTAAATATACATACTAATTTCACACGCCATCCGGGATATATAATCTATATCGAGCTAAAACAGAACAAATAGCATGCTGGAAATGCATTATTTTACTCCCCCCTTCCCATCTGCCTCCAGTGCATGGATGATCAGTGGAACCCCATACATCGGTCTGGTTGTGAGCATGATAGCAGGAGAGTGACGATACTTGGGAGAGAGACTGAAGGAGAAGTTCTGAAGTATGAGGCTCAAAACGATCTTGTACTCCATCTTGGCCATATTCCTCCCCAAGCACATCCTTGCCCCGAGGCCGAAGTTCATGAAGCCCATCCTGTGCTTGCACCCCCCCATGTCATCGTCCTCGAACCTCCTCGGATTGAACTCATTCACATCCTTGCCCCATAGCGCGGGATCGTGGTGCATCGCTACGACATCGACCCACAAGTTGGTTCCCTTGGGTATGATCATGTCTCCTACGCGGATATCCTCCCGCGACTGCCTCTGTATGTTGGGGCCTGGTGGGTACAGCCGCAATGTCTCTTGGTAGACCCATCCCATCTGTTGATACATTCAGATTGTATTCATGTTAACTGGGAAGGAAGACACTGAGCTGCTCTATCTTGATGGAGCGGTTCACACGAATTTCCATGATATGAGTCACAAAAACATGGAATTCGTGCAAACTGCTCGATCAAGATAGAGCGGCTCCAATGTTGCACGATTTTGCAGCAGGATGTGAATTACTGCAGATGAACTCCCTGCTAGAGATCCATTTTATGGAAACGGATCCTCTGCTGTAGGGAGGATTGCAGCAGAAGTGCTGGAATCCTATTTAGGCTATTTTTATGATTTTGATTTCAAAATCTAACCTTATAGATTGTATTTTAGTTTAATTCTATACCTATCCTTCAAATTTCATCCAAATCCGAACTTATTTGATATTTTATCTTAATGATCAAACATTCAGATCTTTTTAAATCTAATTTAAGTTGCTTAGATTATGATCAAATGTTTGACCATTAAGATAAAATAGCAAATAAGTTCGGATTTCGACGAATTTTGGAGGATAGATAGAGAATTAAACTAAAATACGATCTATAAGGTTAGATTTTGAAATTAAAATCATAAAAATAACTTAAATATGATTACAACACCTCTGCTGCAAAACTCCCTACAGCAGAGGATCCGTTCCCCCATTTTATTACTGTTGAAGATGAGATTAATCAGACCGGATACTCAGCTGTAAGAGTTACAATGCTGTAATTGCTATTTGTTTTGCAAATTCGATTTCAAAAAATCCATTGAATCTTTCATTAATCCTCTACGTATCTATCAAATCTCTCGCAATTTCGTTGTCATTTGCTATTTTATCTTAATGGTCAAAGGATTTAAGTAGTGAGTACCTTAGTGAGCATGGAGAGCTTGCGAGGATCAAGTGTGTCCCCTCCACAAACCTCCACAGCTTCCTCCCTCAACGTCTCCTGCCACTCGGGGTACATAGCCAGCAACATCAGCGACCAGCAAGTCAGCAGCGCAGTCGTCTCATTTCCGGCGAACATGAAGGTTTTGCACTCAGCAACCAGATCGCTTTCGCTCAACTTCCTCCCCGACTTGCTTTTCGCAGCGAGGAACAGTCCCAGCAAGTCGTGCGGATCGTCTGCGGTTTTGTGATCCCGTATGATCGACAGCATGGACCGGTCGAGCTCGCGGCCCGCCGCGGCGGCCTCAAGAGCATGCCTGGGGCTCAGGATCTTGCTGAAGGGTACACCCACGAGGCGCTTGTTCCTGAAGAGAATCATCTGGACGTCGAGAAGCTTTTGGCAGAGTTGCTGGCCGTCTCGGGCGCTGATGCCGAAGCTGGTCCTCGCTATTATCTCGCCGGCGTTTGAAATTATGGAATCCTGGACGTCAATCTCGTTGTTGCCCATGGAGATTGAACGGCGCCAATTGTCGATTATCTTGTTTGTGGAGTCGATGATTGTGCTCACCATGGCCTGGAAATCAAAATTCTTAATCCAATAGTCATCCTTTTGTTTGATTAATTACATGCTTGATCGTGATCTTTTCTGTGTTACTAAATTAACCGTTTTAAATATATAACGACGATATTATTCGTTGCGAAATGAGTTTTCGTACTCAAAATTAGCAACGAATATCATATCTTTAGTTATATCATTAGCAACGGTCCATAAAACGACGTTTATCCGTTGTTATTTTTCAAAATATCAACTAATCATCGCTATTTTTTAGTTAAAAATTTAGCGATGATTATTTGATATATTGAAAGATAACAACGGATAAGTGTCGTCATGTGGACCGTTGCTAACGATATAACAACATATATGGTATTCGTCGCTAATTTCAAGTACGAAAAATCGTTTCGCAACGAATAATATTATCGTTATATATTTAACAACAGCTAATTTAGTGACGGATTTTGAAAAAACCATCACTATTGTTCAAATTTTTTGTAGTGGAGCTAGCTTAATTACGTTTAAACCGACGGGAGAAAATGCGGGTGTTGCGATTGCTCGGTGATGCGCCCATTCATCGTCTTCGATCATAGTCATCCCGTTGCCGAAGAGAGGCCGGCGGTCGCGCTTGAAGACGTCGGGCTTTCCCCAGCATCGGCTAGGCATCCTCGCCGTCGCCTCCTTTAGGAACTCCGGGTCTCCGACGTAGAGGAATGGCTCTGTACCCAGCCAATACACAAACACCTTCCCTACAAATTTACAGCTCTAACCTTCAGCTAAGGTAAAGAAAAGAGTTTAAACGTAATTAAAAAGGACAGGACTGTGATTTATTAAGAATACAGGGACGTGAGTGTAATTACAGAATATATGAGGGATAAAATAGTAAAAACTCTTTAAAAATACGATGGAAATGATGTCCGTGAACTGGTCGCTGATTCGATGCTATCGTCCCAAAGAGATAGAACAAGAAAAAAAGCACGGGAACCTTCTCCCTATTTAGTACAAAGGAAATATATTAATAGCCTACCTTTGTGGAGGGAATCTACACTTTAGGGTATGTTATATATATAGCAATACTTCCATTATATTGTATATTTTTCCAAAGCATATATCACATGAATGGTTCTCTTATGTATATCATGTACCACAGTCAGTGCCATGTACAACCATTTCCAGCAATCGCTTCAAAAAGTATCATACCTTAATTTATAGTTATATATAAGTGAGAAAGTAAACATTATCTAAATTAAAAGTAACTTTATTTTCTAGCCATGGACTTGTATATATGTGATGTTTGGATCATGTTGAACGTGCATAGAATTGATATATAAAACACCAACCTACAAAGCAAGGTGGCAACTTTTATATTACGAGGCATGCACGTAGGTGTTTGCACACCACACGTAACACGTGCACACACACATGATGGAGCCTTCATCTTTGGATCATGTCGATATATAATTTTAAACAATGCTAGTTGCATTTATATGATATATAATATGTAGTCGACAGTTTTACAAAATACCAATTAAATAAATGGTTGACATATATGCTGGTGTTTTTTTTTGAAAAATAGTAATCACCTCTAATCAAAACGAAGAAGGATAAGGCAACAAAAATATATGGGAAATTATATATCTAGGCTTACGATAATATCGGCCTACAATAACAAACAATTTTAATATATTTTAATAAATATTTTTCTTAAATTCTTAACAACGAATATTATTTGTTATAAAAATATCATTGTTCTTTAGTTCGTAATGAATTCAATATTCATCGATAAAGATGAATATCCATTGTTTTTCGTTGAAGATTAGAATAAAGTTGTTATATTACCATGATTATAACAACAAATAATCATTATTATATGATTCGTTGCTAGTAATATATATATATATATATATATATGAATACAATATTGATTATAATTTTAATGAACGAAGCACTGAATATTATAAATATAAATATGGAAGATATATTAACGAATATTAAATTATTCATTATGATATATTAATTTATTGTGACCGCAATTGCCGATAACATGTTATAATTCTCTATATCCAAAAAAGATATGCCGTCGAAATAACTTAATTAGTGAAAAATTCATGTTGGCCAACAAAGATGAAGACGGATCCTCTGCTGTAATACAACATATGCTATAATGCAGAAATTCATCCGATGAAGATCGGACGACCTTCATAGGAGGTCGGTGATGATCGGCTCCCGACCATCCCTGTGTTACAGCACAACAGAGGATCCGTCTTGCACAAAGACAAGCAATATTTCATGCAGGACGTAGAGGTAATTTACCTGACAGACTCTACAACCTTTGCCAATTACATTGTGCAAAAGATCGTAGAAATAATTTAAAAAGTTTATAGGATCTCCTCGGTAAAAATCCCTATTTTACAACCTTTCAAATGATCAAAGTCGTGAGATTAGTCATGGTTTTGAAGCACCGATGGAGTTACCATGAGCCGCTCTCCACTTGGAGAAGTAGGGCAGGACGGTGGAGTGGATATCATGGGAGATACGTCTGATATCGCCTCCGCAGCTCTCGCCGGAGCTCCTGCAGGCGAGATCAGCTCCGGCAGAGAACATCTCCCTGTAGTTTCCAAGGGGAAAGCAGGGCCTCGGGCCACCGAACCCGCACGACCGGAGCCGGCGGTATGCGAGGAGAGGGGAGAGCCAACACACACGAGAGAGAATGGCCACTGCTAAGATGGCAAGAGACTGCAGCACCATGAGCATGGCTTCCATGTTCAAATATGAGATGGGTGTCTTTGATCTCTACTGCGGAGCCGTTTTGATGCTGAGACGCGAGGGATCAATAGAGCCATATATAGAGGAGGGAAGGAGCATGTGGTGTGGGTGGGTGGGTCCCAGATAACGTGCATGCCTTCGAGTTGGAATCCACAAAGGGGATCAGACATTTATCCCTTTGGCTATGATATTTTTCCGAGTTAATCCGATTTACCTCTTTGCATTTATAGATTGGAATTTCATCACAAATCAATATGACATCACATCATATTTTTTATTTCAATTCTCATAATTATTCAAAAAATTACTATTTATTTATATGAGGTTACCTCAACTCACTCCATCCCAGTAACCAAACATACCTATATGGCCTGTTCGACAAGAGGGGTAAAGAGAGTTTACCCCCTTACCCTCACTCCTTCTCTCTCTATGTGGGCCCCACTTTTTTTAAAATTAAATAAATCAATTCTTCATCATCAATTCCATCAAAAAAAATAATATATTATACCATCATACCATATAAAAATTATAAATTACTCCACTTCTACTCACTTTTTCAAACTTCAATACAATCACATCAAAATAACTACTCACTTTTTCAAACTTCAATACAATCATATCATAACAAACCCACTTCTAATCCACCCTCAGTTTAACCTCTATCCAAACACCAATACATAAAAACGGATTACCCTCTACCAGTTTAACCCACCCTAACTTGCGTACCAAACGCACCCATAGGCCCTGTTTGGTGGGAGAATAGGCCCTGAAATAAGGGGCCAATTCTCCTCCGGACACGGTTCCCAGTGGTACGACTATTCCCCATTATTCCATCTTATTTCACTCTTATTCCTATCTTTATTCCACCTTGCCTACCTTTATTTCACCTTATTCTCCTTATTCCTATCCTCCAGCCGAACGGAGAATAGACCCTTATTCTTCTTATTCTCCATCCTTATTCCTGCTTATTCTTCTACCGAACGGGCCCTATCCTTATTGTTTTTTTATTTCGATATAAAATTCAACCAACTTATAGATTAAATCTTAAATTAATGCTCTACATTCTCTCCACATTTCGCTCAAATCCGAGATTTTTTTCTATTTTAGTTTAATGTTCGAATATTCAATCAACATCTACGCAACTTAAATTTCATCTAAAAAATCATACTTTTGCTATTAAGATAAAATAGCAAATGACCTCAGATTTAAGTGAAATTTGGAGGATATGTAGAATATTAATATAAGATTAAGATTCAATCTATAAAGTTGGATTTTGGAATTGAAATTATAAAATAATAATAATAATAATAATAAGTATTGCGACACCTCTGTTGTAATTCCCATTACATCAGAAGATACGAGCCCTCTCTCGAGATCATATCCTCGTAGGTTTATTTTTCTCTTGGAAAATTGATTTAAAAAAAACCGTATAAATATTTTATACGTATATCTTGAAATTTAAAGTTTCAATCCGATACGTCAAAGATGGGATTGTTTTTTAAATGGATTTTAAGTTCCTTCACTTTTGACTTTTGCTTAAAATAGGTTATTGGTGGTTGCTAACTATTTTTTATAATTATAAAAGACGTAGGATTATTAAATATTTTTAAGCATTTGTCGCTGAATATTATAAACTAGATCATTCCCCGTGCGTTGCACTGTGTTGTAATTATAAGATGGGAATAATATAGAAGATAGAATTATCATCTAGTAATTATAGTGTATAGTAAATTTCAAAATAAAAAAATCAAATAAATTATGCCTACATATGGCGAAGTATAGTTCCACAATGGAACTTCTTGAATCACGTCTTAAGCAATACAATATAGATAGTACTACATCGAGATCAACAAATAATTTTATATTTTTAAAAATAGTATTCTCTATAATTTTATATTTGATTATTTAAATTCATAAGGAACAACAAATAATTGTCATATCTATAAATTTTAGTAACAAATACTATATTCGTTCTAACTTATAAAAATAAAAGATAAGTTTGCAATGAATAATATTCATTATTATAAATAAAACATTATTATAAATAAAACATTGAAAGGTTTGGCAACACCTATTCAAATTATCCACTATCAAAATTTAATTTTATTCTAATGCAGACTAGAACCCAAGTTTATAAACTGCAAGATCCAAATTATACATCAACATCAACCAAATCGATACAATAAAATGTGCTCATAACGTGCTTTTTGAAAAATTATCACTATATCGTCTATCATTAAGTACATAACAATGGTATTATTCATTTAGAAATATTTTTTATAGTCGAAATCAGCAATGGATGTCATATCGGTTTTTTCAAAATTTTATATAACCATTTGTAAAGTTTGAAATAAAGATTAACAACGATAAGCTAATATATTGAAAAATAGCAACGTATAATCGTTGGTATTTGCATCATTGCTAATAATACAACAACATGTGCACCATTTGTCTCTATTTTTAAGTATAAAAATAATTTCGTAAAGTATAATATTATCGTTATGTATTTAAAAGTGGACGATATAATGAATTTTTTTATAAAAAGCATCATTTTTTTTGCAATGGATCACTAATTTCAATCTTTAAACCAATTAAATTTGAGTACATGAAATTCTAAGAAGAATGAAAATTTATCCATTTAGTTCTTACTATTGACATTGAACAGAAAATCAACATTGCATGTTTATAGAAAAACTAACAATATAACCCGTACACCTTTGAAATTATGGATAGATATATAAATTAAAATTAGTATTTTAGATTCTAAAACTATTATCCATGCACGAAATCACAACTTTTCTTAAATTTAAAATCAAAATTTTCAACAAAAAAACTACCTTCTCTTAAAACTATACAAGTTAAATATTGATATAAAAATTAATGTGGAAAGGTTTCGACCCTACATTTAGGGATGCAAACGGAGATGGACACTATCACATCTTTATCTGTTTTGAATATGAATACGAATGCGGATATAAATATTGACGGATATTAAAATCATCTTATCGTATTCTAAAAAATAGATAATCGACATAAATATATATGAATTGGATGGAAATTAAAGACATGACATAAGTTTATTAAATGTGTTTGTATCGCAATTTCAGTTATGTCCCTATCTTTTTGGTAATATCAATTGTGCCTCTCACTTCTTTCTCCGTTATCACTTGTACCCTTTCGTCAGATTGACAGTCAAAAAATTAAAATATCTATGATTTATTCAAACTATGGTGTGGTTAAGAAGGATATTATGGTCAGAACAAAATCAAGAGCGGAGGAGCTCCAGGGAGGAGCTCAGGGTGGACCGCGACGGAGGGAGTGAAGGGGGTGGCCCAGGGGACACGGGGCGACGCAGGGAGGGGGAGCAGGGCGGCGCGTGGAGGGGAGGGGGCAGCCCAGGGGACACCGGGCGACACGTGGAGGGGGGGGGGGGGGGGAGCAGGACGGCGCGGGGGAGGGGAGGGGGCGACCCAAGGGACATGGAGCGACACGGGGAGGCACTACAAGGAAAACAAGTTGTGGCTTTAGAACTATGGCCACGGATATGGGGTTTGTGGCCACAGAATTGGGCTCCGGCCACGATACGTCGTGATCAGTAGCTGTAGCTACAAGTCTCGTCGCGAAAGTTTTCTAGCCACGAATATGCCGTGGCCACTACAAGTAGCCACAGAATTTATCGTGGCCACAACCTTTATATGAAGACTTTGACCACGGATTGTGGCTACGAGAAACTAGTGGCCACGGAATTATCGTGGCCACAAGTTTCCGTAGCCACATTCCATGGCCACAACTCATTTTTCTTGTAGTGAGGGGAGGGGGCAGCCTAGGGGACACGGGGCGGCGCGGGGAGGGGGAACAGGGCGGTGCGGGGGAGAGGAGGGGGCAGCCCAGGGGACACGAGGCGGTGCAGGGAGGGGGAGCAGGGCGGCGCGGGGGAGGGGAGGGGGCGACCCAGGAGAGTACGAGGCATCGCGAGGGAGGGGGCAGCCCAGGACGATCCTCCTCAGGACGAGCACCAGCCGTGCTTGTCATTCCAGCACGGGACGTCCTCAACGATCACGGTTGATCGCGAGCTCGGGGCGGAGCTGGGGCAGGCTGGGGCAGAGAGGGAGGAGTAGGACGTTGGAGGAGGAGGAAGAGGATAGGAAGAGGAGGAAGAAGAAGAGGATGAGGAAGATGGTGTCAAAATGACCACTGAACCCTTTTTTAAAAATTACACTCATATCCTCAAAGTTAACGTCCGTTTGCACTGTGGATGGACGGCAACTAACCCAAGGGGTACAACTGATAAAACGACAAGAAGTGAAGGGCACAACTGATATTTCCAAAAAGATAGGGGCATAACTGATATTGCGATATCTCGGAGGGGCACAAGTGATAAAAACCCTAAACATTATACAAATATGATAAAAGGAGGTATAGAATAATGTTATATAGGATTAAAAATAATCTATGACTATATTTATATACGAAAATGTATATATGAATACCGATGTTTGTGGATATCAAAACGATATCCATATATGTATCTATTTTAATACAGATACAGATATAGATGTCAAAATATGTATAAAACGAACACGGTGACGGATTGGATACACATATATCTGTAACCGTCCCTACCTACGTTGTCAAATTAAAATGAGTAAATTCTAAAAAAACCCCAATCTATGCACAAGATTTCGGTGCCATACATGAACTTTAAAAAGTAACAAAGTGGTACTCAAACTTTCAAATTTGTCTCAATGTGGTCCCTGGTTATAGAAATTTAAGATTAAAATAATGAAACTTTGAGACAAATTTGAAAGTTTGGGTAGCACATTTTTACTTTTTGAAGTTCGTGTATAACATTGAAATCAGGTGCATAGTTAAGGGATTTTTTTAATTACTCAATTAAAAATCAAGCTACTAACCGACCCACCGTTATCTACCTAACAATAAATAAAATTTGTTGCATTTCATCCTATGAATCTCATGTGTTGGCAATGTAGCTACAGTGCTTGCCATCGTGCCTACACCACGGCCTTTGAGTTATGGTACATTAAGGTTGTTTTGCTTATATGTCCTTTTTGAATACGACGTTAACCTTGTTTACCATCTCACCCCTAAGGACTATCTTTAATTATTTTGCCGATGTAAAAATCCGTACTATACCACTAAAGTTATTGGATTGCTAATTTTGATTTCTTCCGATTTCATCAAGCAAACCACAACGTACCAGCCACAACAAAAGGATGGTGTATAAACAAGATATAGTATATGTGATGATAAGTAGCAATGAACAGGGTGGGGCATTGGACCGAACCGACATATATACAATCCCATCCCAAGTAGAGGTGTAAACGGATCGAACCTGAGCGAACCTATATTTTTTAGGTTCGGTGTGTTTATTTAATCGAGCCTAAACTTGTGTTCAGGTTCGGCTCGTTTATTTTCGAACCGAATCTGAATCGAACCTCTTTTTAAATGAATCGAACCTAAGCGAATATCGAACTTAAGAATTATCTAATAAGAGGGAGTGAAAAGAAGAGAAATAGAAATATATATGTGTATTTACTGTAGAATAAATATTCATTTAGTTTTTTTCTTTATCTAACGCATCTTCATCTTTTGAAAAAAATAGATTAATAAGGATTTGTCTCTTTGAAAAAAGTATAATTATAGTATATTTTATATCTATTCAAATGGGGATAAGGAATAAGAATAATGCAGAGATATTCGATAAGTAATGTTTGTACTTGTTCTGTTGATTTGAAGATAAAGAAGGGAAAAGTACTAGACCATAGATGATAGATGTTGTATACACGATGTGACTGTTTATTTTTGGATAGTTTATACCGAGATAAAACCTAGTTATCCCGTAAATATCTAGTTATCTCTAGACAAAATTCACTTACCTTGGGATAAAAACCACTCATATCAAAATAAGTCCACTTCTACGGATAACGATTTGTAAATATGTATATGTGTATGTTTATCGAGCTTTTAACGAATCGAACCTGAGCGAACCTATGATTTTTAGGTTCGGTTCGTTTATTTAATCGAGCTTAAACTTGTGTTCAGGTTCGGTTCGTTTATTTCCGAATCGAATCTGAATCGAACTTTTAGCGAGCCGAACCTGAGCGAATATCGAACTTGAGAATTTTCTTACACCCCTAATCCTGAGCCACCAAAGCACTAACTTGACATCATGGCATGGACCCGATATACATAGGGACGGGTCTCTTGAACCCGCATACTTTTGGAGCATATTTGGTTACTGGGTTGGGTTGGGTTGGGTTGGGGTATCCTCTAGCTGTTTGGAGGGTTGGGAGGTTGGAATGATAATTGTGATTGATGTGACCTTGATGATGTGTAATATTAATTTTTTTAATGATAATAATATATTTTTTATATAAATAATTTTATTTGAACATGGCTAAAAAAATTATACAAAGAATTTGTAGGTTCAACACAAGTAATCCCAACCCTAGAATGCAGGGTTGAAGCTAGGGGTATGCCAAGGTATCCTAATGTACCCTTGTAATTTCGATTTCAAGCCGTCCAAGCCTGAACCGCGAGTGCTCGGGTTGACCCGATGCAGCAGGCTCCCTTCCCCGCTTTGCATTTTGTGCTCCATGATGCATTGATGGGAAATTAATTTGTTGGTTCTCTACGTAAACTAAACATCTAAGAAAAACAAAGAAAACTTGTCGATGCAGAGAGATATACAACCAAGACTATGGTTATGCAAAGAAGGCTCTATGAAGCTGATTCTTGCATATGGGGCTTTTAATACATATGTAGTATGCGGTCACTGGCGGAGCCACTACAAGAAAAGTGCCATTTTACCAGCACTGAATTGTGATCACTAGTAGTGGGAATGTTTGCAATATAACATGCGAGCACTTATCCATAACTACTGGTCTCATAGATAATATGCGACAATAAATTGAGGTGGGTGATTTGGTGCCTCAATATGCGACCACAATGTGGTAGCATATTGCAGTCTTATAGCTTGCTAAACAGAATGTCCATTCAAAACAAAACCTTATTTCTTACTCAACCCAACCCTCCTCCTTGTACGTCCAACCTCCTCTCCCTAGCTCTGTCCGACCTCCTCCCTTCCCGAC
This sequence comes from Ottelia alismoides, assembly GCA_037367405.1. NCBI lineage: Eukaryota > Viridiplantae > Streptophyta > Magnoliopsida > Alismatales > Hydrocharitaceae > Ottelia > Ottelia alismoides. Next base: position 943,636 of record JAZKJV010000419.1, read on the forward strand.
AACACCCTCTACCCCTCCCTCCACCCCTGACATATGCTTTCCTCCTCTCTCGGCATTCTCCTCCTCTCTCACGTCCTCATTTCTGGTGTGATCTCCTCTCAACCTTTCTCCTCCATCTCCGTCCACTGGCAAGTGTCTCCCCCATGTTAATCTCTTGTTCATTAGATATATTTTATCATCTATTAGATCAATTAGTTTTTATTTGAGTATGTTTGTTAATTTCAAATGCATTGTAGGTGTTTCTTGAAATGTCTAAGAGATTTTATCTTACCTGATTAAATTAAATAGATTTTGAATTATGTTTTTTTGTAATATGTGACGTTGCTCTCATATATGATTTCTAAATGCAAGTTGTAGGTGAGTATTGAAGTATGGTGTTAATATGTGATGTTCATTATTAATCTATACATTTAGTTAATGACATGTTTGTTGTTTCCTGTATGTATTTTCTTTATCATACAATCTCTGTGTTTGATAAAATGACTAGGAGAAATAGTAGATTCTCAATCCATGTATGTGTGTTCGCACATGTGTGTGTTGATGTGTGTATAAGCAAATGTGTGTATGAGTGTGTATGTATATGTGTGTGTTTGTTTGATGTGTGTGTATGTTGGTGTGTGTCAGAGTGTCTGTGTATACACGTGTGTGTATGAGTCTGTGTGTGTGAGTATGAGTGTGTATATGCTTGTGTGTATGTTGGTGTGTGCATTGGCCCCTTACAATGCTCCTCCTCTCTTATAGTACTCTGCTGCCCATCTTTTGGAGGAGAACCTGAGTGAATATCAAGAGAGAATTTTTCTCTTAGGGTTCATTAGGTTGCCAGGTTACCTCGGGTAACCTGACATACCCGTTGCTCTATCCCTTCATTCCTGGGTTGGAATTAGTTCTATGAATCACACAATTTATTTCTTATAATATTTTTTAACCATGATCAAATAAAAATTTAACAAAAAAATATATTTTAGTCATTAAAATGTTAACATAACACATAATCAATGTAACATCACATTTATCATTCCAACCCTTTCAAACCCTCCTAACCATCCAAACAGATAATATTCATATGACGTTACTCCAACCCAACTGAACCTAGTTGCCAAACAGCCCCTTACAGGTCCAAAAGAGGATGGGTCATGCAACTTCATTAAATGATGATGCTGAAGGCATGGTTTTTGTGAATAAACGTGAGAGAACATTACCTTGTGAATAGTACTTTAGGATGATCACTTCTTCTTTCATGTCGATAGCACGGAGCTATGTTCAAGGATCTTTTGATACATTTTAGTATATTAATGTTCTTTACCTTGTTAAGAATTCATACAAGTGCCTTATGCGGAGGAGACTAAGAAAATTTAATCTACTTTCATGAAGCATGTAACATCCGTCTCCTAGAACATCTTTGTTGCTAATGTTCATGAAACAACTTATATTCCTTTATAATAGAAGGATGGTAATAGATTTTGATGGTTACATCCAGTCTGGCTAGAGTTATCATCAGAGAGAGTAGAGATGGTTAGATCTGGATCGTAGTAAAAGAAAGGATCTTGATTCCTTGTGGCATTACCAATTTCCCTAGTCTCATTTTTTGATAATATCTGAAAGGCATAGATTTGTGTATCCAAAATTGAACCATACAACAGATTTCGCATTGGTTATGCAAGTTTCTATGCTCAAGCCCTTTCTCTTTGGACTTTCGGATTTCTATTTGGTTTTCATATCTTATTTGGATCCTCCACTGGAAGGAGTTCACAAGGGTTATGAAAACATGAACTTCCATTTCATGGGAGGATACAATATCCCTTTGATTGATAATACTTACCAGGGTTTAGATTGGGTGATATGACCCGCCAAACTCTAGAGGCACAAACTTTTAGTTTGGAGGAATTATCCTTGGAGGTCGCTTCTGCGAATGTGGACTTCCTGGAAACCATGGTCATTGTGATCTCAAGAGTATTCAAGCTACAATGGTTGACTGAGGTACTAGACTTCATTTGGTGATAGATAAGTTTTGACAGAGGTTCCTAATGCTCGATCTTGGATGGCCTGCGATGTCAGACAAGTCAGATCTGGCAATCATTGTATCAACCTCTTTCATAGTACTCAGAACGTACTCAACCAATCATCAACAATCAACCAACAATAATGATAATTCAATAAAAAATAATGCGGGGTGAAATTAACGATACAAATAAATGTGTATAGAAAGCAAGTACATGGGTCAAACCACTAGGAGCTACGAGGATATGTTTTTATTATAAATTAATGAAAGATAACAATAAATATTTTTGTAATTTTTGTAATTTTTATTTTTTATGGGTTTTAATTATATTTATTATTTACGTTTTTTAATGTTTTATATTTTTATGTCTATAAATTTTATAATTTTTAATTCCTTTTTATATTTTTTATTTTAATTCCTTTTTCTTTTTAAGATATAATAAGTATATGTCTTTGATGGGACTGCCCCGTGCCTTTTTCTGCAATTTTTTTTATTTTTTGAAAAATATCATCATGCATATTCATCTATATATCCCTTCAGTATGTCATTTGAATTTGGTCATAAATGGATATTCACATGCCCCTCATATAGAATAGGTCGATTAGAACAATGTTTAGATCGTTGAAGTTACCTATTCTAGATAGAGGACATATTAGTCTATGTTTATGATGAAATTTGAATAACATATTGGAGTGATATATAGATAAATATACATGTTGATATTTTCCAAAAAAATAAAAAAGTTACGGAAAAAGAGCGCGAGGGTAGCCCAGAGGGCAACCCCATTTTCCCCAGGTATATATGTATATCTATATATAATAATATATCTAATATGAATAATATATATGATATATATTAAATATAAAAAATCAAAGAAATATATATATATGTAGTCTTTTTTATTTTTTAAAGGTCCTAACTATTCATATGTATTTATAAAAAATAATAATTATAATATTATATAGTAATATTATATATATAAGATACGAAAGGTTCTATATATATACGCTTAAACATTACAAAATAAAATATTTTTTATTTCTACCATTTTTCTCTGTTTTGTGTTTTTATGTAATTTTTTGTAATTTTTTTATATTTTAATCGATTTAAATATCAAGATAATGACTTATATTAATAGACCGAATGTTTGAAGATTTTAAAAATAAATATTAAGTTCAAAATTTACCAAAACTATTTTTACTATATTATACATAATATAAAGAAAAATAAATAGTATAAAAATAAAATATTTAAATTTTATAGAATTTTTGCAAAATTTATAGGGATAGGAGGGTTTTCTAACTTTAAGGTTTTTCTTTTATATTTTTTATTATTTTAATTCTGAACTTATAATATATATATATATATAAATTTTAAGTAAGATTTTATAAATTGATGTATTTTTAAAACTAGTTAGGGAATATAGCTTATAATGAATTTTAATAAACATGAAACACAATAAATGACAAATAAAAATCATAGCATGAATAAGCATCATTTAAAGCACATCCAACAACTTTTCCAAGATTTATAGAGCACATGAGTTATTTATGAAAAATAAAACTACAATAAAATAAATAAACACATGACAAAGGTATATTTGAAATAAAAATGAAGTTTGAGGGCTTACATGCAAAATACCCAAAAATTTTAGACTATTGTACAATTATTAAATACTAAAAAGAGATAATTTCTTTTTTTATTTTCAAACAAGGAATGAAACAAATATGAAAAGATGATGGTGGTGATATGATGTAAAAAATGAAGATGACTAAGGCAAAAAAACGTTAGATAATAATAAAAAAATGAGAAGAAGATAGAAAACTACCTGAATCATCGTCGGAATGCGGAGCAGCTATACCAAACTCCTGTCATGGCCTCGAACATGTGACGAAGCATGCAAGGCTGCGTAGTGGTCTGGAGGAAACTGCGACGCAGAGCAGAGCTTCGCGGATCTTGCCTGAAAGGAGGTCGCCGCTTTGTATCGTGGTGGAACGTTATCATTGATATACCTCGATGAGCTCTCTCCTTTTTCTATAAGAATGAAAATTGAAGGGAAATGAAGATGAGGAGATGAATAAAAAGAAGAAGAATATGAAGTTGGAGAAAAATGAAGGTGGAGATTAAGGACTTCAATGAGAGGTTAGAAAATATAGTGGAGTTGAATGGAAGTCGGTGGTAGAATGAGAGCTTAGATTAGAGAAAATAAAAATAAAAAGAAATTAAAAGTTGGCTACTAAAAAAGGAAATACAATAAAAAGAAAAGACAATTGAGAATTTGCAAAATAAGATAAACTATATGTGCATGTTTTTTACTTTTCTAATTTTAATTTCTTATATTTTTAATAAAAGATATTTACAGCATAAAAATAAAATAAATACTAAAAATAAAATAAAACACATTTTTTGGATTTTTTAGTAATTAAGAAAATTAAATAAAAATGAAGAAAGAAACAATATTTACAATATATACAATGTACAACTGGGTCTCAAAACCCATATTTTACAAACGAGCTCCAATTTTAGTGAAACTACTTTCATTAGATAGATAATTTTCTAACTTAAACTTTAAAAGTGAGTTTGATGAATTTGGTGTTCATACGGATGAGAATTTGGCCGAGAAATTGGACTTTACAGCTTTTTCTCTTTGGGATCTAGGAGTATTTATTTGAGATGGAATTTATTTTGTATTTTTGTATTTATATATAAATATATTTATAAATAAGTTAGAAAAAAATTAGCTAAAATGGAGTTGAAATGAAATTATTAAAAATACATGAAGTTTTGGACTATTTATAGATGAAAAAGTCCTATATTTTACAATGTTTTATTAATTTATTTTGTAAAATATAATATAAAATAATTAATGCATTTTATTTTCAAGAGTCATTTTATTAATTTATTGATTTTATGGACATTTATTGAGATTTTACTTAGAGATTTTGTTAAGATCAATATATTGAGATGATGAATCGTGGAATCATCACCCCCTATACTTAAAACTTTGCTAGTCCTCGAGCAAATAAATTATGAATAAGTTGGATCAGCCTCTGACTGTGCAAGTGAATACAAGACTTGATTTGTTAAAGGACTCTTGATCTTAGAGATCTTAAAATTCTAAGCTGAACCAAGCTCTAGTCAAAAGGTATTCAATTTCATAATCATCAGGCTCTTTCTGTATAAATATATAATAGGGACATGACATTAAGTGTAGACTTCAATTACAAGAGTAGAGTTGCAACTTCATCCAAGGTTCCAGTCCAAGAGACTCTCCTAAGAACCCGATCCTCAACATTAGGCAATAAGCCATTTCTTACATTTAATCCACCGTCTCTTTAGTTGCCAATCTTAAAAGTATAGACGGAAGGCCAGTTGATGGAGGACATAGGATTGTGTCAATTCTTCTCTCCCTCTCATTGGAACAAAGATCCTTTCGAATGCCTTATTTCCTCAACACATATATTTTTTTATTGTTGATTAGTGTGTCCGTCAAGAGAAGTTGGAGTCGTCTACACTTGTTTTCCTAGGAGTACATCGGGGTGTGCCTTTTTCACCCAGACTTGTAGTATTTATGATGCAGAACCCTTTTTGGTGCTAGCTCGACTTTTGGTCCTAATAGCAGTGGTCCAAGTGGGCACTTTGAAATGGTTGGGAGCACTCGCATTTGGTGGAAGCTCTTTGATATTTGACTTTGTATGGTGAAAGTTTTTCTTTCAATATTTCTTTTGTTCTTTTCTTTACCTTTGAATTTTGGCTAGCTCCACTGCTTTTACTAGAAGTTGGCGCACATTGATCAATAATTTTTTAGATTTCATTACACCCTGGCACATAAGTAAATGTTAAGAGATAGTACAAGAACCATGTTCTCATACTGGCTAAAGGTGCTGATACTCAGGTTTCATGAAGCCTTCATTGATTTTATCCCATCCTCGAGTATCATAAAATCAGGTTCAAACTCAAATCCCTCATCACAGTCCCTCAAGCGAAATTTCAACTCATATCATCACAATTACAGTTGTGTTTGTGAGGTGCTGATCATATTCTTAAGGTAGAGACCAAGCGTGCAATATAGCACACAAATCTTTCAAACTAGGGAAATGTGAATAATTAAGTCAAAAACAGTAATGACCAAGGCTGGTTAACTCAAAATCTCAAGATCTCATAAATCAAGTGTTCATGAACTTTACTAGTCTTGTATGAATGTGTAAGTGTCAGGGACTAAACCAACTCATTAGTTATTTTTTTGTGATTGTGTTTTTTTGAAAAAAAGAAAAACATATTTTTTGAAAAAAGTTTTTTATTGAAAAAGAAAGGAAAACAAGAAAGAAGTTTTTTTTCTTTTTTTGAAAAATGGTTTTTACTTTTTTTTTATTTTTTAAAAAAGAAAGGTAAATAAGAAAGGGCACACTCTTTTCTGAAAATATTTTTTTTGTTTTTTTTAAACGTATAAGGAAAGAAAAGAGATTTTTTAAAAAGGATTTTTTGATTTTTTTCAAAAAGTGTTTTTTGAAAAAGGAGAGTTTTTTTATTTTTTTGTGTTTTTTGAAAAAGTTTTTTTATGGAAAAGTTTTTTTATTATACCTCCTATTTACAACAATTTACCCATAACCCTTTATTGTAATTACAAACAAGTCAAAGTACGAGCTATAGGTAAAGTATATATGTAATATGTACAAACCCCCCTATACGCATTAAGTGTTATGTCCTCATGACATTAGGTGACAAAAAGCCATAGATCGTACCAAGCATAAGTGGGAAAACGAATAGAAGAGAAGAAGAAATATAAGAGCATGGGAGAATACACAACGGGCATCGACCCTCCCTATACTTAGGCTTTGGTCATCCTAAGTATTGGAGAGAACTCAAGATTGGGTGACCGATGAGAGTGGGAAAGAATATACAAAAAGAAAATAAAAATAAGAGATGGAGCAACTCGGGTCACTCACCCCCCATACTTTGGATTTAGTCATACTAAGTATAGCCGCAAAATAAAAATGATACATAACTGAGGCGAGTGATGCGAATCACGGGGGAGAGAGGGAAATAAAGGAAGGAAAATCTATACAAGGAGGAGTGGGAATATACAAGGATCAAGACGGTTTGTGACAGAACTTCTTGCAGGAGCGAGGGGTTGGGAAGTATACATATGTGTCGCTATCAGAATCATCCTTACGGGAATAATAATGAGGTGTAAGGAACATCCAATGAGGGTCGACACACGACTACTTGCTCAAATATGGCTTAAGAAAAGCCGAACTGAGCTCACTCATATAAATCACCTCATTCAGAGCTGATGAGGAATCCTCGGAAAATTCCTTCTCTGGTACGTCAAAGGTAACTTTCTTAGCCAATTTTCTAGAACCCGAAGCATCAAGAGGAAGAGGAAGCAATAAGGATTACGACACCTCTGTTAATTCCCATTACACCAGAAGATACGCGCCCTCCCTTGAAAGCATATCCTAGTAGGTTTATTTTTCTTCTGAAAAATTGATTTTAAAAAATAAATCGTATAAATATTTTTCTACGTATATCTTAAAATTTAAATTTTCAATCCGATATTTGTACCTTAACAGTCAAAGATGGGATTTTTTTTAAAAGGATTTTAAGTTCCTTCAATTTTGACTTTTGCTTTTAAATGTTATTGGTCGTTGCTAACTATATTTTTTTTATTATAAAAGATGTAGGATTATTATGCATTTTTAGACATATGTTGCCGAACATTATAAATTAGTTCATACCTCGTGCGTTGCACTGTGTTGTGTTTATAAGATGGGAATACTATAGAAGATAGAATTATCATCTAGTAGTGTGAGGGGGCGTTCCCTACCTCCCCATGTTATTGATGAAGTTTATGGGCACTTTTTTCTTAAAAAAAAAAGAATTATCATCTAGTACTTATACTGTATGATACATTTCAAAATAAAAAAAGTCAAATAAATTATGCTTACATATAGCGAAATATAGTTCCACAATGGAACTTCTTGAATCACGTCTTAAGCAATATAATATAGATAGTACTACATGGAAAACAACAAATAATTTTATATTTTGAAAAATATTATTCGCTATAATTTTATATCTGATTTTTTAAATTCGCAAAGATCAACGAATAATTGTCAATATATTAACTTTAGTAACAAATATGATATTCGGTTCTAACTAATAAAAAATAAAAGATATGTTTGCAACGAATAATATTCATTATTATAAATAAAACATCGAAAACTTTGACAACACTTATTCACATTATTCGTTATCAAAATTTAGTTTTATTCTAGTGCAGAGTCGAACCCAAGTTTATAAATTGCAAGATCCAAATTATACATCAACATCAATAAAAACGACACTACAAGAAAATGTGCTAATAACGATGCTTTTTGAAAAATCATCACTATATTGTCTATTATTAAATACATAACAATGATATAATTCGTTGAGAAATTATTTCTTATAGCTGAAATTAGTGGTGGATGTCATATCAGTTGCTATTTTTTCAAAATTTTACATAACCATTTGTAAAGTCTGAACTAAAATTAGCAATGATAAGCTAATATCTTGAAAAATAGTAACAGGTAATCATTTCTATTTGCATCATCTCTAACAATACAACAACATGTACGGCATTTGTCTCTATTTTTAAGTATAAAAATAGTTTTGTAAAGTATAACATTATTGTTATCTATAGTGACTTTTTTTTTATAAAAGCGTCACTATAGATATTTTTTGCAATGTATCACTAAGTTCAATTAAATTTGAGTACATGAAATTCTATGAAAATTTATCCATTTAATTCTTACTATTGAAATTGAATAGAAAATCAACATTGCATGTTTATTAAAAAACTAACAATATAACCCGAACACCTTTGAAATTATGGATATATATATAAATTAAAATTAGTATTTTAAATTCTAAAACTAAATTTAAAATCAAAATTTTCAACAAAAAAACTACCTTCTCTTTAAACTTACAAGTTAAATATTGATATAAAAATTAATGTCTAAAGGTTTCGACCCTACGTCTAAGGATGCAAACAGACATATATGGACACGGATATATGTATTATCACATCCTTATCCGTTTTGAATATGAATACGAATGCGGATACGGATATTGACAGATATTAAAACTATCTTGCTGTATTTTAAAAAATAAATATGAATGTAAAATAGATATTGATCGCATACGAGTAATGTTAGAAACACTCTATAGAATCGACTTAAATATATATGAATTGGATGGAAAGTAAACACATGACATAAATTTATTAAATGTATTTGTATCATAAAAATTATACAAATATGATAAAAGAAGATATAAAATAGTGTTATATAGGGTAAAAAATAAATCTATGACTATATTTATATACAAAAATTTATATATGAATACAGATGTTTGTGGATATCAAAACGATATCCATATCCATATCTATTTTAATACAGATACGGATATAGATGTCAAAGTATGTATAAAACGAATACGGTCCGTCCCTACCTACATTGTCAACTTAAAAAGAGTAAATTCTAAAAAAATCCCTGATCTATGCACATGATTTCAATATCGTACATGAACTTTAAAAAGTAACAAAGTGGTTCTCAAACTTTCAAATTTGTCTCAATGTGGTCCCTGAGGTTAAAATAATAAAATAATCAACTAAATTTCTATGATGAAGGACCACGTTGGGTACCATATCGTTACCTTTTGAAGTTCATGTATAATATTGAAATCAGGTGTATAGTTGAGTATAATTAAGGGACTTTTTTGTAATTACCCAATTAAAAATCAAGCTACTAACTGACCCACCGTTATCTACCTCACAATAAATAAAATTTGTTGCATTTCATATTACGAATCTCATGTGTTGGCAATGTAGCTACAGTGCTTGCTATCGTGCCAACACCACGGCCTTTGAATTATAGTACATTAAGGTTGTTTTGCTTATATGTCCCTTTTGAATACGACGTTAACCTTGTTTACCATCTCACCCCTAAGGACTATCTTTAATTATTTTGCCGATATAAAAATCCGTATTATACCCACTAAAGTTATTGAACTTCTAATTTTGACATCTTCCGATTTCATCAAGCAAACCACAACGTATCAGCCACAACAAAAGGATGGCGTATAAACAAGATATAGTATATGCAGGGGTGGAGTCAAAAATGTTTTAGAGGAGGGGCCAACAAAAAAAACTTTTGTAAATGAAATGGTCAAATGTTGACGAATTCCATTATTGATGCAATTGGAACAAGAAAGGAAATGTATCATATGGTATTGATGCATTTCTTCATGTCCTTGAAATTGAGAAACCGAAAATTGTATTATACATTGATTTCATTTCTTAACTATTCACTTCATGTTTTCTTAAAATTGTTTCAAAATATTTCATTGATTAAATGCATATGATAGGGTTTTCGTCTGTATCCGTTGACATATTTTCCGTTAACATATTTGTAATATTTTTTTATGACAGATTTTCTTATCCTTGACACTTGACAGTATCTATATTAATTCGAATATCATTAATTTACTTTAATAAAATTTAGCTATAGTGACGCTTTTTTTTCAAAATCTGTCACTAAATTAACAATAGTTAAATATATAATGATGATATTATTTATTGTGAAATTATTTTTCTTTTGAAATTAACGACGAATATCATATATGTAGTTGTATCACTAGCAATGGTCCATATAACGACACTTATCCGTTGCTATTTTTCAAAATTCTAATTAATCGTCGCTAAATTTTGAACTAAAAAATAGTGACGATTAATTGCTATTTTGAAAAATAGCAAAAGAGAAGCATTGTTACGTGGACTGTTGCTAATGATATAGCGACAAATATACCGTTCGTCGCAAATAAGTACAAAAACTCATTTGGCAACGAATAATATAGTCATTATATATTTAATAACTGTTAATTTAGTAACATATTTTAAAAAGAGCATCACTATATCTCAATTTGTTGTAGCAGTTGTTTATGAAATATATCACTTTTTTCCATTTATTATTTCTGATAGTTTTAAAATAAAATTAACTCAAATTGACGATATCCATATTAATTGAAATACTATTAGTTATTTATGCAATACATCACTTTTATCCAATTATATTTTTGTGATGATTTTAAAATAAAATTCACATCTCATAAGATAAAATATATTGTCAGATACCCAATATTTTCTTCATTTCTTTATATTTTCTTTTATATTACTGTATATCCCGACATTATATCAAACCTTTGGAGATTGCGTGATGTTCTAATTATAACACCATGCCCATACAAAAGAAACTAATATTTTTAAGTAACTTCTCCATCAAATCTCTTAATTAGGATTTTCAATCATGAAATGGAAAGATGAAAAAGAAATGCTTGAGAAAAAGGGAACGAACATGAGCTGGTCGATGTATTTGGAGGGCACCTTCTCGCTCTCCTTGGAGAGACCGTTGGAGAGGAGAAACCTTCTGAAGTTGTGCCTCCTCACCAGCACCACATGCACACGAAGGGCAATATGTCTTTAAGAAAAGCCATGGGCCGTGATTGGACTTGAGAAGGCAAGTTGAAACTGGGAAGTTGTTGGAACGTGTAAAATGGGAAGGGAACGAAATTGATAACATGATGGGGGGATTGTGACGTCCGATATCCATAAAATCTTGGAGGTGGATGGGGCCTTTATAAGTTTTCTACCAGCATTGAATTGCGATCACTAGTAGTGGGAATGTGATCGTAATATAAAATTTAAGCATTTTCCCACAACTAGTGGTCTTATAGATAATATGCGACATAAAATTGAGGCAAGTGATTTGACGCCTCAATATGTGACCACATTGTGCTCACATATTGTAGTCTTATAGCCTGTTAAACAAAACGTCCATTCAGAACAGAACCTTATTTCTTACTCAACCCAACCCTACCTCCTCGTACGTCCAACCTCCTCGCCCTAGCTCCGCATGACCTCCTCCCTTCAGGCACCCTCTACCCCTCCCTCCACCCCGACCTATGCTCTCCTCCTCTCTCAGCATTCTCCTCCTCTCTCACATCCTCATTTCTAGTGTAATCTACTCTCAACCTTTCTCCTCCATCTCCGTCCACCGACAAGTGTCTCCCCTATCTTAATCTCTTGTTCATTAGGTATATTTTATCATCTATTAGATTAATTAGTTTTTATTTTGAGTAGTGATTGTATTTGAGTATGTTTGTTAATTTGAAATACATTGTAGGTGTTTGTTGAAATGTCTAAGAGGTTTTATCTTACCTAAATAAATTAAATAGATTTTGAAATATAATTTTTTTTGTAATATGTGATGTTACTCTTACATGTGATATATAAATGCAATTTGTTGGTGTGTGTTGAAGTGTGGTGTTAATGTGTGATCTTCGTTCTTTAATCTACATTTAGTTAATGATAGGTTTGTTAATTCTTGTATATATTTTCTTTATTATGAAATCTATGTGTTTGATAAAATGACTAGGAGAAACAATAGATGTTCAATACATGTATGTGTATGTGTGCATGGATGTATGTGTGTTGGTGTGAGCATAACCAAGTGTGTGTATGCATGTGTGTGTATGAGTGTGTATGTATATGTATGCATGTTTGTTGGTGTGTGTCAGTGTCTGTGTATACATGTGTGTATATGAGTCTGTGTATGTGTGAGTATGAATGTGTATATGCTTGTGTGTGTTGGTGTGTGCATTGGTCCCTTATAATGGTCCTTCGCTCCCTTATAGTACTCTAATGCCCATCTTTTGGAGGATAGCCTGAGTGAATTTTGAGAGAGGATTTTTCTCTTTAGGGTTCATTTGGTTGCCAGGTTACCTCGAGGTAACCTAGCATACCCCTCGCTCTACCCCTGCATTCATGGGTTGGAATTAGTTGTATGAATCACACAATTTGTTTCTTATAATATTTTTTAACCATGCTCAAATAAAAGCTAACATAAAAAAATATTTTAATCATTATAAAAATTAACATAACACATAATAAATGTCACTTCACATTTATCATTCCAACCCTCTCCAATCCTCCTACCCATCCAAACAACTAATATTCACATGAGGTTACTCCAACCCACCTGAACCCAGTTGCCAAACATCCCCTTAAAGGTCCAAAGAAGGATGGGTCGTGCAACTCCATTAAATGTTGATGCATGAGGCATGGTTTTTGTGAATATACGCGAAAGAACATGACCTTGTGAATAGTACTTTAGGAGGATCACTTCTTCTTTCATGTTGATAACGCAGAGCTATGTTCAAGACTCTTTTGATACGTTTCAGTATATCAATTTTCTTTACTCTGTGAAGAATTCATGCAAGCGCCTTATGCAGAGGAGACTAAGAAAAATTAATGTACTTTCAGGAGGCATGTAACATCCCTATCCTAGAACATCTTTGCTGTTGAAGTTCATGAAACAACTTATATCCCTTTATACTAGAAGGATGGTAAGAGATTTTGTTGGTTACATCCAATCTTGCTGTAGTTATCATCGGAGAGAGTGGAGGTAGTTAGATGTGGATCATAGTACAAGAAAGGTCCTTGATTCCTTGTGATATTACCGATTTCTCTGGTCTCATTTTTTGATAATCTCTGAAAGGCATAGATTTTTGTATCCAAAATTAAACCATACAACAATTTCACATTGGTCATGCAAGTTTCCATGCTCAAGCCCTTTCTCTTCGAACTTATGGATTTCTCTTTGGTTTGCATATCTCATTTGGATCCTCCAGTGGAAGGAGTTCTGAGGGGTTACAAAAACATGAACTTTTATTTCATGGGAGGATGCAATATCCCTTTGATTGGTAATTACTTACAAGGATTCGAATTGGGTGATATGATGAACCAAACTTTGGAGGCACAAACTTTTAGTTTGGAGGAATTATCTTTGGTTGTCGCTTCTGCGGATGTGGACTTCTTGGAAGCCATGGTTGTTGTGATCTCAAGAGTGTTCAAGCTGCAGTGGTTGATTGAGGCACCCGACTTCATTTGGTGTTAGATAGGCTTTGACCGAGGTTCCTAACACCCAATCTTGGATGGCCTATGGTGTTAGACAAGTCAGATCCAACAATCGTTGTAGCGGCCTCTTTCACGGTACTCAGAACATACTCAACAATCATCAACAATCAACCCACAATAATGATAATTAAATGAAAATTGTACGTAATGAAATTTATTATACCCAACAAATAAATGGGTATAGCAAGCAAGTGCAGGGATCGAACCACTGAGAGCTACTTGGATAGATATTTATGTCAATTAATGAGAATTAAATAATAAATATTTGTGTAATTTTTATGATTTTTTTAAATTTTTATGGGGTTTTAATTATATTTATTTTTTTACGGATTTTAATGGTTTATTTTTTATGTTTTTAAATTTTATAATTTTTAATTTCTTTTTATATTTTTTTATTTTTAATTCCTTTTCTTTTTAAGATATAATAAGTATATGGCTTCGATGGGGCTGCCCGCACGCCTTTTTTCCTGCTTTTTTTATTTTTTTGAAAAATATCATCATATATTCATCTATATATCCCTCTAGTATGTCATTTGAATTTGGTCAGAAACGTAGACTCGCATGCCCTCCATCTAGAATAGGTTGATTATAACAATGTTTAGACCGTTAAAATTACTTGTTCTAGATGGAGGACATAATAGTCTCCGTTTATGACAAAATTCATGCTGATATTTTTCAAAAAAATAAAAAATACGGAAAAAGAGTGTGGGGATAGCAAAGATGCCAACCCCATTTTCCCCAAGTATATATGTATATCTATATATAATAAATATATAATATGAATACTATATATGATATATATTAAATATATAAAATTCAGGAAATACAAATATGTATAGTCCTTTTTATTTTTTAAAAGTTTTAAAATAGACGTATGTATTTATAATCAACAAAGTATTATATAATAATATTATATATAGGCTATATAGGATTCAATATTTATATATACACTCAAAAATTACAAAGTATAATATTTACCATTTTTAATATTTTTCTATATTTTTATGATTTTGTATGTAATTTCTTTTAATTTTTATTCATTTTTAATTGCTTTAAAATGTCTAATGACTTATATTAATAGACTGAATGTTTTAGGGTTTTAAAAATAGATAATAAGTTCAAAATTTCCTAAAACTATTTTTAATATATGACATATAATAAAAATAAAAATAAATATTAGAAAAATATATTTTTCTAGATTTTATATATTTTTTGCAAAATTTTATAGGGACGTGAGGGTCTTTTAATTTTAAGATTTTTCTTTTATATTTTTTGTGATTTTTAGTCTGGAGTTATATAATTCATATTTTTTGAAAATTTTAAATAATACTTTATAAATTCTTGTATTTCTAAAACTAGATAATGAATAAATTGCTCATGATGATTTTTAAGAAACAGAAAATGCAAAAAATGACAAATAATAATCACGTTGTGAATAAGCATAATTTAAAGCACATGTAATAACTTTTCCAAGATTTATAGAGCACATGTGATATTTAAGAAAAATAAAAATACAATAAAATAAATAAAGGCACGACGGGGTATATTTGTAATAAAAATGAAGTTTGAGAGCTTACATGCAAAATACCTCAAAATTTTAGACTATTATACAATTTTAGATTGCCCTATTAGAATGGAAAGCTATCTAAAAATGCAAGAAATGAGCTCATACATGCTCAGAGAACTGAGAGCACGCGAAACTTGGACTCCGCTGCCTTCACAATTATCCACACCGACACAGATAGAGAGTCACTCTCTGTCACTAGGTGACTCGATTTATGGGGTGCTACCAGGGTTACATGCTAAGGGCGGGGATCAAAAAGAGAAAGGGGGTCGGAGGTGATACTTATCGCATTGGGTTTTGGCCAAAAAGATGAGATTGCGTGAGGGAGGAGCGGGGTAGGTGAGATATGAGGCATTGGCGATGGATAGGATGATGTGGAGCTCAAGATCAGTACAGGGCTCCAGGCAAATTGTGGAAGGGAGAAGGCATGGAAATGGGGAAAAGTCAGGGGGTAGGTGGCCTGACACGGGAGGGCGACTTGGGAAGGACAATTGACTTGCCTGATCAACAATCCTTGGCTCCTGGTTGCTCAACGTGGACCAACCAAAAATGTGAGGAAATAAAATCCTTTATTAATTCATTTTAAAATAGTATTTTTTTATTTTCATTAAAACAAAAAATATTTATTATTTTATGTAGTATTTTATTCTAATTTTATTTATTTTTATGAGCTTGTTACTATGTGCTAATATTTACATGTATATGTATGTATATATACATGTATTTAGCATGTTTTATTTTTATTGTGTATTTTAGATTTTATTATTTTGTATACATAATTTTCATATTTATAACTTATTTAATTATATATTTTCATATTATTAGTTTATTTTTCTAAATTTATTTAGTTACTTAAATAAATATGTATATATATATTATATGTATAATTTGCTTATATACTAAAGTGTCTTATTTATTTTTATTTATTTTTAATGATTTTATTTTATTTTTATTATGTGCATGTATTTCAAATAATATTTTCAAATATATAAGAATATAAGAAATATAAAAACATAAAGAATGAATATATTGAATAATACATACAAGTATACTCCACAATGAGGACCCAAAAGACAACTTTTGCATCTTAACTTCAAATTTAATGAAATTACTTTCATGAAATAGATAATTCAATTTTATGAGCAATAAAAGTGAGTTTTATTAATTTTACATTAGTAACGAGAATATACATGTCTGTAAAGTTTTCTTTGTGACCTTTTATTTTGTGTGTCTCGGGCACACTATGCATTATTTTTGAATGAAATAATTTTGCGTTTTTCTTTGTATTTTTCGTATAACTTTCAAATAGAGGTGAAATAAGATTTTGTAGAGGGTCGTACGATCTCACAAGGCGAGACTAGTGTTGACTGCTCCAAAAAATCGCTACTCCAAAAAATCGCTAAATTCAACTATTAACCACAATAAATGATCATGCAATGAAAATAAATGCGGAGTTAAAATTTATTATAATTCTACAACAAAGATGTGTATAGTGTGCAAGTATGTGTAGAGTGTCGAACACAGGGAACAAGCACGATAGATCAGGGCATTGGAGCATAAAATGTGATTGTGAGGTATTTATCTATTTGTGCCTTTTTTGTGGGTTTTAATTTTTCATTTTTTTATTTCATTTTTTATATTTTTAATTTTCAATTTTCTGTTTTTATTTTTATATTTTATATTTTTATATTTTATTTATTTTTTAAAAATTATAAAGCTATATATAGAGTATATTTACAATATAGACTAGGGTTTATATAAAAATTAACAAAAATAAGATAAATAAAGGAAATAAAATCTTTTGGGTTTTAGATAATTTTTTACTATTTTTATTGATTTTTTAAGAATTTTTGCTAATTTTTATATATTTTAAAAGTAAAAAATACCCTAAAACATGGATAAAATCAATATCCAAAATTAAATTGGGCATAAAAAATAATCAAAAATAGTAAATAGTAGTAAAATTTCTCCCAATTAGTTTTAATCTATAGATAATTGTATAAAGAAAAATCAGAAAAAGGAAATTTAATTTTTGGATTTTTAAGAATTTTATATGTTTTTATAGAGATTTTTAGGGTTTTTCTATTTTTTGAGTTTTCTTTTATATTTTTAGTGAAATTTGGGTATGGAGTTGTAAATAAGTGAAAAGTAATATATGAATATATATATATATATTTGGAATTTTTCAAAAAGGTTTTATATTTTTTTTATGTACTTTATATTGCAAACAAGGTCAAAAAGGGATGTTTTTTTATTTTCAATAAATATTTAAAAAGACCTAATTGTAAAAATAAAATACATGCATGAAAGATCAATGCAACAGGAACAAACACCTATTTTTTTGGATTTTTTGAATTATATAGATGTTTGAAATAAATACAAGAAATAAAAAATTACACTACTGGCAAGTGTATAAATGTAAATATTAAGAAGTCCATTGGCCAAAGTGCAATTTTCACAAAAAATATTAAATGCATACGAAAAGTTACAAGACCTAAACGAAATACGCAAAGCCCCTAGGGCCCTTCTGAAAAATGCCCAACTCATGTGTACGCACACGTGAGCCATTGATGGGGAACAAAATGCTAATGTCAACAAGTTCAAGGACTCTTTTGAAAATTTCCCCAAAACTCTTAACGGAATAAAAAAGTTACTGGACTAGTTGTAAATACGAAATATGTCAGGGGTCCCGCTGCAAAATCGCCATCTCACGTGATGTGTCACGTGAGGTGACGTGGCTAGGATTAAAATGCAAATAAAAGTTAAGGGGACTTTTTGCAAATATTACAAAATAAATTAAACGGCATAGGAAAGATTAAGTATTAACTAATAAATACAAATGTGTCTGGGTGTAGTTGCAAAATACCAAAGGCGGGCAGGCATCGAACGGCTGATGGCGATCCCTTGCCACGTGGCAGCATAGGGGGGGCCCGATACCCCTCCGCAGATCGATGGTGCAGATTAGATCCAAGGCTCATATCGGATGGTGAAGGCGAGGCACGATCCAACGGAAGCTATGCGACTGGAAGAACAGGGGTGGATCAATGACACAGGAGGTGCTCAGATGAACTCGCGAAGAAAACGAGCGGGGAGAGCTTCGAGCGACAAGATCTCCTCCCGTCATCGTCGTTCTGGCACACTGAAGGCCACTATCGGTTCCTGGGGGCGTTCCTTATCGGTCAGAGGCTTCAAAATGCCCAAGCATTCGTCGGGGTGCCTCCGCGAGGGCGAAGAAGATCTGTCACCTCTAGGTACCTACATGTGATAAAAAACCGACCCCAAACAGGGGTCTAGAACTTGTTGTACCTACAAGTGGTTATCTAAAAAAATATAGAGGGCGCGAAGGATCTTTTGGTGAGGTGGCAGTGGTTGGTGTTGCAGGGGGCGCTCCTCATGTGACTGGTGGAGGAGGAGGAGCAGAGGTCCAGATCCAAGATGGATTGGTAGGAGTGAAGGTGCGATGGGCGAATGGAACCGGCTGGGGAAGAAAGTGGTGGTGGTTAGGTGGTCGGCAAATAGGCGGAGCACGAGAGGGAGGATGGTGGCCGGAGCGGAGCTCCGGTGAGGGTGTTTGGGACTAATTCATGCGATAAATCGACAAAATAATGACGCTAATTAAACCTAGAAAATACATTGAGCAAGAAATGCATGAAAATGGAGACAAAAAGACCTCGAACGGCCAGAGACCGCGAGATGAGGGACCTCGACGTCGGAGGCCGGCGAAGGTGGTGGAGCCACCCTAAAACCGTCTCCTCGATCAACCTATAGGCAAGAAGACGGAGCTGTCACCTCCTTCTATCTTTTGAGCGCGAAAGGGGGAGAGGAAACATGTCAAAGAGGGTTTAATGGGAGAAGGAAAGAGTAAGGGGCAATTTTGTACAAGAGGCAAATGAGCTCAAAGAAAGACTGGAAGAACAGGGGTGGATCAACGACACAGGAGGTGCTCGGATGAACTCGCAAAGAAAACGAGCGGGGAGAGCTTCGAGCGGCAAGATCTCCTCCCGTCATCGTCGTTCTGGCACACTGAAGGCCACTATAGGTTCCTGGGGGTGTTCCTTATCGGTCAAAGGCTTCAAAATGCCCAAGCATTCTTCGGGGTGCCTCCGCGAGGGCGAAGAAGACCTGGCACCTCCAGGTACCTACATGTGATCAAAAACCGACCCCAAACAGGGGTCTAGAGCTTGTTGTACCTACAAGTGGTTATCTCAAAAAAATATAGAGGGCGCGAAGGATCTTTTGGTGAGGTGGCAATGGTTGGTGTTGTAGGGGGCGCTCCTCCAGTGACTGGTGGAGGAGGAGGAGCAGAGGTCCAGATCCAAGATGGATTGGGAGGAGTGAAGGTGTGATGGGCGAAGGGAACCGGCTGGGGAAGAAAGTGGTGGTGGTTAGGTGGTCGGCAAATAGGCGGAGCACGAGTGGGTGGATGGTGGCTGGAGCGGAGCTCCGGTGAGGGTGTTTGGGACTAATTCATGCGATAAATCGACAAAATATTGACGCTAATTAAACCTAGAAAATACACTGAGCAAGAAATGCAAGAAAATGGAGACAAAAAGACCTCGAGCGCGAAAGGGGCAGAGGAAACAGGTCAAAGAGGGTTTAAGGGGAGAAGGAAAGAGTAAGGGGCAATTTTGTACAAGAGGCAAATGAGCTCAAAGAACGAGGAAAATCAAGCATTGCAGCGATGCAGTCCTCGAGGTAAGCATCGGGCGAGCATGCTCGATGAATGAGGAGAAAAATCCAAGAATACTGTGACATCAATAGGTGCAAGACACGACCTCAAAAAATCCGAGAAAACGGGCGAAAACCAAGGTTTGATAAGAGGAAGAGGGGCTGGTCAGAGAGTTGACTTGCGGTCAATTCTCCGACGCTCCTAGTTGGTCCACGTGGACCAACCAGAAAAAAGCCCTGGAAAAAGTTTTAAAAAATAAATAAAAATAATAAATGATTTTATTAATTTAAAGTTATAAAATAAAATATTCATTATATTTTTGAGTATTTTATTATGATTTTTATTAATTTTTAGGACTTTATAATTGCAAGTTACTTTTTGAGGTCTATACATATGTATATTTATCTATGTATTTATGTATTTAATTTTTATTTTGCATATTTGATTGTATTAGTTTAGTTTATTATTTTATATAATTATGACTTCTTTTTATATACTTAAACATATTTTTATTTTATTTTTCTAATATATTATATACAATTAAATAAATAGATGTATTATCTATATAGGTATAAGCATATGCATTTTGCCTATGCAGTTTTGTATTTTATTTTATTTTAATATTGTATTTAGTGTTTTATTCCTATTTTAACATGCACATATATTATAAATAATATTTAAAAAATTATAAAATTATAAAATCATAGAAATAATTAATAATAAATAAAATGAATATTTTAATAAGTATAACTATACAATAGGGGTCCAAAACCTAACTTTCACACCGTAACTCCAAAAAATATGAATTCACCTTCATTAAATAGCTTCTTAAAAATTGTATACAATTAAAGTAATTTTTATATAATGAGTTTTTATTTGAGAGGTATGGGTATGGGAAGTTGGGATTTAGAATCTTATTTAGAGTATATTTTGTACACTGTGTATTATTTTTGTGTGAAATCAATTTTGTTTTTTCTATATTTAGTTATCTACAAATTTAATGTACAAAGTTTCTTTATTTGAAGTATAAAAATTGGAACTAAAAACAGGTCCCAAAAATGAATAAAAATGAATAAAATAAATAGGGATTTTTATTGTATTTGGACCCTTTCTCCCCCTACTTTATAACTCGTCGACCTAGTCATCGAGATGCCTAGGTCTCGGGGTTTAGGATCATACAATATTTTCAATATTTTTTCTTTTATTTTCTTTATTCTATAATTTTGGAATTAAAAATAATATTTTATACACTTTTCACACAATGATGCATGAATGATAAAATGCATGAGTTAAGGCTATTTACACGCATTTACTAGGGTTTTGAAGGCCAAAATGATAGAATAAAGATGATGAAATGGAGGTTCATCAAGAAGATTTTATTAATTTAGGTATAAAAATAAGAAATAAAATGGGTCCCAAAATACAATTTTTTCAGCTGTAGAATTAGGGTTTCCGAGTTGTGTTTTTTGTACAATTGGCTGCCATGTATCCCTCAAAATTATTCCTTGTCGACCAAGTCATCATGATTTTTGGGTCTCGGGTTATAGGTGATGAATATCCTTTTCATCACCTTTATTCTTTCATTTTGACATTTAAACCATTGCTAAATGTATGTATATATCATCATTTCACATAAGATAACCTTCATTATTTACATTGTAAATATTGTACAAAATACTACATTTAAAGATAAAATAAAAGAACAAAGAAAAATAAAAGAAAAAGAAATGAAATGCCATAGGTATTGAATGCCCCAAAATACTGAGACCTAGGATCATGTTGATTGGGTCGACAAAGAATAAAGTATGGGGAGATAAGGGGTCAGAAACACAATAAAGCCCTAATTTATAATTCACCAATTAAATGTCAATTATTTTTATTATTTATTATTTATACATCAAATCAATAAACTATGTAGATAAAAGTTGTAGATAGAAATACAAAATTTTAATTCACATAAAAATAATGCATAATATACCACAGATACAGAATAAAAAGCCAAAATCCAAACTTCACAAACCCGTATCCTCTCCATACTATATCAAAATTGACAAATTCACCTTTAATTTTGTATAAAATTAAATAAGCTATTTAATGAAGGTTATTACATTCAATTTGGAGTTAAGATGCAAAAGTTAGGTTTTGGACCTTTGTTGTACATTATACATGAATAAAATAATCAATTTATTTGTATTATTCGTATTTTTATAATTTTGTAAATCATATGTGGAATACATGTACATAATTAAAATAAAGATGACAATGAAAAATACAATAAAATAAGCTAGTAGACATAAATAGATGGATGAAATATACAAACCTAAACCTATATAATAAATATACCTATTTATTTAAGTGTACATATAACCTCAAAAAATATAATAAAAATATATTTAAGTCATAAATATATATATTTTGTAGATAAAATCATAATTTAAAATATAAAATAAAATTAAATGCCCAATATATTGGTAAATATACCTATGTTTATATTTGTAAAAAGCAACATACAATAAATAACCTCAAAAAAAGTAAATAAAAATCAGATTAAAATACTACATAAAATAATAAATATTTTTCATGTTTTGTGAAAAAAATAATAAAATATTTTTTTGATTGCTTTTCTATTTATTTCTTATTTTATTTTCAATTTTGGCGTGTAGCGGGCTGACGTGGCCCAATGGGCGGGTGACCTCGGTTGACCAGCTGGTCAACTGGTCTACCAGTGCCCTAGGCTATCTGAACTCGTTGAACTGCCTACTTCCTTGATCCCCCTCGAGTATCCTTGCACTATATCGGCTCAATTCCTTCAACATTTTTGTTCTTCAATCTTTACTTTTTCACATTGCATCAATTCCTCGATCGATGGATTGTTGTAGGGATCATAAGCCCCAGTCAAAGTTCATGGTACTCGTAATCCCTCTACCTCCACCATTTTAAACTTTATCCCCCTTTGGCCTCGAAATCTCTTGATTTCTTTGTGCTCCAGTTCCCTGATGACAACAGGTGTCCGGTCGAGTCGTTTTGACCTTCAATTAGTGATCCGAGCCTCACAGACCTTCTGCGGTAGAGCTTCGACTAGGCTCCAACTCTAGCAGGTAGATCCTTAGCTTTAATCCTTTCCATTCTTAGGAATTAGTATTGGGGAGTTTAGTCTTTTATTTCAATAAATTTCATAGTTTATTTCATGAAATTTTAAATTCAAAGTTCGCCAAAGCTGAGTTGCGGTGACCCTGTCCTTGTGCTACATATGTTCTATGACCAACATTTTGCTCCCATCTCCTTCCCTTTCACTTCAGCTACATATCATGCACCTAGAGCCCCCTCGATCTTTCTCATATCGAGGTTTCAGCTTTCTGTCTCCACCACTTCGTCGGAGAGCTCCGCCCGACCTCATATCCACTCATTCCACCCAAACAACAAGTCCGTGACCTCTATTTTTCTTTGGCACATCTAACCGTGAAGGTATGGGCTTGGGAGGACCCATTTTGAGTCGATTTTGTCCAATTCAAAGGGTCCTGGAGCTCCAAAGCTTCATCAACCTCATTTGACCACGCTCGAGCTCCGGGGACCCTTCTGAAGCTTCCTGCCAGCACGAACCAACCTCGACGTCGTTTTGGGCTACTTGGGAGCTTTCCAGGTAGTTGGAGATGCCTTGGAGAGTGGATCGAAGCTCGTTGGAGGCAATCTTCTTCCCTGTTCCTCCAGGTCTTCTCCTCACTGTGGGATCAAGAGCAGCTCCTCGAAGATAGCAGGAGTTGTCAGATGCATCTACACTTCACCGTCAAATCGACATCCAAGATCTAATCCCGGGCGTCAATCATCCAACCTTCATCCGCCGTTCGTGACAGGACGCATGGATAAGTCTAAGCCGTCACCTTGTATGTTAGTGGGGGCGTTTTGCATTTCATTTCCCCCATTTTTGTATTATATTATTTAGTCCATAAACATTTATGTGTAGTTATACATTACCTGTAATATTTGCAAGTAGACCCCCATACTTGTGGTATTTGCACTAAGGACCCTTGCCACGTCACCTCACATGCCCATACACATGAGGTGGCAGGATTTTTACAAGGGACCCCCTACGGGTTTGTGTTATCTAGTCTAGTAAATTTGTAATACAATTCAAACTTTTTAGAATTTTGCATGAATGCCTCATATTTTTTTGTAAATTACATTTACACCCCTACTAATATTGTAAGATTTAAATATTTATGGGAAAATTGTGCGTAGGCCTTTGTACTTAATATTTTTGTTCCTGATTGCATATTTATTTAAAAAATTGTGTTTTAGTCCATGTTAGTCTAGCATTTTTATTTATTATTTTTCTTGCATTAAAAACACTATTTTGCATTTAAAATCATAAGAAATTTATTTTAGGTGCATAATAGTATACCAAATCATGTATATATATATATATTGCTAGGCTATTTAAATAATTCTCCTATATTTAACATATAAAAACATTGCATTTATCCCCTAGTTGCATTAGAAAATATAAATTAGAAAAATGTATTGAAAAATTCTAAAAAAACAAGGGATTACTTATTATTGTATTTTGAACCTACATACCAAAAATCACAAAAAATACAAAATAAAAATAAAAATGCAAACCCTCTCTAACCTTAAAAAATTATTAAAAAAGCATTAAAGAATCCAACAAATGTATTTTTAATATGTATTTTACTCATAGCATATATAATATATTAAAATTAGTTTTGGAAATTTTTGAATCATTTATATATTTTTGAAATACACAAAAATTTAGTTAGATATTATTTCTCTCTATTTTCCTATTTTTATTCAATTAAAAATACAAAAGGAGAAATTTCGATAAAAATAGGAAAACATATTAAAATATAAAAAGACAAAAAGATTTTATTTTTGCATTTTTAGTATTTATAAGTATATTTATACATATACTATCCTATATTGTGTATTTATAGCTATATTTACTTATATTATTCTTAGTACTTTTATTTTTAAAATTCCAAAAATGTTTTTAATACCCTTTAAAAAATAAAAAGGACTAAAGTTAGGTTATTTTCTTGTTTTCTATATTATATATATTTATATATTATTTATCTATATTATATATTCCTTATATATACCTTTATCCCTTTTATTAAAAAGATTAAAAAATTAGAAAAATATAAAAAGATAAAAATAAAAAATAAAACAAAATAAAAAAATGCATAAACTAAAATTCCAAAAAATAACATATTAAAAACCCACTAAAAATATTAAATCATTATAAAAACTCAAAATCAGTCAGTCTTTTTGCCAATTTTTATGCTCTATTCCCCTTGCTCCCTGTGTTCGACACTCTAGATACTTACACTATACACATATTTTGTAAATTTATAATAAATTTTAACTCCACACTTATATTTCATTGCTTTACCTATATTTGTGGGTTAATTGTTGATTGGCATTCGGATATGAGCAGTCGCCTCAACGACAATGTTCCCACCTAGTGTGGAATATTTGACCCTCACGAAACTCGTGTCATCAAATAGTTCCATTGCCGGGGAGCAACGCATAGGATAGAGGTTTGTGTTCTATATTTATTTCATTATTTGTCTTGTTTTATTTTCTTTTTACTTGATATAATTTCTTATCTTTTCTAATAACTTCTCTTCTATTTTTCTTGCAAGGGACCTCAAGGCAAAGGTGACTGCTTAGGTGGTTGGAGCACCTGAGCTACACGATGAGAGTGATCCTTCTTCTAGTGGACCACTTGGAGAGAGCAAGAGAGCGATACGTAGGATCTTTATCATAGCATTTTTCTTTTTTTTGTGAGAGAGACCCCATTTTAATTTCTATTATTAATTTGTAATAATATATGTAGACTGGACTTTGGACACTCATGCCTATTTTACCAAGTACTTGTATACTTGGGGGCTCACCATGTTTTCTGTTGTTTTCCTCGCATTTATTTTCTTTCTTCTCTCATGTTTGTGCTTTTCACCTTATTTTCGTTTGTTTTGTGGAATAAGCCCTTAAGATTTAGGATTGCTTGCTTTGTAAACTAGGTCTAAATACTTAATAGAAGCATGTACCTATAGTTATCTATGTTTGGATTTAGTCAAATAATTAATTGTTGATTACTTAGATTTGGAACCGAGTGTCGTGAGAGACTCTACACAACGCTTGCAAGATCCATCGTGGCGGGCACCGAAGAGTCTCCAAGACCGAACCTTTGGGTTTCTTTTTTGAGTAATTAGTATTTGGTTATTCATGCCAAATAACAATTCCTGTTTAGGGAAATTTCCTTCATTTGCATACCGTGCATATAGATTAGGTTTATAAATTTCTGCCTTGCATCTTGCATGGAGAGAGCTGGGAAGCGTTGTAAGTACCTCTGACTAAACATTCACATTTAGGTTCAAGGGTGAATTTCCATCCTTGAATAACCTTGCATTGCTTTGTCGCTTTCTCCCTCTAATTTTGAGCATCTAGGACTTAAAGAAAATAAAAAAAACCACTTTGCATTGAAAATTACTCTAAAAATTTGAAAATAAAAAAAAATTTAAAAACGAGACTGTTAGTTGAACTTTGATCAAATCAAAAGCTGTAATGAACATCGTTGTTTAGGATTCACAAAGCCTTCATTGCCTTCAGGTACATTCTAGACAGAATGAGGCAGAACCCTTAAGGAATAGAGCCAAAAACCTAATCTGTTGATGCCTCAACTACCACCTATGAT
Source organism: Ottelia alismoides (assembly GCA_037367405.1). Lineage (NCBI taxonomy): Eukaryota > Viridiplantae > Streptophyta > Magnoliopsida > Alismatales > Hydrocharitaceae > Ottelia > Ottelia alismoides. Next base: position 970,596 of record JAZKJV010000419.1, read on the forward strand.
CAATGAACTATTGGCACTTCTATCATATGTAGATGGGTTGGGTCTTATCAACGATGATGCTCTCACTTTGTGTAGAGCATCCAATTTGATATGAGGTATTGAGCATAGGTCACACCCTCACGTGGCTGTCTGTCTCATTGTCTTGCATCCGAGTACCTCACTTGAGAGGGAAGTAGTGGTTTTGCCTATCGGCTTCCTCTCTCTTTTCTTTGTATAAATAACCACATGAGCGATATTGAGGACCTCAAAAAGTGCATATCACATGATACTGATGAATATGTGATTCATCACTCTAAAAGTTGAAAATAGATATTTGTTCCCAAGTAATTAACTACATATCTCCATGTATATTTCATTATTATCATTTATGCATTTGCAGATAATATTCACATTTTATCATGTATATTTACATTAAACAAAAGCCAAATTACCTTTTGAATATCAAATGTATATTCCTATATTTACCCATATTTTAATCTATTTTTGACTAACTCAAAATTGAATAAAATCAACTCTATAGTGTAATATAACTAACAATAACAAATGAAAAATATCAAAAAATACTAACTTGTAAAATTAACCAATAAAATACAAAGCTTTGATCGAGATGAAAGCTTTAAAATGTAAATATCTCTCATACAGTCTCCTATGGACCCCTACTCGCTTTTGAATTAATGTACATTCGATTTCCTTAAAAACAAGACCAAAATCAAACAAATCAAAGTTCGTATGTGAAACTTGGGTTTTGGGCCCCTCCTTGTATATTGTACATATGTACCTTATTATTTATTTATTTATTTATTTTATTTCTTTATTTTTATTAATTATTAAAAATAAAAATATATTTAGTTGTAAATATTTATCGTATATTTTATCTAATTTATTTTGATTTTTATCTTATTCTAAAAAATGAAAAAAATCGCAAAACACAAAATGCAGTTTTTTATATCTATAAGATACCATCAAAAATACTTTTTGTACATATGATTTGTTTGGGTTTTTCATGAAAGTTGTAGATCTCGTTGAGACGAGCAACTTTCATGTTTATCACTTTTTGATTTGACCTCTTTTGTTATTTTTTTAATTTTTACATTTAATTTTTGATTTTTCTGGGAGGAAACGTGGTAGCTCCTAGAGCCGCCATGTGTCATCCTAATTTATTATTATCATTTTGTATTTTGTTTATTTTATTTATTTTATTTTATACTTTATTATTTATTATTTATTTATTTTAATTATTACTTTTTTTATATCATCATCATCATCATCAATATATTAATATTATTTTTTAGGTGCAATGTGGCAGCCTCAAACACTTGCCATGCGCCCCCTCCCCTTCCACCTTCACACGTAACTGCCCATGCCCTCCTCCTTGCGCGGTTGTGCGACAACCACCTGCGACCTGGTCCCCCTCGCCCTTCCTATCTTTTCCCTGCAGCCCCCCACTGCAATCGCTCCCCCGTCTTATGCAGCGCAACCACACAACCACCGCGCATCGCACAACAACTACATGCCCTGCTTCGCGCAACATTACGCACATCTCCCTATCTTCCATATCCTCTCGTCCATGATCCAACCATCAACCCACAACTGCACAACTGCTTGCGCACCTCTCCCAGGTCACCCACCTCCATCTTCAACCCCACTCCAACCGCTCTTAAAGGGGCCACGCAACCACCCTTTGCAAGACATCCTTCACCTTCGAGGAGAGAATACTCGAGATCCTATTTGATCTTGGTGACAACAAGGCCAATGCACAGTTGAACGGTGATAGACCCTTCTCCCTCGACGAGATCCGACTAACACCCATAGCCATAACAACCATCTAGTGCGACTGCTCGAGCTCCTCCATTTCAAGTGATTGAGCGAAGATCGCAAAGAAGCTCATGCTAAAGTCTTGGTCTCCCCAGGCACTGTCCATGCCTCTGGCGATGAACTTCACCTCCAGGTAGTAGAACCCGCTTTCTCTTCATACTCTTCCTATGTTGTTATTTATTGATTTATCCCTTCATTCAATTCTACCCAAATCACCCCAAGTCAATCTTGGATTCACCTCCTCATTTCCATTTGAACCTCATCGCAACAACTCCCTCATGGTCCTTGCAAAGGACTGAGGTCCTTGGTCCACCACGTCTTCAGGAGCTCCTACCCCTCTATAGTCCAAGTCTCTACCGCCATCAAGCAACTATCGAGGCCACCAGTCTTGAACCTTGCCTTTTTTCCTCATGCAAGACCATCTTGCAACACCCTTATCCTCTAGGAGCAACATAGACTCGCATCGCAACCGCATAAATTTGCAACTAGCGCACCTGTGGCCGACTAACATCTTCAACCATCAGTCGCCTCATCGCTTCTACCGTTGACTTTCTGCTGACCACCATTAGTCGAAGGATCACCTCAGCTGTCCGAACTCCTCGGGCCGTGTACCCCTATTCAACGCCCTCTTCTCGAGAGAGACACCTTCTTCACCGCCTAGAGCAATGCCTCGCCAACGATTAGCCTCTCGTGTTTTCATCGCGCTTCATCTCCTTCAACCGATCCTCACGGAGCTCCTCCGCCCAGTAATCCTCGCATGTCATATGTCGACTGTCTGAGATCGCCGCATCGAACCGCTCCTCGCCATCAATGGTGCTCTACCATTGCCACCGGCAAGCTCTACACCGCTGCCCTCACCATCGCCTTCGACGCCTGCCGTCCCAACACACAATAGCAAACCGGATCCTCTATCCATGCCTCACCTCTGACAGCGTTGAACCCCAACCCTCCCCCTCACGTGCTCGACACGTAAGTGTGAGGTACTTTTGTACCAAGCCCCCCCTGAGTTCTAGAATTCTCAAGGTAGACCTGCTGATTTGAAGTCACATGAGGAGCATGTGTGCCTATAGGGACATTTATAGAGTACCCCCTACGCTTCTACAAAACCGCAAGGAGAACCTCATCAACATAAAGTCACACACGACGCATGCATCCTCCAGGAATATTTACAGAAAGACCCTTATAGGTCTAGATAATTAAAGAAGCACCCTTAGTGCTATTTTTTTATTTATTTGCATTCTGAATTTGCAAATAGGCCCATATCTTTGATCTTTAATTTGGACCTGTATTTGTCATCATTTCTTTAATAAGATATTTCATATTATACATCAGATAATGTTTTATCTTATAGATATTTATGTGTAATTTCACGAGCATTCATTAATTAATTAAAAATGTTTTGGTGAAAAAGTGCATATTTTATCCATTTCATGGTCTGAAATTCATATTTAATTAATGATTGTTCCAAAAATTATGCAAAAATCGGAGATGATGCTTCTGGCTATGCTTTAATTACTATCCAAATTCCATAAAAAATGGATGTGTTTTATGCATAAAATAAATGCTTGAGTGATTTCAATAAATAATTTTAATTAAATTCATGAACATTATTTTTGTAAAAATTCAAGTCTCTTGGAATACTTATTAGAATATCTTTTTGAGATAAATCACTCTCTGGATATTGATATTGTGGATTTATTAGAAATTAAATACTCACAATTACCCTATTTAGCTTTAAAAATTCATAAAAAATCATATTTTGTCAAAAAATTCCAAAAAATTGTAAATTCATTCATCATTTTAATTTCTAGTAACATTTTCATTAATTTTTCATTCTTTTTGCATGAAAAATTGCATAAAAACTCTTAAAAAATTTGCATTTTTCATTGTTGCATTTTGACCACAAAAATTCTAAACCGCCGCCCTCACCATCGCCTTCGACGCCTGCCGTGCCAACACATGATAACCAATCGGATCCTCTAGCCATGCTTCACCTCTGGCAGCGTTCAACCCCAGCCCTCCCCCTCACATGCTCGACACGTAAGTGTGAGGTACTTTTGCACTAAGGCCCCCCTGAGTTCTAGAATTCTCAAGGTAGACCTGCTGATTTAAAGTCACGTGAGGAGCATGTGTGCCTATAGGAACATTTACAGAGTACCCCCTGCATTTCTGCAAAACCGCAAGGAGAACCTCATCAACAGGAAGTTACACACGATGCATGCACCCTCCAAGACAATTTGCACAAAGACCCTTGCAGGTCTAGGTAATTAAAGAAGTACCCTTAGCGTTATTTTTTATTTATTTGCATTTCTGAATTTGCAAATAGACCCATATCTTTGGTCTTTAATTTGGACCTTTATTTGTCATTATTTCTTTAATCAGAAATTTCATATTATACATTAGATAATGTTTTATCTTATAGATATTTATGTGGAATTTTGTGAGCATTTGTTAATTAACTAAAAATGTTTTGGTGAAAAATTGCAATCCATTTCATGGTCTGATATTCGTATTTAATTAAAGATTGCTCCAAAAATTATGCAAAAATCAGATATGATGCTTCTGGATGTGCTTTAATTACTATCCAAATTCCATCAAAAATGGATATGCTTTATGCATACAATAAATGCTTGAGTGATTTTAATAAATGATTTTTAGTTAAATTCATGAACATTATTTTTGCAAAAATTTAAGTCTCTTGGAATACTTATTAAAATATCTTTTTGAGATAAATCACTCTCTAGATATTGATATTGTGGATTTATTAGAAATTAAATACTCACAATTACCTGTTTAGCTTCAAAAATTCATAAAAAAATCATATTTTGTAAAAATATTCTAAAAAATTATTGTAACTTCATTCATCATTTTAATTTCTAGTAAAATTTTCATTAATTTGTCATTCTTTTTGCATGAAAAATTGCATAAAAACTCTTAAAAAATTTACATTTTTCATTATTGCATTTTGACCACAAAAATTCTAAACCGCTGCCCTCACCATCACCTTCGACGCCTGCCATGCCAACACATGATAACCAATCGGATCCTCTAGCCATGCTTCACCTCTGGAAGCGTTCAACCCCAGCCCTCCCACTTACGTGCTCGACACGTAAGTGTGAGGTACTTTTGCACCAAGGCCCCCCTGAGTTCTCGAAATCTCAAGGTAGACCTGCTGATATAAAGTCACTTGAGGAGCATGTGTGCCTATAGGGACATTTACTGAGTACCCCCTGCACTTCCGCAAAACCGCAAGGAGAACCTCATCAACAAGAAGTCACACACGACGCATGCACCCTCCAGGATAATTTGCACAAAGACCCTTGCAGGTCTAGGTAATTAAAGAAGCACCCTTAGCGCTATTTTTTTATTTATTTGCATTTCTGAATTTACAAATAGACCCATATCTTTGGTCTTTAATTTGGACCTTTGTTTTTCATCATTTCTTTAATCAGAAATTTCATATTATACATCAGATAATGTTTTATCTTATAGATATTTATGTGGAATTTCGTGAGCATTCATTAATTAAATTAAAAGTTTTTGGTGAAAAACTGCATATTTTATCAATTTCATGGTCTGATATTCATATTTAATTAAAGATTGTTACAAAAATTATGCAAAAATCAGAGATGATGCTTCTGGATGTGCTTTAATTACTGTCCAAATTCCATCAAAAATGGATGTGTTTTATACATACAATAAATGTTTGAGTGATTTCAATAAATGATTTTTAGTTAAATTCGTGAATATTATTTTTGCAAAAATTCAAGTCTCTTGGAATACTTATTAAAATATCTTTTTGAGATAAATCACTCTCTGGATATTGTGGATTTATTAAAAATTAAATACTCTAAATTACCCTATTTAGCTTCAAAAATCCATAAAAAATCATATTTTGTCAAAAAATTCTAAAAAATTTGCAACTTCATTCATCATGCTTAGTTTCCATTAAAATTTCCATTAATTTTCATTCTTTTTGCATGAAAAATTTCATAAAAACTCTTAAAAATTTCGCTGAAGACACTTGCATGTATATAGGCCTTCCAGGAATCTAACTGATGAATCCATGACTCATTAACATTCTTTCTGAATTTTATCTTAACATCCTTAACAAATACATGTAAATATACATTAATTCCCATTTATTAACAAAAATTCATTCATGAATATAAATGCACTTTTATGCATCAAAAACATGCAAATAAATAACAGAATAAAAATAAAGAAAACAAAAAGAAGGCAGATTGTAGATATGTATATATGTAGAATATGACTTATAAAGTATAAATATAACTGAACGATATATTTATATAACTTAACCCTCGAGATCAAGTAAGCATGGATTGGTCAAAAAATAAATAAATTGGGGGAGATAAGGAGGAAAACCATAAAAAGAATTATGTATACACATTACACATTCTTAATTAATTATCAAGTCTTCAAAGATTTTTCAATTAATTCAAGGGATTTTTACCCGGCAGACCCTATAATCTTTGCCAATTACCTCTACGTCCTTTGAAATAATGTAATTCCTCCCTGGACCCCGTAAACTTGCTAACTCTTACCCTATAAACCATGTGGTTAATCCCCATCCATTTACCCGTTAAAACTAACCAGATACCGTTACATTCTTTTATATTATGCCTATTTTATTTATCGAATTTACGTCAATTGCCACTCCTTTTCAACCTCCTCTTTTTTCTCATCACCCGACACCCACCACCTTCACCGCCCTCTCCCTCTTCCTCCCCGACCTCTACCTCCTCCTTCCCGACCTCCGGCCTCGAACTTCACCTGCATGTCCTTCATCACGATCTCCACCTCGGCAGTAAACACCCTGCCAGCTCAGGTCCACTGCTTCCTCCCGATCACGTCTCCAGGTGGCGTGCTCGGAGCCCCCCACCCGATCGAAGCTGCCACCCCCTTCCCGGTCCCAGCACGAAGGCCTCTCCCCACCCCGCCCCACGCCGGCCGCCATGCTCGAAGCCCCCCCTTCTCCCCCTCCTCCCTCCCCCCTGCATGTCAGCTCGAAGACCACCCCAGCCCCGCTCGAGGACCCAACCCTACGCCACCGCCATGGTCGAAGCCCCCCCACCCCGTCAGCCTCCCGCCTGGCTGCTCGAAGACCACCCCAACCCTGCTCGAGGACCCCCCCAGCCGCCTGCTCGAAGACCCCCAACCCCCCGCCACCGCCACCCCCCCCCTCCGCCCGGCCGCTCGAGAACCCTCTACCGCCCTGCTTGAAGACCCCCCTGTCGCCCTGCCGCCCCGATCGAAGCCCTGCTCGAAAGCCTCCCTCCTCCAGCCCAAGTCGCCTCTCTCAATCATACTGCTGCATGCCTGGCGTGCCTATGATTCCGTTGTGTTGTAAGGTTCTGTCTGAAGTGAAGATGAAGAAGACGATAGAAGAAGGAAATAGGAAGAGAAGAATAATTTCAACCGTTAGATTTTATATGGTTTGATTAACTCGATTTTAACTCACCCAAGTTAATCCAAGATGTATCAATTTAACGGCAAGGTCTGTGGGGGTAAGTTGGGGCAAGTTTATGGGGTCGAGGGAGGAATATCGATATTTCAAAGGTCATAAAGGTAATTGGCAAAGATTATAGGGTCCACCGGGTAAAAATCCCTTAATTCATCTGTCCATAATTTTCACCAAACTCTTCTCTTTTTTATTTCTAAAAATGTATATAAAATGCACAAATAAGTTAAAATATTTTCTTGTATATATGCCAAGAAATCAAGCTTTTAAATTGTAAATTTCTCAACTTCCGAACATCATAAATTTCTCATACGGACTCTAGTTTCACTCTACTCACTTTTAAAGCTCATAAAATAATATTCTTCAATTATTGAAGGAGATTTCACTAAAATCGGAGTCTGTTTGTAAAAAGTCAGTTTTGGGACAAGAACACACTATTTATAATTTTAATGATTTTTTTATTTTTTAAATATTTTCTTGATATTATACTTTAACCATGAGTTATTTCAGTTTTTGATGCTATTTAATATTTTAAATAAATAAAAACCCTAATTTATAGATTAATTTAACCTGTAGAGTATATACTTGTACTTATTAATATATTTAAATTAATTTATTAAAATCTGGAAAAATTCACATACACCCTATTTATTATCTTATTAATTAATAAAATATAAAAAAATATATGATTTATTAATTTATTAAATTAGAAATACAATATCTAATATCATGTATTATTTATACCTATTTATTAATATAACATTTATATTTCATTATATATATTATTGATAAAAATAAATTATTCTATAATTTAGGTAACTAAATTATCCACATTTATCCTTTTTATACATATTTAAAATAAAGCTATCTATTATTTAATACATAATTAATAACGTCATTTCCATTTCTAGCCTACTACTGGAGCTTTCTTCCCCATCAAGAAGCTGTTAGCTTCTGTTCTAACTCCCCTTCTTCAACTAATTAATTCCTTCGATCCTTACCACCTCTATACGATCTTAACCCTCCAAACCCTTGTCCTAACTACCAAGACACCCCCACCCTTAGATTCTAACCAATCCCCTCTCGATTGATCTATTTATTAATCACAAAACCACCCTTTCAAACTAACACTCATATCTCCAGAACAGACTGACCGAGACACCAAATTCCTCCATTGATTTCAACCAACGTTGGTGGTGACATCACCCAAGGTCGCTATCGTGTGGAAGGTGGACCATCGGAGGAGAATTCCAGAGCCAACCTTGTCCCTGCATCGTGCTACCACATGCGTGGAGCTCCTAAATCACCGATTGTCGTGCAATAACTTGAAGCCATACACTTCATTTCCAAGGTGACCACTCGATTTTAACTTAAACTTCCTCGATACTCATGCTTTATTAGCGATATTAATCACTTAAATTAGATTGTCCTAATTTTGTTCTTTTAAATCACATCGACATCAGCTCTCAAATCTATCTTGATTCACCCAATTTTTGTCTGACAATCACCACCCTGGAAACCATTCAATAACATACATTGACTTCTTTAATTCTTAACATTTGGACTGATTCCATTGGGAATCGAGCATCAATCTCTTATTTGTTGGTTGGACACATCCTCTGGAGCAACCTTCTCCATTGTGGGCTTCAACCAATAGCACAAGAATAGAAGATAGACCTGCAACAGCTTGGGACCCTAGCCGACCTTCTATCTTCTCTGCCACCTTCATCCCACAATAAGGGAGATCGAAGGGGGAGGCATCCCCTTCTGGCCTTTCCTTCGACTACTCTGGACCCACCTCTGATCACTCATCGCTAGTATTGATGGATCGATTAAGATCTGTCACCACTGTTGTTCTTATTTTGTGGAATAACATCTGCATCTCCAGAAGCTACAAGTTGTCACCACACATCCGTATCCAAGGGCCCAGATCTCCCTACATCTATTAATCATGTCCATCCACTTGAAATGGTGTCAAACTTGTATCGAAGCCCTAAAGATTTCAAGAATTCAATCTCGCCTCCAAATGAAGGCTCTATTACATTTAGGTCCCTAATCATGGACCTAAATGTGAGAATTTCCAGTTTTTTTTGCAAATAGGTCTCTGACCAGGGACCTATTTGAAAGAAGACCTTTATCTTTTTGTTGTAGTTTCTTTTACACATTATTTCTTTGATATTGTAGTAAATTGAGGACCTTGGACATATTATTTTATCATTATTGTATTTCTTCTCTTTTTGTTCTTTTTTCTGACATTTTCTTTGTGAGTTTTATTTCTTGATTTTTGATTCGTTTTGTTTTGCTTTTATTTTCTTCTTCGAGCCCATTGATCAAGATGATTTCTCTATTATATAGTACCACTATTATTCTATTTTTTCACCTACTATATTGTAGATAATTTGATTGGAAAATATCTCTTTTGAAATTAAATAAAAAATGGAAATTAAAAATAAACTAAAAAGTTTAAAAATTCAACATGAAAAAGAGTTTTCCTACATTAAAAGAAGAAAAATAAAGAAGGATAATTTCACAAAAATATTTCTTGACTCGAATTTTCAAGAGCACGATTTTCTGCCTCCTGTGTTCGACCCGAGGATAATTTCCTGGATAAATAAATAGTGGAACACCAACTTTCTAAACAAAGATTTTGTCTCAAGTGATTTTCTACACCGACACATTCCATTTTTAACCGCTAGCAAAACCCCTGTTATCAAAATGGCGCCATTGTCGGGGAGGTGTAGCTGCGTTTGAGATTTTCCAAGTTTTATTCTTTATGATATTTTTATTTTCTTTCTCTATTTTCTTCTTTTCATGTTTTCTCGGGTTTTCATCGATTTTTTACATTTTTTGTGTGTTGTTTTTTCTTCTGATTTTTTTCTTTTTAGTTTCTCTTATTTTCTTCGAGAGTTTTATGTGAATTTTTCTTAATTTGATTCTTTTATTTTTCTCATTTCTTTTCTCAATTTTTATTAACTTTGTCTTAAGTTCTTTATTTTAGTTTTTTTTGTAATAGGTTTTTGACTTTGATTTCTTTTGGTTTTTATTTGTTTTTTTTTCCTTTTTTTCTGTTTAGCTATCCCATTTTGTAGGGCCTGCATGATTGACTATTTTTTTTGAAAGATGACCTAGCTGAAAATGCAGAGACCTGCTTTTTCTTCTCTTATCCGGTTGTAGAGGAGCAGAGCAGGTTATCCAAACATAGTTGTATTTTTTTCAAGACATTATTTTTTTATTTTCTTCTGATAGAGGGAACTTGTCCATTTTTCTGTTTTTGTGTGAGAGAGAAAGGGGCACTTATCCATTAAGGATATATCGACTATACATGGACTTTGACTATTTTTCAGGTTTGTTTCACCAAGTGTCAGTGCACTTGGGAGGCCTCACTGTGATTTTTGATTTTCTTGATTTTTCTTTATTTCTCGTGATTTCGTGGAGCTTAGGGGTGCATGTTTGTTTCATTAGACGACTAAAATAAAACCCAGATCCCTAATCCACACTTAGGCGTAAGTCAGATTATTTTGAAAATTAAATTCATTCTTACACTAGAGCTTCTGACTAGAACTCGGTTTTAATCACTTTTACATGTATTAGCCTAGGTTTTACAAATTCTGCGTGGATCACTTGCATGTAGATTGTTGGTGCAAGGCATGATTTCTATTTCTGCATGTATCATCGTTTTTTGTACATTCCATGATTCTCCCTCCATGAGACTCATTTTTGAAAATTAAAAAGAACCAACATCCCGTTAAATATTTTTGAAAATATCTAAAAAAAAGCGGAAGCCTCCAAAAATAATTTTTTTCTTTTAAAAACTCAATAAAAAATAAAAAATACATAGACTTAATTCGTATTGGGAGAGCAAGCCCCTCATTGTTTTCAGGTACAATTCTAGATAAAGTGGGTGAGGATGCAACATTAAGGATTGGAGCAAAAATCATTGGACTTGTGCCTTAAGTACATGTGCATCACTTTTCGATGCATGGTTGCAACTGTAAGCACTTGCCTCCGACCATAGAAAGTCATTTTGGTGTACTCATATCTCACAGTCAACTTTGGGTCTGGTATAACCCGGTAGCCCGAGCATATGGTACCACTGTTTATGGGGTTGTGAGCGTGTACGCTGGGCAATAGGTCGATACTCTCTGTGATTTTGCTCAATACAATTGATTAATCACCAAAAATAAAATTGAAAAGATTAAATACTGAACTCTTACGATGTCCACCGTGTAAAGTTGGTGAATCTGGGTTGCATTGTGATTGTATACGTGCGTTATTCCGCATCTTATATGCCTTCACACTCATGCTATTGACTTGACATCATATTCTCTCCCGTACTTCTTTTGACATCGAAGATGACGATTAGATGAATTTTGCACTCAGACTCTGTGAGCTTTCGACTTTCCACCATCCATCTTATATCTTCACATACTCGGGATGACACTTTTCTCTAGTTGGTCCCACCTAGTCACGATGTGGGTGATGACTCGCTAAATACATGATATAATTTGTACTCATTGTAATACTGGTACTTTGCGAATCTTGCAGAACTGATAAAAAGATTTTTGTGAAGAGTGTCTCGGCTTAAATTTATATCCCGAGCAAGTCCGGTGTCGAACACATGGAGGCTAAGGAAACACTTTGGGTTAATTTAGAAAACTTAAGTCCAGGTTCTCAAAAGCATTTTTTTGTATTTTTTAATGCAAAAGTAAATGAAATGCAATATGCGAGTGAATTAAGTTAATAGGAAAGCATATAATTTAGACAAATTAATTTAATATGAAACTGATCCCATTCAGCCAAATTATATTTTTCCTAGAAACTTAATCCTATGATGAATGCAGAACACATTTTTTGGAATTTTACTGGCTAAAATGCAACAATGAAAAATACACACCTTTTATGGGTTTTTATGCAATTTTTTAAACAAATAGAATGTAAAATTCTGAAAATTTTACTAGAACATAAATATGATGGAGTTTGGCTACAATATTTTTTTTGAATTTTTATACAATATATGAATATTTTATGATTTTTTTAAATGAAAACAGAGTGACAATGAGTAATTAATTCATAATAAATCCACAATTTTAATTAATCCAAAGAGCGAATTGTCTCATATATATATATATATATAAATGAGAAATCTAGGAGATTGGAATTTTTTAAAAATAATATACGTGGATTTAATTAAAAATCATTTACGATAATCACTCTATAATTTATTTAAGGTGCAAGACAACTCTAATTAATATGGAATTGGGATAGTTATTCAAGCACATTTCAAGGCATCATTACTATTATTTAGAAATTTTTGGAGCAAATGTGAGTTAAATATGAATTTAAGAGCTCAAATGAGTAACATATATTATATTTCACTTAAATAATTTTAATTAATTACCCAAAGATCACTCCATATGATAGAGTATTAGTTTCTCAACATTATGACATTTTCATTAAATAAAATGATGCAAAATAGACATCCAAAATAACATTAAAACATAGGGTTATCCATGTAATACAGAACTAAAAACTTACAAATGATTATTTATAGGGACCTTTTTGCAATATCAAAAACATATAATAAAATTAATATTATTTTTACATAAATAAACAATAAAAAGAAACATCTTCTTCTTCGTCCAGAACGTAGGTGGGATCAGGGCTGGGGGCGGCAGCGTACGCGGGCGGCTGATGGTTGGCGGTAGTGCGCGGCCACACCATAGGGGAGATTCGGTTGCGGTGTGCAGGAATGGCCGTTGCGAGGGTTGGAGGTGTCAACTGTGATGGCTGCAGGTGCACATCAAGAGGAAGGCGACGCGGGGAGGAGGGGCAATAGACCGGAGGTGGTAGGCAGCCACCGTTGGAGAAGGAGGGCGGATGTGGCCGTGGAGCCTGGAGACAGTGGCACGAAGGGCCGTGCGATGGCGAGGCCTGGCGGTGGTGATGGTTGATTGTGAGAGGGGGGCAACAGCCAGCGATGGGCGGATGAAGGAGGAGCCGACTGCTTCCCTCTGTTTATTTATTTATTATTATTTTTTGTGATTTTTCATGATTCAATTTTTTATTTTTTTATTTTCTCAAATAGGGAATAAATCAAATCTGAGATGAGTTGGTGTTGATATGATAATAAAGTAAATAAGTGAAGGGTGATAATGGAGTTATGTGATAACAAAAAAAACAAGGAAAAAATGTTAGATAAAATAAAATAACAAGGGATATGAGAGGAAATACATACCTGAGGTTCGCCGGATTTGTAGAGCAGCTATGTTGGGCTCCTATTGTGGTCTCGATCCAATTGGAGAAATAAAAATCGGAGAAGCTATATAAGCTTGATGAGAAACTCGCGATGCGGGGACAGTGATCGTCGTAGATCTCGCATGAAGGAGGTCGTCACTTGAGGAAGATGATAAGTCGTTGTCACCGATACCACATTCCAGGCCCTCCTTTTTCTCTAAGAATGATGAATGGTTAAAAATATGGATGAAGAGAAGAATAAAAAGAAAAGAAAAATGGGAGTTAGAAAATGATGGAATGGCGGAGTTGAATGGGAGGTTGAAAAAATAGTTGAGTTGAATGGAGATTATTATTAAAAAATGGTGGAAGAGATGGAGTGGAATGGGAGATTATTGTAGAAAATGAAAATAAAAAGGTAATAAAATAAAGTAGTCTACTAAAATGCAATAAAGTAAAGAAAAGAAAAAAGAGTGGAGAATTTACAAAAGTAAGTCCATAAATAAAACAAAACAATATGTACATATTTTTTACTTTTTTAAATTTATTTTTTGTATTTTTAGTATAATATATTTAAAATATAAAAATAAAATAAATACTATAAATAAAATAGAACACAACAATGATTTTTTAGGATTTTTAATAATTAAGAAAAAGAAAATAAAAAAGAGAAAAGAAGAATATGTACATTATATACATTGTACACCTAGGTCCCAAAACTCAAAATTTGCAAAAAAAGCTCCGATTTTAATTAACCACTTGCATTGAATAGATATTTTCTAACTTAAACTTTAAAAGTGAGTTTGGTGAATTTGGAGTCCCACGGAGCGAGAATTTGGCCGGGAAGTTGGACTTTACGGTTTTTTCTCTTTGGAATCTAGGAGTATTTATTTGAGATGAAATTTATATTGTATTTTTGTATATTTACATACATTTTTCTAAATAATTTAGAGAAGTAATTAGCAAAAAAGGAGTTGAAATGAATTTATTTAAAATACATGAAGTTTTGGACCAATGACAGGTGAAAAACTTCTTTATTTTACGAATTTTTTATTAATAATTTATTTTATACAATATAATATGTAATAATTAGTGTATTTTATTTACAAGAGTCATTTTATGAATTTATTGATTTTATTAGCATTTAATTGAGATTTTACTCAGGAATTTTGTTATGGTCCCAGTGATGAGGAGATGAGGTCATGTTCTGCTATGCGTCTCCTGAATCTCAAAATGGGTTTGAATCCTCAACTCTAGGTCTCCTCTTGGGCCTAGACCTGCACCGAAACTTCCTCTAACTCGAGACGAGGTTCTCGGTCCAAAAAGAGAGCAACCGATGCTGCATGAAGTGGGTTGGCGGTGAGGCTCAGGAGAGGGTTGAGGGAGGAACCTTGAATCGCTTTAACTTAGGGTGAATCGAAGGGGGAGATGGCAAGAGAAGATGTAGAATGTGATGAGGATCAAAATGATGGGCCAGTGGGTCGAAATGGGGGGTATTTCATGGTGAAATCGACCTGGAGCTCGAGCTCCAGGTTTACGAACAAATTTGATTTAAGCTACCACATGACAATTAAGCCTAAAACTAAGAATGTAAATGGAACCTGAGCTAAAGATATTAGCTAGAAATAACAGGAAAGGTCCTAAATTTGGCAGGATGGCCATGACCGCTGGTTGGAGCTCCGTTTATGTGTTGGATGCACCTCATCCTTCGCTCCTCCTCGCTGCAAATCACTAGCTACGTTTTGATGTCACCAATATGAAGCTCCATGTGTGATTTGAGGGGCTAAGAGTGAATCAAGAGGGATCAAACTTCAAAAAGGAGATTTGGGGAACTATTTATAGGTGAGGGGGTGCTGATTTTCGAGGGGAAATTGCATGGACGGAGGAGGTGCTTGGTGAAGAAGCATGGGTTGGCGAGGGAGATGGATATACAGAGATCAAAAATGGTAGAGCACGAGGGCAAGGGCGTGCATCCATGAGTTTTGACACAGGTCAGGGCTTAGGGTAGGTAGTTGACCATAGGTCGGCATTTAAAGCAATCTGATTAGTCCACATGGACACCAAATAAATCCTAGGCGAAAATGCCTTGTAAAATGGTTAATAAATAATAATCGAGTTATTTAATTTTCTATTTAAAAACAAAAAATGTCTATAATTTTTTGTAGTATTTAATACATATTTTTATTTATTTTAATGAGGTTATTTATTAGGGGTTAATATTTACAAGTATAAGTATAGGTATATTGACCTATATTTTGAATATTTATATTTTATTTGGTATTTTAACTTTTGTTATCTTATTCACTTTATTTATAGCTTATTTAAATATGCATAAATATAGTTTATTTGTATTTTCTGGTATAATATGTACATTTAAATAAATAGATGCGTTTATCATATAGGTGTGTGTACAGGTAATTCGTCTTTATATATGTATATATACTATTTTATTTTAGTGTATTTTTGTGGTTTTATTTTATTCTAAATATGGCATACACTACATAAAATATTTACAAAATTATAAAAATATAAAATAATGAACAATATAAAGAATAAATAAAATAAATATTTTATTCATGTATATTGTACAATAAGGGTCCAAAACCTAACCTTTACATCTTAACTCCAAATTATGTGAAACCACCTTCATTAAATAGATAATAGAAAGTTATATACGATTATAATGATTTTGGTACATTTTGGGTTCATGTGGAGGAGATACAGGTCTGGGAAGTTTGTATTTTGGATTTTTATTCTAAGTATAAAATGTACACTGTGTATTATTTTTGTGTGAAATCTATTTCATATTTTTCTGTGTTTTTATCTGTGACTTTCATGTATGGAGTTTATTGATTTGATGCATAAATATTAAAGGGTAAAATAGGTCCCAAGATGTAATTATTGGCCTATATTTTTAGGGTTTTTGGACCGTTGATCTGCACAATTGGTCACCCTATATCTCCCTACTTTATTCCTTGTCGACTAAGTCGTCACAGTGACTGAGTCTCGGGGGTTAGGGTCACTCAACACATATGGTATCTCGTTTCTTTTTATTTTCTTCCATTCTTTAATTTTAGAATTAAATACAATAAATATATAATATTTCATGCAATATTTTGTACAAAATAAAGATGTTTATTTTAACAAATTTATGATATATATGAATTTAGTTAGGGATTTAAGGCCAAAATGAAAGAATAAAGTTAATGAAATGGAGATTCATTAGGGGGCGTATTGCATCTAGAGAATGTGCATTCCTTTGGAGGAAGTCCACAGTGTCCTAGAACATTACCATAACCGATAATCTGGAGACACCACTCTGGGAAGAGAACGAAAATGAAAGTACTCCAATGCAGCCTCTTGTGGCCGGCTCTTTTCAAAGATGCAGGAGATTTTGTGAAACACTGCACTGGCTGTCAAAAAATGGGTGGAACTATTGGATTGATAGACACAATGCCCTTGAAGTAAATTCAGATTTTAGACATATTTGATGCGTGGGGCATTGACTTCATATGCCCATTTCCCAATAGCCAGAGATTTGAGTATATTCTGCTTGTTGTCGACTATGTCAGTCGTTGGGTGGAGGCTATCCCAACCTGAGCCGTCGACAGTCGCATTATCTATAATATTTTGAAAGAGAATATCATTACAAGGTTCATATTTCAATTATTCTGCTATCAGGTGGTGGTAGCCATTTCATCAACAGAGAAGTCAAGATGTTGACCCAAGAATGCTGCATTGAACATCGTTTCGCTTCTGCATATCACCTACAATCCAATGGCTTGGTAGAATGTTCAAATAGGGAGATTAAGATAATTCTTCAAAAGCTTGTACGTTCTGACTGGAAGGATTGGTCTTAACTGCTCGATTCAATTCTTTGGGCTTATCAGACTGCGTATAAGTCACCTTTAGGAATGTCTCCCTATAGCCTAGTCTACGAAAATCCATGCCATTTGCTCATGGAATTAATTCACAAACATTTATGAGTAATAAATATCTGTAATTTGGATTCCAAGTAGGATGAGAAGAATAAAAAGCTTGATCTAAATCGATTACTTGAATTCTGCGACTATGCATATGACAATAGCTTGATGTACAAGGAGAAAGTCAAAAAGTGACACAATAAGCACATATGCAGAAGGACTTTCGAACCTGGTCAGAAGGTTTGGTTTTTTGATGCAAAATTGAAATTATTCCCAGAGAAGTTGAAGAGTAAATGGACCGACTGTTTGTAGTGAAGCATGAGCGTGACAATGGAAGCATTGTAATATCTGATTTGTCAACTGGCACCCAACCATTCATGATCAACGGACAGCTACTGAAGCCATATCATGAGCATGATACATTCTTGTCCATCATGGACTCAATACATGTGGTCTACCAAGACGAACTTCAAGCCGCAACATCAACAGATTCAGACAAGGCTGTCACAAATATTTTTAATTAATTGATCTTTTTCTTCTTTTCTTCTTTTCAAATTCCATTCTATCATTCTACTGATAAGTTCACTCACCTCATTCATCGTTATTATACTTAGGATATGCTTCATCCTAAGTATGTGGGGGATGAGTATATACTACTGTTCATTCTTTGATCCCTCGCATGTCTCCTAAACTCTTGATATCATGTCTATACTTAGAGATATTTTACTCTAAGTATAGGATGAGACATGCCAACCCAATGATTTCATTATTTCCCCCCCTCAACCTTACACGCATATGGTATACAGTCTGCTATACGTAGGATTAATTAATCCTAAGTATATGGGGGATGGTTGACTTCTCATTCATTATTGTTGAGCCAATGTAGTATAGATTTCCCTATACTTAGTACGAGTTATGTTTTATGTTTCTCTCCAATCTACGAGGGCATAATTCAAACTATGTATAGGGGGTTGTATATATGTTGTATATTTTTTAGCCATAACTCGTTCTTTCTTATTTTAAATAATACAACTAATCAAAAAAACTAGAACACACATCCAATTCTTTGTATATACTGGTTAATAAGTTAAAAATATTTTGCAAAATGGTTGAAAATTCTTTTGAAACTATTTGGAAAATATTTTGTAAAATATTTTCAAACCTTTGTAAAAATGTTTTGGTTGTAAAAAATTCTTCTATTTGTATAAATAAAATGTTTTGAACATCTATTTGCAAATAGTTTGGAAATGGTTGCGAAAATGCTTTGAAAGTTTTGTACATATTGTTTTAAAAATCTATGCAAAATGATTTTAATGTTGTGTAAATGTTTGCAAAAATTATTTATCAAATTATTTTCAAAATAACATCATCAAAATATTTATTAAAATCTTTTCACATTATTTTGAGAACCGTATATATGATTAAAATGAATAAAAATTCTTTACAAAATATGCATATCAAAACTTGTAAATAATCACTTAACTTAATTCCTGTAAATTCCTAGTGTAAATTATTCACCTAAGTCTAGTAAATAACATAAACACTCCCATGTAAATATCTGCATATAATCATTTTACTTATTCTTTATTTTTTTAAAAAAACCATAGAAACTTTCAAAACTAAAAACCCATAAAAACTTGCAAAATATCTTCAAAATTGCCTAAGGATTTACAAAACTTGTTCAAAAACCTATAAAAGTCAAAATTAGAAAATTTGCTTCACAAAAATATTTTCTTGCATTGTACATAGCATATACATTTTTCAGAATAATCTAGACAATTGAAAAAGTCAAAATAAAGTCTGAAGATTGGATCTTGGTATAGACCTTATTACACTTAATTTCAAAGAAACCCATTGAGGACTGGAATTGGGGATACTTCAGGTTGCCTGACTTAATTCTTTAGGTTCATGAGACTATGCTCATGAGTAGATTCAGTGTTTCTAAATAGAACCATTCGTATCATCCGCATGACTCTTGATATAGTGGCATGACTGGAAAACTCACACTTAACACTTAGCTTAACCTAGATGGATTGTTGAAAAATCTTAGAGTAAGTCTGGACGATGCTAGGCCATTCGTCAAGGATGGCTCGGGAACCATTCTTAGGGATTTCCAGAATTGGTACTCTAACAAACTTATTTTGATAATAGTGACATTTAAAGACTAGAAATGGACTGAGATAACACTTCCGATGAGGAATGGTCTGCCGACATAAATTTTTCCCAGACCTCAAAAAATGGGCGGACCAAAAGATATTATTTCCATCGAGGCACAAACAAGAATGCAGAGCAATGCAAAGTCAAATAAGAAATCTAAAAAGAAGCATACACCAAAAATTCCACAAAAAAATAAGCTTCAGAAAAATCTTGCTTCTTGATGAAAACTTAGTTACACTGACCGAGTTTCACAAGGGAATGAAGACTACAGTGGTCCATTCCCACTTCTTTTCTCATTCTTCTAGCTTCTCCCCCCATTTCAGTTGTAAAGACCGACAATACCTGCCCTTATAAGGGAATATATGTCTCCACAAGGACGAGTTACTAGAAGAGCTCTTTCTTGGTTCAACGGTTTATTTGGGAAGAGCTGAAAATTTGGTTCAGCGGTTTATCTGGGAAGAGCTGAAAAATTCACACACATGATTTTATCATCTCAAGTTAGTGAGAGAATGCCACTAAGAGGATGGTTTTGACCTGATTGTGAATTACACTGGATAATAGGAATATCGAACCTAAGAGATGTTGTGTCACACCTCCTAACCCTAATGCGGTTCCAAACACACAAATAATCTAAAGGTCATCTATTACTTTATTAAGAACATTTTAAAGGTCTAAAATTATTCCAAGTTATTTTCTTTTCGTTTCTTTATTTTCTTTTTCTGCATTTATAAGCATAAGTGTTTGCTAAGGACTAGCAAAGGTAAGTATAGGAGGGTAATGAATCCTCACTTTGTCACCTTTATTCTTTCATTTTGGCCTTCAATACCTAGCTAAATGCATGTATATATCATTAGCTTTTCAAAATAAACACACTTAAACCACATAAACTATACAAAATAATGTATAAATATTGTATTTAATTCCAAAATAAAAGAATAAAGGAAATAAAAATAAATGAATGAAGTATCAACGACATTGAATGACCCTAGGCCCCAAGACCCAATCATCATGATGAGTTGGCCGACAAGGAATAAAGTAGGAGGATATAGGGCAGAAGAACTGTACAGGAAATCACACAAAAATCCTAATTTATTTTGCCTAGAAATTGCATTTTATGATCTATTTTATTTTATTCTTTTTAGATCTTAAATAGCAAAACCCTCAACATGAATATTATATATAAAAATACAAAAAATACAAAATTGATACATGATCTCTACATAGGAATAGATATTTGGAGGTATCAGATATGTTAAGTTAAAGAGTTAACTTAGCAAGATTGAGATAAGCAAGAGATGTGTCATACACTGTCAAGATATATGCATGCATCCTCTAATCGAAGATAGATGTGTTATTATATGTGTGAGTATGTACATCAGGCAACCCATTAGGTTGACGACCTAATCAGGGTATATAGATCAACACGCTGGTGTGTATACAAGGGCATATGAGTAATACAATCTCTCAAAAGATAATGTTGGTTCACTATTGAACTAGAAGACATCAGCTTGTGTATGAGATGTTGGGACCAACCAAATTCCATCGATGGTCGTCTTACCTTGGAATCATGACAATATTTTTTGGCATGATATATTCTTCTGGAAAGTATATGATCGACACCAACTCCCAATGATTGAATGAGAAACTTAATGATGAAACCCTAAAGAAGACAATTCATTTAAGATTAGAACTTCTGGTTTATTTTAGTTCTTCTAGTATGCAGGATGTGAAAGTATTGGGAATACTCGCGGAGATGTGATCTTAATCGATTGTATAACCATAACACTTCCATTCCGAGAGAGTAATGAAACATGTTTGGATTTTAGTGACTCCACAGTAGAATCCAATCTTAGTCCAAGTATTGGACAATGATATGCATTTTGATTCAAATTCAATGAGAAGATTGGATGTTCAGCCTGATTTGATCAGACATCTCCGAGAGTTCTTGTAAATCTGGATGTACGATTAGATCTCACTATCCATGTTACTCTGTGTGGGATATATAGTCATCATATCCTTATCTCCAAGTATCCATAGAGAAGGCACATTGTTCTTGATAGAATTCAAGAATAGTTCCATTATTGACAATATCTAAGCATTTGGAAAATTGATGATTAAATTGGATTTGATTATCATTAATAATGCAATGTGATTCACATTATTTGTACATGTGTAGAGAGGCATCTAAGATAACTAAATTTGATTTAATTATCATAAATAAGATTAATGTGTATAACACTATACATGATAATCATGGATATTTGTGGGTGTGATCCATAATATTATAGAGAGTTACCTGTGAATAGGAGTCAAAATTAAAATAATAATGTGAAATAGATTCACATTGAGTAACTAAATGTATATACAGTTTACATTTAGTTTTGGATGGATGAATATGATTCAGAATTATCAATGATTTATTTGTAATTATCACAAATAATTTACAAATTATTTGGTGATATTTTATTGATAAATATTTATATGAATAAAGATTTAATTTTATGAGATCGCATTAAAGGAGATTTGAGAGAGAAAATCTCTCTCCAATCCCCATGCTGGACATCTACCTTCCTAATGAAGGAGATTATCTCCTTTCCTCATTCTTGGAAGGTGGCTCTCTTCTTTGCTTTTCATTCATGAGAATGAGATTTATTTCGAGATTAAATTTTAAAGAAATGAATAAATAAATAATTTATTAGTTTTAAAATCTATTTTACCTGGAGACAAGTAAAATTATTTAATCTCAACCATTGATTAATAATTAAGAGTGCACATCCACCATCTAATTTGCTATAAAAGAAATGCTAACCTTAACACTTTCTTAACATAATTAAGTTGGAACAATTATTGCAAAAAATCCTCTTTATATATATATATATATCTTTCTACATGCCAACTCTCTCTCTCTCAATCCTTGGTGGTTGTCCATCTAGGGTTGTTGAATCCATTGTTGTTGTGTTGCTAGACTGACTACTCGTGGATCTCCCTCTTCTTTGACGCTTCATGCTCTTGAAGAAGGTGGTGGATTTCGTACAATGAAATCAAGAGATTCACCAATCAGATCGTTTCTTTGGATTGTGAGAAGCACACATCTCATCAACACATATACAAGTGCTCTCTACGTCACATCGGACTTGAGACATGAGGTCTCTTCTCTTAGAGACTCGTGTATCATGATCATTATTCAAGAGATAAACTTATTACCCATTTAATATCGATGAAATGACATGGGAGTTAGGCCCATGTTGTGTAGTTCCATCGAAAAAATTTTAAATTTCGGTCGCCCCGTCGACTAGTATGACTAGTCGGCCTAAATCATATGCGATAAAATCTCCATGCTTCTGTGATGTGCGAGACACAATCGCTCACCTTAAAGTGGTATTGAATCCTTGGCCATGTGTCTTGGATATGATACAAACCCTAAGGGAACAAGGTTTTGGATCTGATGCACATGAACTTGTTGTTTTTTGCATGGAAGCATTTTTCGAATCGTTTTTTATTTTATGAAATAACTAATTATTGCCAAATTTTAAATAAATTTCTAGTATAATAAATCATATTTATAATATTTGAACATGTTCCTAAAAGATTCATGAAATGGTTTCATCAATCAGGCACCATTTTAGGTTCGAAAGCTCCAGTAGTGTTATAGTTTTTGCATGAAACTCGAAACTATAACTGAAGTATTTTTTACTGAGTTTTTCCTTTCATGAAACTTTTTAGAAACACACTAATTATATTAAAATTAAACCACAAACTGCTCAAATTTATTTCATGTGATTCCGACTTCATTTTCCCTAGATATGTGATATTCAGTAGAGATGGGTCGAAAGATGATTGGATCATCTTGATGGAATTAATTTAATATGTTTATCATTCAATGTTAATCAAGAAAATTATAAATTTCTATGATTAAATGATGACTCATATATTTAAATAAATATTTGACAATCATCAACTTTTGTTGAATGATTGCCTCATGACAAACCCTAATTTGAAACTACAATAGTTATAGTTCTACATTCACATGCAAAAATAACTTGTTTGCTTGATATGACTAGAAATTTAGAGAAATTTAAAATAGTTTAATATACCTAAATTTCTGAATGATTGTTATATAGTATCATATGCAATCGAAAGATCAATAAGACCCTTATTATAATTTATGCCAAATGTATTGTCTCGAATTAGAATGATGATGATGTCTAGGCATAGATATGCTAATGAGTTAAGTAATCAGCACCATGCACCGCATTTTCAGCAAAAGCTCTCCCTTAGCATAATCTGTACGACTTGACCAGATCTGTTTCAAGAAAAGGTAGCGTGAGAAGTTTCTACGTACTTTAACAACTAATTGGAATAATAAATGTAATAAGCGAGGGAGTATAATATAGTAATATCAAGCAAATGAATTGTTTCTTGGTTGAATTAGATTGATAATTAATAAATGTGATTAAATTAAATTAATCAAATAAAAAATAAATAGTCTATTGTTAATAGGATCGAAATTCCCTTGGAAGGATCATGAGAATTTGATTCAAAATGATTAATCAAAATTTCAACAAGATATGGCGGAGCATAAGATGACATCCACGGTATCATGTCAAGGTGAAGGGTTCCATCACTATGTATTATATGGCAGAGACACTTGTACGAAGTCATAGCTCTGACATACAAATGCACTTGGATTGGGCTCTTTGCTTCTCGAAAAGAGACATGCCGTATGAGTATTGACTGTAATATTGTTCCTTCTATAATTGAGGTGGCATTGGGTTGTGCATAGTGAGTGTTATTTCTGTTGATGGTTAGTTCAATTAACAACAAGTCAACATCACCTTAGGGGTGATAGGCTCGGATGTTAAAGACCTAACTGGAAATTGCAAGTTGGACTTGCAAGGAGAAATAACTTTTTACTTCCTTCACCCAAGTTGCATTTTCTCATATTATTGGGGTGAAACAAAAGTAGAAGAGAGATCCCACATCTTGTTAGAGATATAGCAGTAAGTATATATCTTCCTTTGAAAATTGGAAAAGAAATGAATTTTCAAATTATTAAAAGGAAAGACAACTTTGACTTAAAACACCTTAATCGAAGAAATAAAATAAGAATATATAATTATTTATATATTCTAGTAAGTGCATTTCTTAGTCTTATATATGAAATCTATGACCCACTCAACAAGCTTCATGAGGTCAATTAGTTGACCAGACTAAACTATTTGGACCAACTCCGAAATTTGGAGCCTTTGTGCTGATTAAGAACAATCATGCAAACCTTGTATCAATAGAAGAATTAAAATTTAATGAAAAATATGTTGAAGATCAATATTTGGCTTGATGTTATATACTTGGCTCTCTATCCAATGCGCTTTATAAGCAACATGTGGACAAAGTAGATGTCCGTAATATAATGTTGAATCTAAAAGAGATGTTCGGTCATGTGAACTGTACACAACGTTACACCCTACTGAAAGACCTAATTCGATGCAAGATGAAGGAAGGGAACTCAATTAGAGAATATGTAATCAAAATGGGGGCACTGGAAGCGTAATCGTCTAGATTACATCAAAACTGTTGAAAAAGGTGAAGGAAGGGACCTCAGTTAGAGAATATGTAATCAAAATGGGGCACTGGAAGCGTAACTGTCAAGATTACATCAAAAGTGTTGAAAATGGTGTAAAATCTACTTTCATCATTAGAATCAATTTTTTCATAGGACGAGAAGGTAGTTGGGTCATAGATTCTAGTACTTCTTTTTATGTATGTTATTTGTTGCTTCTATTTCAAGATATGAGAAAGCTATAATAATGGGATATAGTCATCTAGATGGAATCTACTGGAACTGTTGTAATAGACATTTCCAGGACATGCAAACTATCGTTATATAGTGGGAGAGTCTTATTACTTAGAAAAATGTCTCTATGTTCTGAATGTCAGAAAAAACTTGAAGTTAGTTATAAATGGATATTCATTCATGTTCTGTTGATATCCTATTATAAGTTGTTATGATAAATATATTGCAGATGTTTTTCTAACTCTTGTTGGACTCTTTGAATTGCGCATTGATGAATCTGTCATGAATATTATTACCACTAATAAAAACTTTAAAAGAAATAGAGAGGACAGAAATCATTTAACTATGATTTGACATCAAAGGCTTGGTCATTTATCTGTTGATATGATCATTACATTGGTAAAAGATAGATCATTAGATTTCTAGAGGTCCAATGTTTACCTACTTATGGAATTGCATTCGAGGTAAAATGACCAGAGCACCCTTTCGAAATAAGTATATCTGATGCAAAGGTATACTTAACATAATACATATTGATACATGTGGTCCCTTCAATACTGCAACTCAAAATGGACATAGATACTATTTAATGTTATTAATGACCATTCACGATAAGAGTTTATTTTCCTATTACATCATAAATCTGAAATCTTTGAAAAGTTCAAAGAATTCATGGTTTTGGTTGAGAATCAAATCGATAGTAAGATTAAATGGATTCTATTCAAGGAATAACTTAAAGAGAGGGGAATTATATCCAATCTTAATCCTTCCGGAACTCCCAGACTAAATGGTGTTGTTGAAAGACATAACATGACCATCATGAATATTGTTCGCTCAATAATGAGTAACGTACATTTACCTCTCAATTACTGGGGGTATGCAGTAGAGACTACATAATATATCCTTATAAGATTCCTAGGAAATCTATACTCAAAACTCCTCATGAAAGTAGGTTCAAAACCAAGTCCACTCTTAGATATTTGAGGATTTGGTGTTTCTCGGTACATGGCAAGAACATGGAAGCAAGTAAGCTGGAATCTCTCACTAGAGAGTTCTACTTCATTATGTATGTAAGGACAATATTGGATACCAACTTTATGACCCTGGGACTCAAAAGGTATTCTTCTCTAGGGATGTGAAATTATTAGAGGATGCCATCCTTAAAAGTCAAGATAAGAATGAAGTAAAGAAACTCGATATTGAGGTTCCTGAACTAGAAATTGAAGAACACCCTTTGTGCTTCAAATTTCTTTGAAGAAACTCGATATAGGGATGTGAAATTGGAGCGTCATTCTTTTCTTTGTGCTTTACGTAGATGACATCCTTATCATTGGGAATGGTGAATGAATGATGACTAGTGTTAAGGTTTATCTATCACATACCTTTGAGATGAAAAATCTTGGAGAAGCCTCTTATATCTTGGATATGAAGCTGTTTAGAAATGGAGAAAAGAGGAATTTGGGATTATCTCAACATGGGTATATTAAAAAGATCTTGGAACAATTCCATATAAAAAATTATAAGAGAGGCTTCCTTTCCTTAAGATATGGTATACACTTATTTAAAGGGATGATTGCTCAAAGTGTTGAAGAAAAAAGTCCATGGTTGTATGTCCTTACGCATCAGATATGGGAAGCTTAATGTATGCCATGATCTGTACAAGGTTAAATATCTACCATCGCAGTGGGAGTTGTAAGTCGTTACCAATCAAGTTATGGAGAACAAATACTGGAATGTAGTGGAAAACATCTTCAAGTATCTAAGGACACACGATTACATCTTAATTGATGGAGATAATGATCTCCTAGTCTTAGGATACACAGATGACTTTCATTCTGACATAGATGGCCTTAAGTCAATTTCAGGTTCGTATTCTTGTTGAATGATGGTGCTATAAGCTAGGTTTCCCAGAGTGACCTTCCTTAAAGCGTCCAATGCCCAAAGAGTCAGCCGGGTAGTACGCTGGGAACAAAACTAGTGTAACCTCGCTTGGTAGTTTCCATGGGTTGATTTGACGGGAAAGTGGCATCAAACCCGGGAGTCCCATGGGAAGTAGAATAGCTTCTTCTCAGTCAGGGATGGTGGAGGTCCTACTCCTCTTCCGCATCGACCTGCAGATCGTAATGCTCCTATAAAGGTGAGGAGAATCCCATCCTCGCCAAGCCCCCAAATGGATTATATAGTAGAGTCTCAACTTGAAGCCGCATTCAAGGCAACAGATGAAGAGGAGGAAGGTCCCCCGTAGGGTACAGCAAGGACCACTGGGAAAGTGCAAATGGAATGCTTCCTTTTGTTCCAAGCTTCATCTTTCCTCCCCCTTCGGGAAGGCCAAGCAGCAACTAGAGCTGCTTAACGAGAATAAGGCACCCATTGTGCAATTGAGAGAAAATGCCTCCTAACTGTCGCTCGTGTCAGAATCCCGGGAGCCCTTTTTTCGAATAAAAGACCCTATCTCACCGGAATGAGAAGAAAAAAGCAAGCGAGCTGGAAGAACTCCTCAATCATAGGACCAGGGTTCTAGCTTCCATTAGGAGTAGGGGATGAAAACGACGTATATTGTCTTATCTGGTTTATCTGGCGTGCCCGCTTTGTCCAGGGGGTGCAAGAGGGGGGTTGCATGAAGAAATAGCCTCCGCTTGTCCTTAACTTAGTTTCTTTGGCGCCTATGTTGAAGAAAGGTTTGGAAGAGTTCAATGGTGCATGTACAGCATGAAGCTTGTAGCTCGAATCAGGTGAATAGATAAAGGTAGTTTCAGTGATCTTCTGGTTCAAGCCTAATTCCGTTGCCTATTTATTTATCGCGTTTGCCTTAAAAGCATGAAATTAGGTCATCCTTGGTTTGACTAAATATGGATATAATATAAATAATTATTCGGAACAAATCTACCCTTCGACTAATATGCGAAAGATGGGGAGACGGGACCTAGAATCAGAGGTTTTTGGAGAGATGTGAGCCCCAAGTTGATGGGACCGTCCGACGAGATTTCCAAGGTTTCCATTCTCGTGCAATATTATTCACCAAAGTCGATCGTTCAACACAACACCTGCAGCTCGGATGAGTTGAGTATAGTCCCCCTCTGGAACACCCCTCACCCGTTCATCTTGGGAGAGCTTTAAAGAGACGTCTGCCTATTTATTTGCAGCTTTTTTTCGATTTTTTGCCACATCATATATAATATAGGGGGAGTTCCTATTCCAATATAGAATTTGAAATTCTCTGACTGATATTCCACGTTCCCGAAATGGATCCCCATAAATATTTGACATTTTCGATGATCATTTCTATTTTAGGTATTCGGGGAATCCTCCTTAATAGATGAAATATTCCTATTATGTCAATGCCAATTGAATCAATGTTATTAGCAGTGAATTCGAACTTTTTGATATTTTCCGTTTCTTTGGATGATATGATGGGTCAATCATTTGGGCGAGTGGAAATATAGATAAGCGGTTCAGAAGGCTAACTACAACTACATGATTGATACATCATATAGTGATTGTTTTGTGGGATGTCGACAATACGAAGCAAGTTCAGTGACGCGAAGTAGTAGCAAGAAAAAGGCAAGCAAGCAAAGGAGCCAAAGCCCCAGTCAGTTGCAAGTGTGTGAGTGCGCAGAGACTATAGTAGGTACGGCTTCGGTCAATGCCTTTGCATTTAAGCATAGTAAGAGAGATTTCTTTATGAAAGATTTCGAGTCCAAATCACAGTACATCTTCGCATTCCTTTGACATTCTAGGATGATGCGCCCTATAGCTAAGACCTATGACGCACTCTCTCGTTCCATGCTTGACTGACGGGGGAAGGCCTCGTCATAGTTCAGTAAAGATTTTAAGAGGGTTTGCTTGGACATTAAAAGAAGAGCATCTCCGGAATGAGCAAGAAACATGACATCACAACTAATTCAAAGATAGAAGCTGAGTATATTGCTACATCAGATGCTGCGAAAGAGGATGTGTGATTGCGCAAGTTCATCTTCGATCTTAGCATAGTTTCTTCTAATACTCCCATCTCGCTACTATGCGATAACACGTGAGCTATGAGAAGAATCTCAGATGGCATCGAAAGAACAAACATATGGAAAGAAAATGCCACATCATTCGTGAGATACAAAAGCGTGGTGACATCATCATCGCCAAGGTGGCCTCATTAAACCTTTATCCTAAAGGTTTTTGACCACATATAATGAGTATGGGTTAAAAGATTGTACATGAATAATTCTAAGGGCTAGTGGGAGATTATGACGAATTATTTTAGTAATAAATACTATTGTAATCTTTTTTATATATCAATAGAGTTATTGATTTTCACCACCAATTTGAGATTAATGAATGCATTCACTTATCAATCCCTTAATATAATTAGGGTTACGTACCATGACCATCTTGATGATCATACATCTGTTGATCCAATAGTTGGATCATATGGGATGGTGTTGAGATGATATCTAAAGAGTTAGATTGGCGACTCAACTAGCATGATCAAATGATTATCAAGAACGGATCTTCAGGCTAAGAAGAAGATAACAATCCTTATTTCAAAGGCTGATATCTGATTGACCTCTTGATGCATGTCTTGTGCATAGCAATAGAGATTAGGAGGTGTCGGATATGGTAAGTCAAAGAGTTGACTTATCAAGATCGAGATAACCAAGACATATATCTTATGCTATCATGATTACGCATCCTCTAATCGGAGATAAATGTGTTACTATATGTCTGAGTATGTACATTAGGCATACCATTAGGTTGATGATCTAGTCAAGGTCTATATACCAACGAGCTGATGTACATACAAGGACATATGAGCAATACAATCTCTCAAAGGGATCACACAGGTTCACTAGTAAATCGAAAAACATTAGCTCACTCATGAGATATTGAGACCAACCAAATTCCATCGATGGCCGTCTTGCTTTTGAAGCACGGCATGATTTGTAGGTATGATATATACTTTTGAAAAACATATGATCGATACAAACTCTCAATGATCAAATGAAAAAAACTTAATGATGAAACTATGAAGAAAAGAGTTTAGTTAGATCAGAAGTTTGGGTTTATTCTAGTCCTTATGATTTTAAAAGCCCAAATCCTAATAAGGTTCCTATGAACATAAAGTGGATTAAGGCCATGACCAATCTTAGTCACTATGATCATTTTCAATATTTGATTAAAAAATAAAATATATTGGAAAGTACGTGATACAAAGATGATTTACGAAGCAGAATTTCTAAAGTTTTAATCATAGAAAAAATTCATGGATTTTCACATTTTTATGTGTTTTAAAAATTCTTTGAAGATTTTTGTGATGTTTTTACATTTTTAATTTTTTTTATATGCCCATTTATAAGGATATTATGTAACAATTCTGATTATTCTATTATGTATCAGTTTTATATACAGCTTTTATGTAAGAAGTTTAAATACACTTATCAAATTCAATTACCAAAAGCATTCTATGGTTTTTATTAGTTACCAAAAAATTAATTTATTGCCAATATTATACATAAGAAAAAAAATAAAAGTACAAGTTATGTCTAAAGTATATACATAATCAATAACTCATTTCAGATGTATTCGGATGAACAATGTACGGATGGATAAATAACACTTATACTTTTGGTCAGCCTAGATACAAATAGAATCAAGGGCTGGTGGAAAAGAATACCAAAAGAACGAACATGGGAGTAAATTTATCACATGAGGTCCCCTACACACATTAGGGCGATGATGGGCTAAAAGGAATTCACAAAGGAAAGGGAAAATATAGATTCTGATTAAAAAAATCAAGGTTGTTATAAAGTAAAGTAAATGAAGAGTAAAATAATTTGGTCTTCCACAAAATAGATGTTTTCCATGTGGGTCGGACGATCTGTCGGTTGTGCAATATGGATTCAATCAACATCTGCCGGTTGATTTAGTATGAGATATGAAAGAAAAAGTCTACATACAAAGGAAAACAATGACTTTTCTACTATCATGGTGGTAAGCACTAAAAGAAGAGAGAATTTTTCATCTGCACGTTTTTATTTTGGCGGAAGCTCATCCCATGTGTTGAAGTTGGGTTTTTCCATCACGAGGAATCGTTATCAACCCAAGAAAAATGGGTCTTCACGTCGGCATCTCTGTCTCTGTATGAAAACAGGAGTGGTCACAAAGGAAGCAGGTGACCTTAAAATGGACGTCGACGTGGATGGCCTCTGCAGGCAACGACATGCAATTAGGGATGAGCGATCGGGTCAGGTCGGGTCGAATCTAGTCCAGTCTGAGCTCACTTACAATTTACGGTCTTGCGGGTTGGGCCTAAGCCCGTTGAATTTCAGAAATTATAGCTCAAACCTGAGCCCGACCCACTAGTACATAGGTCAGGCCAGGTCGGACCAGCCCATCATATTAAAAAAATATTTTAAACGTGAGTATAATACACATTTAATATGCAAATATACATATTGAATATGTATTTCTTCAAAACATGAACATAGTTGATGTCTAAATAGTATAGAATAATTGCAATTTAAAAAGGAAGATGCACTGTATTATTAGAAATTAGAAATTACATATGGAAAAAATCACGAACATATATACGGGCCTACACTCGGGCCGACCCATGGGCTTCGGGCTCAAGTCCAAGCTTGCCCGAACCCAGCCCGAAAACTAGATCGAGCCAAAAATCAAGCCCAACTCCGCCCATTTATCGTCTGGGCTCGGGACGAATTTGGACTTTGTCGGACCGAATATCGAGCTGGGTTGGGCCTGTCAGGGACGAAGGCAGGAATTTTCTCTTGAGGGGGCTAAAATTATTTAGTTATTATTTATCTAATTTATCTTGTCATATTAGTTATTCATATATATATGGAGTAGATCCTCTGTTGTAACGTGAGTTTCAACAAAGGTGTTGTAATTTGCTTATTGCTTGTGAATTTGTTTCCAAAAATTCAAAATTATAGATTGAATCACCTATTACTGTAATACGTACATACATATCCTTTAAATTTTGTTCAAATATGAGGTTATTTGCTATTAAATATTAATAAAGTCTTATCCTTTTTTACTAGGATTTAAGTTGCTTAAATTTTGATCGGACATATGATCATTAAGATAAAATTGTAAATAACACCGGATTTGAGTGAAATCTGGAGGATAGGTAGGCCGTTAACCGAAAATCCAATTTATAAGGTTGGATGTTTGGAAGCAAATCTGTAAGGAAATATTTTAATAATTCTATAATTGATTGGCGTTAATATTTAATATTTTTTAAATCATTGTATTTGAAAATGATTCGAAAAGCAATACACCACATGTATTGTGATACAAGTCTACATAAATTGATATATATATATATATAAAAGATATACACATATAGATTCAATGATACAAATAACTGTATCTGTATACACCAGAAAGATACGAAATCATATTTATTTTCAAATCAAAAATGGAAAAAATATCCTCATTCATATATGTATCTGCAAAGGAAATAAAAATAAACATCCTTATTTGTACTTATATACTAAATTAAAAAACATATCCCATGATCGCTTAAAAATAGAGACGATGATGGATATATATATTTATACCATTATCTAATTATGTACAATATGTAAATAATTTAATCATTAGTTATTGATTTTTTTTGTTGAGATATGGGGAGCATGGATAAAAACGGATACGGATTTATCCGAATATCCGTTTACCGTATTCGGAAAATTATCGGATACGGATATCCGTATCCAAATATTAATCGAATAAGGGTCGGATATGGATATGGATTGTAAAAATTTTCAGGATACGGAAATGGTAATGACATGAATATCTGAATCTGGATTAAGATATCCGAATACAACATTTAATATTATTTTATATATAAGTTAATTTAATATAAGCCACAATCCTACGTTATTATATCAATATTATACATTATATAATTCAATATATTAATGATATTAATAAACTTCCGTTTGTTTGGGGGATGTGCACGAACAAAAGTTACGAAACCTTATCCCTCATTTTACTTTCCATCAAGCATGCAAGTCACCTCAATGCTCACTTTTGCCATGATGCAACTTATTTATATTTCAATACCATTTTTTAAAATCATTATGAACTTTGATAAAAAAAATCAATTCGTCTTGTATATGTCTTTATTTGATCCGTATTCGGATTCCATGTTTAATGAATCCATATTTTTGATTTCACTCTTTATTCGATTTGTATTCGGGTCTGATCTTTATTTGATTCCTATTTGGAACCAGTAAATATCCGATTCAGATCCGTGTCCGTAGTTTTAAGGATATGGCTTTCTTAATGCGTATCTGAATCATATTCGTACCCGTATTCATAATTGATAGAGATGAAACGAATTATGGATATGGAAATAGGCATATCCGATCCGTATCCAATCCATTTTCAATTCTACGAGGGGCTATTGTATATAACATATATATATATTAATTACTAAATAATGTATTTAGATTATATATGTAGTATATTTATACACATATATACATGTTATCATTGAGAGCTGGAAGGCCAAGCCTCCACCCCCCCTCTCCGTCACTCCCCCTCTCTCCGTCACTGAGGCCGACCCTACCAAATGCTCATCCCTACATGCAGTAGAATCCCCTGTGCAAACCCTAATTCGGAGGGAGTGGGCCCCTCACAACCGCACACCCGTGTTTACATTACTATGTTCTAAACACATGTTTACATCGCATGGCATGTTTTCCATCTCTTCTCGTCCAGATCGTGACGTACCTTTTCCATCTCTTTTGCTTTCTTCAACAATCATGTTCCTTAGTCGTACAATATGTATTCATCGGTCTTGACCGTAAGGGATGCAAATTAACTATCCAGTCCACCGTCGTTGCTGTTTTACACATATTCTGTGTACGTATTAAGACATCCACTACAAGAAATTTGACATACCGTAATGAATAATTTTGAATATTCCTTGTCACATCTTCTCATGTTAAATGTAAAACAATAAATATTATTTATTGTAAAATTAGATTTTATTTTTATAATCAAAACAAATATCGTATTCGCTGCAAATTAAATGTTCATACAACACCCATTTATTCATTGATTTATTCGTTAAATCTATACGTGCAAAATTTAATAATGACGAGAAGAAAACGTGAAAGGATAATTGTTGTTATATGATTCATTGCTAAAAATTTAACAACGAATATAATAATCATTGCAAATTTAAATAATCAAGCAATGCACATTATGCATGGTTATATATTTTACTATGGATGATATGACAATAAGTGTTGAATTATTCATTGCCTTATGTCAATTTTGTAGAACTGGTATATGAACATGTATCACTTTGATATACAAAAGTATATGTATCGGTATATTCATTTTCATATATATATATATATATATATATAGAGAGAGAGAGAGAGAGAGAGAGAGAGAGAGATAGAGAGAGAGAGAGTAAAGGGAAGCTGTATGTTCTGTGTAACAACCAACTTGGTTGTTACACGGAGCAATTTCCCCCTCTTTTTTTATTTTTTTCAAAAATTCTATATCCCTCCTACATATCATTCGAATTTCATGAGAAACGGAAACTCCTATGCCCTCCATGTAGAACCGGTAATTTTGAACAGTCCGAATTTTGCTGTAATCGACATGTTCTAGATGGAGGACATATGAATCTTCGTTTCTCATGAAATTTGAATGACATGTAAGAGAATATATAGATAAATATAAATGGGTGAATTTTTTAAAAAAAAGGACGGGGGAAATTGCTCCGTGTAACAACCAATTTGGTTGTTACATAGAACAGCTTCCCCAACGCCTCTCTCTCTCTCTAGCTGTAGATTTTTTCGTCATATAATATATCATACTTGTATACCTTCTTCTACCATACCAGATATGATTATTATGTTATAACCACATTTATTATATTCACATCATGTTGTTTTCTATCTAATATATTATATTAAGCTAATCTATAGAATATTTCTAATTTTACCAAAATGTGATCAATATTTGTTTTGCATCCATTTATGTTTTTAAGGATAAGAGAACATAGTTCTCATACCTTTTAATGTATGTATCAGTATATATATTCATACTAAAATTGAGAAAAGATATTATAATGTCTTTATATGTATATCCATATCCGACCGTTTGCATTCAAGCCTTAAGCCATCCGTCTCAACTTGATGACCAAGGTAGCAGGAAGCCGCACCGGACAGTCCCATCGTACAGGATCCTTGCTCTCTATTTTAAATAGACACATTAAACGTCCGGTTATTTCAAGTTAATACTGCAATTCATATAACTCACCAACCCTCAAATATAATCACATATCTAAAACTCACGAAGTGTGAGTATGAGTTATAAGTGGTGGGGATTATTGCTTCACAATTTAGATTTAAGCATTTTCGTGGTTGTCAACGGGTCCGATCAGATTCGAACCTAACAAGTTGTTAGGGTCAGTTCTCCTTGATAACGGATTAGAGACCTAAGCATGAGATTTTACACTACTACGTTATTGATATCTTGTTAAATATTTCATCATATTTTACTCGATTTTTTCCTTTTTAAAGAAACAAACAATCATTTAAAGCCCGTTTGTAGTTCAAGATATAATGAGATAAAGAATAAGGGAGGTTTGTTCTTCGTCCGATGGGTTTGTTGTTCTTTGAAATGTTAAACAAGTTAACAGTTACTCTGAGATGAGTGAAAATTATGTTTGATATGTAGTGTGAACGAGTTGCAATTGGTAAGCATTAATTTTACGGAACAATCCATATCTATATCTATATCTATACTATATATTAAGCAGGGGGAGTTGGCCGCCTGTCATTAATTTTTTCCTCAAAAATTCCCGTTCTACTCTTCCCAGGTCTATCTCCCTCTGTCTTTCCAACTTTACCCTCATTCTGCCAGAGAAATTACAAAAACCGCCCCCACCATTCCCTCTTTTCCCTCGGTCGATGACACCTTCATGTTACCGAAACACTCTAACTGTTGCGGCTTCTCTCCTCCTCCTGCTGTCAGTCACACCCATCCTCCGCCATTTCTTACGTGAGGTTGATTAGAAGAAATATGCCAGTGACATAGGTTTACAGAAGGAAGGGAACACCGGATGAATAGATCATTCATCCTCTATATGCCACGGAGCATGATATTGAACATCTTATTCTCCAATGCCTATATGACGAGAAAAGTATGATAGGAAGTTTGGAATCGCCCACTTTATTAAATAAAGATTTGGTTATGACTTGGCAAAAAATATGTAAAGAAGCATTCTGATGTGGGTATACCTATTGATATGTATAGACTGTTGTGAGATTCTAGGGGTTATGCCATCGTCGTCATGTGCATTTTAATCTTCGGCCGCCATTGAAGGAATCATGGGTCCCGTTAAGACAAAGTTGCTTCTCGATGCATATACCCTTTGAACTTTGTAAAGTAAGAGAAATGTAAACTGTCCTCGTGAGACTATGGACCTGTTATTTGGGATATATTGTTGCCATGGAAATTATCAGCATGTTCAATCTTTCTATAGTCGAATGTTGAGGGGAATCGATCAAAGGTAAATTAAGTATATCGAATGTGAATATTGTCTCTAGATGGTAACAAATCTCTTTTTTCTTTATCATGGTAATCTCAATTTTGTTTTTTCTTTATCTATAGTGTTGGACTATTCAGACTGTTCCAGGGACTGAATAGAAATGCAGTGTCTCCCAATGCATGCGTACCAATGGAGCATGTATACATAATGAGAATAGAAACAACGAACACACGTAGCTGTTTATTATTCATATCTAACTTATTGGGATATGATACTTATTGTTCACTTTTCTAAGAAAGGTAAATTCATCACGATATCTACGAGCTAAATTAACAAAGCATGAGAAGTAGGTTCAAAGAGTTGCGGGGAGGGAACTCACCATGTGTCCTTTTAGGATATGCTCTATCTCGATCCTTGCTTTCTACAACAATACATACAATGTATGGATATTTACAGTGCTCATATGGATAATTTTATCTATGTGCGCGCGGATAATCCAATCCCTATGGGTCAATAGATCGTGTTCCCACTCGAGTTTCGAACTCTTTTTACAGTATCTCAGCTCAGCGAGCCAATGGGTTAGCAAGCATACATTATATAGCTAACAACATGCTCATGCAATTTGAATGTTGGGATACGGTAGACAGATAGACGCTGCTCCTATACAGTCATTGTTCATTCTGTCTATATGTCCGTATTCATAATTTGCATCATTAATACCCTCTCTTATTGATTGATGAAGTTTAATTACTTTTTCGATTACAAATATCAAATTGCCAATCAGTACCTTCTCACCTCAACTTCATGTGTGAGGTATCAGCGCCTCTGAATTCCGCAGCTGATTGAGTAATTTTAAGTAAGCTTTCAGGCTATTAATTTAATGATTAATCGTTAAGAATGCTAATAATATTAAATGAATGATAATTACATCATGTCCAATTAAGCAAGCCATAATATCTACAATATTGGTAACTTCCCCAATACTCATATGATCTCACTCTAATTAACATGTATGCCTCCATGAAGCATTACATTGTACGATGATGCAATTAATTGTAAGATTTTAATGTGATTGTGAAGATTTCGGGGATTGTGATACATTCAAGATTTTCGTGATTTCTTTAACATTGAATTGCTGGCTAACTTGTGGTCTTCATGAACTCCATGAGTTGATTCATGGCAGGGTTTTCTCGAATTCAACTACACTAACTAATGTATGCAGCTCGCATATAAATTTATAATTATAGTTACATATTACAATCAGTACATTATTATATAAACCTTTTTTCCAAACAA
The DNA here is from genome assembly GCA_037367405.1 of Ottelia alismoides. NCBI lineage: Eukaryota > Viridiplantae > Streptophyta > Magnoliopsida > Alismatales > Hydrocharitaceae > Ottelia > Ottelia alismoides. Next base: position 1,008,827 of record JAZKJV010000419.1, read on the forward strand.
TTACAAATACATATACAATTGTTGTATGATTACAGATACTTATGAATTTAAAGTGATGCTCGCATATGGACCGATTTCTAATTAGACACGAACGCAATTATCAACATATGTATAAAATAGGTATGAATGGTTGTATCTACTTTCATTTGTATTTACATTTTATGATATTTTATACATATTCCCGTGCAAAGCACGGGCCCCGTACTTGTTTATCATAAAATGAGTTTCATTTAATAGTAGGTCCGACAATTTCAGAAATCCGCAACATCTCTCTTGGAATTCGAACTCGAGTCTTACTGCACCACCAACAGCTTACTCATTAGGTTCCATAAAATGAGCCTTTGCTAGGAAGATACACGCGCTTGATTTCCAAAAGGAATTGGCGGCGCAGCTTGTTGCCCGCCTCCCAACAGTTTTTTTGTAATATGTAGTGTATTAAATCTAAGAAATGACATTTATTGTTAACCATTTGCTATGTAATATCCGAAGAGGAAAGTGTCATACACTCATAATTGTAGTTATTAGAAAGTAAGATATGATTTAAAACCTGAAGGTATGTAATTTCGCTCATGTAAAGGCTTAGAAATTTGTCAATCTTAATGACAATATGAATGTGTACGTGTGTGCCGTTTTACATATGGAACAAACTACCAATATGTAGAAATATCTAGAAAACGTGCAAGAGATAAAATAAGAAGAGAAAAAAATTATTTTGTCAAGTAACTAATACTAGTGCAAATTCGCATCTAGAATCAATACGCACTCACTGAAATGTATATGATTTTGAGCATGCATATGGAACATGAGGACAAAAGTTATAAGAAAAAAATGAAACATTTTATGTCATGTATAACACGTCTTATCATCACATATATGTATTCGTTTCACATATGTAACTTGTCACGACTTACCCCACTAATGGAGATGAGTATGACATTTAAATATCTGATTTATCGTAATCTTGATTCTAACATCAAAAAATGAATTCGACAATGATCCCTTTATTTATGAATCTCCCAAATGCCAACGTGTACATGAACATTGCATATCAAAAATTACATTCAAACATAAAAAAATCACTTTCATGACAATAACCATTAACCATCAACAATTAAAGATCAGTGTTCAAAAGAACATTTATCAACTGCTCGCATATATAAGACCTCAACTATCTAGGGATGAAAATGGATACAAGTATATTTGTATTTGTTCGTATCCGCATTCGTCAAATAGAAGATGTGGATGTCATTTTCTTGTATCTAACGAATACGAATGCAAATTTTTAACATTCAGTGAATACGAATATGGATATAATATCCTCAATTTTTGAGGAATATGAATGCTCAAAATTTTGATGATACAAAAACGAATATAAATGTTCAGATTATGGTTGATACCAATACTCACACGATATACAAAGAAGTAAGTTTGGTACGATTTCTTTTTTATATTTATATCTTTACATTTTCTTTTATTATTTAGATATTTTTATGTACATATTCATTATAAAAATATTTAATATATTTTTTATGCATCGGAAACTTGTATGAACATAAAATGCTTATAGTTTTTTAAATAAATTTGTACATGTATAATATTCGTATATTAATTCATATTCGTTTGTCAAATATATGTATCAGAATTATTAATATCCCTTTTCGATTCATATTTGTATTTTGAGGTGTTGATTTTACATTTTACACAATCATTTGATATGTGTATTCGTATCTGGATTTTAAAAAGGATGAGGATATGGTAACACATATATTCATATCCGTACCGACCGTTTTCATCCCTACAACTATCATAAGTATATATATATATATATATATATATATGCATGTCTTCTATCTACAAATTACAACCTCCTTTTTCACCTACAAGCAAAGGTTTGGCAAAACATTCTTGATATCATCAAAGATGGATCCACTTTGCTTAGAGAGGTGATTCCCCTATGCCCTCTATGATCCTGCTCCGCTATATCTATAAATAATATTAAAGAAAAGAAGCCGAGTCTAAACTCAAAATGAGCTTAGATCCAGTGACCATGTCTCAAGCATTTTTATAAGAAAAATATGGCTATTTCTGAAGTAACTTTGCATAAAAAATAGAGACATTTGTTAAACATGCTTTAATAAATAAAATAACAGCTTTTCAAAATAATGATGTAGTAAAATGTTCAAACTCTCAAAAAGAAATAATCACTGCATATAATTTATTGCTAGTTGTTAAAAGTATTGAAACTTTATATTTACTAGTCATAAATGTTGCATTAACACTTATCAACACAACTGTAACTAACTGTAATAAGTTTATGCATACTGAAACAAATTGGGTCATACACGTAGACAGCCACAAAGGCTAACGAACATCTTAATACGGTCCAAAATATTTATGCATACAGAATACATATACAAAGTCCTTTGAATCATATTAAATTGACGTCATATTTAGTGTTTTCGTCATATCTAATGATATGTTTCAGAGTCATATCTATAGCATCACCATATTTAATGGCTAGTTCATGACTTGTTTGAGAGCAACCGTGGTGTTCACTTCTGTAATCTTTCGTTCTGAATTACAAAAACATAACCTTTGAGCCGAAAAGTGCATGATATATGATTACATCACTACATAAAACTTTAGTTGCATGCATGTAAGCTTATGTTGCGCTATTACAAACTAGTTGAATTTGAAAATTATCAAGTTGTATCAAAACCTTACTATATTTAAATGTGAAAATTGAGAAACATAGAACTTATAGCATCATATTACTTCCATAAAGATCTAAATATAAGCATTTTGAAGAATATAGAAGAGTCCTTAAGCGCATCATGGAAGCGTGGTGATCGTATCATATACGATGAAGAGCGACTAGTCATACTAGTTGCTCGGTGCAGCAGAATTTTAAAATATTTTTAAACGACGAAACCACATAATCCATAAACTATTTATGAATCGTTTCGTATACCATATAGTAGATATAGGAATACCTGTTGTAGCGTGGTTGCGATCGAGCTTCTAAGAGAAGAAGCCTCCTGTCTCAAGTCCGACCTTCGGAGGAGACGCTTGCGAGCACGGGGATGAGTCACGGGGATCCCGCAATCTAAGTAGTTTTCCAAGTAAGGAAACTCCTGATCTTGTCACACGAGATCATATGCCTTCTTCGTGAGCGAGATGCACCAAAGAAGATGGAGTACCGAGAGTCGTCGAAGCGACAGCACAACGACAAGGCGACAACGAGGGGTTTCTTCCTTCTAGGCTTAGGGTGGATTGCCACCCAAAAAGAGAAGAGGAAGAGGGCACGTGAGAATGAGAAAGAGAGAGAGGAGAGAGTTGTTGCACAACTTGTTGTAACTTTGAAGAGCTTGGGGTGGCACTTCTTATATAGTATTTTGGGGATCCATGTACTACACAAAATCAGATGAGATTGATTTGTGTTTCTTTCAATGATTAAGATTTTGTTGTAAAAATACAACGAAAATTAATTTAATTTAGATTAATCTATATTGATAAATCAATATAATTTAATTCTATAAATTAAATCAATTAATCATGGAGATAATGCAAAGGAGACTTCCTCTCTAAGAAATAGAGTGGACTACCATCCTTTCCTTGTTGGAATTGGTGGTCGTCACTCCTATAATCAAGGGGAGTGGATATTACATGTAATCTCCATTATCCCTTAATTATCTCCATGTTTTGCAACAACAATTGTTGTAAATTATTCACCAAAATAATTCATAATTATTTTATGAATATTGCAATCTTGCCATTGGAAATTTATGAATCAAATTCACAACCTAAAATAAAAGGTGATTTATATTTTTAATTATTTAATGTGAATCTAATTCAAATCAATAATTAACCAACAAATATAAATCATATAAAACTCTCTCTAATATATTATAAATCATATTTATAACATATTATAAATAATATGGATACTCTTATCCATATTACACTTATCCACAATAATTAAATCACATTTAATTATATTGGATAACCATTCTCATTCTCCAATATAATGTGAATTGAATTCACATTATTCATGATAATTAAACCACATTTAATTATCTGTTTCTCTATGCTTTCAACAATGGAATTATTCATGAAGTCTTTCAAGAATAATGCTTATTCTCCGTAGGTACTTGGAGATAAGGACAAGGCGATTGTATTGTTCCACGTATAGTGACTTGGATATTGAGATCACATCTCAAATCCAGATCTTACAGACCTTCCATAGATGCTTGATTAAATCAAGTCCGTAAACCTAATCTTCTCATTGCATCTGAATTTCATTCAGATCAATGTCAAATACTTGGACTAAGATCAAGTTACTTCTCTATTGAGAGGAGTCACTAAAACATGTTTCATCACTCCCTCAGAATGGAAGCGCCATGATTATACAATCGTTTATGATCACATCACCCTTAGGTATTCCCAATACCTATACATCCTGCATATTGTAAGACCCTCAAATAAACCCGAAGCATAGGTCTCTTTTAGATTGTCACCTTCAGGGTTTTATCATTAAGGTTCTCATTTGATCATTGGGATTTGGTATTGATCATATGCTTTCCAAAAGCATATATCATACCTATAAATTATGTCAAGCTTTATAAGAGAGACAACCATGTATGGAACTTATCGATCCCAATATCTCATGAGTGAGCTCATGTCTTCCGATTCAGAAGTGAACCTGTATGATCCCTTTGAGAGATCGTATTACTCATATGCCCTTATATGCACACCAGCTCGCCAGTATATATACCTTGGTTAGGTCATCAACCTATTGGTCTACCAAATGTACATACTCAGACATATAGTAACACATCTGTCTCCGGTCAGAGGATGTGTGCATATATCGCAACAACATACGATGTAAGACTTTGGTTATCTCGATCTCGTTAAGTCAACTCTTTGACCTAACTAATCTGACACCTCTGAATCTCTATTCCCATGCAGAGGACCTGCATCATGAGGTCAATCAGATATCAGCCAAATGAGTAAGGATTGCCATCTCCTACTCAGGCTGGAGATCATCTCTTAACAATCATTTGTTGGTGCTTGATAAGTCCTCAATCTAACTCCTTAGATATTCATCTAAGCACCAGCCTCTATGATCCAACTTGGATCAACAACTGTATAATTATTAAGATGGCCATGGTACATAACCCTAATTGTATTGAGAGACATATTATGTAAATTAATTATTCTTCATTTCATATAATAAGTGAATTGCAATAACATTTATTGCATAATGGCTCGCCGTGGGCTCGCATGTCCAATAATCTCTCACTATCTCAAAGAGCCATTAATGGGCTAATCATTTAAACCCACACTCATGTGATAATCATAGGCTATTTAATATAGCCAGGTAAGCTGATCAGTCACTCTATTCCCTATAGACTATGCCAAGTCCTTTTACGGCACTTGCATATCCCTCAATAACAGTGCTTGCTTCCAATGCAAATGTTTCATCTTATGCAACCAATACTCAATATTAAGGTAGTCATAATGTCTTTGAACTACAACTCAACAATCGTTATAACCAGTGTGTAATTTCAATTATCCTTATCAGAATACTCTTATTCCCAGAGATCTCTATCTCTTAAGGTATCTCCCAGATATGATCTCAAGTATGAAATAGCCATATCATAAAACACTTATTATCATCCTTATATCATTCTAAATGATTAGGATATTGTCTATATTTAGCATGATGAACACATTGGTACTCCCACTAAGCTTCACATGGTTCATTAAGATTCTATTTGAAATTATAACATTTATAATTTCATCAAATCTTATGTTCCAACTACAAGAAGCTCATAGAAGGAGTTATTCAACTTGCACACCTTGCTTTCCTCAACCATGAAGCCCTGGGGCTACTACTTATGAATATCCTAGGAGAGGTATTCATAGAGGAATGCAATCTTGACTTCCATCTCGAAGATGTCAAAGTCACGTTGTGCAGTTATAGTTAGCAATATTCTGATGGGTTTAAGCATGGTCACTGAAGAAGAAGTCTTATCACAAACAAACGATGTCTTCTCTTCATGTGTATCTTGTGGATACGAGTCATGCTTTGAAGGTCTTTACCTTCTCATCCGGTTCCCTCATTCTCTTGAAGATCCATTTACATCTTAACGGATCTTACCCTTATAGGTGGATCCTCGAGGATCCATATACAACACTTGTATATGAAGTCTACATTTAGACTTTACTACTAACATCCATCTTCCCATGTCATGATATTTAGAAGCTTCATCATATGAAGTCAGATCATTGTCAGACTTATCTGGCACAAGGAATTCATCTTCAAACTCATTTGAAGAGGTATTAGTGTTTCATCTTTAGTTGTCCTTTTAGTTTTCGACTTAAGGAGCCTCATTATCTTCTCAATATTCAATGAGTTCCTTCACTCATCTTGATTCTCAAGAAAGTCATCATCTTAGAATCATATTCTTAGAGATGAATTTCTTTAAGAATCTCAAGGTCATAAAGTAGGCATCCAATACCATTCTTTATTTTCCTAATGAAGTAGCACTCTCTTGTGCTACATTCCAGCTTACTTGCATGGAACCTTATTAAGGATATATATTGTAGTCGCTAATACATATATACCTTGGAAACTAAGAAAAAACTATGCTAAGATTAATCATTTGTCAAATCATGTCACACATGATCTAATTGTATCTCCCTACAACTCCATTGAGTTTAGGTGTATTGGGAGAAGTGAGATAGGAATGATATTCCTATCTCCATAAGGTATTCCTTGAATTCATCTAATAGGTACTTGCTACCTTGGTTAGATCTAATTCATTTCACCTTCCTTCAAACTTTAGTTCTAAACTAAAATTGTGAAATCTTTGAACATTTCGAAAGTTTCTAAGGTGAAAGGAAGGAATATCATATCACAAATAATCATCGAATGATATCACATATCATCAATGTTTATTATCATATAGATGATCCACATACATCAATATGTATAGATGTTGAATACCTTGGCATCTTACACAATTCTTAGAGAAGAGTGTATTGGACATATTTACTTTGAATACAAGATTCACAAGTATGTAAGATTTGAACCTTTAGACAATCTAAAGTTCAATATCTCACTAGTCTATCGATCATATCAATGGACATATGTCCAAGACTCGATGCCAGATCATTGTAAAATGATCTTCATCCTCCTATTGATCCATTAATGTTTAGCTTTCAGTATTATAAATGTTAATGAACCTTTCATTAATATTCTAATTTAGTAGAGTCCATTATCATAACTCTTTATGATAAGTCTATTCCAGAATACATGCTCATCTTCAACAATGAATGTACTCTAATATCAAGGTCATAGAGACATTCTCTAAAACCAAGGGCTCTCCCACTGAAAATATGAAGTCTATCTATCCTATGGAGATTGTTGCAACAATTGTATCAATTCCCATATAGATGACTATCAATCCTTAAGATCAAATTTACTAATCTTCTACAACATATGCAACAATTGCAAGTATCATTAGAAGAATGAGATACAATTATTAGACTTTAATCTTATCTTATAAGAAAGTCAATTTCAATGATTAAATGTAGACTATTTCGATGCACTATCCGAGTCCTTCTCTAAGGATCCTAGATAGTCCAGATAGTCATATTATAAATACACCGGTTTATTGCAGTATTGGTATTCATCCGATTCTTTAGATGTCATATGGAAGTCACAGAAGTTTAGTCAACTCTTTGACTCTCTTTCTTACTTGGGTCATACCCATGCTTCCACCGTGCTCCCATTATCTATAAACAACCATGCTTAAGACAAAGGTTCTCTTATATTGAACTCAACAGATTTCAATGTAAGAGTATTTAAACATTTATACATGCTTCATTTAATTCATACAATATGAATATTATGAAGATTCATGAATTACTTGAGTATAGACAATAGAATGATGACATTCATCATATCTACATCCATGTAAACTCTTAAATACTTTGGTCCAGGCATGTATTCAAACATTCTGAATACATCATCTCTTTGTAGATCTACCGTTCTACATATGCAGTGAACCATGTCATTCATGATTAAATGTTGAGAGCACATATGTATGCGAAAACATCTTCTTTGATTTTGTAAGGATTAATTTGATAATTATCATCGACATGTCACTTTCAAAGTATACTTGATGAGGGTTTAAGACTACAGAGACATACAAACCCTGAGGTAATGTCTTATTGTCTTATTTAATTGTCACTCCTCATTTTGATGAGGAAACTTGCATATTGCAACCATATACATTATGTGTCCAATTACAAGGATAATATCTTGATCATGAATTCAATTCATGATATTACACTGGTTATTATTGAGTATAGCTTTGAGTGGGTTTAATGAGGATTATCTGAAATAATAAATTTGCATAAATATATATACATATACATATATACATATTTTACTTTAATATAGGAATTTTTATATCAAAGTTGGCTTGCCTTATCAACACTAAAAGTTCATTCCCTTAATCACTTTCAATGTAAGAGATATTCTTACCATTATATCTCTAGCAAGATCTGGGATCTCCTTTTTACCTTTGTTACATCCCAATAATATGAGAACTTGTAACTCGAATAAAAAGAAGTGGGAACATATTCCGCCTTGCAAGTCCAACTTGCATTCCCGATTTGGTCTTTAACACTCGGGCCCACCACCCCTAAGGTGATGTTGACCTGTTGTTACTTAAACCAACCGTCAACAGGATTAGCACTCACTATGCACAATCCAATATCACCCCAATAATATGAGGACTTGATATTGAGGTCACTACACATACGGCCTTACTCTTTCGAGAAGCAAAGAGCCTGATCCAGATGTGCTTGTATGCCAGAGCTATCACTTTGGACAGGTGTCTCCTACATACAATCTCTAGCGACGGAAACCCTTCGCCTTGACGAGAGACCATGGATGTCACTTATGTGATCCTCCACCTCTTATTCAAATTCAATTAATTATCATGAATCACATTCATGCAATTAATTCTTCCAAGGGAAATACACATATATTCATAGTAGAGTGTATCAATTGGATACAATTCATTTAATCTCATTAAATCAATTATCAATCCAATTCAATCATCAAACTTGATTGTTACTTCAATTAGTGGTATTATCTCAAAGTATGTATTAATCGAATTTTAATAATTAGAAAATACATCATAATCTCTCAGGCATCATTCGTCCCCTACCTGCTGTCATGGCCAGTACCGAAGGGAGTGGGATAGACCCCACACGGTGCAACCTGCTACCCCAACGCTCCCCGACTAGGCACCATATCCGCCTCGGGAAAAAATAATGCTGAGTCAATCACTTTGTACTTGAGATGATCATCGGTTTTTCAACCGAAATTATACCATATAGTAATAATCAAAACTATTTTTATTATAAGAAAATTTGCTAGATAAATTCCCAAAACCTATTCAAGTAACAAGTTTGATGAAAGGGTATCAAGTAACCAATTGGTGATCTAGATCTAATCTAATCATTCATTGGTTGATGCAATATAATTTAAGGGAAAAATTATTGTTCTAATATTTCCCAAATATTATCCATAATTATTCCAAGAATTAACCATTAATTTCACAAGATTCTTGAATGACAATCGCAAGGTTCATGGTTGAGTATGTAATTTCAGCAGTGACCATCACCAATTAAAATTAGCATATCTCTTTCATTTTAAATCCAAATTAAGCAAAATTAATTTACAAAGATTGATAATTTGATTTAAAACGGAAATCATATGATTAACATGTATATTCCAGGTATTTTAAAACAGTAATTAACATCTTAATTACGTCTCTAACCGTCATCCCCGAAACAGTGGACATATGGTCATATCTTGAGCAAACGGGATCCAAATTACGCAAACTCAAATTCAATATTTTCCTTGTTTAATGAGGAACATATTACAAGATAATTTCATGTTTAAAAATTTTTAAACAGAGTAGAAAAAATCACAAAATAGGACTGCGTGATCAAATGCGATAAAAACTTTTACAAACCTAATGAGCCCAAGTCATCCTAGGTTCATGGATCATATCCAAGACCTACCACTTGAAGGATACGGAAGGATCCTTAAGCGCATCACGGAAGCGTGGTGATCGTATCATATACGATCAAGAGCGACTAGTCATAATAGTTTCTTGGTACAACGAAATTTTAAATTTTCTTTAAACGATGAAACAACATGATCCATAAATCATTTATGAATCGTTTCGTCTAATTACATAGTAGATATAAGAATACTTGTTGTAGCATGGTTGAGATCAAACTTCTAAGAGAAGAAGCCTCCTGTCTCAAGTCTGACCTTCGGAGGAGGCGCTTGCGAGCGCGGGGATGAGTCACGGGGATCTCGCAATCCTAGTAGTTGTCCAAGAAAGGGAACTCCTGATCTCGTCACACGAGATCGTATGCCTTCTTTGCGAGCGAGATGCACCAAAGAAGATGGAGTACCGAGAGTCGTCGAAGCGACAACACAACGGCAAGGCGACAACGAGGGCTTTCTTCCTTTTAGGCTTAGGGTGGACGACCGACCAAAGAGAGAGGAGGAAGAGGGCACATGAGAATGAGAGAGAGAGAGAGAGGAGAGAGTTGTTGCACAACTTGTTGTAACTTTAAAGAGCATGGGATGCCTCTTCTTATATAGTATTTTGGGGATCCATGGACTACACAAAATTAATGGATGAGATTGGTTCTTTCAATGGCCAAGATTTTGTTGTAAAAACAGAGGAACAATTAATTTAATTTAGATTAAATCTATATTGATAACAATATAATTTAATTCCATAAATTAAATCAATTAATCATGGAGATAATGGAAAGGAGACTTCTTCTCTAAGAAATAGAGTGGATGGCCACCCTTTCCTTGTTGGAATTGGTGGTTGTCACCCCTATAATCAAGGGGAGTGGATATTACATGTAATCTTCATTATCACTTAATTATATCCATGTTTTGCAACAACAATTGTTGCAAATTATTCACCAAAAATAATTCATAATTATTTTGTGAATATTGCAATCTTGCCATTGGAAATTTCTGAATCAAATTCACAACCCAAAATAAAAGGTGATTTATATTTTAATTATCCAATGTGAATCCAATTCACATCAATAATTAACCAACAAATATAAATCATAACAAACTCTCTTTAATATATTATAAATCATATTTATAACATATTATAAATAACATGGATACTCGTATCCATATTACACGTATCCACAATAATTAAATCACATTTAATTATATTGGATAACCATTCTCATTCTCCAATATAATATGAATCAAATTCACATTATTCATGATAAATAAATCACATTTAATTATCTATTTATCTATGCTTTAAACAATGGAATTATTCATGAGCTCTTTCAAGAATAATGTGTATTCTCCGTAGGTACTTGAAGATAAGGACAAGGTGATTGTATTGTTCTACGTATAGTGACTTGGATATTGAGATCACGTCTCAAATCCAGCTCTCACGGACCTCCCATAGATGCTTGATTAAATCAAGTCCATAAACCTAATCTTCTCATTGCATCTGAATCTCATTCAGATCAATGTCCAACACTTGGACTAAGATCAAGTTACTTCTCTACTGAGAGGAGTCACTAAAATCCAAACCTGATTCATCACTCCCTCAGCATGGAAGCATCATAGTTATACAATCATTTATGATCATAACACCCTTTGGTATTCCCAATACATATATATCCTGCATACTGTAAGACCTTCGAATAAACCCGAAGTTATAGATCTCTTTTAGACTGTCACCTTCAGGGTTTAATCATTAAGGTTCTCATTTAATCATTGGGATTTGGTATTGATCATATGCTTTCCAAAAGCATATATCATACCTATAAATTCTATGTCATGGAATTTATCAATCCCAATATCTTATGAGTGAGCTCTTGTCTTCTGGTTCAGAAGTGAACCTGTATGATCCCTTTGAGATATCGTATTACTCATATGCCCTTATATGCACACCAGCTTGCCGATATATAGACCTTGGTTAGGTCATCAACCTATTGGTCTAGCAAATGTACATACGCAGACATATAGTAACACATCTGTCTCCGATTAGAGGATGTGTACATATATCTCAACAGCATACGATGTAAGACTTTGGTTGTCTCGATCTCGTTAAGTCAACTCTTTGACCTAACTAATCTGACACCTCTGAATCTCTATTCCCATGTAGAGGACCTGCATCAAGAGGTCAGTCAAGTATCAGCAAAATGAGAAAGGATTGCCATCTCCTACTCAGGCTGGAGATCATCTCTTAACAATCATTTGTTGGTGCTTGATGAGTCCTCAATCTAACTCCTTAGATATTCATCCAAGCACCAGCCTCTATGGTCCAACTATTGAATCAACAACTGTATAATTATTAAGATGGCCATGGTACATAACCCTAATTGTATTGAGGGACATATTATGTAAATTAGTTATTCTTTATTTCATGTTAAGAAGTGAATTGCAATAACATTTATTTCATAATAGCTCGCCGTGGGCTCGCATGTCCAACACATTTCATGTACCACGTCTAAAACATATATGATTTCAAAACTCTTTCAAAAATGTATTACTATGTAATCGAAAGCTAGCTAGAAGCTTAGACGTCAACTTAGTGGTCAAAATATGGATGAATAATGAAAACAATGCTTGAGAGACCACTCAGCTGATCAAAAATTCAAGCTGGTATCTACTTGGCTTGTGAATGTATCCTATATTCAAGTGCTCTATATAACATAAACCCATCACACTTTATCTAAACGAAATTCTAAACCAATCTAATGGTGATAATAGTTTCTACATGATTATATAAGCATGAATAGAGAAGGAAAAGTGTTCAACACTTTGTTTTGATAATTTTGCTACATATATTCTTCACTCTCTTTTCTCCTCATCCAGTCTCCCTTTGGAAAATGAAAATAGCATAATGGAAGCTTTGGGTTTTTTAAGTGCCATATTTCTAGAGGTTAAACGACCTTTGCATGTTGGCCATGTGGTTTCCACATGTCAAGTTCAGTCCACAACCTTGTCTCCCTTGTAACCCCATTATTTATCTTGTGTAGATGTATTTTTACTTGTTGGTCGCATGACCCTTTCAACCTACACTCCACCTCCTTATTGTTTGAAATATTGATAAATCATTATTTCATCACGTTTATTCTTTCATTTTTATCTTGAATCTCTAGTTAGATAAATATGTATGTATGTATGTATATGTATGTAGGTATATATGTATATCATTAATCTATGAAATATAAATACTATATAAATTCTACAAAAGATTGTACAAAAGACTGTATAAATATTGTATTTAGTTTTATAATAAAAGAATAAAATAAGAAAATAAAAAATGAAATACCAAAGGTATTGAATGACCCTAAATCCCGAGACCTAGTCATCATGATGACTTGGTCGATAAAGAATAAAGTAGGGGGATAAATCACAGAGAAATTATACAGAAAATACACAAAAAAATCTTGATTCTTAATTCATCAATAATTTATTTCAGTACCTATTTTATTTTATTATTTTCATACCTCAAAAAATAAAACATTCTACATAAATATTGTAGATAAAATGCAAATAAAAATACAAAATTGATTTCACTGAAAAATAATACACAGTATCCTCAAGACACACAAAATAAAAACCCAAAATAAAAAAAATCACAGACATGGATCTTCTCCTTATTATATCAAAACTGACCAAACTCACCATTATTTTTCATAAAATTAAATAAGATATTTAATCCAGGTGGTTTCATTCAATTTGGAGTTAGGATGCAAAAGTTAGGTTTTGAGCCCCATTGTACAGTATACATGTATTATATTCAATATTTATTCTTTATATTTTTCAATTTCTTTTATTTTTATAAATTTGTAAATATTATTGAAAGTATTTTACAAAATTAAAATAAAACCATCAAAATAAAATAAAATAAAATATTTTAATACATAGATGAAATATACCAACATATACCTAATAGAAATATTAAAATACATATTAAAAATAGAAATATTAAAATACATGTAAATTTACCTATATATTTATACTTGTAAATATTAACTTATAATAAATAGCATCGAAAACAAAAATAAACATAAACATAATATACTACATTAAATTAAAAATAATTTTCATGTTTTAAAAAAATAATAATTAATTTAATATTCATTATTGTTTTTACAAGGCATTTTTGCCTTAGAATTATCTTGTTGGTCCACATAGACCAACCAGATTCGTTTGGGTGTTGACAATAGGCCAACTACCCCCTCCGCCTCTTCCGACCTGTTAGATGCATTGAGTCCCCAATTATCACCTTTTTCCTAGGGATCCTAATGATCTAATCATCTTGCACCATGAACAAATTCTGACACTCCCACCTCCGTGATTCTCGTCAGATCTTCAGGTGCGCCTAATCTTCATGAATCGATCAAGATCCTCCTTACAACTCCAATCCTAGTGCAGTCTTTAAATAAACTTCCATTGTCTCCAATCATGGGTTGATCTCCTTTTAACGGTTATTAGACTCTCAGATTGACCCTAATGGATTGCTACTAGTGACAGGATCACAATCCCTTAGTTTACAGCATGGAGGAGCATCTGAAGGAAGGATCCGACCATCGTCGGAGGCGACTCCTATTGGTTTAGTTTCTTTGGTTCTTGGACCAAATCACAACCTGTCTTCCACATATCTAAGTTAGTTTTAGATGTAGGCTTCGCGCCCAACATTTAATTTTAGTTTTTATAGGACTAATCCTAAAATATTTGTACGTCTAGAGCTTGAACTCCAGACCAAAATCCACCTTCACTCCACCATATCTCCACCCAATTTTAGAAGCATCTCATTCACTATCATTTTCTCCTTCTCACTCCATCATTTTCCCCCTCGATTCAGGTCGAATCAAGGACTATCAAACTCCACCCATCGTTTCTCATTGGTGCTTAGACACCCGACCCATCTACATTGCTATTAGCCTCATTTTTGGGCTGATACGAATTGACTCAAGCCTCATAATCCTTTTGTGAACGTCAGGACCTTCCACGTACACCTAGAGAGGAGATTCAAGGCATGTTTGAACCTCCAAGTCGCATGAGATTGAAGCCCTTCCGGATCTCCATCGTTCGTATCTGGAGAACATCTGATGGCACCTGCAGGTGCAGGGAGTCACCAGGAAGCCGTGTGACTCATCGGCGAGGAGATTGAATGTCGTAGGATGGAGAAGTCAATGATCAAAGCAAAGGATGCATGTAGTTCTTCATGTTCTTCTAACCATCCCAATTGTCGTCGGATTAATAAGAGCAGCCCAGATCTAGTCTGGGTTATCCAAGGCGAAGCGAATTGATGCCCCTTAGCGTTGTTGGATTGAGCTTAAGTGGATACTCGTGGCGTATTGTGTGTCGTCCATCTCCACTAGTCAGTGGGGGTAATTTATGCCAACCCTCTCCGCATTTTTATATTTATTAAATACTCATGTAATATTTTAATTAGATGCTATATTTTATATAATATTTGCATTGGAACACTCGCATATCTTGAATATTGTGTATTAGTTCAGTGCCAGGTCAGCCAGGGAATTTTGCAAGGGTCCCCCTTAGGGTTCCATTATTTTGTTTAAGTATCTATTTTGTGTATTTAAGTTCAAAAGCTTTGGTGTTTTTGCATGTAATCCCCGAAAGTTCATTTTAGTTGCAAAAATAGCCCTATCGGTTCTTGTATTTTTATTTTGGTTCCTCTATTTTCTATAAAGTACTGTTGTGCTACATTTTTTGCAAAATAGGGATAAATGATTGATTGGATACTTATTCACACCATCTAATTTATTTAGCATTTTCTTGTATTTGTTATTTATTAAAAATCAAAAGATCACCTTTGATTCCCTACTTCCCTTAAAAAATTACAGAATTTCATAAAAATCCAAAAAGGCATACTGTTTATTGCTCTATTTTATCACTATAGACCAAAAATCTCAAAAAATATCAAAATAAAATCAAAAAAATAAAAAATCCTTTCTAACCCTAAAAAATTGTAAAATATTTTCAAAAATCCGAAAAATGTTTTCCTAGTCTAATATCTATATATATATGAATACTACCATATATTAAAATTAATTTTGAGAATTTTTGGACCCATTTACTATTTTTATTCTCAAAATCATCCGTCCTATTTAAATATTACATGTTTAGACTATTTTCATTATAAAAATATGAAAAATTAGCAAAAATTTCCAAAAAAACACAAAAATAGAAGAATATTTGAAAAAAAAATAAAAAATATTTTATTTTATATTTTTTATCGTATATAACTATATTTATAATTAGAATACCCTATATATTATTATATATGCTTATTATTATTAATTATTATTATAAATAACCCAAATATATTTTAAATCCTTAAAAAATAAAAAGATTTATTGTATTTTGTGATTTTTATATATTTATTATGTATATTATATATATGCCTTATACTATACATATTACATTATATTACATATATGTATATATATGTACACTTATATATAATCTAAAAAGAAAATTTAAATAATTAAATAATTAAAAACTCACAAAGACATTGAGTAAATATTGCGCAGCTATATATACATATACACGCCTATAATATTTAGAGATAAATAATATACATGCTACACCCCTTATTCCCTGAGTTCGACACTCTACTTGTACGTGTCCGCTATACACTTTTGTTTGTAGGGTTTTATAATAAATTTTGATCCACATTGATTGCATTGTTCTATTATTTGTTGTGGGTTGATTGTTGCTTGGATTTATCGACCTCCATGATCGATCGCTTCCGCGATTGAGGTCTACCTTGTGAGACCTCACGACCACCTCTAAATAGCCGGTGATTAAACAATTGTCACAGTTGCCGAGTAGCAAAAGATAGTGTAGCTTACTTGTTTTCCATTATTTCTCTTTTATTTTCTATTCTTTTATTTTTTTATAATTGATTATCTGTTTCTGACCATATTTCTTTGTAGACTTTCTTGCAAGGGACTGCATGGTGATGGCTACTTCTTAGGAGATGGAGGCCTTTTGTACATAAGCCAATTGGAGAGAGCAGGAGAAGGAGAAAGAGAGAAGTAAAGAATCAGAATCTTTAGCATTTTCTTTTTAATTTTTGAAGAGAGTTTTTATTTTATTTTTATAAGTTAATTTTTAATAATTTAGTACTCTTGGACACTTCTACTTCACGAGGCTCATTGCTTGGATGTCTGTTCACATGGGGGCCTCATCAGATTTTTCATGTTTTATCATCTTTATTTTATTTTTTATTTCTTGAGTTTTGAGCTTTTTTGCCTTTATTTTTCTTTGTTTTATGTGATTGATCTCCTAGATCTAGGATTTCTTGACTCGGTAAATTATATCCTTAGCTTAATTAGAATCATGTGCCTATAACTCTTCATGCTTGGATTTAGTCAAAATTAATTATTGATCATTTAGACTTGAAATCGAGCATTGAGAGAGACTCCATACAATGCTTGCAGTACCCATTGTGGCAGGCACCGAGGACTCTCCAAGACCAAAATTTTCACTTTCATCTCTAAATAATTAGCATTTGGTTCTTCACGCTAATAACAATTCTTGTTTGGGTCAATTTCTTGTTTTGCATACCATGCATGTAGTTTAGATATTTATATTTCTGCCTTGTTTCTCACATTGAGAGAGCTGGGAAGTACTGTAACTCATTTTACTTTGCATGCATCATT
The DNA here is from genome assembly GCA_037367405.1 of Ottelia alismoides. Lineage (NCBI taxonomy): Eukaryota > Viridiplantae > Streptophyta > Magnoliopsida > Alismatales > Hydrocharitaceae > Ottelia > Ottelia alismoides. The sequence goes on from JAZKJV010000419.1 coordinate 1,026,629, forward strand.
TGCTATGAGGATGAGATTTCCACTCTAATATCCACTTGCATTGTTTTTCCTCTATCTCCCTCTATTTATATCACTAGAACCAAAAAGGAAATATAAAAAAATCATTAGGCAATTTGCATTGAAAAAATACTCAAAAAATTGAAACCCAAAAACCAAAACAAGGAGAGTACTAATAAACTTTGACCTTAATTAAAATAATTAATAGACATCAATGTTTGGATTCATAAAACCCTCATTGTTTTCATGTATCTTTCAAACTGAGTTATACATGAACCCTAAGGATTAGAGCCCAAATCCCTATCTGCGGCATCCTTGATAGTCATCTATAACAACAAAGTATTGGGGCTTCTATCATATGTAGGCAAGTAGGGTCTTGTCAACGATGGTGTTCCCACCTTGTGTGGAGCATCTGACTTGGTTTGAAGTATTGAGCATAGGCCACACCCTCACGAGGGTGTATGTCTCATTACCTTGCGTCCGAGTTCCTTGCTTGCGAGGGAAGTAGTGGTTTAGCATATTGGCTTCCTTTATCTCTTTATTTGGTAGAGTATACCCCATGAATGAGATAAATGACCTCTAAGTTTGTAGATCACATGTTACAAAAGAGGTGGAACAAGTATGTGGTACTTTTGTAGCAGTATACACTCTTCTATAGGATTAGCCCTCTAAGGACTTGTGAAAAGATTTTTCCTGTAAAACAAAAATAAAACTAATAAGATAAAAATAGGCAAACTCTTAGGTTTCATTTGTGTTGAATTGGTGAATCCAAAACTTGTTTGATGTTTTTTTGCTTACATTAAGTTCAAAGATCAGTCTCGTGCATTTATGCCATTCTTGTCTCTTTTTATTCCCATTTGACCCCCACTCGCTTTCAGCCATTCTACTGTTTTACACTCCTTTTTTTGTCGTTCATCACTGTATCATTCATTTATTCTCGGTCTTCTTCTTGACCCTCGAGATGGAGACCCATGGATGGCTTGGCTGAGATTGTGTCGGCACCTACATTGATTCCATGTAGTCAACTTCTTCAATAGTTCAGGGTGATTTTTGAGATCATGGTTCAAACTTTGTGAATCTCTCTTCAGACTCCATACCTTCTTCAATAATTCGGGATCATTCTTTTCCTGAACTCTGTCCAGTTTGGATGTAAATTGATTTCACTCATATACTTCTCCATCCTTAATGGAATTTCGTGTTGACCTTAACACAAAATAATTCTCTACATATGGTGATTCAATTTAGACTTATCGAGGCATTATTCCATGTGTATACCAAGAGCCCAATCTAGACCCTGAGATTCTATCAGATTCAGATTCAGAGATGGCTCTAATTGTAAAATGGAAGGGATTAGGGATAGAGCGAAGCAGTCTTGAGGTCACACAAGGCTGACCTCGGTCTTTGTGGTGACCGACGTGAAGCTAGATGGACATTCTCAACAATTAACCCACACAAATAATTCAAACAATCAAAAGCAAGTGTGAATCAAAATTTATTATAACCCTATAAACAAGTGTGTATAGTGACAAGCAGAGTAGGGTGTTGAACATAGAGAATAAGGGATGTAGCATGTATATTATTTATTTAAGTGTTTATGCATGTATAAGTATGCACAATATGTACTCAATGTGTTGTAGGTTTTAATCAAAAATATATTTTTTAATTAACTAAAAAATATTTTTTAATGTTTAGTTTCTGATTTTAATTTATTTTTAAATATTTAATCAATATATATAAGAGTGTACATGTACAAGTATATAATGTAATATATATAATATAAGTAATAAATAGTAGAATATATATAATAAATATACAAAAGTCAGAAAATATATCAAAGAACGGTCCTTTTTTATTTTTTAAGATTTTAAAATATAATTAAGGTATTTACAATAACTAATATTAGTATAAACTATTTATAATAATATATAAGTATATATATATAGGCTATATAAGGTAATATAATTATCAATATAGATAAATATTCCAAAATTTTCAAAATAATACAATTTTATTGTTTTCAAATGCTTTTCTATTTTTTGAATTTTTATGAAATTTTCGCTATTTTTTGTAATTTTAAAATCAGAAAAGGTCTAAAACAAGAACTTTTTAATTAGATCAAATCGATTTGAGAATTAAAAATAGCAAATGGATTCCAATTTTCTCAAAACAAATTTTAGTACATAGTAGATAATATATATATAAGCCAGAAAATTATGTTTGGATTTTTTATTTTTTATAATTTCTTAGGGTTAGCAAAGGTTTGCTAATTTTTTGGGTTTCTTTTGAGATTTTTTGTGATTTTTAGTCTAGAATGATAAAATGGGCCGATAAATAGTAGGCATTTCTTTTGAAATTTTTAGAATAGACTTTATATTTTTTTGGATTTTTAAGTCAAATAGGAAATAAAGTAGATCTTTTATTTTTATAAATAGTAAATGCAATGGAATGCAAAATAAAATATGCATATGCACAACCATCCAATCAAGCACTTACACCTTTTTTAAAAAAAATTGGAGTACTAGAGATATTTTTAGAAAATAGAAATGCCAAAAAAATAAATCAAGCTAACAAGGGTATATTTGCAAATAAAATAAATTCCAGAGAGGCACATGCAAAATAACCACAACATTTAAACTGCAACTTAATTTTTGAGGACTAAATAGTAAATACAATACTTGGAGGGGTTTTCCTGGAAAATGTCCACTCACATGGGGGTTCATGCGAGGTGACCTTGCATTGGACTAAAATGAAATATTCAAAAGCTCCAAGGTTCCTTTTACAATTTTCTATAAAGTGTTGAACTAAATTAAATATTTACATGACCTTTTCCGAAATACAAAAAGGGCAGAGGGTATGTCTATAAATTTTAACATAAAATAGCATCTTGATCCTACCATTATGCGCACGCCACATGGATGATCATATGTCACAGGATGAGTACCCCTTTGAAAGGAATGGATGACCCATATTAGATATGGGTTGTGTTCTTGATCTGACGAACAGGAGGGGCTTTAGAAGAACTTCAAACGAACTAAGCTTCGGCGTGCTTCAACCTGATGGATCTCCTTTTGCTCTGACGACAAATCGAAGCTTTGACAGGCCCAATAGCTTACTAAGACTCCACATGCAATGGTTGGCTCTAATGAAGATGATGACATCTGAGGAGTTCTGATGGTTCCAAATGACCTGGAGGTGCTTCAGGTACTCTTCTATGCTTTAGATGGGACTCAAAGCCTCGCGAGCTACACTAACAACTTCCATGGTTCGAGGGTTATCTCATTGATTGAAGGGTGAAGATGATAGAAGGGAAATGAATGGAGATAGTAAAGGTCTAATGAGAGGCGGCGGAGGGACCTTCATTCACTGAATCTAGGATGATCCAAGTTAAACATAGGTGGAATCAATGGAGCAGAAGTAGGGGATTTATGTGGAATGAAGAGTGGGTCAAAATGACAATTCAGTCATAGTGATTTGTTCTGGAGCTCAAGCTCTATGCAAATTAGGGGTTTTTATTTTAAGGCTAATGACAAAAATAAAGATGAAATTGAAGGTGGTAAATGAAAGAAGAACTAAAAATTTACCTATAAATGGAAGATGAGTCCTCGACTTGACCTGAGTCGCGAATGTGAAGTCCGACAGGCAGTAATCCTCCGACGATGGAATGGATCAACTCCTCCGACGACCCTCCTCATTACAAATCCACCTAACCCGATGTTGTTACCAAGGGGAAGTGGTTTGAATGGATCTGAGGAGCTAAGGACTCAGCGAGAGCAATCAAAATTGGAGGCAGAGCATAGGAGGTTTATTTATAGGCTGCAAAAAGGAGGAACTTCGATTGAAGATGCCACTTGGATCAAGGGAGATCGATGAGATCTTTGTCCATGGCATGAATTAGGGAGATCTAATCTTCAGGAATCATGCGGCAAGGCATGATAAAGCATGATAACCTCAATCAAGAAAATGGTAAGAAGTGTCTGACATTCCGACACTCGAGGAAGAGAGAAGGGGGTTAGTTGAGCCGAGGTCAATGTGAGAAAGAACTTGGTTGGTCGTGGACCAACCAGAAAATTCCAAGACTTGAATTCTTTGTAAAATCAATAATAAGTAATAAATAAAATAATTATTTTTTATTAAAACATGAAAAATATTTTTAATATAATGTAGTATTTTATACATATTTTATTTATTTTGTTAAGTTTTGTTATTACAGGTCAGTATTTAAAGTAAAATATAGGTATAAATACCTATGTTTTGACATTTTTATTTTGTAATATATAATTTGATATTTTGTATATTTTTAATTTAAATAAACATGTAGGTATTTCTGTTGTATTTTTCTGATTTTGTATGTATACTTAATTAATTAGGTACATATATTATATGCATATATAGGTATACTTTACCTATGTATTAGAATATATATTTTTTATTTTCTTTTTATGATTTTATTTTACTTCAATTATGTACATATATTTGAAATAATATATGCAATTTTATAAAAATAAATGAATTTTAAAAATGTAAAGAATAAATATATTGAATATTATATACATGTATATTGCACAATAGGGGCCCAAAACCTAATTTGTGCATCTTAACTCTAAATTAAATGAAACTACCTTCATTAAATAGCTTATTAAAAATTATATACAATTAAAGGTGATTTTGCTCCATTTTGATAAAAGAAGATACATGTCTGTGAAGTTTTTATTTTGACCTTTTATTTTTGTGTCTCGAGCAAACTGTGCATTATTTTTCTGTGAAATCAATTTTATATTTTCTATGTATTTTTATCCACAACTTTCATGTTGAGGGTTTTATTATTTATAGACGAATTATAAATTATGGTTTTATTGTATTTTCTCTACAATTTATCTACTATATCTTCTACTACATTATTCCTTGTTGACCAAGTCATCATGATGAGTGGATCTCAAGGTCCAGGGCCACTCAATGTCTTTGACACTTCATTCTTTTTCTTTTCATTTATTTATTCTTTTATTTTGAAATTAAACACAATATTTATATATATTTTATACAGTATTTTGTATAATTTATAGAGTGTTTATTTTAAAGAATTAATGATATATTCATGCATTTATCTAGGGATTTAAGGCCAAAATGAAAGAATGAATGTGATGAAATGGATATTCACCACCCTCTATACTTGCCTTTGCTAGTCCCTAGTAAACAATTATTCCTATAGTGTAGAAAAAAGAATAAATAAAAGAAAAATAAAGGACTTGGATTGATTTTAACTTTGGAACTTATATTCGAAATATCAAAGTTTGTAGCTCAATCGGACTTTTGGATTTTTAGTTTGGTTGTAACCTTATTGGGAACTAGAATTGAAACACAACAGCCTCTGAGAATCACAAGACTCTGCTTAAGTCTCCTCAAAAGCTAAGTCAAAATAAGTCGGTGTCATATGCAGACCCTTATGACCATGAGTCTATCTTGTACGGTGTCAGTGATACATAGCTCCTTTCGGCTGAAGTAGTATAAGTCATGCTTCTCCAACATGGTGACCCTAATTCCCCGATCCAATAACTTTTTCCTCAAGAAATGAGGTATTCACTTTTGAGTTCAAGTACAATCAACTTAAGAAGAGGAGGTGGAGTAGAGAATGGATGACAACTAGTATGGCTACATATCTTGTGATGCTTAGCCAGTGTAGCCAAGACATCCGCATGCAGGCCCATATAGATACTTTGACTTTGAAGCTCAGGCCTCTCTTATTGAATACATAAACACTCTAATGGGATTAATTTTCATTGATTCATGTTCATCATTTTTTAAAGTTTTTTATTTTGTATTTTTTTCAAATACCTTTTACAATAACATTTATATAAGGACTTTTTCCTCATGAACCAATAGACTATCCCTCTTTGTTGGTTGGAGCACAATGGTATTGTGACTTTGTATGTTTCCATTCGTTTGTGTCTCATGCCAGTCCAGCCCTCTACCACTTCAACTGAGTTGAGCAAGGTGTAAGGTGCAGATGTTCAAGTTAGGTCACTATCAACAAGAATCATAGTGTGTTCCGAAATATTCTACTTAGGCTGTCAAGATGACACTGAACCAAATCTTGTGGTTTCAAAGAATTAAGTCTAGCAGACCCGAAGCGCCTCAATTCTAGTCCCTGGAAGATTCCTGTGATTAAGTGGATTAAGGTCCAACCGAGCTCCAATCTTCAGATTTTAAATTATACTTTTTCTATCATCATTATCAATTTGAAAAATGCAAATGCTATGCAATGCAAGTAAAAATCTTCCTATGAAACCATTTTCTGATTTTGAACTTTTGTCAGATTTTGAAAATATTTATCAAATTTTTTATGGGAAATTTTCAAAGATATTTTGTAAATTTTTATGGTTTTTTTACAAAATTTTAGTGATTTTTCAAAAATAAAAAAGTGTAAGAAAAAAAGAAATATTTGTAGATATTTACACGGGAGTATGTCTATATTTACAAGAACTAGGGTCCAAGAATTTACATAAGTTAAGCCATTTATTATTTACATGTTTTTATAGAGAGTTTGTAAGGAAAAGTTATTTGCCTGAATTATGCGTAATATTTTTAAATTAATTTGAAAAGAGTTTTACAAACATTTTGAAAAATTTATTTTCAAAATAATTTGGAAAATAATTTTTTTAAACATTTACAAATTTAAAAATCATTTGGCAAAGATGTTTCAAATATTATATATAGATTTTTCAAATTATTTTTGCAACCATTTTCCAAATCATTTGCAAATAGATTTTCAAGATATTTTATTTAAATAAAATAAATATTTTTTTGCAAACAAAACATTTTTACAAAGGTTTGAAAACCTTTCACAAAATATTTTTCAAACGATTTCTAAAAGATTTTTCAAAGAATTTTTGGAAACATTTTTTAAACATTTTGTAAAACATTTTTAACCGGTTTATTAATTGTAATTAGAAAGAATTTCTAATGTGTATTAAAAAATTTATTGATTAGTCATTATTGAAAATATGCAAGTACGAGTTATGGCTTGAAATATATACAACGTATATATGACCCCATATACTTAACTTGAGTTATGTACTCATAGATCAGAGAGAAAATGAAGACATAACATGTGCTAAGTATAGGAAATTATATACTATAATGACACAATAAAGATTAAGAAGTCTACCGTCCACCCTATACTAAGGATCAGTTAATCCAAAGTATAACAGACTGTGTACAAAGCAGGGAGGGTCAGGGTGGGCGACTCGATTTGTCTCCCCCTATACTTAGGGTAAAATATCCCTAAGTATAGAAAGAATATCAAGAGTTGAGGAGACAAGTGAGGGGATTAAAGAATGAGCACCCGCATACACTCATCCCCCATATACTTAGGATGAAGTATATCCTAAGTATAACAATGATGAATGGGATAAGCGACTTGTCAGTAGAATGAAGGATGAAAAAATGAAAAGAAGAAAAAGATCACTAATAAAAAAAGTTTTTAATTGCCCTATCTGAATATGTAGATGTTGTGACTAGAAGTTCTTGATCATAGACCAATAGAATTGAGTCAACCCCAGACAAGAAGGTATCATGCTTGAGATAAAGGCTTCAGAAGTTGTTGCTCTTCAACTTCTAGGAAAAGCTTCAACTTTGTATCAGATAACCAAACCTTTTGACCCGGCTCCAAAGTCTTGTGGAGGATATGCTTGTCCTACCACTTCTTGACCTTTTCCTTGTCATTAGATTGTGTTGTCGTATGCATAGTGTCTAATTCAAGATGTCTATTCAGATTGAGCTTTCTGTTTTTTTCCTGCTTTATTAGGATCCAAATTACATATGTTAATAACCCACAAACATTTGTGGATTAATTCAATGGGAAAATGACATGGCTTGTCGTATGCTAGGTAGTAGGGAGATATTCCCAAATGAGAATTTTACGATGTTCGATAGGCCTCTTGGTTGGATTGGACTTGAGACAGGAGGTCTCTTTGTTTAGAGACTCGATTGTAACCATGCTTCAAGAGGTAACTTTAACACCTAATTGCGATTTAGATGAAACGATCCAAGAAGTATTCTTGGATCAGGTGGTTTCATCAAATTATTTTTTTAAAAAAATTTCGTTGCCCGAAGCAACTAGCGCGACTAGTCGCTCCTGATCGCATTCGATGCGATACTCACACTTCCGTGATGTGCTTAAGGATCTTCCCATATCCTTCACCTGCTTTGTAGATAGTTTGTTATAATTAGGATTAATTGATCCTAAGTATAAGGAGGACGGTTGACTTCTAATTCTTTATTATTGAGTCATTGTAGTATAATCTTTTCTATACTTAGTACGAGTTATGTCTTCCTTTTCTCTCCAGTCTATGAGGACATAGCTCAAGCTAACTATAAGGTGGTCGTATATACCTTGTATATACTTTAGCCATAACTCGTACTTTCGTATTTCAATACTATGGCTAATAAATAAGATTTAACCACACTCCACAATTCTTTGTAATTATGATTAATAAATCATTTAAAAATATTTTGCAAAATGTTTGAAAAATAGTTGGAAAACTCTTTGAAAAATATTTTGAAAACTATTTCAAAAAATTGCAAAATATTTTCAAAGATTTTGTAAAAATGTTTTATTTGTAAAAATTTGTTTTCTGTGTTTGAATAAAATATTTTGAAAATCTTTTTGCAAATGGTTTGGAAAATGGTTGCAAAAATACTTTGGAAATTTTAAACATATTGTTTGAAAATTTTTGGTAAAATGATTTCAAATTTTTAAATATGTGCAAAAAATTGTTTTGTCAAATTATTTCCAAAATAAAGTTTTCAAAAAGTTTATAAAAATATTATAAAATTATTTTGAGTACTAGATACATAATTCAAATAAAATATAATTCTTTACAAACTTTGTATAAAAAAATGTAAATAATGACTAACTTAATCCTTATAAATACCTAGTGTAAATTCTTTCACCCGACTCTTGCAAATAACAAGAAGCACTCCCGGGTAAATATCCACAAATAATTCTTTTTCAAACCCTTTTGTTTTCGAAAATCCTGAAAATTTACAAAACAAAAAACATGTAAAAATTTGCAAAATGTTCTCAAAAATCACATAAAAATTTGCAAAAATTTTTCAAAAATTCCTTAAAAAGATCGATATTAGAAAATTGCTTCACAAAAAGATTTTTATTTGCATCGCATAGCATTTACATTTTTCGGATTGATAATGACAAGTAAACAAGTCTAAATAAAATTCGAATATTAGAGCTTGGTTGGACCTTAATCCACTCAATCAAAGGAACCTTATAGAAACTAGAATTGAGGCGCTTCAAGTCTAAAATCCGAAGATTGGAGCTTGGTTGGACTTAATCCATTTAATCACAGGAACCTTACAGGAACTGGAATTGAGGATCTTTAGGTCTACTGAACTTAATTCGTTGAGACCACAAGCCTAAGTTCTGTGTCATCTTGACTGCCTAAGTAGAATATTTCAGAACACACGCATGACTTTTGTCGACAATGACCTAACTTGCACATACACCTTACACCTTTATCTACTCAGTTGAAGTGGTAGAGGGTTGTATTTGTCGACATGAGACACAAGCGAATGGAAACATACAAAGTAATGATTCCATAACCATTGTGCCCCAATCAGATTAGTAGCCATGAGATCTAATGAGATGATGTTGTGGGTTGCAATAATGATTCAATAGAGGTATAATCTATTGTCTCAAGAGGAAAAAGTTCATATGTAATTTTTAATGTACATAGTATTAAAAAATGCAAAATAAAAAAACTCCAAAAAAAGTAGATAGGCAAAAATCAAGTAAAAATCACTTCTCGTCAGAGTATGTATATAGTCAATAAGCTAGCTTGAGCTTCGAAATCAAAGATACATGTGGTCCTGCAACTGGATGATTTAGCTACACTGGTCAAGCATCCTAGGATAGGTAGCTATAGTAGCTACCATCCATTCTCTTATTTACCTCCTCTAGCTGATTACACTTTAACTTATAAGGGAATACCACACTTCTCGAGAAAAGAGTTACTGGATTGGAGAATTTGGGTTACCATGGTGGAGAAGCTTGTCTTTTATCGCTTTAGCCGAGAGGAGCTACATATCATTGACATCGTAAAGGATAGACTCATAGTCATAAGGGGTTGTGTATGACATCGATATGTCTAACCTAGATTTTGAAGAGACTTGGATAGATTTTTGTGATTCTCAAACGCTATTGGGTTTCAAGTCTAGTTCTTGTGAAATACCACAAGGAATAAAGTAGGAGGAGATAGGGTAGAGAAATTGTACATAAAATACTCAAAAAAACTAATTCTTAATTCATCCATAATTGTATTTTAGGACCTATTTTATTTTATTATTCTCACGCCTCAAATAACAAAATCCTCTACATGAATATTGTAGATAAAAATACAAAAAAATACAAAACCGATTCCATTGAAAAACAAAGCGTAGTATCCCTAGGACACAGAAAATAAAAAGCCGAAATAAAATTTTGTAGACATGTATCTTCTCCATACTATATCAAAATTGACCAAACTCACCTTTATTATGCATGAAATTAAATAAGCTATATAATGAAGGTAGTTTCATTAATTTGGAAAAGTTAGGTTTTGGACCTCCATTGTGCAATATACATGTATATTATATTCAATATAGTTATTCTTTATATTTTTCTATTTCTTTTATTTTTATAATTTTGTAAATATTATTCAAATCATTTATACATAGTTAAAATTAAATGAAACCATCAAAATAAATGAAAAATAAGGTTTTTTAATACATAGATTAAATATACCTTCATATGTCTATAATATATATGTACATAATTACATAAGTATACAAATAAATTCAGAAAATACAACAAAAGTGTCTAAATCTTAAAGAAAAGTGAACATATATATAATAATAAAATACAAAATACAAATTAAAAATAGAAATACCAAAATACAAGTATATTTACCTATATTTATACTTGTAAATATTAACTTATAATAAAGAGCCTCAAAAAATATATAAAAATAGATATAAATACTATAATAAATTACAAATAGTTTCATGTTTTAACAAAAATGTAATTAATTCGTTTAATATTTATTATTTATTTTACCAAGCATATTTCCTTGGAATTATCTAGCTGGTCCACGTGGATCAACCGGATTCGTTTGGGTGTTGACCCCACGTCAACTACCCCTCCACCTCTTATGACCTATTAGATGCCTCGAGTCCCCAAATTCTTGACTTTTTCCCAAAGATCCTAATTATCGAATCACTTCACGCCTTGAACAGCTTCTGAGGCTCTAAACTCTATGATTCTCTCTAGATCTTCAGGTGCGCCTAATCTTTATCGAATCGATCAAGATCCTCCTCACAACTTCTCTCCTCATACATCCTTTAAATGTACTTCCTCCACCTTCGATCATGGTTTGATCCCCTTTTAACGGTTCTGGGCCCCCCAAATCGACTCTATTGGATTGTTGCTAGTGACAGGAGCACCATCCCTCGGTTTGCAGCGAGGAAGAGCATATGAAGGGAGGATCCATCGCGGGAGGCGACTCCTAGTGGTTTAGCTTCTTTGTTTTCTTGGACCAAATCGAGGTATGTCTTCCACATTTCTAGATTAGTTTTATATGTAGGCTCCGTTCCATCATTTAATTTCAGTTTGTAATTAATACTTTAGGATCTTAGTACGCTTGGTGCTCGAGCTCCAAGCCAAAATCCACCTTCACTCCGCCATATCTCAGCTCGATTCACCCCATCTCATTCACTATCATTTTCTCTTACTCGTTCCATTATTTTCCCTTCGATTCTGCCTGAATTGAGGGTTATTGAGCTTCAACCATCGTGCTCACTAGAGCTCAGTTACCCGACCCATCCATATTGTGATCAGCTTCAATTTTAGGATAAGACGAACTACCTCAAGCCGCATAACCCTTTGTGTAGGTCAGGATCTTCCGCATCCATCTGGAGAGGAGATTCGAGGCATATTTGAGCCTCCAAGTCATGTGAGAACGAAGCCCTTCCAGATCCCCATCGTTGGGATCTGGAGAACATCTGAGGGCACCTGTAGGTACGGGGAGCCACCAGGAAGCCATTGGGACTAATCGACAAGGATATTAAAGCTTAGAGTATGGATCAATTGACGATCAAAGCAAAGGTGACACTGAGTTCTTTGTGTTCTTGTAACCAGCCCAGACGTCATCAGATCAACAAGAGCAACCCAGATCTAATCTAGGACATCCAAGGCGAAGCGGATCATCGCCCCTTCATGTCATTGGATCGAGCTTAAGTGGATACATGTGGCACAATGTGCAACATCCATCGCCACCAGTTAGTGGGCTAATTTACACCGACCCCTTCACATTTTTGTATTTATTAAATACTCTTTCAATATTATAAGTATGCCTTATATTTTTTGTAATATTTGTATTAGAACCCTAGCGTGACTTGAATATTGTGTATTGATCCAGTTCCAGGTCAGCTTGGGAATTTTGCAAGGTATCCCCTTCGGGTTCCCTTATTTTGTTTGAGTATCTATTTTGTATATTTAAGTTCAAAAGTTTTGTTTTTTTCATGTAATCCCTTGATGTTTATTTTATTTGTAAAAATAACCCTACTAGTTCTTGTATTTTTATTTTTGTTTCTCTATTTTCTATAAATAGCTTCCATGCTCCAAACATTTTGCAAAAATAGGGACAAGTGCTTGATTGGATGCTTATTCACGTCATGTGGTTTATTTAGCATTTTTTGCATTTTATTATTTATTAAAAATCAAAAGATCAGCTTTTATTCCTTGTTTTCCTTAAAAATACAAAAAATTACAAAATCTTCATTAAAAGTTCCAAAAAATTACATACTATTTATTACTCTATTCTATCAATACATACCGAAAATCACAAAAATATCTAAAGAACATTAAAAAATCAAAATCCTTTCTAACCTTCAAACTTTTATAAAATATTTTCAAAAATCCAAAAAAATATTTTTCTAGCATATATTTATATACATTACTATATATTAAAATACATTTTGAGAATTTCTAGACCCATTTTCTTTTTCTAATTCTTAAAACAATTCGGTATATTTAAATATTCCCTGTTTAGGATTATTTATGATTTTAAACATACAAAAATTTAGAAAAAATCTCAAAAAAACATAAAAATAGAAGAATAGTAGAAAACCAAAAAATATGATATTTTATAATTTTTTATTATATATAGCTATATTTATAAGTTGAATACCATATATAGTATATATATATATATCTATATATTATTATATATATTTATTATTATTATTTGTTATAAATACCCAGAATATATTTTTAAATCCTTTAAAAATAAAAAAAAGACTATTTTATTTGTCTTTTTTATTTTTATATATTTTTATATATTATATATATTCTTTATTGTATATAAATTACATTATATTTCATATAGAAACATATATATACTTGTATATAATTTAAAAAGAAAAAAAATCAAAAAATAAACAATTAAAAATCTACAAGAATGAATAAATTCTGTGCACTTATATATACATCCACACACCTGTATTATTTAGAGATAAATAATATACTTGTTACAACCCTTATTCCTTGAGTTTGACACCCTACTTGTACTTGACCATATTACATTTTTAATTGTAGGATTTTATAATAAAATTTTGATCCACATTGATTGCATTGCTCTATTATTTGTTGTGGGGTTGATAGTTGTTTGGATTTATCGATGTTCGTGATCGCTCCCTTTAGCGACTGAGGTCCTCTTATGAGACCTCACGACCGCCTCTCAATACCCGATGATTCAAAAAAATACCTTTATTTAGAGGTTTTTTTGTTTAGAAGTTTTTTAAATATTCTTCCCATCTCCGCACGTGGATAACACTAATTCCCCCATTATCCATGTTTTTGACATCCCATTTGCACCATATTTAATTCCTAAATCACAATTCTCTTTTCTTCATTTTTTATTTTGATGTACACATTTTCCAACCATGAATTTACAAACTTTATTTTCCATCCACATGTAATCTAGAACCTAACAATATATAACATCAAAGTATACGACATTTACCTCTTTTCTTTACATATATTCATTGCTAAGCAATTCCA